>CM061555.1:215436792-216636792 GCA_030864225.1 Capsicum baccatum var. pendulum | reverse complement strand
AGGCACAACAACAAAATACAAGGATAATCGAAGTACTAGAAACAGTAAATAGTAACAGAAATGGAATAACAAAAAACTCCAAGAGTAATACTAAGACTACTAGCATGAAAGACTTAACGACATAATCCTCAACTACCTAACTACCCCTCTACCCAAATCCAAGGCAAACTATTAAGTATTGGAATGAAATTGATCCAGACAAAGAGGAAACTAAGTATTCAAATAGCCAACCCCAAATAGTTTGCCAAAATGTTGGGATTGAGGCATTGCTTAGAATTGAAGGATGCAACAACAACATACCCGGTGTAGTCCCACAAAATGGGGTCTCGAGAGGGTAGAGTGTACGCATACCTTACCCCTACCTCCGAGATAGGGAGGATGTTTCCAACATACCCTTGCTCAAGAAAAAAAATACCTTAGCAAACTTCAAAGACATAAAAGTCAGGAATATGAAAACAATATCTTAGCAATTCTCTTGTTGCTCCTGTACCTCATCATATGTTTCAAAGCAGCCATTAAATCGACCCCACAGATAATCCCCATAAGCATCCCAGAAATCAACCCCATTTCTGCTTCAGTTCAGACCACTTCAAATAAATTTTCCTAAATAAGAAAATACTAAAAACAGAAACTTTAATAGCAAAACCCAATGTAGATAAACTTAACTAACTATCAAGTTCAAGAATCAACAAAAATATTCCCAGTACAACATACAATCATTTGGGCAATGAATGACCCAATCTTCAAGTGGGTCGGATATCATCACCGGGAAATCCTTCCGGCGACGACTTTGCACGGCGGCGCCACTAGTGAAACAAACACTAACATTTAAAAACAATTACCTGGGAGCTGGGAAGGCAATGCACGATCGGAAACTTGTGTAGCAATGGCCGGAGTTCCCATCAACTGTGCCGGCGTACCTCCCACTGTCTAATCAAAGGCCAACAAGAGTACCCTATCAACTCTAATTGGGGAAAAATGAGAGAGAAATATTTTGGGGGATATTGGATACAAAATGAGAGAGAGAATGTTTTAGGGGATATTGGGGAAAAAAGAGCGGAAATATTCTTTCATTTGGCGCTATGTTTTAGGACGGATAGCGGGGTTAAAAAAAACCCATAAATATATAATTTTTAGCAGAATTATTTTAATTCTCGCATTTAATATAACTTTGCAGGGGTTAAAATAACCCTGCAAATAAATCTCCATGATTAGATCCATTGTTTGTAGTGAAAAATTAAAAAGTAAAAAGTCTTGACTTAATAATTGGTACCAACATATTTAAAAACACAAAAAAGTGTTAAATTATAAGACATGATAGAGTGGATCAACTTAGTTGTGAAATATAGATTCTTTTGGTACCTTTAATTATACTAAAGTTGCATTTGTAAAATTTCCTTGCTCTAAGTCAAGTTTAAAATAATTATTACCTCACTGTTTCATGTGTATTGTGTGGTGAGCTTTAGATTAAAAATTCAATGGCATCACTCTGTTGATCTAGAAATTGGCATGAATGTCTGTTGAAGCGAAATTCTGAGACACACTTAGTTTGGGAAAGGATTGTAGGCCTTCTTTGATCCGATTGTGCATTCCTTAGCCCACCAAATGACATTAATCCGTAGCATTTCTCCCTTTGAGCCTGAAACATTTTCCTTGGATAACCACATATGAGCCTATACCTTTTCGAGTACTTATATGTATTATCCCTCTTTTAGATCACCTCCTTAAGCGCACTAAATACGTACAAGTTACGAATGAAGATTCAAGATCAAAGGCACCAAAAAAGCAAAGAATATATAGCCCCAAGAGAACAAAAACAAAAGACGACTTCAAAGAAGAAGGAGCAAAAACCCCATTAAAAAAAACTCCAATAAAGATGGAGAACCTTTATAAAAAAAGAATAAGAAAATACATTTATCGAAAAGAAAAAGGGAAAAGCTCCAGCACAAGATTCAAACAAAGTCAAAGCAAATACAAAACAAGGGGCAAAGAAGCACAACAAAGAGGATCGAGAGTCAAACTGCAACAAATATCAAAAGCACGAAAACAGTGCAATGCTCATTGAGGAATTAGTCACTTACATCCCAAATATCATCCTATAATCCCCAAGCCTATATTACAAGTCAATAACCAGTCCTACAAGATCCTACTCTAAGTGTTCTCATATTAGTGGATACTTATATGATGACCAAACTTATGGTATCTCAGTGCATGCATTGAACATCTTTCTGAGTGTCTGTTTCTTGAACATCTTAAAATCTAAATTATTTTATTATGAGTGAATTAGGACTTTATTTATGGTAAGGGCACGTGAAACATGAGGATAAGAAGAACTTTAAACCTTTGATTGAGGCCAGATAAACAGACCTTGTCGAAACTTAAGTATATTTGAGGTACCATTTGAAACTATAGGAATCACTTCTAAGTTGATCTTAATTTTTGCTCGAAAGTAATTAGAGATAATTCGACCATAATGCTAATTATTAGTATCCATTGAAGTCAAGAAATGAGTTATTCTCATTCTTCTCATTCTTCTGATCTTTACATAGCACATACTTTCAAAAAAATATTTTTTTTGGTGAATTACGCTAAACCTGATTCTTGCTACGCAAGATCCGCAGGCAACCCTATGATAGGGTCGATCCCGCTGAGTAAAAGTTTTTTTATATCCCTAAAAGGTATAATACTGGGGCATTTTTTCATATAAAAAAAAATCAAAAAGAATTTCAAAGTTCCTCGTATCCAAAACTGGGGCATATTTTTTAAAAAAAAAATAAAATATATCTCATTTACCTCAGCAGGTACAATATCTCCTGATTACATCTTAGGGAAAAAAATTGTATCTTTTACTTTAAGTCTTCATAGGGTACGACATTCCCTAGTTGACATCTTAGGAAACACTATTTTTCAATTTTCTTCTTCATCTTCATAGCGTATGACATTCCCTAGTTGACATCTTAGGAAACACCATTTCCTAATTTTTGACTTTAAGTCTTCATAAGGTACGACATTCCCTAGTTGAGATCTTAGGAAACACTATTTCCTAATTTTCTTCTTCATCTTCATAGGGTACGACATCCCCTAGTTGACTTCTTAGAAAACACCATTTCCTAATTTTCTTCTTCGTTTTCATAGGGTACGACATTCCCTAGTTGACATTTTATGAAATCATTTCCTAATTTTTCTACTTTAAGTCTTCATAGGGTACAACATCCCCTAGTTAACATCTTAGGAAACACCATTTCCTAATTTGCTACTTTAAGTCTTCATAAGATCCGACATTCTCTAGTTGATATCTTAGGAAACACCATTTTCTAATTTTCTTCTTCGTCTTCATATGATATGGCACTCCCTAGTTGACATCTTAGCAAACATCATTTCCTAATTTTCTATTTTAAGTCTTCATAGGGTACAACATTCCCTAGTTGACATCTTAGGAAACACTATTTCCTAATTTTCTTCTTCGTCTTCATAGGGTACGACATCCCCTAGTCGACTTCTTAGGATACACCATTTCCTAATTTTCTTCTTCATCTTCATAGAGTACGACATTCCCTAGCTGACATCTTAGGACCATTTCCTAATTTTCTATTTTAAGTCTTCATAGGGTACGATATTTCCTAATTGACATCTTATGAAACACCATTTCCTAATTTTTTTTCTTCGTCTTCATAGGGTACGACATCCCCTAGTTGACATCTAAGGAAACACCATTTTTTAATTTTCTTCTTTGTCTTCATAGGGTACCACATTCCCTAGTTGACCTCTTAGGAAACATCATTTCCTAATTTTCTTCTTTGTCTTCATAGGGTACGACATCCCCTAGTTGACATTTGAGGAAATACCATTTCCTAATTTTCTTCTTCGTCTTCATAGGGTACGACATTCCCTAGTTAACATCTTAGGAAACACTATTTCCTAATTTTCTTCATCGTATTCATTGGGTACGACATTTCCTAGTTGACATCTTAGGAAACCCCATTTCCTAATTTCTTCTTCGTCTTCATAGAATATGACATTCGCTAGTTGACATCGTAGGAAACACCATTTCTTAATTTTCTACTTCAAGTCTTCATAGGGTACGACATCATCTAGTTGACATCTTAGGAAACACCATTTTCTAATTTTCTACTTTAAGTTTTCATAGGGTAAGACATTCCCTAGTTGACATCTTAGGAAACACTATTTCCTAATTTTCTACTTCAAGTCTTCATATGGTACGGCATCCCCTAGTTGACATTTTAGGAAACACCATTTTTTGATTTTCCACTTCAAGTCTTCATAGGGTACGACATCCCCTAGTTGACATCTTAGAAAACACCATTTCCTAATTTTCTACTTTAAGTCTTCATAGGGTATGACATTCCCTAGTTGACATCTTAGGAAACAACATTTTCTAATTTTTTTTTCTTCTTCTTCTTCTTCATAGGGTACGACATCCCATAGTTGACATCTTAGTAAACACCATTTCCTAATTTTCTTCTTCGTCTTCATAGAGTACGAGATCCTCTAGTTTACATCTTAGGAAACACAATTTCTTATTTTCTACTTTATGTCTTCGTAGGGTACAACATTCCCTAGTTGGCATTTTAGGTACAACACTCCCCAATCGCATTTAAAAAAAATAAAAAAAATAAAATTCTAATTTTTTTTCATGCATTCACAAAGCATAACATTCTTTGGTTGCCTTATTGAGAATAGGGACTTTGTTTTATTTTCCTACCTAGCTTAGATTTCTACTATTTCTATCTTTTTCACTTAAGTAGCTAGTTTCGAGTTTTTCTAATAACTCACAGAATGCTGCTAATGCAAACTGGGGCAGAAAACTTGTTTGTCTTTGTTTTGTTTTTTTGTGATGTCTTGCAGGTCTTTCCCCAAAGAACGAATTTGATATCCAAGAATGAAATTTTGTCTCCAGTCAGAATATAGAAGAATATGATAGTTAAAGTCAGCTTTGCATCCGTAGCGGCCCAACATCTCAAGATACATCTTTTTAGCTTCTGATTAGGAGAACAAAAATCGAAAAATATTCTATAAACTGTCCTTTGAAGGAGCGCCAATGACTCAATCCAAGTTTCAAGTTCAAGTCTCAAATCCTAACTTCAAGATTTAACTGAAGATCCAGAAGGTGAGGCAATAACTGAAGATCCAAAAAGAAAATCTAAAACGAAAAAATCAAGACAAGTAGAATAGATAAGATCTTGTATTTTTCTTTCTAGTTTCATTTTTTCATTTTTCTCTGATGTAATAAAAGGAACCGTAGACCAAAGTCTCGAAAGGAACTCACTCAATTTTCTAAATCATCCATTCATTCCAACACCACTTAAACTACACATGACTTGATTCTCTTATAACCCGAGATATGTAGGATGCCCAAAGTCAGAGCTCGGTCACACCTCTTTTCAATATTTATTTTTTCTATTTTTGAATAAACTTATTTAGTTAAAAAATTAGTCATTTTACTTCTTTACTTGAAAACTCTCTATATTTTCCAAGCAAAGAGGGACGTTCTGTAAACACCTAATTTTTTACCTAACTAAAGGTTTTACCCCATTTTAATTTTTAAATATTTTATTTTTAGGATCTAAATTAGATATTTTAAGTTTATCTTATTTTTACTAAGTTTGTTTTAAAGTTTTGAAAAGTACAAAGATGAAGTCACATTTTAGGATAAGTCTTTATCTTTATTTTAGTTTTCAAAAAGGAAATTTTCTGAATTTTTTTTTTTAATTTAGTTTTTAATAAATTATCTAGTGCTATTAATATTTTCTCAATCATATTTTTTTGGACTAGCTATTTAATTTCTTGTATATCTTATCAGTTCAAAATAATATTCTTATTGTTATTATGTTTAACTTTAAAAAGATTCTAAAAAAAATAAAAAAATAAAAGAAAATCCTAACCTAAAACTACCCAATATTCCCATAAAACCACTCTTTCCCCACTAATCTAAAACCACTCCCTGATTTCCCTCAACCACTTCCCCACACTCACTCCCCTATCTCTCAACTTCCCAAACATACACTCTATATTACACACGACACTCCTATATAACACAATACACCATACATGGATTAAAATAAAAAGGGAGAAAACTTAAGAGACCAAAAAGAGAAGAAAACACTTGAGAAAACAGATTAAAAGGGAGACAACATTGGAAACAATAAGCAAAGAAAAACTGAGAGAAAACAAAAAAAAAAGCTTTGAAAACTAAAGAAAGAGAGAAACCAGAAAGAAGAGAAAGAGCAGTAGGAATCAAAGTTAGAGAAAACTTAGAAACAGAAGAGGAAAAACCATTAGAAAAGCACGGAAAGGAAGTGGCAAGTTTGAGTTTGGGTCCCCGTTCGAGTTTTCAGTGAAGGCTTTTTTATTTTTACATTAGTTATTCTATCATACAGGTTCTTATTTAGTTCCTTTATTCGTAGTTTTATTTTGAATCAAAGCATGAACAAAGTTGTTTAAATGATTTCACATATTGTGTAGTCCATACAGTTGATCAATTATGTGAGTATTTTATCATGAATAATTGGTCCGAATTTCAATCTCGCATATTGCCTATATAATATATTATACTTGTTTTCATTTATCTGCTACTTGTGTACGTTCATGTTCTTTGAGGCTAACGTAATTTTTGGATGGAATATTTCAAATGTTACACTTCTCTATTTGAATGATTTAAATGTTACTATCTAACCCACTTGTTCAATCTTGTTGTCAATTAGTTATTTTTTTCATCTAATCTTGTTGTCAATTAGTTGTTTTTTGTCTTCTTCTTCTCCTTTTTCAATTATTTATTTTGATAAAATTAGGTCAATAGTCCCTTAATATTGGAATTATGATTACAATTAAGTTTATTTACCTTTAACGTTATTGTTGGCAACAATTAGTTTTGTTTAAAAATAAAAGTGGTAGGGTTAGTTTAATTTGTTAATTTTTTTTACTGATAGAGTTATTAATATATTAGGGTAAGGTTGGATTTAGGTTTACATCCAAGCAACCTGTGTAGTTGTTGTTTAAGGTCCTTATGCATACAAGAGTTTGGCCTAGATGATTTTCAAATATTTATGCTACGCATTTTTTAGTTTAACCTCGATTTAAAGTAGAGCCCAAATGGGTTCATATATTGCACTTAAAATTGTTGCATGATTCTGACAAAAATTATTTGTATGGTAGGAACTTGTCTTCAAGCTAACAAGTAATTGGTATTGAATTGTATTTAAAGTTGAGTTATGGATGTTGTTTTCTTCAATGAACGGGTTAACAATATTCATAAACTTTCATGTGTAAATCTCGTGCAGAGGATTTTGTTCTGTTTTGACTTGAAATTTACTCATGTTTGCCATCTTATTTTTTTGTACCATATAATAATCTATTTAATTTCAATTTGGGTTCATATCGCTTACACTTATATTTTAGTTTTAATTTCCATACTTTTGTCAAATCGTTTCTACATTTCATGATTGAGTGTTTGCTTATTTGATACTGTGTTTTTTAGTTTGGGCTGAATTTTTGATATACGTTAATGTTATCATGGCTTAGAATTAACATGTATGGTTAATTAATTACTATTTATTACTTCCTCTGTTTTAAAATGAATGACCTACTTTGACTTGGTACGAGTCCAGAACCAACTAAAAAAAGTACCAAAGTATGTCATATAAAAAAAAAGTACCAAAATAGGCTTTGTGCACTTAATAAGTGCACAATACATTTAAATTTACAACGGAAGACGTCTGACGGCGTTGAAAAAGTGAAAGTTCACATTGTGCACTTAATAAGTACACAATTCATTTTTTATAGATTGTTGATAACACTCAATCTACAGCTCTCGTAGGAGTGTAAAACGGTCGTTAGCAAATATAGAACCCAACCTGGGTTGGGTGTCGATCCCACAGGGAATAGCTTGGCCAACAAGTAAGCAAAATTAATAGACTTTTGGTGCAAGTCTCGTAAGAAGGGGGGATTGTAATAAGTAACCAAAGTAATGAAATAAAAGCTGAAAATAGCAAAGTAAAAGAGAAAGATTGTTACGTAGGTTGTAAACAATGAGAATTGAAGCGTTGGGGTTATGTCCACCTTTTGAGGTATACGTCTCTATTGGCTATGAGTGTGTAGAGTCTTGACATGCAATTGCTTATAGAGAATTGTAGTCGATGGTAAATCCAAGCGTCTCGCGACCTAAACAAGGACTATTTCACTTTAACTCTCGCGAGCTTAAAGCGTGTCTAACGGTACGAATTCTCCAAGAGGTTAGTCCAGTTACGGCACTAGCTTTTTAATAGGAAAGTGTGTCCAACTACCTTGACATTATCTCTTTTCCAGACAAATAACCTTTCTCGCGAACAAGTTAAATGTTAGACTGGCGTATTCTTGCGTTTGCAACCGCAAAGAATGTAGATTAAGATGAAGAGAATAATGATATAAGCAATATACTTGTCTTGAACTCACAAACTCACATCTATAGATAGTAACTCATTCGGCTTCCATAACCCCAACTAAGAGGTTTAGTTACCCATGAATGCGAAGGATATCACGATTTGTATGGTTGATGGCGTGAGAAGTAGGTGATAGGCGTGTGGTGTTGGTGATTCCCTAGCAAGTAACGATTCTCTTGTTGTGGAATTTAATAATAGAAGAATAGATTAGAAGTGTTTGTGGTGGAAGATGAGAGAGATGGAAGAAAATTAATTGTTGAATTAAGTGAAGAATGAATTTCTGAATTAAGTTCAGAATGAATAAAAATCTCTAGCATGATAGGGTATTTATAATACTCCTCTCCTACTCCTACTAAGCTAATGAAATAAATAGCCAAATCCTACTATACTAATGAAATCCTTGACCCAAATGTACTAGGGTAAGGTTACAATATCATAATCCAAATAGAATAGTGAAATACATAACCTAATTGTACTAGGTTAATGTATCTTTGTAAAAATCCAGCTTTGTGTCTGTAAGTCCCCAAAGTCTTCAGAAATGTTGTTTTAGCCCGGGACAGATTTTCCATGCAGCAGATTTGGTCCTTAGGCGTCCAGCTCCCTTCTACTTCGTTTGTGAGCTTTCTTTTGCGTCAAGTAAGCCGTAAAATGCTGTATTTTGCATCTTTTATACCTGAAACTTTCCTAATCATGTTTGTTAGCTCATTAGCAGGAAAAAGGACTAAAAGTGCATGAAATAGATAATTAGTTCTCAAAACTAGGCTAAAATATGGGCAAAATATATTGATATAGGCGTGTAAATCCGCCTATCATCAATTGTGCACTTAATAAGTACACAATCCATTTTTTTAATGAATTGTGCACTTAATAAGTGCACAATCTCTTTATTTATAGATTGTGCATTGAATAAATGCACAATCTATTCACATTATTTCACATCCCAATTTATTTTTTTAAAGATTGTGCACTTTTTAATGGACAATCCATTTATTTATAAATTGTGACGGCTATGAAGATTGTTAGTAAATGTAAAAGTTCAATATTGAATTGTACCATGAATTCAAATTTGACAAGCCAAGCAATTCAAGATCTCCCACTACAACATTTTTGGCCTACGGCCACTCTGGTAAAATGTGGCCTAAAATAGCAGAAAGTGTGGCCTTTGATCAAAGGCTACACTTTTGGACTTTAGGCAACACTTTTTAGGGTGTGGCCTTAAAAGGCGTAACCTTTGATCAAAAGCTACGCTTTTCAAGTGTTGTCATATCAACTACACTTAAAAAGCGTGGCCATTAAAGTATAAAGGCCACGCTTTGTAGCTTGTCATTGGCAACACTTTTATTTGATAAAGCTACACTTACAAGTGTTTCCTTTGTTTTGGTATTGGGCACACTTCACAGGCGTTGCGTTTTGTAGCACCTCTACAACAACACTTAAAAAATGTTGCCTTTGTTTTACTATTGGTCATGCTTCAGAAGCGTAGCCTTTTGTAGAATCTCTATAACAACACTTAAAAAGCGTGGTCTTTACTTTCTTAAGGCCACACTTTTGAAGTGTAGCCATTAATACCATCTCTAAAGCAATATTTACGAAGTGTTGCCTTTGCTAATTGCAAATACACATCTAAATAAGTCGCACAATATATATCCTTGCTCCCAATGACCACACGTTTAACATAGCATTCTTGTCTAGTTTATACGATTAATATTTACTACAAATTTTGATTGAAAAAAATACAATTATATTCTCATACATCCACTAGTCATATTATACATCATTATTCTATTTAGATTGTCTCAAAACACTATGTTAGATAAGAATAACTCAAAAATTATAGTACACGCAAAGTTTCATATGTTCCCTTCGAGAAATAGACTGACTCCATGCTTAATCTATGCTTTGCGACGTCCTCGATCACAATATACATTATTATTCATATCTTTGCTGATTTGTGAGTTGAGTTATGATCCTCTCTAGTTGAATAACATACTATGTTGTTGTAAATACCATCTTAAGTAATGACATATGTAATAAATCTATTGTTGTTTACTTCCGGCAACGAGTTGGCAAGTTCTTTAAGGCCCTGTACCAATATTAGTGAAGTCAAATGCAAGTGAGATTACAAATATTACTGATATTCACTGAAATGTTATGAAATAAAAAGAAATACAAGCCACGACATGCTAATAGACGGACAATGAGCTGTAACACTAAAAAATAAACTATGACAGTGTCCTAATCAAATGACAAAACAGAACATATAAAATGATAAAATTAACAAGAAGTTATACAATTGATAGCAGAAAAGGAATTGTAAGTAAGAACCGAAAAGGAGAAACTTATAACTTAATGCATGGCAAGGCTACCATGTGTGAAGATTGCAGAGAAAGAACTAAGAGAAAGCACAGGTGTAAATTTACAACAAAAGTCTCTGAGACATTCTCCAGATGTTAAGTCAGATTTTAAACATCAGTTGCCATATTTTTTTGTTACATACATAAGATCAGAGAATGACAAACCCTATAAGTAATACGAGATAAATAGGTGAAGAAAATGGAATGAAATTATAGACCACGAGAGTAGGCAAGAATCACATGAAATATCAAAAGTTAGTCATGGTGTCTTTCTCTTTACCATCTATCTTTTATTTGCTTACTTCTTTTTGGAATGATTTTTGTCTAAGATAAGCCTGACTCAGTTGATATAATACATACAGAAACAAACATATCCCTACCTCATCCCCAACTTATAAGCATTATCAAATCAAAACCAATTTTCTTTAAGTTGAACCCTTTCTTCTTTTGAGAAAATAAATTGTTGAACCCTGGCCCTAAAACAAATGGACCATCAAAGCTTACATTTAGTAGATCAATATCATCTACATTTTATCCATACACCTTCCAATCATTGAACAAATTGCAGAACCTAAAGAATACCCTGGAAGCAAGGTATCTAAGTTTTGTCATTTTGAATGATATTTTGTACAACTTTCAAACCCATATGGACTCGAGAGGTTTTTTTGAGGTAGTCTACAATGACTCAGCCGTTAAACTTCATGTCTCTACATAAGCTATCTCCTTTTGTGTTTGTACCTTAAAAGGCAATTACATACTTTTGTGGATTCCGATTGTTAGACAGAGTAGTTGAGTAACAGTAGTAGTTGGGAGATTTGTATTTGAAAATGGCACCAAAGATATATTGATCTTCAATGTCACGTTCAAGAATGAGAACGCCCTTTACCAATCTGGCCATAATGGACTTCTTATGACTTGCATTACTCCTGTGATTTGAAATATGCAAACTACTTCAATTTCCACAGAAACATGATTCAAGCTTTCAAAACCAGCTGCTGTAGGTTACTTGTCTTTATCGGTTACTAGTATTCATCACCATGTCGTTATCATTTTTCACCCATCTTATGGGAAAATGGAGTGGTTTTATGCCTAGTCCAAACACTGAGGTCATACAGAAGGGCATGATTACAAGGTTATAAGGTTAAATGGTAGCCCTTTAAGGTTATAAGGTTAAATCGTGGCCGTTAAGGTTACAAGGTTATAAGGTTAAATGGTGGATGTTAAGGTTATAAGGTTGGTTATTAAATGGTGGACGTTAAGTTTTATGTATAGATTAGGCTTTAAATGGTGGTCGTTAAAGCTAAGGTTATAACATTGTTTACTTAACGGTGGCCATTAAGGTTATAAGGTTGTTTCCTAATATAAGGTTATAATTTTAAATGGTTTCCATTAAGGTTATAAGGTTGTTTCCTAATATAAGGTTTCAAGGTTAACCGGTGGCCATTAAGGTTATAAGGTTGTTTATTAAACGATATTCGTTAAGTTTTATGTATAGATTAGGCTTTAAATGGTGGAAGTTAAGGCTAAGGTTATAAGATTATAAGGTTGTTTCCTAATATAAGTTTATAAGGTTAAACAGTGGCTGTTAAGGTTATAAGGTTATAAGGTTATAAGGTTGTTTCCTAATATAAGGTTTAAAGGTTAATCGGTGGCCGTTAAGGTTATAAGGTTGCTTATTAAACGACATCCGTTAAGTTTTATGCATAGATTAGGATTTAAACGGTGGTCGTTAAGGATAAGGTTATAAGGTTTTTTCCTAATATAAGGTTATAAGGTTAAATAGTGGCCGTTAAAGTTATAATGTTGTTTATTAAACGGTGGCTGTTTAATTTTATGTATAGATTAGGCTTTAAACTGTGGCCGTTAAGGCTAAGGTTATAAGGTTGTTTACTTAACGGTGGTCATTAAGGTTATAAGGTTATAAGTTTGTTTCCTAATAAAAGGTTATAAGGTTAAACGGTGGCCGTTAAGGTTATAAGGTTATAAGGTTGTTTCCTAATATAAGGTTAAATGGTGGCCGTTAAGGTTATAAGGTTATAAGGTTATTTCCTAATATAAGGTTATAAGGTTAAATGGTGGCCGTTAAGGTTATAAGGTTGTTTCCTAATATAAGTTTATAAGGTTAAACGGTGGCCGTTAAGGTTATAAGGTTGTTTATTAAATGGTGTCCGTTAAGTTTTATGTATAGATTAGGCTTTAAACAGTGGCCGTTAAGACTAAGGTTATAAGGTTGTTTACTTAACGGTGGCCATTAAGTTTTACTCTTATTAAGAAAGTGGTTGTGCGGGATCAATTATGGTTACACAGCGTGAATGGATTTCAGGATACTTAAGGGAAAGCCAAACAACAAAGATGGAGCATTTAGATGTTTTCGCTAACTTACTACAACTATCAAATTAAGTTCTACAAATTAATAACATATTGATAAAAGACTAAGTGTGTATCAGGCGATTCAAGCCAACACAAGAGCAACAAGATGAACAACAAGGTGCTAGTGAATCGAAATAGGCCACTCACGGCTTCACTAGACTTTAGATTTAGTTTTGAGCAAGAAAAGAGATGAATACAACAACAAAATGATAGTGAATCGAAATAACCCCACACGGCTTCACTAGACTTTAGATTTAGTTTGAGAAAGAAAAGAGATGAACATAATAACAACAATGCTAGTGAATCGACCATTTTTTTTCACAATAACTCTAAAGTTATTCTCTGTTCAAGGTATTACAATGGAAAAGACCACTTTTTTATCCACATACTAGCTCCCTATACAACCAGACCTTACTAAATAGGGATATATTAATTATTACAGTTAATGATTTAAAGAGGTACCATAACAACCTCCTTCAAAATATTGTCCCTGGGCACAAAAACATTTCTTCACATAACAGTTTTAAAAAGAAAAAAACTTTGAGAAAACATCTTGTTAAGGTTATAAGGTTATAAGGTTAAACGGTGGTCGCTAAGGTTATAAGGTTGTGTACTAATATTATACTCGCTTTTTGTTCAGTCTTTTCAACACTGTATAGGCATTGTTACCCATCTGTTATCGATCTTTTATTCATAACTTCCCTCAGTAACTTTTGATTCATTACTACGTTTTCGCTTCCTTCCCTACCAGTATTCAGCCTTCGCCTGATGGCTAGTCTTTTTCTTTTTTAATTTTTTTTTCTTTTTCATATTTCAATGTCTCGCAGTACAGATAATAGAATAGTAATGAAATATGACCAATTACTGATACTATCAACCCAACTACATTAGTAACCACATCGAAATAGCGATCCAGACAAATACATCGACAATTTAGGCAAATCGATCATCAGAAGAAGACATTGAAGCTAGATGGTAAAGGGCAGTAAAAATATGCCTTTGCATAGGCACGAACAATGTCATTCTCTGAGCTTTTCCAGTAAATCCATAGGGAGAGTTTTACCACTACTACAATTAACATAATTGAATATAACCATGCAAGCTGATTCAAAGTCATCTTTTCAGGAGGTTTATTTTCAACTGGTTGTTCCACAGCCAGGATCAATACCTGAAAACCTAAAAAATTAAATTATTATATGATATCAGTTAATCTCTACAAGACTAACGTTAAGTTCACCTGCAATTTTTCTCTGCACATTTTATTACTTGCTCACAATATTAGCATTTTCAAAGGTCAACAACAACTATTCTCAAGTTAATACAACTGTGGAACCAACAATTTCTCAGATGGACAGATAAAATTGGGAATTAAAAAAACTTTCAATTTATATAACCCTCAGGAATTTTTTTACTGTAACATGAAGCAAGGACCTTTGACAAATTAAATGCAAATAGCTGAGTGAACAATATGTGATGTTGGAAATAGATTGATAATTGGTTCATTTAATTAATTCAATTGTTTGTGCTAACCAATCCAATAGCTAGTAGCTGCTAAGTTTCAATAGGAAGGTGTAATCGCCTTTTCAATCTGCTGGTTTTTCATTCTCAGCAATACCACATGATCACAAGTAGTTGTGGGGGTCTTTAATTCACTCTCTAATCTGGCCAATTCTTTCTGCAAATGCTTCTCCAATGCCTTGTCAGGCATTACAACATTGACTTGTGCATTACTGGTCACTTCTTTGGCACAACAGGCAAATAAAAGTGTATTTTGAGATTGCTCTACATGGCTTCGGGCAGTACCCAAGATGAAGATTATGGCAGTTCTGTCATTGCCCCCTAAAGCAGGTTGAAGGTTAGGAGTTAGCTTAGAATCTCGGTAATTGACATGCCCATGTATTCCCTTGCGACAATTAAGGTAAGTGTTATATGCAGTGAAGCTTCAACAATAAAGTAGTGGAAAAGATGAATTGAATGCACAGACATGTATATATAAATAGCCAAAAGGTGTGATGGAAGTCCGCAAAGTGGTTAACATCATTTCATGTACTGTTAAACATAGACACAATTCACATAACAACACTATTCAACACCATAAAGTTTATTTTCACTAATTAGAAGAATGAAAAAGAAAAACAAAATCCCCAACTTGCTGTATGGACAGTAAAACTGAATTGATGTTTAAAGACCATTCAAACATATAGCTAAGCTACAGCAAATCTAGATGTTTTAGAAAGATGATGTAAGAAATAATCAATCAACCTTAGCTTCCGAATAACCGTTCCCAAAGTCAACAAACTACGATTAATATGACATCCTTATTTCAGTCTCTTTCCAACTAACAGTGCCTGAGATGCACGTTCACTTCCAGCCAGATCAACAAAATTCTGTATCCAAAAGTCATAAATTTTCCATCAGCAATTCATGTGTCCATGTCGAGAATGACGATAGAACCTTACAGTGAGTTAATTGATGCATACCACACTAGCAAAAAGAGTTATTTTGTTGTCCTTCCCTATAAACTTACAAACTAAACTTTCAATTGTCAGAAACAGAAGAACAAAAAAGTATTAGAAGGATAGTGATTATATCAGCTGAACTTCCATATAAATTACCTTTTGCATATAATCATATATGTCTGTGACTGTAAACTCTGTAATTCCATTCATTGTGTATGTATTACCACTGCTTGTTTGCCCATATGCAAAGATAGTTGCTGCATAATATGTTTAGGTAGTCATAACAGTATCAAATGAATAGTAAATCTGTAACAAAATGTGAGAGACATATGACTGGTGCACTCACAGTAGATTCCGCTGACAACAGAAAGAGCAATCTCCTTTGTTCCTCCCTCATACATTTCTCTTGTTGAACAATCACCTTTATATACCCTGTCTAATCTCAGAAAAGTAAAATAAGAAAATATGTGTAGCATTAGTAAATCATTTATAAATTGCACTTGAGCTACCATAGAAATTATCCCAATAAATATATATGGTTCTGCAGAGTAGAACAACCAATCCAGGAAGCGATCTCAGCCTGAGTTCACAAACTAAAATATCCAGATCTCGTCCTCAATTTACCTCTCACAAAATATTCCTCATTCTACAACAATCAAGTCTAAATGTAAAGGCAGAAATGAGAAATTTTCTTATCGATTGTATAAGCTGTTGGCAATCCAGACCGTTCCTTGAGGTTGTTCCTATATAAGATGGTGGTCTCATTGATACACTCCCAATCTGAAACTTCATTCCTTATGATTTCCTTTTCACTTGAAGGCCTCAGCCTTACCAACACCAGGATTTTCTCTTCACTACCCAATGCAGCCCCTTGTATTTTCTCCCACTTCTTCAAATCCTCCCCGCCAATAGCTCCCATTCCTATCTTATCCCCCTCCTCTCTTTGTAACCGCTCAATCACATTGCCAACAACAGACTCATGATTCAAGGGCCACCAAAGGAAAACATAAAAACTAGCAAACTTCTCACTACCTCATATTGCTTCTGCCAATACCCAACAGAAAAAGGAAAAATAGTTAGAATATTTCAGATATGGTGATTGTGATTGCTATAAAATACAGTAGCTATTGAATAATCCAAATATACAGTTGTCCCCCTATTTGAACTAGTAAGGTGGAACTTGTAAGTAGTCCAATATTGCCAGCCATATAATTTTCATAATGTTTTACTTATGGCACTATGACATCCAGATTAAAATCTTAGTAGTTCAGCATGCTTACAAAAAAAAATATCTACAATTATATTTAAATCAACACTAAGGATAAATAATCAATAGATTTTACCTGAATATGCAAAGCATAGACTCTTGGACTAGCCGTAATCATCATCAAGTTGTCATCCCATACATGACCACTCTTGTTTAGTAGAGTTTGCACAATATTCCATGTGTTTATTGATATTTTAAGATGATTCTCCATATGCTTAGGTGAACAGTTCGTTCCTAGTTGTTTGTTAATGAAATTTAACACACGATTAAATGTGTTGGACTTAAACTGATTAGTTGATTTATTTCATTGCTTCACTTCATTAGCTAGGATCTCCAACATCAAATTTTTCATTGGTTTTGACCACCTAAATTGCTTATCTCCGCTTTTTCTCATTTTTTTACTGTTATAGATTAAGAAACTAAGTTGAATAAGCAATGTTTTCACAAATAAAAATAAACTGGTAAAGCAGTTTATGATTGCCCTCCAAATTAGAAGCAACCTATGATCTCAATATACTAAGAAACAGAGCCAAAAGAAGAACACTCCAAGCAAGCAGAAAAATACAAGTTTACACTAGAAAACAACAATCAACTAAAAAGGTGTTTCTTTCATACAAAATCAATATAGTAACTACATAAGGAAGAAGAAACAAGAAAACATCAAGAGCGAAAACCATAAGAAAATGTTCAAATTTCGAAGTGTCTGAACATACTAAAGTACTCTTTTCAACCTCTTATCACAATTTTTTTCTTTATATAGTATTCACTGTGATATGGCTCTAGCGAATAATTCTCAAACTATCTTCTCTAGAAATTACATAAACCACCCCACCGGGATGCCTAACTAGAGATGATTGCCGCTCCAAAATTCCAAAACCTTCCCCTCATCAAAAATCTTAAAAAATCACTGACCCAACATCCCCACTGTCGCTGTTAGTGTTCCAATAGTGGAATCACTCGCCGAAAATCCATTAAAAACAACAAAATCCATCCCAAAATGACTCCACCTGAAAATTAACCAAACTCACCTAGAACTTACTCCGAACAAGCTTCAAGAATTCAAGAACTCTATATGTGGATACGATGAATTCGAAGAAATTTGGGCATAGGGTTGTGTGCGAGATAGACAATAGATATATTTGGAAGGAATTTGTGAGAGAATTATATTTCTGAAATTGAAATCCTTACATTTCTTAATTATTTTTGCCAATTATAAATTGGAGGGAGAGTGAAATATTTTGAAGTATAGTAAAATATTTTAAGGAAAAGTTTTAGGCCACATTTTAAAAGTATTATCTTTTAAATTATACTAATAACACATTTATAAGTGTTGTTGTATATATGAATAAACGTTGCTAATTAAAACATTATTTATCAACGCTTGTAAAGTGTGACCTATACTATTAAGGACCACACTTTTAAAGCGTTGCCAAAATTAGGGTGGCAAAAAGCTGAAAACTAAGGCTACACTTTAAAAGTGTGGTCTTTAATAGTATAGGTCACACTTTACAAGTGTGGTCCAGATTTAGTGTGGCTGAAAGACTAAAATATTGTAGTGTCCTCTGCAGTTGATTATTTTTTTCTTCTGTATATCTTGGCTTGATTTTTATTTTTTTAAAAAATTGAATTTTGATTTCTTGTACAAAGATATATAGAGAGAATAAAAAGGCCTTTTCCTTTTTTTGCTTTGTTAATTTTGTTCTCAACTCCATTCTACGGACGGCTCAAGCACTTCGATAGTCTAAAGCAAAAATTGAACGGAGGCCTTAATTTTTTTTTAAAAAATAAATATATATTTTCTTAGAAAGTCTATATTTTAGACATTTTGAGATGCAAAGTTGTTAATATTTTTTTATAATCGATTTCTTCTGATAATATTTTTCATTAATATAACTAATGATACATAGTACCTAAAGGTTTAATACATCAAACTTCTAATAATTCTTTACTTTTATATAAGAAGTGTATTTTTTCTACAAATAGTACTTAATATTTTTTTCTTACATATACAAAATCTATAATCTATTATAGTGAAAAAATGAGGCCCCTCAAATTTGGAGGCCTAAGGCGATTGCCTATTTATTCACTATTTATAGCCGACCCTGCTCCATTCTACATCTTGCACCAACATTGGTGCTAAAAGAATGTTCACTTCTTAAAATACCCTATATATGTAGGTTTCTACGTAGGCAGAGAGAGGATAAAACGTTAAATTTATTTCGATGCTAGCAAAAATGATAATACAATTTATAATGTTGCGGAACAAGAAAATATAAGTAAATTGTATATGAAAAGAAATGTGTTAGAGAGACGTCAAATGATTGATATTATTCCTCCCAAGGCAGAAATTTTGATTTTCAAACGCCAATTTGTCAAATTCGATCAACCCTTAACTAGTATTGATCTTAGTGTAGGTGAATTTAGTTGGAGACTAAATTACATAAAAAAAAATATAAATGATTATATGATTTCAGAACACTAAGTGAAACTCCCTCGTAGGAAACATTTCTCAGTTTATGAATCTTATACATTATGAATTTTATTTAATTAGTCCGGACAATTAAATATCAGATACCATATGATTAGACGAAATAAAAAGGAAGGAAGGAGTCACCAATAATAATTTTCTGACTGGACGTGTAAGACTTGTTTTTCTTTCAAAAAGTAGATGAAAAAGCTGATTGAAGCATACAGGACTTCTAACAATAAAATTTAAATAGGTGAAATGAACGTGAATGATAGGGGCTATTGTTATAAATTATCATGGTCCTATATATATATATATATATATTTGAAAAATATACTGCTAATTTTTATTGAAATATTATTATTGAAATATTACTTTTATTTGAAATATTACTTTTATTTATAACCTCTGGATCTCTTATAATAGACAAAACCGTAATCATTTTATGACATCTATGAACTCTTTATGCCATTACATGGCAGAAAAAAGTAGGTATATATATATATATATATATATATATATATATATATATATATATATATATCAATTTGTTAGAAACTTTTGTCATCAAACAAAATTTTAATTCCAACTTATCCTTTTAATTTCTTGGAACAATATAGGCATCCTAACCTTTCCCTTTCAATTTTAGTGACGGATTCAGCGTGTTAGCTACGAATTTATGAGTTATTGTATAATAATTTAAGCCATACAAATTTTATAAACTTCAAGTTTTGCATCTGTCTTTGTTTAATTTATTTAAAACTAAAAATCAAAAGAATGGAACTTGCCCTAAATATTCTGACAAATCAAGAACTCGTTTGCCATAAATATCATATTATATCTATCTTAGTCAAACATAAAGATTATGCATGAACTTAAATCCAACTTAAGTTGACAAAATTATAGTCTTTAGAGAACTTAGTCAAGTTGAGAAAGAATGTTAGTACAGCATGTTAACTTAACAATCTATAAATAAATGGATTGTTCATTAAAAAAGTGCATAATCTTTTAAAAAATAAATTAAGATGTGAAATAATATGAATAGATTGTGCACTTATTTAGTGCACAATCTATAAATAAAGAGATTGTGCACTTATTAATTGCACAATCTATAAATAAAGATAAGTGCACAATCCACTAAAAAAAATTAGATTGTGCACTTATTAAGTGCACAATGTGAACTTTCACTTTTTTAACACTATCAGACATCTTCCACTACAAATTTAAAGGTATTGTGCACTTATTAAGTGCACAAAGCCTATTTTGATGCTTTTTTTTTATATGACATACTTTAGTACCTTTTTTAGTTGTAGGGCATATTTTGGTTCCGAACTCACTTGGCACAAAGTTTAAGAAAATAAAGAAGACTTTTGAATTTTGTGGCCTTAAATTAAAGTTGTGTCAAATGTACCAAAATTTTCTTTAATCTTGTGGTCCTAAATATGCCATGTGGAAAGTTGAAACTAAAGTATTGCCAAAAAAGAAAAGGGATCATTCTTTTTTAAACAGACTAAAAAGAAAAGTAGGTCATTCTTTTTTAAATAGAGGAAATAGTATAAAACAACGAACAAGATGAGACAAGTATTATTTTCAAATTCATTATTAAAAGGATTTTCAATTCACAAAAGAATGATTTAGCTTCTTAACCTCAAGAAATTAAGAGTTCACATATAAGAGAAAGTTAGCGATGAAGTTGGAAAGTCCTACTATCGATCATTCATTATAATAAAATTTAATATAAAATTTAAAGTCGTTTAAACCGGGTTGGGTAGATTCTAAACCTGTTAGGTGCTTATCTATACTTGAAAAAATAGGACCATCCATAAAGGCCTCAAAGGCGCGAGAAATATATCCAAACCCGTGGCATGATCAGAAAGTACTGCTATCAATAAGCCACACATTAATATAATCCAATAATTTAAAATAAATTAAAAGCAGAAGGTAAATAACTTTTAAGCTAACAAATATTATATATCTAAGAGATTAATTTAATCCAGACATAAGTCATTAAAGCGACTGTGCTAGAACCACGGGACTCGAGGGGTGCCTCACACCTTCCCCTAGGTCAATAGAATTCTTTATCCAGATTCTAGACTGCAGACCAAAAAGAAAGAGTCATTTCCTTTTGAAGAGGGATTCAACAAGGTGACTTGGAACACCCAAACTCAATTTCAAATGTCGACTCTGTAAAATAAATAATCCCTTTTCAAAACGTCACTTTAATTGAAAAAATTCATTTTCTCTAAAACCAACTTCTTAGCGGGATGGAGTGATAATAATAAGGGTGTGACATAACCCATAAATAAGCATTTAACCGATCTAGGTTTCGACTTTCCATTATCAACATGAGCATAAGCAGGACATCCAATTATTCTCAAATCAGAATAACTAGCAGGAATACCAGATCATACCCCTTGTGGAGTCTTTTTATCAATCGCGATTGAGGAAGAGAGATTAATAAGAAGACAAGTTGTGGAAGCAGCTTTGGCCCAAAAAGACTTGGGTAAACCAACATTAAAAAGCATACAACACACCTTGTCCATTATAGTCCTATTCATTCGTTCAGCCATACCATTCTGCTGCGGAGTATGACGAACTGTCAAGTGCCTCACAATTCCTTCTAACTTGCACAGAGCATTAAATTCATTTGAACAGAACTCTAAACCACTATCAGTCCAAAGGCATTTTACCTGCTTCCTTATTTTCTTTTCAATTATAATATTCCACTCCTTGAAAGTAGGCAACACATAATTCTTTTGCTTCAAGAAGAACACCCAAACTTTTCTGGAATAGTTATCAATAATAGTCAACAAGTAATTCGCACCTCCTCTTGAAGGTACTCTATAAGGACCCCAGAGATCAGACTGGATGTAATAAAGTGTGCCTTTAGTTGAGTGGATGCCTTTAGTGAATCTGACTCTCTTTTGCTTTCCAAAAATGCAGTGCTCACAAAAATCCAATTTGGTAATACTCTGCCCATCAAGAAGTCCTCTCCTACTTAGTTCAGTTATCCCGATTTCACTCATACACCCGAGGCGCATATGACAAAGTTTAACAACGTCACTTTCTAATAGAGAGGAGGCAGAAATAGTTGCATCACCTGTAACCGTAGAGCCTTGCAAGACATACAAATTTGCAGACTTTCTCTATCCCTTTATCACAACAAGATCACCTTTAGTAACCTTCAGGACTCCACCTTCACCAGTGCACCTATATCCATTCGAATCAAGGGTACTCAAGAAAATAAGATTTCTCTTCAGGTCTTGGACATACCGTATATCACCAAGTGTCCTCACATTACCATTAAACATCTTAATTCTGATTGTTCCAATACCAGCTATCTTACAAAGTGCGTTCTTTTCCATCAATACAGCACCTTTAGAGACTATTTCATATGTTGTAAACTAATCCCGATTGTGACACATATGAAATGTGAAAGCTGAATCAAGAATCTAATCCTCACAAGGTTTAGAGTTACCATAGAAACTACTACGAGTTCTCCATCAGTACCGCCATCTTTAACAAAACTGGCTTCACCAGACTTCTCTGGTTAGTTTCCCTTTGATTTTGGAGCTTCTCTTTTCTCTCTATTCTATAACTTCCAACACTCGAATTTGATATGACATTTTTTCTTGTAGTAATTACAGGTTTTATTTTTGTTTCTGTATTTCGATCTGTTTCTATCATCACCCTATAGTTTTTCTCACGATTTATTCCTCAAACAATGAGACTATCTCCTTGAGTCTCCGGCCCATTCACAAGATGCTTCATTTTTTTCTTAGTGCACAATGCATCATAGACTTCATCTATGGTCAAGGTATCATGAATATATAAAATCGTATCCTTAAAGGTTGAGTATGATGCAGATAACAAACAAAACAAAATCAACTCTAAATCTTTCTTATCGTACTTAACCTCCAGAGTCTCTAAATCAGACACAATTTCCTTAAAGACAGATAGATGATCCTCCAAGGATGTACCCTTAGATATGCGATGGGAATAAAGTCGTTGTTTGAGATGCAACTTACTAGTTAGGCTCTTCGTCGTGCATAAAGATTCCAATTTCAACCACAACACAGCGGCACTGGTCTCCCTCAAAACATCCTGCAAAATATGATTAGATAAATGAAGGGGGATCTGAGATAGAGCCTTCTGATCCTTATGCCGTTTATGATCATTTGTCCACTATGAGGGCATGCGATCAAACCCTAACAGCGCATCGTCCAAATCCATCTGCGTGAGCACAACCCGCATCTTAACCTGCCATAATGAAAATCTAGTATTGCGATCCAACAATGGAATATCATACTTCATGATTTCCATCCCCGAGAAAACAATCGACCAAGCTCTGATACCTGTTTGTTAGAAATCAAGAAAAAATAAAGCAAACCTCAAGCAGAAAGAAAACAAGAACACACAGATTTACGTGAAAACCCTTGCGGGAAAAACTATAGACAGAGGCAGAGGAGGTTTCACTATGAAAGGAGAGGAGTACAATGTGCAGCGATGTAATTTCTGAATAATAAAAAATGATCTACTAATTGCACTTATATAATACGTGCATACAAATAAGTCCTAGGCCCAAAAACATATCGGCCCGATCCCTACGCTACCACCACTGACCCCATTAAAAATCATGAACATGGGTCTCACCGTGAAACTTTCTGAGCCGGATCATAACATTCGTGTCACAACTCTAACCGTTTTATTTTTTGTGTTTATTTAGTTTGCTGAAATTTGTAAACAACATGATGCAATTTTGATGGAGTGGAATCATAAAGTTGTTGGTTTCTGACCCAAAAAAAAAAGAAATTAATTGAGTCAAATCTATGTGATATCAATTTTGTTGACATGATTTAAGAGTTTAAATTTGATTAATTTAACTTTGCGCTTTAAACCAAATTATGTATTCTTTGTGATGAACTGGTTGATGGATTACTATTAACTGAGACGTTTCAAGTCTGAAAGTAATATTTCTTATGGTGGATACATTTCAATGAACTACCATATTCCAAGTCTAAATGTTTGATTCAGGAAATAGTGGCATTCTTTTACCAATCAAATGAACCATCAACAATTGGAACTACAACTTTTAGGTTCTCAATACCAATGCCAAGGAAGAGAAGAAATTGATCGAGGAGACTAGAGAAGTAGTTCCCGCTTGTGTGAATAATTCGAAGGTACATATACTTGAATGGGGTTTTAGAATAGTATGAGTACATAATATTGCAACTTAGGTTTGAAAATCAACAAACAATTTGACTTGTGGAAGCATAATGCTGGTGATTTAGTAAATTATTTTCCTGTGGTTGAGGAAATAGAGGAAACAATGATGAAAGAAGTCATTCTTTCCTCCACTAATTCTGTGTCATTTTGTGTTGGCGTCTATACTTTTGAGTATCTGTTTGCGTTGACCACATCAATGCCACTCTTGAAATTAATGTTTGCCAATGACACCACTTTCACTTTAAAGTAAATGGTAGCTCACCTAGAAAATTAAATGAAACTGGCACTATGAGGATGTTGTTGTCCTTTTTGTTTGATGCGATAATATTTTTAAATATATTGGATATTAGAAAAAGAATAGTTCAGTACAATGATGTTTTCCATGGTGGAAATGAATTTAGATATAACCCTGATTATTCAGTTTCTTTGGGAACTAATTTTTAGCCAATATGTATATGCTCAGTTTTGGCAATGTAAGATTTCAGGTGTCATGCTCTACTTTATTGGTGATTCAATAGATAATTCATACATCTAATATGTCAAAAACTACACCAAACGTCTACCATAATAGCTACAAATAAAACCTAATATGTGAAAACAACCGGCCAACAACTTTAAAAATTAACTGCTCTCCGACAATTCGAAAATGAGACAAAGATCTAAGTAATAAATCACAGTATTGCTCAACTTATATTGGTTTTTGGTTGTATTATCTTTGATTTATATGCTGTATAAGTCGTAGTAACATTGAGTAGTGATTTTTTTTACATTATTGAGTTATCTGATATCTCTTGTACCTGATTATAAATTATGGCTATAATTTGCAGTAACATTTAGTCATTTTATTCCTAATATCATTAAATTAAATTTCTTTTCCCAAATTAGCTTTTCTTTGAACCATTATTAGCTCCACAAATTCCCTTTAAATGTGTGAAGTTAATTTGGAATATAAAACACTCTAAATTTCTTCCAGAAACTTACGAATCTTTTTCCATGTACATTTATAAAATCCAAGTATAGTTTTCTTTCTAAAATTGGTGGAGGGAATAAATAAAGAAAGAAGAAATAAACAAAGCAAATAACGAGCAGAAAAAGAAAATGACCTGTAATTATCAAAATCTAACAGTGATACCGCTGGGAAAATAAGTTTTGATTCTTTCTCTTCTGTAATATTTGAATATTTTGTTCTGTTCAGTTCATGCCTTTATTTATAATTTTAATATTGAATACATGGTATTTTTATTTGGCCATGGGAAGCTTGGACAACTTCCTACATGAACATGTGGGTTCTGCAAGAGGGTTGTCCTACCTACACGATGCATGTTGTCCTGAAATAGTTCATCAAGATATTAAATCAAGCAACATACGCCGTGATCAGAATCTAGAGCCTCGTGTTTCAGACTTTGGCCTTGCCAAGTTTTTAGTGGACTTACATCACAAGTGTGGTTATGGGTACTTTTGGTTATTTAGCACTAGAGTACTTGCAAAGTAGAAGAGCTACAGAGAAATATGATGTATGTATCTGTGGAATTCTTTTTTAGAGCTTGTGACCGGGAAAAGGCCAGCCTGTTAAGACATGAAGAAGTAAGAAAGCAGCTAGTTATGTTTCAAAGTTCAGCTAACAGTCTACTTAGTCAGTTAAGCTAGTTACTAAGTGTATCCTAATCAGTTGAGTAATTTTAACTAATTAGGTAGTTAGTTACATTTTGTATCAGTCTATATATACTCTTAAACATGACTTATAAGTAATTAATTCAATACATATACTTTAAAGATGATTTCATATTCTTCCTAGAGTTCCTCTGGTTCTCCGTTTTCTTTGTAAGTTGAGTACTTCTATTTCAGTTACTATTCCATTTAGTTTCTTCAAAATACCTTCATGGTATCATAAAAATGATCAAAGTCTGAGTAGATCGAATGTTCTTATATTTAATTTGATCATAAAGAAAGCTTCCGCGAAAAGTTTTGTCCAAGATCAAAGGGTAAATTAGTTCTGAAGTTTCAGAACTCCTCCAAGAAATTGCTATTAAAGTCCAAAATATATTCTCACAAATGCCAACTGGAAGTGAACATACAAATGCAGATCTTCTACGAGGACTAAATGGATCATCTTCTAATAATGGGGGTAACTCGAGCAAATCCACTCCATAGATATATCCAAGTCAAGGTATTGACTATAATCACCCATTGTTTTTTAGCCCTATTAGTATTAGTGGTGTGAATTTAATATCATTTCAATTGCTTGGGACCGAAAATTATTATTTATGGAGTAGATCCGTAAGGCTAGCATTACTTGGTCGCAGTAAGATTGGTCTAGTTGATGGTTCTTGTACCAAGAAAAGTGTTAATGAAGAACTATGGGCCAATGGGAGAGGGTAAATACAATTGCACTTTCTTAGTTGTTAAATTCAGTTTCTAAGAACCTTCTTGGAGGGGTAGCATTTGCTTCTTCTGCTTATAGTATTTGGGAAGATTTAAGAGAGGTTTGATAGGGTAGATGGATGAAGAACTTTTAGCCTGCATAAAGAAATTGTAAATCTGCAGCAAGGTACATCTACTGTGTCTGAGTACTACACCAAACTCAAGACTCTTTAGGATGAATTTGAGGCATAAGTTACTTCTCCCGGTTGTAATTGTAAGTCTAGAGGATTTGTGGCTCATCTGAATAGGCAAAAGTTATATCAGCTTCTCATGGGATTGAATGAAAACTATAATCAAGCAAAAAGTCAAATAGTGCTCGTGGATTCACTCCCTAGTGTGAATCTGTCTTAAGCTATGATAGCCCTTGACGAATGCCAAAACTCTGTAGCATATAGTAATGGTAGCAGGAATAAACAAAATAATGGCAAATAGTATGGATCCCATGGTTATGTACTCAAGAAATAGGTGTTCCAATAATATAAATCAGAATGCAGGAAACATTATAAACTATGGGCGTTCTAATTCTCAAGGAGGTAATGCTAATAAGTTCAAGAAGAATTTTAATGTCACCTGTGAATTTTGTAAGTGCAAGGGGTTTAATAGAGATCAATGCTATAAATTGGTGGGGTATCCATCTGATTTCAATTCCAAGAAAAGGCTTATGGTGGAGGTACTAGTGTTGCCTGTAATGTGATGAATAATTAGAACATAACTGGAAATTACATGTCTGAGCATGCACAAGGAAAGTTCAGGTATGGTGTTAATACTAATCTACCATTGCATGGTAAAGGAAAAGAACATGATGATTGTGCTAGAAAACTTTAGGGTTGTATATTCACTAAGGGCCAGTATGAGCAGATTTTGTAATTGTTGAATCAAAACTATGGTGGAATCAATGCAAATGCCACTGATCATGCCAATACATTTAATACGTAAATCCTTACTTGTGGATGAAAATAGTGATATTTGGATAATTGATACAGGTGCAACAAACCATTTGGTGTCACAGATTGGCATGCTCACACAAGACACTGTTGTCAAGCCTGAGTATCTTAAGAAAGTTTACTTACTTACTAGTAATTTTCATTAACAACACACTCCTATACCTCTTAGCAGTATCTTTAGATGAATAGCAGAAGAAGAACAGATTGGGAGGAAAAAGAAGAAGAAAAAAAAAGATAAGTAGATGAGAGAGATTATTAGAGAGTGTGTAGTTACATTGTATTCATCATCATTTAATGTGTACAATCATATACATTTATAGGCTAGTGATTAGGCTAACTAAATAACTAAATAGCCATTGGTACTTGTGTAACTAACTGAGAAACGGTTATAACAGAAAAGTAACTAGTCTATTTTTCTTCTCTTTGATTCTGCTCCAGTGTCCTCTTCATACTTTAACACTCCCCCTTAAGCTAGGAAGGTGTGAAAATGTCACAGATTCCTAACTTGGTATTGAGATAAACTTGTTGTGATCTTGTCAGTCCCTTAGTCAGCATGTCTGCAGGCTGATCTTGAGTTGCAATGTAATGAGTTCTAATCATTCCTTGCATAATTTTTCCCTGATAAAGAAGCAGTAAATGTCAATATGCTTTGTTCTCTTATGATATATTGGATTTGATGCTATTTGTAGAGTAGATTTGCTATCACTAAACACATCCACTAGTAGAACTACTTCATTCCCAACTTCCTTCATCAAGCCTAGAATCCATACCAACTCTATTGTGACTGCAGCAAGACTTCTAAATTCTGCTTCTTCTAAACTCTTGGAAATAGTAGTTTCCTTCTATGATTTCCAAAAAACTATTGATTCTCCAACTTTCATAAAATATCCTGTTATAGACCTTATATTCTAAGGGCATAATGCCCAGTTTTCATCACAGTAGGAACTTACTCTGTCATCTACATTACTAGACAGTAGCACACTTTGGCTTGGTTGGTTTATAACATACTTCATAACTCTAAGTGCTTCTTCCATGTGAGACTTCTTTGGATTCTGAAGAAACTGACTTAATATCTGAACACAAAAGGTTATGTCTGGCCTTGTCATAGTTAGGTACAACAGCTTACCAATTAGCTTTTGATAAGCAACTTGATCTACTGAAAGATACTCAGTATACTTTCCATTCTTAACATGTTCATCAAAATGTTTGGATGTTAGTTTGATATTGTAGTCCATAGGAGTAGCTGAAGGTTTGGCTGCTGTTAAGACAAACTCAGATAGTAGTTCCAAGGCATACTTCCTTTGATGTATCAATATCCATTTTTCAAATCTTGCAAACTCTATTCTAAGGAAAAATCTCATCTTACCAAGATCTTTCATCTTGAAGTTCTGATGTAAGATTGCCTTGGTTTCTCCTATCAGCTTTAAGCTATCTCTGGTGATCAGTATGTCATCAACATATACTAGAACCAATGTGACTCCTTATGATGTCTTCCTGATATATAGTGATGGATCAAACTGACTCTGAGTAAATTGATACCTTAGCAATACTTCTGATAGCTTTTATTCCACTGCCTTAGTGCTTGTTTTATTCCATACATAGATTTGAGTATTCTGTATACTACATTCTCCCTCTGACTAGCAAATCCCTGAGGTAGGTCCATATACACTTCATTATTTAGATCACCATTTAAGAATGCATAATAAACATCCATTTGATATACAAACCATTGCTTCCTAGCTGCAGTAGTAAGTACAGTTCCCACCTTAGCTACAAGTCTAGCTTTAAACCTTTCAACATCACCTGAAGCCTTATACTTCATTTTATATATCTATCTGTAACCAATAACTTTCTTTCCCTTAGGCAAGGTAACCAACTCCCAAGTGTGATTAGAATTCAATGAATCTATCTCATTTTTCATTGCTTCCACCCATCTAGGATCTCTTCAAGCCTCAGAGTAACTTGTAGGATCAGTGAAACATGAGGTTTTCAATACATAATCCTTGTATGATGTGGAGAGGTTACCATAAGACACATGATTAGCAAGAGCATGAGGTACTTTCTTTGTACTCTTAGAGACAAAGTCATTTATCCAAGCTGGAGGTTTTCTGTCTTTGGTTGACTTTCTTTGGTCCTGTGATGTAGAAGGTTGAGGTGCAGGAGTAGGAATTAGTTGTACTTGTTATTCTTGTGGACTAACTGAGCTGATGATCTCTTGACCTCTAGTTGAACTTCTTTTATTTACTTGAGTTACATGTTGTGATTGTGCAGGAGTAGAGAGCCCTCTAGTTGGCCTTCTCTGATATACCTTAGTTATTGATTGTACAGAGGTAGGAGCAGTCTGTAGTTATTATTCTTGTTGACTCTCTTGACCAGGAACTCCTTGATATGTCATGGATACTGGAATTTGAAGACATGTCTCATCACCACTTAGTGCTTGATATTGATCTTCCAGGGGAAAAATATGATGAGGTGACTGAGATTAGAGTTTAAGTAGCTTGAATAGAAATACATATTTTCTTAATGATACATCTCTACTCACAGAGAAGATGTTTGTTGACATGTAATATACCAAGTACCCCTTATGAGTGATAAAATATACCATCATGATACTTATCTTTGCTCTAGTCATGAGTTTATCATGCTTATTTAACACCTTGACATAGCACAAGCACCCCATTACCCTTAAATGATCACAATTTGGCTTTCTACGATACAACTTCTCATAAGGAGATAGGAATTGAATAACTGAACTAGGCAGTCTATTGATGATATATACTTCAGTTAGGTCACAATAACCCCAGAACCTTATTGGAATTTCAGCTTGAAACCTGATAGTTCTTGTTACCTCTAAAATGTGTCTATGTTTTCTCTTAGAAATACCATTTTGCTGAGGAGAATATGGACATGTTATTTGATGGATTATAACATTATATTGAAGTAAGTTTTAGCACAATGAGTTGACAAACTCAGTACCATTGTCAGTTCTGATCACCTTGACTATTTTTCCAAATCGTGTCTTGATATATATAAGGAACTGTTGTACTTGATAGAACGCATCTGACTTAAGCTTTAATAGAAACACCCAAGTAAACCTTGAAAAATCATCAATAACTATTAGAAAATATTTTTTACCATTCATTGTTGGCACTTTGTATGGTCCCCACAAATCTATGTGGACAAGATCAAAACAATAAGTACTTTGAATATTAGTAGAAAAAAATGTTAATCTAGTCTGTTTAGCACTAGGTCAGATGCTACATTGCTTTATTATATCTTCTATCACTTGTACTCCTTGATCTACAATTCTTTTCAACACATCAGTTGAGGCATCCCAACCTTTGGTGCCATAAATCCACTTCAGCTTGTGTTTTTTCCATGGTTAATTCAGTAGTTGCTTTAGCTTCTCCTGCAACTTTATTCCTTGACTGATCTTCTAGTAAATATAAGCCTCCATCAAGCTTCCCAATCCCCTTAACCTTTCCAATATAAAGATCCTGGAACACACAAAAACTAGGGAAGAAGTTTACTGAGCAATGCCACTCCTTAGTCACTTGTGACACTGATAGGAGACTACATGAAAACTGTGGGATATGATAGACATTTGTAATGTTATTTCCTTATGATAAAAAGCTAGTTCCCACATGAGTGACCATTGTAGTATCACCATTTGGTAGATATACTTTCTTTGGATTTTCTAACACTGTAACAGTCTTATTAAGTAGCAGTTTTGAATTACCAACCATATGGTTGGTAGCACCAATATCTATAATCCATTTTTGTGAACCAAAAAAATCTAAACAAGCAAAAATACCTAAACTTGTTATATTGGCAGACTCAGTAGATGTGTTGACAGAGTTATTCTTGTTTATCGATTGTAAGATTTGCTCATATTGATCCTTGGTAAAGGCTGCATCTTTAGTGTAGTAACCACTTTGATCAACTGGATAATCATGAGAACTCAGAGATATATTACAGGCTGTGTTTGACCCTTCATGCCTGAGCTTCTTCTTAGCCTTATAGTCTTGAGGATATCTAATCAGTTTCCAGCATTTTTCTTTAGTATGCCCCTTGAGTTTACAGAAATCACACTACACATTGACATTTCTTTAGTAGGATTCATACCAAGAATCCCTGCCTAACTTGTAATGGATTTGTGACTTTCATCACGTACTATCATTGCATATGCTTGGTTAAAATTTGGGAGAGGGGTCATAAGCAAGAAATGACTCCTTGCTTATGTGTAGGGCTTATTTAGACCCATAAGAAACTAGAATAACTTCAGTTTCAGTAGATGTAGTACATACTCCTTTGATTTATCACATTCACATCTAGGAGTAGGTACTAGAGCCTCAAATTCTTCCCATAAATCTTTAAGTCTTGAGAAATATACAGTTACTAAAGATGTACCTTAAGACAATGTAGCAATCTCCTTGTGTAGGATGAATGTTCTGGCCCTATCCACTTTGTTAAACCTTTCAAATAGTTCATTCCAGAGAGCAGTTACCACAGATGCATACATAATTTCTCCTTGTAATTCTTTAGAAATAGAGTTCATATTCTAAGAAAGTATAATTTCATTCACTCTTTCCCAATGACTACTTAATTCAACTGAGAACTTGTCTTTAGAACATGTTCCATCCACCATGCCCAACTTATTTCTCCCAAGTAAAGCAATGCGCATGGATCTAAACCAAATTGAGAAGTTCTCAACTCCTGTTAACTGAAAAGAAATAACCTGTATACCACTCACATCAGAAGGACCTAGGAAGAGAGGATGATTTTAATCCAAAGTACGTGGAGTAACTCTAGAACCCTCAACAACAGGATCAACAGAAGAATTTAGATTCACAATTGTTGCAGACCTTCAATTCTTAAATCAAGATTCTTTGATTTTCCCGTGAAGAAACCAATACACTAGAATCGATCTTGATCTACTTGTTTGCTAGTGAGTAATTCTTTGATACCATGTCATTAACCATACACTGCTATTCCACTTAGTAATATCTTCAGATGAATAGCAGAAGAAGAATAGATTGAGAAGAAGAAGAAAAAGAAGAAGAAGAAGAAGAAGAAGAACAAGAAGAATATAAGTAAATGAGAGAGATTATTAGAGAATTTGTAGTTATATTATATTCATCATCATTCAATATGTATAGTCATATACATTTATAGGCTAGTGATTAGGCTACCTAACTAACTAACTAGCCTATAATACCCGTGCCTTTTTCCTATCTAGAAATAATCTCAAGGATGCTAGCATTTACTTTAAAATGAATACTTATACTTGTACACATGGTATTTTTGAGATTTTCACTGTCTATCATGTGGGAAATTGAGTTAGCTTTCCAATGGTACCAATTTTGTCCAAATCCAACACCAGACGAGGAAGTTATGGATGTTTTTCTTGGAACCATCGAAAACGCCCAGATATGACGGCCAAGTTGACGGACCACCACATAAGTGACGGACCGCCACTTTGACCGTCATATCCAAGGTGGTTGATCCACGTAATGGATAAGGACTGACGGACGAGTTGATGGACTATCAAAGTTGTGACAGGCCATCATCCAGGCTGTCAACTCTTATCCAGTGAACCCCATTTCTGGTCCACGTCTGACGGGCTAAGTGATGGACCATCAAGTGTCTGACGAACCATTAATCGGACCGTCACACGCCATGTTCATTTTATTTCTAGGTCATTTTAACAGGGGTATTTTGGTCACTTAACACTCGCCTACATATACCCAAATAAGTCCGAATTCAGTCATTCTACTCATTATTATTTCACAAACAAAAAAAACTTGGGGTTCTCTCTAAATATAATCTCCAAGAATAAGACCCAATCCTCTTCAAGAATCAAAGGATTTAAAACCCTTCAAGTTCAAAAACGTCAAGAACCCTGAGTCAGGTATGCGTAGTGTTCATCTATGGACCTTTTCATTCATAGAGTTCAAGAACCATGCTTTTAAATGAGAAACTTTGATTTCCTTGTTATTATGTGATGTTGTTCATGTTAATGATCATTTTCTAAGCTTCAAGATAGTAATTTAAGTTGACTTCCATGATGTATGCATGCTTGTAGTTAAAACCCATGAATTTAGGTGGTTTAAGATGATTAAAATTGCTGAGAAAACCTATGCCCCAAAGTGTGCATGCAAGGTGTTTGTTAAAATTCCTAGAATGCTAAAAATCATGATCCCATGACCCCATAGTATTTAAATGACAAGCTATTTTAACTCTTAAGATGATTCCACATGAACTTCCATGCTATTGATATGTGTTGCTAGTATGATTATGCAATGAACATGATATTAAGGTTGTGAAAGTACTTCCATGTGACATGAAATGCTTTCCATGAAATACATTATTTATAACCATGCTTAGTATGAAATCCCTTATGTACGATATTATGAATTGTGGACTCAAATTTTGTGATCAAGTCATGTTATGTGTGTCAGTTTCTTTCCATCGAGTCCTGGAGGTATTCGTACCCAAAAAACATAGCTATGTGTCTAGAAAAATGTCATGTCATCACAATCATCTCAGTTAAGCCACAGTCTATAGAACTCAGTCAGTAATGTGACTCAGGAAACCTCAAAAATCTTATGATCTCAGTAAAATCTCAGATAGTAGTGCTATTTCGTCAGTCAACAGAAGTCAGTTACTCAGTCCATGTACAGTCAGTTAAATCATGTTTAGTCTCTTTATATGGGAGTAGAAGTTAGAACCGAGTGAACCTAAGGATGAGAACTCACCTGCCAGTTTAGGGTGTGATTCTTACCAATCATCCTTGTGTTCTAAAACTACGTAGCTAGCGTAGGTTGAGACATCTTAAACTGTCAGACTATGGTTGATGAGGTGGCTTAATCTATCAATTTAGGGTTCCCACCATTCTTATTTGAGTACCTGCCAGATGAGGGTCACTCAAAACTATCCAGTGGCGCGGTATTGACACCCCTTGTAATACCCCGCATTTCGAATCTGAACAAAAATTGTCATTTCCTTCACGTAAAGGTTCCAAAAGCCATAAATCCAATGCAAGTTTAGTGTGTTAATAAATTATGTAGTGTGGAAACCTATTTGATCATGAATTGATATCACAGAGGTCCCCAAGCTCAAGGACAAGTTGAAAGTTTTCCTATCGTTTGAATTTTAGTGAGCGTTGAAACTTAGGTAAAATTCAATCGACCATTACTCTTTGTATTTATTGAATTAGAGTGTCTACTATATAAAAAATGAAAGGTATTTGAATTATCTTTCCAATGATACCAATTTTGCAAAATTCTGACACCCAAGGAAAACGTTATGGCTTTGCAAGGTGGAGTGTATTGTGCAGCATAAGGTGTACGATGCACACCCTAACTTATGCCATAAGGTGTGCGATAAAGAGTGTGCCGTACAACCTATATTATGCGATAAGGTGTGCGCCGCATATATTATTACTCAAGTGACTTAAACACTCCATTTTTGGGGCAAAATAGTTCTTTCCCACCCTTATTTAGCCATAAACACGAAATTCAGTTCCCAAATACCCCAAAATACACCTTCATTCATCAAAATTGATCAAGAACTCTCCTTAGTGTTTCAAAATAAAAACCCAAGAAACTCAAGATTCAACCGTGGGTTTTTGAAAATAATTGCATATTTGAAATCCCCAGAACATAGGCTTCAAAAAGCACCGATCATCTTCGCATATAGAGGTATGTGGGGTTATCTAAAAAATCTCATGGGCTTAAAAATTCATGTTTTAAAAATGGAGGTTTTGAAATTATGAATATAATCCCATTTTAAACATATTATGATATTGATTTGGTCTTTAGGCCTATTCCCAAAGTGGTTTGATATATGATATATGTATATGCATATATTCCGAAAAGATGTTAACTTGAGAGCATGAATTATATGAAGTCCCTCTCTTTATATGATCTCATTTTAAATTCTCATATGATGTGAAATGTTTGAAATCTTGACAAGTGTGACATGAAATATTTTGAAAATGGTCATGGTTTTGACTTGTAATGAGAGGGTTGTTATGTTGAAATATGATGAATATAATAGTTGCATGAAAGAATGATGTGATATTGATGGCTTGCAAGTTGGGTATGACGATACCCTATAGAATAAGATATGTGATTGAATTAAATAGAGTTTGATGCATTGATTTTACATGAGATAGGTGGATGCCAAAAAAAGGCATTTGAGTGTAAGGGCTCATCACTGGAAACCATATTTGCCGACATGGGGATTTGGTACCAGGCTAAGTAATTTTGTGTACTTGACTTTATGTCATTCCCAAATTGGGACTACGGTTAGGAGCCCAGGCTAAGTGATCTTGGGCACTACTATACTTTATTGGGTTGAGACACCATGCTATGTGATCTTGTGTGTCTTCCCCTCACTTATACTCTAATCTCGACAGCAATCGAGATTTGATAGTTGGTGTAAATATTATATGTAGGGTATTCCACCTAGCTCAGTTGCATTACATTGTTGTTGAAAACTATTACATTATGCACATGTGTTTTCAAATGATTTGATATGAAACTGCTTTATAATGGCTCTCACCTATATTTGGAAAAAAATATTATATTTTGTTTTTTATTTCTCTACGTACCAGTACTTTTGTATTGACCCCTTTCCCTCTCAGGTTTGGAGGCACAATTTAGGGGTCCAGATAACTAGTAGATCTCTTCTGACAGATTTGCAGAATCAAGTGGTAAGCCTTCTATATTTTGGAAGGCCTGATGTCTGTCAGTTCATTTATCATTTAGTAGTTTTGGGTCTACTGGGGGCTTTGTCCAAGTTTTTAGACAGTAATTTGTTTCAGTCATGTATTAAATATTTCGTAGACGATTGCTCAGATGCCGATAGATGTTGTGGGACATTATTTTCCCTTTGTTGATTTCATTTGATTTATGACCATGTTTTCCGTAATATTGTGTATCTTCCGCATATCTTATTATCATATAATTTATGTGCATGATTACCAGATAGATAGGGGTGTTTTGGGCCTTTATGGTTCGGAATGCTAGTCACGGCCAGGGCCCCGATTCGAGTTGTGACATTCCTCTAGTCGGGGCAGAGATTGGACCCCAACTTAGCTATATCCATTATTGGGGCATGTCGATTAAACAACTATCTCCCACAGTTTCAGACTCGGTCTCTGTAAAAGAACTCAGACAGTTCTTCAGATACTAGTATACTAGGATTGTTAGATGTAGTCAAATTCAGTTATAGTACGGAACTCAGATAGTTCCATCAGATGCAAGACTGTCAGAAACAGTCACCCATGTATTTAGAACTACAGTAACAGTCATGATCAGTTATCAGTAAACTATGTATTAGTGTACAAATTTAGCTATTACACATTTACGATCTCAGTTTCAATGTATGCATGTTTGCACTCTCACATTCATATCAGTCAGTTAGTTGGCATTGTTCATGCATGTAACCCTATTTATGTTCATCCTAACTCACTCGTATACTCAGTACTCCAGTTATACTGACGCATTCACGCTATGGTGCTTTCTCTTTATGTTACACCATAGGTTCAGAGACATGAGTTCCAGACCAGCAGTAGCAGTTGCATTCCAGTATATAGAGTTGCAGTGAGTCCTCTTCATTCGAGAACGATATGACTTGATTTATTCATTTAATATTTCAGTTAGCTATCAGTTTACGGAGTTAGTTGGAGACATGTTCCTTCAACTTCTTATTCAGATAGTGTTTAGAGGCTTTCAGATTTAGTTCAGATTTGATTCAGTTTTCAGTTGTTGTGGGTATATTTCACCCATATGGATGTTATTTTACCAGATTCTTTATTTAGTCGAACCTTATGGCCTACATGTTCATGTTTTCTGTATTATTATGATATATATTGTAGTGTACAGGTATAGATATCTGTCATGGGTTAGCTTATGGTCCTTCATGGTCATAAGCACCATGTAGCACTCCGGTTTAGAAAAATCTAGGCGTTACATAGCCGTTGGCACTTGTGTAAATAACTGAGAAACAGTTATAACAGAAAAGTAACTAGTCTATTTTTTTTCTTCTTGATTCTGCTCCAGTGTCCTCTTTATACTTCAACAGTAATTTAACTAGTGTATGTCATGTAGGTTCATCTGCTATTTCACCAAGAAGTATTACAAATAATGTCTTTCATGTTCCAAAATCCAAATATAACCTTATGTCTATGAGTAAAGTGACTAAAGAGTTTGGGTGCTCAGTTACATTTTCCCCTTACTTTTTGTGTTTTTCAGAAACTCTACAGTGGGAAGGTGAGAGAGATTGGTAAAAAAGATGCTGGATTATACTTTTTTCTAAATAATCTGACTAAGAATGAGTTATTGATCCTATCTTGTACAACAACAGGAAATTTTGAAATTCATAAAACTATGAAACATGCAAATATACGCCTATGGCATAAAAGGACTGTTCATATGTCTTCTAGAGTCCTAGATAGATTGCTGTCTAATAAAAGTTCTACTCGTATTAAGACATTAGATGAATGTAATATATGTCCTTATGCTAAACAAACTAGGTTAACTTTTCCTTTAGTAATAACAAGACTAGTAATAGTTTTGATTTACTGCATATTGATGCATAGGGGCCCTATAAAAAACTACTTTTGATGGTAATACATACTTTCTCATTATTGTTGATGACTTTACTAGAATGACTTGGTAGTTTTTACTAAAAAATAAGTCAGATGTATGTATATCTCTGCAACATTTTGTGTAGTATGTGAGGACTCAGTTTGTCAAATCAGTAAAAATAGTTAGGTCAGACAATGGTACAGAATTTGTTAATGTTATTTGTGATAAGTTCTTTAAATAAATGGGAATAGTACATCAGAGATCATGTCCTTATACCCCTCAGCAAAATGGGATAGCTGAGAGAAAACATAGAAATGTGTTAGAAGTTACTAGAGCCTTAAGGTTTAAAGGTCACATACTATTACAATTTTGGGGTCATTGTGTCTTGGTTACAGTCTATTTAATTAATGAAATGCCTAGTAAAGTCATTAATGATCAATCTCCTTATGAGAGACTATATGGTAAAGCTCCTCTTGTTATGCACTTAAGGGTGTTAGGCTGTCTTTGTTTTTCTAAAAATGTAACAGAATCTGATAAATTAGCTCCTAGAACAATGACATTAGTTCATATGGGATATTCAGAAATTCACAAAGGTTGCACCTTGTATGATTTAACTTCTATTCATTTTTTTGTTAAGTATGATTCATTGGAGAATAACTACAAAGAGCCAAATCATGTTTAAACAACATAAAACAATTAACTTGCGAAATATATATTCTTTATTTATAGTGTTTTATGTATGTTTGGGGAACTATTGACTCTGGTATGGATGCCTGATAAGGAGAGCATCAAAAATTAGATTCAAAAACCACACTCTGCCTCGGCTTTCTGTTAAGGTTTATATAATTGTTAAATCAAAATTCATCTTCAAATTCCACCACTGCTTTCTGACATTGATGCTGCCTATAGGGCGTGGCGGCTTGATCAGTCACTCATAATTTTTAGTTCAATATCACTAGGTACGTTTCTGAATGCTTCAATAGTGGAGCGATTATTTGAAGTGTGATTTTAAGGCTTTTATAATTTTGTATACTGGAAGATCGGTCAAGGGTTCCGGTACAGTACTACAATATGAGGTCGGTGGCAGATTCATATATAGAATCCTCACTGACTCATGGTTTCAATGCAGAGAATATTGATGGGGAGTGGTGGTGATGTTGTTGATCATAGAGGAGATTACATTACCAAGTTGATGCTACATATGTTTTGCCCTTGATGTACGTACATAGCATGTATGAAACACTGGTTGGTGATCTGAATGTAAGACTTTTCTTTGAATGGAATGCATGAAAACACCATAGGTATGGACCTTGAAGCAGCTACTAGTTTATACAGAAAGGTTGCAAGAAAATTTTCTTTGAAAGGACCTTTGTATATATAAAAGGCACGGGAGTCGGCGACATCTTTTGAAACTAGGGCAAGATTTCCTAAATTAATTATACAATAGGAGAAGCGTGTCCGATTTTTCGTGGTTAATGGTTTAGCTAACAACCTCATATATAGATGATGATGTAAACAACTGTAGACATGAATCAAACTCAATTTCCACTGTCACTGATTTGTGACCATTCACTTCCATACGATATTTGAAGACCATAGCTTTGACAGGCTTTCACTGTAATTTGTTATTACTTCATTTTAAATATAATATATTTGTTGTATCTTTATCTTTAGTGATAAATGAAATATCATTTCTATGGTATAGGTTTATTGATTGTGATCATATAATGAATATTGTGTCTTGCATGTATGTTATGATTAGGATCAAGAATGTCATATTAGTTATTCCTTTTAAACAAATTAGATTAGTTTGTTGTTTAAAACATATATTCAAGAAATTAAAATTATGTGTTTTAGAAATGATAGTTTTTGTGCCCCTTCATTATTTACAAAAAATCAAAATCAAAAGGGTCTTGATCGCCTGTTAATCAATACTCGAACACTTGAATAATTATATTTTAAGTTAAATAAATAAAATTTATGAGAAATAAAAACTATTATGTTCATTGGGTGTGCGAACAAAAGCCTCATATTTGTAGTTGAAAGTATTGGTAAATTACATGAAAGATATAGAATTTCTTCATTATGTGAGGTTTTATGGGTCAAACTGTGTTGGCTTATTGCAAAACAGACAATATCGCACCATATTAGAGTACATTTGGGCTGACTAAGACCAACAATTGGTATCAGTCTAGGTCCATTCTCGTCTGATTCGCGACTCACGCTCCAGTTGGACCTGAACGTGAAAAGGGTCTTAGAGTGGATTAAAGTCCCACAATGATTGGTGAATAAATTGATGTTCTGCTTATATGTGTTTGGATAATCCTCTCCTCATTAACTAGCTTTTAAGATTGAGTATGACCCAAGTATGATGCTCTAAGCTTTTGTTTTTACCATGGAATCCCTTTATTGATGCGGACCTGATTGAAAGATATGTATAAGCGATACAATAATTTTATTTTTTTTCTTGGCAAAATCTCAGCATAACTATATAATTAAGATTTTAGGGTTCATTTTTGTAGGTGCCTTTGATATCAAATCATTTAACCTCAACAAAGAAGTCTACTTACAATGATCCACGTGGATCATTTATGAAATTTACACTCTTCCATATATAATTATTTATCTAAAGCTTTTTTTGTTAATTTTGGTATTACTTTACAAAATCGTATGATACATGACTTGATATACACGTGCAACGCACGTATCGAGAAACTAGTTATCACTAAAAACCAGGAGCAAGGATGGTGGAGAATTTCTAAAATAAGAGGGTCTCACTAACAATTAACAAAGCATGCACAAAAAATGAACAAAATTCCTCAATCCCACTTTTTATTTGAAAAAAAAGGACATAATTTTCATCATGTATGCCCCATTCTCTTCGGAGTTTCTTGTCATCCTGTATCCTTCACAAGGAAATTCTTTATCCAACTAATTGAAATGAGAGTCTCTTTATGTTTATATCCATTTCCCCTTTGTCAAGATATATTTGTTACATAATTTGAGATTCATGTACCCTTTTAACAAAAGTTCCCTAATGATACAACAATTGAGTCAGAAATGGCTACAGAGTCGAGCAATATTAGGAGTTTGATATGGACAAATATTAAATATTCTATAGAATTTTCCTCCACTTTTGCCAAGAAACATCCATTTGTTTCATGCACTATGTTATGCTTCATCTTGTTTTATGCCCTTTCACCATCAATCACCTGGTTTTTCATTTATTCCCTTCCCCTTTTGTTCCTTTTCACTATTCTTCTTATAGTCTTTTTCAGCATTCCAAATTTTAAACACTTCGAACGAGATGATGATTCGAAACCTTCTAGGAAAATAATCAGCCATGACGTTGAAAAAGATCATGATGAAGATGGCATTGACAATACACAAAAGGCTTTTTTTCGAGCTAGATCTGTTAGACAAAGAAAATCCAAGAAATGTATAGAAACAGGCGCGGAGAAATTTATACAAGGTGCATCCTTTCAAGTACCTTTTAGTGACCATGATTTTGTTGACAAAGGCGAGTTGATTGAAGAAAAAATGAAAGATATCCGAGAGGTGGAAGTGCATCCGATAAGTGGCCGTGCTGAATGTTCTTCCAGCTCGAGTATTTTCATGAATCCAAGGCCTGTTGGGTATTCGGATTGCTCATATGAAGCAAATGCAAAATGTTTCAAATCTTTTAGCTGTATGTATGAGAGGAAAGCAGAATGTTTTGGTGAAACAGAATATGATGGGGCAAGAAATAAAGCTGTGCTATGGAACAATGAAGATCAAAAGAATCTCATGGATCTTGGACTTTCTGAGATTGAAAGGACTAAAAGATTGGAAAGTTTAATGGCAAGACGACGAGCACGAAAGATGCTGAGCCTACAGGTTAGAAGATCACTGATGAATATAGGCTGCAAGGAAACATTTCCTCCAATATCTTCAATTGTAGTTCCAAAGAACAAAGAATCAACTAGTACTGTTTCACCTACCCCGGGTTCAGCCCCTTCGATTTTGGGACTAAATCAGAATCCTTTTGACCTTCCATATGATCAGCATGAAGAGAAGCCTAATGTCAGAGGTGGCAGTTTTATGCAAGAGTTCATGTCAGCTCAGGAACAGAAGGAGTTGATGTTATCCAGGCATGAAAGCTTCTGTACAGGGTCTGCACTTCCAGGGGATCTTAACTTTGATCAAAGTGAACGGACGCTTCATTCTGATTTTCCGTCCAGGCAAAGGTATCCAGAGGCATCTGAAAGTTCCAAATCTAGACACCGATTAGGTAAAATGACACATCTATTCTATTCCTTTTTTTATATGGATGTTCAAACAAAGCACACATTCGTGGTGTCATTTTATATTGACTAGTTTTATGCTAGCTGTCAACCTACCGCAACTCTCCTCCTTTATCTGGGGGCTTGAGAGCAGCAATATGAGCAAACTCACACACACGAAGTTCAGGGTTTAAATGCAACTTAACAAATGTGAATTGTTTGCAGGTAAGGAAGACAATGATAGAGTAGTTGAGGAAGTACCATCTCAAGCGTCAAAACCAGAGATGAGCATGGCCTATAAAGGAGATCATAATAGGGAAGCCCAGGATAATACCCAGGATGAAAAAGATAGCAGTGAAGTACAGATAAAGTCAGTACTAGTGGAAGACATTAGCAATAGGGAAAGTTCATCTTCGTCGGAAGATGATGAACCATTCTATAAGATAGACAAAGATGCAATCTTGAAGTCTATTGCTTCTCCTGCTCTAAGGAACTTATCAGGTGACCCATCACATTTCGGTTCATCCTCATTGGAGAAGACGAGCGGGGATGAACATTTATACTATCCTAATCATCCTGTGCATCGCACTCCCAGCTTGTCTATTGATTCTGACCTGCAAGTGGAGGTTTCTGAAGTTGGTTCACCTCCATTGACAAATAATGGGAACACATCCGCGGGTGAAGAAATTTCTATAGATGGAGAGTTAGAAAAAGTTATCGCATCTAGCAGCGGAGACACACTGATGTCTTCATCTCACCTAGCTAGAGTAGATGAAAATGAATCAAATTCCAGAGAAGTACGCGAGATCACTGAAGAAGATATAGTAGAATTTGGATTTTCGAGATTTCATATGCGCGAGAATAATGTGACTCCAAATATTCCATCAGGACGAACAATTGAACCGTATTCCACTGGTTCAAGCTCATTTCCACCTCCAAGGACAGAGAGGAATCAAGCTAGCAGCAGTTATCAACAGCGTAGGCCAGAAGGATTACCTGTAGTTAATGAGAGATTCCAAGGTTCAATGTTACAATCAGAATTTTCAGTACAACCACTTCCTTTCGCGTCAACATCATTAGTATCACCAACATCTGTTTTACAAGCAAATTTCTTAACTGAACATGGATCCTCTTCGAGCATTGATCAGCTACAAAATGATAGGTCAATGCACATCTCCAGTGAGAGATCAGATTCAAATGCTTCCCAGGAGTCAGATCTTAGTTTAAGCAGTTCAACATTACAAGCTTCAGAATTACCTTCAGAAACAGAAAATTCAATTTCAGGCAAAGAGAACAACGTTGCATCGCTTGTTCTAGACAGTGACAGCAAACAACATAGTGAAAATGTGCCATTATCAACTATTGGACAAGGACATCACTCATTTGAAGCCTCTAGTACATCATCGACTAAATCTGTATCACAACCAAATATCACAACTGACAAAGGATCTAGTTCAAATTTTGGTCAAGATAAGCATTTGAAGGCTCAACAAGTAGACACACGCAAAGTAAACAATAAGATGCCAGTTGAAGTAACTGCTGAAAAATGTGATCCAAGCACTCCTCAGTGCTCAAAACTTAAGTTAAAAAATTCAACAGTGCAAAGTTCAGTTCCATATTCGGAGACACAAAAATCTGCAGAAAATTCAAAGTCTCTCCCTACAAAAGACATAAAGGAAACATTTCGTGGTAATGAAGAAGTTTTTTCTATAATTAGCCAGAGTATTGAAGATTCCCAAGCATCATCATCGCCACATGATTTGGTGGTTGAAGAAGTTTCAATTGTCTCTACTTCATCCCCCTCCCCCAACTCTATGATTCAATCAAAGTTTTCAGCAAATGAAGGCTCCTCAAATTCTCAAGAACAGAAGAGAATGCAGGTTAGGTGATTTAACAATGTTGACAATGCTGATTATGAAAGTTAAACAGGTTGATTTCTCAGATGACCAGTCAAGTAACAGTTACTATCTTAGAAAGCCACCTTTCTTCAACAACAACAAAAAAAATTGACATCCTGAGATAATAACTATTAGCTGAGTGACCATTAAGAATTCAGCTCCAAGTTAAACTAACTGATACAAGTTGAAATCTATCATGCAAACAATACCCTTTGTCAGTTTAGCTGTGTATCGATTTGTTAAAGGTAGAAACTATATATAGTTAGTTCTTTGTACTAACCGGATGAAAATAATGAACGTGTCAATATAATGCATCAATATAGTAGTGTCTTTTGGCAGAAAGGAAAATAAATCTTGCACACATATGGAAGTAGATTTAAACATTTTTCAGTAGATGCAATAATTCCGCATATTATTTTGATACTACTCAAGAACTTTTACAGCAACAGAAAAGGAAAACGCCAGTTTACATCCTAACAGAACAATAATAAAATGTAGTTGCAGCTGCATTCAAGTACAGCACGACAAACTTAATAGAAAACATTTTCTTTTCAGTTTCTCACTTATAGAACGTTTGAAATTTCAATTATTGTTGTTGTTTTCATAATGTATCTTAGGATCCGATACCTGGCATTCCATCAGAGAGAGCTGTCACTCAAGATTCAATCAGCTTACAATCTACAATCCGAGAAGTCCCAACAGCCTCGAGTTGTTCATCATCACCAAAGTCTGTACTCGAACCAAAGTCCTCAACAGGTCAAGGCCCTCTATTTCACTTTGATAGGACGGAACAAATAGGTGAAAGTTCAAGTCCAAGAATGTCTAGAAACACAAGGGCTACGTTAGATGAATCTACAGCAGACCAAACTCATCTCGCGGATGCTAAAACGGTACGTTTGTTTAGTTAACTACACATAACTGCCGATGAAAATAAGGCAGACAACCTGCTACGAGTTAAGTAGCACTGAGTGTGAATTTACATTGTGAGTATATATAAGTTAAATCCTTTATATCGATAACTAAGTCTAAAATATGCATAATCTAGAACCTTAAATCTAGACTGGAACAAATGATTCCATCAATTATTTAAGTGATATATACTGACAGTATAAAAACCTTAAGGTCGTTTTGTTCAAGACTAGTTATGCAGGGATTATAATGCACGGATTGTCCATAGAATGAATAATAATATAGAGATTGTTATGCAGTGAAATTTAGTATTGGTTTGTTGTACGGGGACTGATTACTTCAAGAGATCCTTTATCTTTAGTTACTCTTAACTATATAACATTAATACACTTGTTAAGATTCTATCACTCATAAAATACTTCACAGATCCCTTATATTTTAGGCAGCTATAAGCCACGAAGAGTTCAATAAAGCCAACCAAATATTGTACCAAAACGGCAACCAAAAATTTTATCTGTTCTTTAATAACCAACCAAACATGGTATTACTTATTGCCAAGTTTTATGCTAGAATTACTTTTGTTAGTATGATATACCAAAAGACCCTTAGAGAAATGGTTTTCCTATTTTTCGTACTAGCAATACTTAAAACTTAGGCGCTCTTTGCAAGAACACAAATAGATGCTCTTTTCCTATTACATTCATTCTATCATATCCTTGTTCTTGTGAAAATATTGCTATAAGTAGTGCCGATCCACATATGCTCAAGGGTGGTCATTGAACATCCTTTGCTGGAAAATTATACCTGTATATAGCTTAAATGTACTTTTTACACATAATAATTTATATTGAATCTTGAACAACCTTAGTGAAATTCCTGATTTCGTCATCGATTACAAGCTTCAAAGTAAAACATTTTCCTTTCGGTTGTGCAATGCGCAGAAACCATCCAATGATGAACAGAAGTCTCATGAAGAAGCCACTAACCACAATAATGACAAGAAGAAGGAGGATTTACCCAAAACAAGCCTCAAAGAAGTTTCTGAATCACATGTAGAATCACCAAACAAGACCACTGTGGTGTCTAACAACACCACAAAACAACAAAAGTCAAGTGATGTTGCTAATTTGGCTTCCTCCTCGACTAACAAGAACGAAAATTCAGTCACTCCTATTAGTGCAAGTGAAGAAACTTCAGAAAAGGGTAATGCTGCAGCAGCAAAGGAAAACACTCAGTCGTAGATTGAAAGAACAGATAGTAAAGACTAAAGAGAAGGTTAAAGATTAATGAGGGATAGTTAAGAATCTTGTTTTTTCCCCTTGAGAAAATGAACATATACTTGTTTCCTATGTCTCTCAGCCTCTTCAAAAATGCCGACAGGTGCTTGTCCGATCCTTCAAAAGTAGTACATTTTTAGAGGATATGACACAGTTGCGACAACATTTCTTGAGAGTCTGAGCAAGACAGATTGTTTCTTCTTTCTGGATGATGGAAGATTTTCCACATGAGACTCCTTAAATTGTAACTCAAATTAATTTGGAAGGTACTGGTGCGTAGGAACACATAGAAGTTTGATGTATACACATAGGAGAGTCAGAGGAAATTCACTGTTGTATAGTATTTTAGGATGTAATTTATACAGAATGACATTGATTACATGTCTAGCAGGTAACCTGCCCTAACTTTTTATGTTACTATTTGCTGGTGAAAATACCATAAATTATAGTTGAAAAATAAAATGAATACATAAATATTCAGACTAAGGCTAGGATATCTCGCTCTCATTAAGGATATTCAAGCCCACTGTATAATCTTCACTGGTCCAACTATATACGCTTGGAATCAAACTTGCCTTGATGATTGTGGCTTGATTGAGTTCCCTCATCAGGGAAAAAATACTGTTGGAATCATAAGAATAGTGATCAAAGGATCTTCTCCAAGATTGATTGGATTTTTATTAACAATGAGTGGTTAAGTACTATACCTTCTTGTGAAGCAGTGTTCTTTCCTGCAGGCATTAGTGATCACTGCCCTGCTAGAGTGACGCTAACTGCTATTAGACCTAGACCAAGAAGGTCCTTTCAGTTTTGCAACACCTGGCTCAACATCCTCCATTTAGTGATGTTGTTAAGACTGGTTGGAATGTTAATATTGATGACTCTCAATGGCTAGTACTTCAGGAATGTTGAAACTGAAGCAAAAGAGGATAGAGAAATATTAGTTCACCTACTGACACAATTGCAAGATAACCCTCAAAGTAGTGTACTTCAACAGCTTGAAAGGGAGAAGTATCAAAAGTTTAGGAAGTGCTCTTACTTGGCTGAAATGTTCCTTCAATTGAGAGCCAAAACACTGATCAAACTTGGTGATGACAACTCCATATATTTCTACTCTTAGTCAGGGTCCAGTGTTGTCTATGGCTCAACACAGTGCCCTCTACTGCTATATGGTGTGAAAGATGTTGAAGGGCTGCTTTGGAGTAACCGGTAAAGTTGCTACCATGTGACCAGAAGGTCACGGGTTCAAGCTTGGGCAGAAATGCAAGGTAAGGCTATGTGCAATACACCCTTGTGGTGAGGCCCTTCCCTGGACCTGCGCATAACGGGAGATTTAGTGCACCAGGCTACCTATAGTGTGTAAGATGTCAAACAAGCTCTTTTTCAGATTGACAATGCAAAAAGCTTAGGCATGATAGGTGTAGCAGTGGTTTTTCAAGTCAACTTGGAGCATCATAGGTAAGGATGTCACTGAAGCCATTCATTAGCTCTTTGATAATGGTAAATCACTGAAGCAAATACTCTATTAATATTTCCTAAATTCCCAAGATTGTTGATGTCACACCCTGATCCTAGGCCTTGGCGAGATCGACACTCGATGCCTTAACTCGGCAATTGATAGAAGGATTTGCCAAGTTTTACTCCACGAATGAATATAGTAGACTTGACAAATCTGTGAAGCCTCCAACATTACATGAATAAACTTTTTTACCGAGACAAGGCACCCGACATACCTATAAGAAAAACTAGAAATGCTACAATAAAGGACACACCCCAAAAGCCAGTGGGTTTGACCAATAACTGAATGAGTAGAACCTACTATGCCACTCGGTCATCTGTTTGAATACTTGAGTCTACATTATTAAAAATGAAGCAGTCTTGGCAAAAGGGATGTAAGGAAATATGAAAAATTAAACATGAAACGTAACTGAAGAAGAGAAACACAACTTAGGGAATCATAGTCATTCATGTAAAAGCAAATCGAAAAGGTTCAAAACATCATTAGGTTGGCCTTAACGTTCATCTTTCATCATCGCTAATTTAATTATAGAAAGTTCTTAGTTTAACTAACATAATCCTCCATGTAAGTACATGGAGTCTGATCTATATATGATCAGCTCTAAGTCATCCCATACCTTGACGGGGTATGGGACATATAAAACATGTTTTGCTAGCAAAGAATCCATAATAAGCCGCATCTCAGGGCATCATGTAGGATGTAGCAGAAACACGAAATAAAGAATAAGAGAAAGACACAATATTTAACGTGTTTCGGTCCAAATGATCCTGCATCCATAAAGAACAATGGGCTTTATATTAACAAAGATATGGGAAAGATCCCAATTACACATAAGAGAATTGCTCTCTCAACTCTCTAATCTTGCAATAGATAACTATGAATTTTAGGATAGTTTCAACAATGATGAATGACCATATTGGGCTCCAAACACAAAATAAGAAAAGAAAATATAAATACAAATTTGTCCTTCACAAATTTTTGCTTTCTCTCCAAGTTCATTTCCTCGCCAAGTAAATTGGCACATGGAGTTTTATTCCACATGGATTAGGCTCCACGAAAATCAAACCAACTCTTTCAATTTCCACCTTGATTTGTGTTTCGAGCATGCATATGAACAATTCTGGCCAAAACTTCTAAGCTTACTGGGCAACCAGTTGTAAGAAATAAGAATAATCAAACCTTTGTTAAACATACTAGCTCCATCTAGCAGCCGTTCTCTACGAGTTGCATCAGTTGATGCGTACTCTTCCAAGTCCCTGCAGTGTGCAAATTTGGCAAGTGGAACTAGCTTGGTCAATGTGCCTACAACATTATCATATGTGATAACCTTCATGACCTTGATAGTTCTCTATTCAACGACATCTCGAATGAAATGGAACCTAACATCAATGTGTTTGGTGCGCTCATGAAATCTTGATTTATAATCAAATGAATAGAACTTTGATTGTCACATCTTAGAGTTGATTCCAATTGAACCAAACTCAATTCTGCCACCAAACCTTTCAATCGAATAGCTTCTTTCACGGTCTCCGTTATTGCTATATATTTCGCCTCTATTGTGGACAAAGTGACAATCGACTATAAAGTCGATTTACAACTAACTACACTGCCAATGAGAGTAAAGATGTATCCAGTTGTGGACCTCCTTCTATCAAGATCCCTTGCATAGTCAGAATCCACATAATTGAGAATTGAAATACCTTTACCTTTTTAAAAGGTTAGGCCAATATCAGAAGTTTGTTTGAGATATCTCAATATCAACTTGATAGTTTTCTAATGCTTCTTGCATGGGTTGGCTATGTACTTGCTTACTACACTTATAGATTGAGCAATATCTAGATGTGTGCATACCATAGAATATATAATGCTACCAACTACACTAGCATAAGGAACATTTGACATATGCTCCACCTCACTCCAGATTGAGGCATTTGTAATCTGAAAGTTTAAAATAAGGAGATAACAATATACTTACAAACTTGAGCTATGCTTCATGGCCGAAGAGAAAATATCATTGTAGACTTTTCTCCTTCTAATAGAAACCCTTTACAATCGATCTCGCTTTGAATGTAGTAACTTTCACTTTTGGAATTTCTCTTTCATTGTAGACTTTCTTCTTCTGATAGAAACCCTTTACAATTGACCTCGCCTTGAACCCAGTATATTTCACATCTAGAATTCCTCTTTATTTTTGTAGACCCATATGTATCCAACTGTCCTCTTTTACTTTGGCCTTTCAACTAAGACCCGTGTCTTATTCTTGTGAAGAGACTCCATTTCTTCTATCATGGCTAACCGCTATTATGTAGCATCCTTGCAAGAAGTTGCTTCAACATACGAGGAGGGTTCAATAACCTTAATATCTTCTTCTGCAGCTACGAACACATATGTCATCAGATTTTCTTGCTTTATAAGACGTTCTGATTTCCATATCTATCTTTTGTCCCTTTTCTTCGTAATTATGTATGGTTCATTAACAATAAGTTCTTTAAGATCTCCATTCTTTTACTCATTAATTTGAGTCTCTTTATCCTTCTCCTGGGTAAGTTTCACTGATAACTCCACTTACTCATTGTTCTTATTTTCTAATAACTCCACAGAAACACAAGTGTTGTAATTTGGTGGGCTCATTTTGTATTTGTATTTGTTGAGCCCAAATTGTTAAATAGAAGCCCAATCATAAATTAGCCCAAACCCAATTAAAAGGGGTAGGTGGGGGGTTGGTGAAAAGGGTTGGTGAGGGTAGCTTAGGAACGTCGGATTAGAATCGATCCACACCGTCCATTGGAAAACTTGAGGCCTATAAATACCCTCACCTCTCATTTGTAATTACACACCAAAAACACAATTCTTCTCTTCTTCCTTAGCTTCTCTCCATTTGTAATATTTCCTTAGTGAAATATAAATATAATAGTGTCCGAGGACGTAGGCACAATTTGCCGAACCTCATTAAATTCTGGTGTTCTTCTTATTGTCTTGTCTAACTGTTTTCAGTTAATATTTGTCGGGTATAGTTGTTGTGATCTATTTGTGCTACTAAATTACTAGTGATAATTCTGTCAAGGCTAGACTGGTATTTAAGTGGTCCGCTTGTGACCCTCCACTCTTACCTGGGAATTTATCTGGTGTGATTTTCTAGTACAAATAATTTACACGCTATTTGAAATATCCCGAGCTTCCGCAACAATTGGTATCAAAGCCCAAGGTTTTATCTGAGTATGCTCTGTGGTTGCAGCACAGTCTGATCTTCCACATCAGAAAAGAATTACTTTGGTAATCTGGTTGTTAACTGAAAATAATATTTGTATTAAAAATGGAAGACAAGACTATTGAAACAGCCGCGTCGAGTGTCAACAATACGTCATCATTGGCATCTTCGCTTATGACAAGAATTGTGTCAAATGCGAAATTTGCAGTTGAAATTTTTGACGGATCAGGACATTTCGGGATGTGGCAAGGTGAAGTTCTTGATGTTCTTTTTCAGCAAGGGCTAGATATTGCAATAGAAGAAAAGAAACCAGACGGAATTGGAGAAGACGATTGGAAGGTTATCAATCGTGTTGCTTGTGGTACCATTAGATCCTACCTTGCAAGAGAGCAGAAGTATCCATACACAAAGGAAACTTCTGCAAACAAATTGTGGAATGCGTTGGAGGATAAATTCTTGAAGAAAAACAGTCAAAATAAACTATACATGAAGAAGAGACTGTTACGCTTCACATATGTTCCTGGTACCACAATGAATGATCATATCACCAGCTTTAACAAGTTGGCGACAGATTTGCAGAACATGGACGTGACCTTCAGCGATGGAGACATGGCCTTGATGTTGTTGAGTTCACTTCCCGATGAATACGAGCACCTTGAAACTACTCTACTTCATGGGAATGATGAAATTTCTCTAAAAGAAGTTTGCTCCGCATTGTATAGTTACGAGCAAAGAAAGAGAGAAAAACAAAAGGTCAACGATGGAGAAGCATTGTTCGTGAGAGGTCGTTCTCAAAAAAATATGAGAACGAAGAAAGGAAGATCCAAGTCAAAATCCAGACCCAGCAAAGATGAATGTGCATTTTGCCGAGAAAAAGGACACTGGAAGAAAGATTGTCCAAAGTTAAAGGGAAAGGCCAAACCTAACAATGGTAAGGCTGTCATGGATTCAAATGTAGCTGACTGTGATGACTCTGATTTCTCACTAGTTATATCGGAGTCATCCACATCATCTGATGTATGGTTGATGGACTCAGCTTGTAGTTATCACATGACTTCTAATCGAGAATGGTTCATCAATCTGCAAGAAGAAAAATGTGGAACTGTTCACACTGCGGATAATAGCTCTCTTACCGCCCATGGTATTGGTTCAATTCGACTAAGAAACCATGACGGATTGAGCAGAACATTGACAGATGTTCGATATGTGCCAGATTTGAAGAAAAATCTCATTTCTGTGGGAGCCCTAGAATCAAAAGGGTTCAAAGTTCGTGCAGATAATGGGGTGATGAAAATATGCTCTGGCGCATTGGTGGTGATGAAGGCAATTCGAAAAAACAATAACATGTACCACTATCAAGGTAGTACAGTTATTGGGACAGCGGCAGTGACATCCACTAATAAGGAAGCAGAAATGACCAAGTTGTGGCACATGCGCTTGGGACATGCTGGAGGAAAATCCTTGAAAGCTTTATCAGATCAAGGATTGCTAAAAGGTGTAAAAATATGAGACTTGGAGTTTTGTGAGCATTGTGTCAAGGGAAAGCAGACAAGGGTTAAGTTTGGAACAGCTATCCATAATACTAAAAATATTTTGGATTATGTTCACTCTGATGTTTGGGGTCCTTCCAAAACACCTTCATTGGGTGGGAAGCACTATTTTGTAACCTTTGTTGATGACTTTTCCCGGAGAGTATGGGTGTATATGATGAAATCAAAAGATGAAGTGCTAGGAATATTTCTCAAATGGAAGTCAATGATTGAAACACAAACTGGCCGAAAGATCAAATGTCTTCGCACGGACAATGGCGGAGAGTACAAAAATGATTTTTTTCAGAAAGTTTGTGAGGAAAATGGTATTGTTAGACACTTCACTGTCAGACATACACCACAACAGAATGGAGTGGCAGAACGCATGAATCGAACTTTGCTGGAGAAGGTTCGATGTATGTTGTCCAATGCTGGCTTGGGCAAAGAATTTTGGGCTGAGGCTATAACATATGCGTGCCATCTCATTAATCGTCTACCATCTGCCGCTATTGATGGCAAAACACCATTGAAAAAATGGTATGGAAAGCCTGCTGAAGACTACAGTTCTCTGCATGTATTTGGCTCAATTGCATATTATCATGTAAGAGAGTCAAAGTTGGATCCGAGGGCAAAGAAAGCTGTATTTATGGGGATTACTTCTGGAGTCAAAGGATACCGCTTATGGTGTCCAGAGACTAGAAAAATTATATTCAGCAGAGATGTTACCTTCGATGAATCCTCCTTGACAAACAAGGTAGCAGTTGAGATTGCCAAACAAATTGAAGGTACTTCGAAGCAGGTGGAGTTTGAGGGAAAAATAATTTTTCCCTCACAAAGATCAAATGAGGAAACAACAGAAAATGTTCCTCTGGAAGAAGAGCCAGTTGAAGAGGAGATTCCGTCCCACGAATCTCAACAACAACTTGAATCAATTGCAACGAGCAAGCCAAAAAGAACCATAAGGAAACCTGCTCGACTTATGGATACGGTGGCTTGTGCAGACTCAATTGTAGCTGATGGTATTCCTACCACTTATAAAGATGCAATCAAAAGTTCGAAAGAAGATAAGTGGAGGATTGCCATGAATGAAGAAATGCAATCTCTTCATCAGAATAACACATGGAGATTGGCCAATCTCCCAGAAGGCAAGAAGGCAATTGGGTGCAAATGGGTATTTGCAAGGAAAGAAGGATTTCCTAACCAAGAAGAAGTACGCTACAAAGCAAGATTGGTGGCTAAAGGATATGCTCAAAAGGAGGGAATTGATTATAATGAAGTGTTTTCTCCAGTCGTAAAACACTCCTCCATTAGAGTTTTGTTGGCTTTGGTAGCAAAGTTGAATTTGGAACTAGTTCAGTTGGATGTAAAAACAGCGTTTTTACATGGAGACTTGGAAGAGGAAATCTACATGACTCAGCCAGAAGGATTCAAAGTTGCTGGAAAAGAAAATATGGTGTGCAAACTTGAAAAATCGTTGTATGGATTGAAGCAATCTTCTAGACAATGGTACAAACGATTTGACGAGTTTATGTTGGGACAAAATTACAGAAGAAGCAAATACGATAATTGTGTGTATTTGCGTGAGCTTGAAGATGGATCCTTTATATATCTTCTCCTGTATGTTGATGATATGTTGATAGCTTCGAAAAGTAAAGAAGAAATAGGGAAGTTAAAATCTCAACTCAAAGAGGAGTTCGAAATGAAGGATCTGGGTGAGGCAAAGAAAATTCTTGGCATGGAGATAAAAAGAGATAGACATTCAAAGAAGCTCTACTTATCTCAGGCAGAATACATGAAGAAGGTGCTAGATCGTTTTGGAATGAACGAAAAAACAAAGTCGGTTAGCACCCCACTCGCCCCTCACTTTAAGCTAAGTGATTCTTTGTCACCAAAAAATGATGTTGATCGAGAGTATATGTCAAGAGTACCATATGCGAATGCTGTTGGTAGCTTGATGTATGCAATGGTTTGCACAAGACCCGATATCTCACATGCTGTGGGAGTTGTGAGCAGATATATGCACAATCCTGGAAAGGAGCATTGGCAGGCTGTGAAATGGATTCTACGGTATATTTGCAATACTGTAGATATTGGTTTAGTCTTTGAAGATAGTCAATATCTGGTCGGATATTGTGACTCAGATTATGCTGGAGATTTGGACAAACGAAGATCAACTACTGGTTATGTTTTCACTCTTGCAAATGCACCAGTTAGTTGGAAGTCGACTTTACAGTCAACAATTGCCTTGTCTACCACTGAAGCAGAGTACATGGCTGTTACAGAGGCTATGAAGGAGGCAATTTGGCTTCAAGGATTGCTAAGAGAGCTTGGTATAAAACAAGAAGGCGTCACAATATTTTGTGATAGTCAAAGTGCTATTCATTTAGCGAAGAACCAAGTTTATCATGCAAGGACGAAGCACATTGATGTCCGATATCATTTTGTCCGAGAGATTATAGAAGAAGGTGGAGTCAAAGTACAGAAAATTCGAACGACAGATAATCCTGCTGATATGTTGACAAAGGTGGTAACGTCGATCAAGTTTCAACACTGTTTGAACTTGATTAATGTTATCAAAGATTGAAGATAGCATTTGGGGACACTACTATGTTCATGAGAGAATTGAAGAAAAAAAAAAAAAAAATATCGCCCAAGGTGGAGATTTGTTGTAATTTGGTGGGCTCATTTTGTATTTGTATTTGTTGAGCCCAAATTGTTAAATAGAAGCCCAATCATAAATTAGCCCAAACCCAATTAAAAGGGGGTAGGTGGGGGGTTGGTGAAAAGGGTTGGTGAGGGTAGCTTAGGACCGTCGGATTAGAATCGATCCACACCGTCCATTGGAAAACTTGAGGCCTATAAATACCCTCACCTCTCATTTGTAATTACACACCAAAAACACAATTCTTCTCTTCTTCCTTAGCTTCTCTCCATTTGTAATATTTCCTTAGTGAAATATAAATATAATAGTGTCCGAGGACGTAGGCACAATTTGCCGAACCTCATTAAATTCTGGTGTTCTTCTTATTGTCTTATCTAACTGTTTTCAGTTAATATTTGTCGGGTATAGTTGTTGTGATCTATTTGTGCTACTAAATTACTAGTGATAATTCTGTCAAGGCTAGACTGGTATTTAAGTGGTCCGCTTGTGACCCTCCACTCTTACCTGGGAATTTATCTGGTGTGATTTTCTAGTACAAATAATTTACACGCTATTTGAAATATCCCGAGCTTCCGCAACAACAAGTACAGAGGATTCATCAAAGATAACATCTCTACTCACTACAAATTTGAGTAAGGACAATCACCAAAGTTTGTACCCTTTTACTCCATCTACATAGCCTACAAATATGGCCTTCGTAGCCCTTGGTTCAAGATGTCCTTAATTAACATGATAGTAAGTTGGACACCCAAATATTCATAAGTATGAATAGTTAAAGGGTTCACTCGACAATACCATACCTCATTCTGAGTCTTAAAGTCAACCATTGATGCTGAAGATTGGCAATATGAAAAGCAGTGTGAACTGCTTTAACCCAAAATAATTTGGACATTTTGGCTTGTAGAAGCATACAACGAGCCTTTTCAATAAGAGTTATGCTCTTAGCAACTCCATTCTATTGTGGTGTATGCCTGATCGTCTTATGTTTTGAGTTTCTATGAGCCTTGTAGAAATCATTAAACCCTTTATTAAAAAACTCCAAGCCATTACCTGTGCGAAGATACTTGATTTTTCGCTCTATTAGACTCTTAACCAATATCTTCCACTTCTTAAATGCTTCAAAAGTATCACTTTTTGATTTTAAGAAACATACTCATACCTTTCGTGAAAAATCATCAATAAACATGAGAAGATACGTCTTTTCTTCCTTCAATAAAATCTTAGAGTGGCCCCATAAATCTGAATAGATATAGTCTAGCACCCCTTCCATCATGTGTTTACTGATGCTAAAGCTGACCTTCTTCTGATTCCTTAGGACATATTGCTCACAAAATTCAAGTATGTTAATTTTCTCACCATTCAAAAAGTTACAATTTCTCAGCATCTCTAATCCTCGTGTACTCATATGACCCAGTCGCATATGCCACAATCTTGCCTTATTATCATTAGATAAGCGTATGGTAGATACATTAACAAAACCAATAATGGTTTTTTCCTGTCAATCTATAAAGATCATCCTCTAGGTTGGCCTTAAACATGACTAATGTGACACCTTGGATTTTGCCCCAGGAAAATTCTGAGTTTTAGACTGATTGTCCAACCTACGACCCACCATACGAGTCGTATGGTGTCTTGATGAGTCATAGGACCCAAATTATAGGTTTTCAGTGAATTTTGCCCGAGTTACTTTCTTGGTGATGAATTGAGGTCACGAGTCGTCAAGACTCTATACAAATCATATAGTCCCTTCCATAGCCAAACTAGTGTGACGTCTTAATGCTTCTGGCTTGATCACGGCTAGACCCAATGAGTTGTAAGGACTCTATACAAGTCGTAAAGTATCAATCGTAGTATTACCTGTGTGTTACCCAAAGGATTCTGTCTTGACTATGACAAGGACCCTGTGAGTCGTAGGGTCACTTGATGAGCTATATGACTCAGTCGTAACCAAACCAGTGTGGATGCCCATGGGTATTGTCCAACATATGACTACATGTCACAAGTTGTAGGGTGAATGTACGATTCGTAAGGTCACCCATAGCGACTGGTGTCAAATTTTAATATTTTTACTAAGGGCATTCTGGATATTTTCCTCTTTTCCTAAACATATCCCATGACCTTAAAAAATAATTGGGACTTCATTCTCATCCATAACACATCAAAAACATTCTCTCAAATTCTCTCAAAAATCCTAAGGTAAGAACAAGCTAGGGTTTCTCATACTTGGCCATCCAAATCTTCAAGGGTTGAATTCTCTCCATAAATCTTAATATTTCAGGCATGTGACTTTATCCTTAAACTTGTGTCACTTACAACATGAAATTATATAGTTATTTATGTAGATTTGAATATGGATTTGGTATGGGTTAGGAATTTTGGCATGGTTGATTCTTAAATTGATTTCCATGATTTATTATACATTATTCATGCTTTATTTATGATTTTCAACTTGTGGGGTGTATGAGAATGGTGAATAAACTAAGGGGTCATGGTTTTTCCCAATTTGATGATTTTGCGCTAATATATGGTTTTGGAAATTGTGTTTCCTCAACCCAAAATGTGAAATTGTTATTGAATACGGTTTTGTCACATGTTTGACTTGCTCTCATATACTAATGTGTTGGCATAAAAAGGTTAATGAACCACAGATTGATTTTATTGAATTATGAGGTTTTTGGATTCCCCGTATAAATGAATAATTAAGCGTAGAGGGGTTATAAATTTCCCTATATGAATGGTTAATTGTCATGGTATGATAATGATAACTTGCAAGTGAGGTTGGTGTGATGATACCAACGGGATGCCATAATGAATGAATTGGTTCAATTAATTAGAATGTGTGCTAAAGTTTTAATTGGGATTAAAAGAAAATTGTGTGGTCAGGCCGTAAAAGTGGAGGTCCCGAGGGACCAATACTGGAAATTACGGTCGTCGATGTGGGGGTTTAAATGATCGGGTGGTTCGAGTCCCCCTTATGATATAATTGGGTGATTTAAGTCGCCCATTTTAAATAATTAGGTTCTTAAGTCACCTTTGATATATGTCAGGATGTTCGAGTACCCCATGGTGCATATGTACATATAATTATACTCTGGTTCGTATGGCTACACGCACTGAGGCATTTTCAGCTGGGGGAGAGCTGGACCCATATAGGTCGTGGGTGCCTTATTATGATAGTTATGCTACTAAACCCAGGTTAATATTTTAAAGTGCATGCTAAACCTTGATTCTACCCTGACATGTTATATATATGCATGTGTGTGTATGTATGTTTGTGTGTGTGTGTATGCATATGCTTGTGTGCATTTGGATTCTGACTTGTTTTGAATTTTTTATCATAGCCTTACTTTATCCTCTTATCCCTAAGTTACATGTTAGCGCTCAACCCGTTAAACGTCTCTGGGCTTTGCATCCCTATGTGATGTGAGGTTCAAAGATACTCCTACTTTTTTTACGCAGTGATTAGGTAACTTCTGGGTTGATTGGGAGTAGACTTGAAGCAATGAGCTTCCATCCTCCGAAAGAGCTTCATTTCATGGTTTTGTTTTCTTATGTCATAGACTTTGGTTCGAACTTATTTTTGTCTATCATCGGAGGCATATCCCGACTAAATTGATTTTGGTTATTAGAAGGTATTGTAGATATTACTGTGGACTTGGGTATTGGTTGTTGATTTTCGGTTATTGATTGTTGACAAATCTTAGATACCTTTAAGTTATTAATCATGCTATATTGTTATATGTTTGAAATTCAACCATTGTTAGTATATTATGTTCTGGTTGGCTAGGCAAAGGGGGTGTTCTTTAATCTGCAGCGTACTTGAGATACCCGTCACGACTAGGCCTTGATTCAGGTCGTGATAACTAAAGAGCCTTTAGTAACCTTCATAGTTCCTCCTTTACTCGTGTACTTGTAGCTTTATTTATCAGAGTACCCAGGGAGATAAAATGTTTCTTCAGATAAGGAACATGAAGGACTTCTGTAACAGTCTTTATGATTCTATCATTAGCAGTGAACCCAAATTGAACCAATGCCAACTATTTTACAAGTTAGATTATTTCCTATTACTTCGGTTCTTCCAATTTTATCGTAGCTGCTGAACCAATCTTTTCGAAATGTCATACACAGAGTACAACCAGAATCTAGCACCCATTTTTTTCCATAGACTCCACCATCATATGCTATTGTAAGCACATATTCATTGTCAAAATCGTGCAATTCTTCAATAATGGATGCACTGGCCTTTTTTTTGGACTTTGACGTTGGGCAATCTCATTCAAAGTGCCCCTTTTCGTGACAGACCCAACACTCCATGTTCTACTTTTTCACACGAGACTTTGGTTTGTACTTTGATTTTCTTCTTCACTCTTAGCTACTACGACCTTTCATAAACAACCCACTAGCTTCATCATCTTTGTCTCCTCCAAGATGCCTTCCCACATCACAAGAGTTAAGTGCTTGCTGCACTTGCTCAAGAGTAATAGATTCCTTGTTGTACATCATTCAATTATCAATATCACAATATTTTGAAGTCAACGCAAATAGCGTCTCCTCATTCTTTTTAATTTCAACATTTTATAAGCCCATGACAAGTTTATTAAATGTATCTACATGATTTGTAACAAAGTAACTGACTCTATCCTAAATGTATAAAGATATTGTAACAACCTTTTTGTCACCGATCGATCCTGGTAAAGCTCTTGCAGTTTGTCCAATAACTGTTTGGTCATCTCATCGGAACCTGTACTCACTTTATAGAGCACGCTAGGTGCAAGAGACAGTTGGATGACACTCAATGTATCTCCTTCAATCTTCTCTTTGTCGGAATCCGATGTACCATCGGGTGAACCTTTTCTCTGTAGTAACTCCATCATCTGAATCTTCCAACTATTGAAGATATTGCACCCACTAGATTTACCAATTTAAAATTTCATTGAACTCATCGTTACTTGCTCTTTCTCTTCTACTACAGATAGTATAGAAATACAGGAAAATCAAAGTAATTTTTTTTTATGTGGAAGTTCAGACTGTGCTGCAATCACAGAGCATACTCAGATAAAACCTTGACTCTGATACCAATTGTTAGTAGAAACGTGTAATAAAGAGCAAGAGAACGACACAAGATTTAACGTGGTTTAAATCCAAATGATCCTATATCCACCAGAGAACAACTGCCTTTATATTAATTAAAAAAAAAAAAATTTCAATTACACATAAGAGAATTGCTCTCCCAACTCTCTACTCTTTCAATGGATAACAATGAATTTTAGGATGGTTTCAATAATGAAGAAGGACCATCCTTTTATAGATGGCCAAACTTGGGCTCCACGCACAAAATAAGAAAAAGAAATATAAATATAAAATTTTTCCTCCACAAATATTTGCTTGCTCTTCAAGTTCAATTCCTAACCAAGTAAATTGGCACATGAAGTTTTCTTCCACATGAATTAGACCCTACAAAAAACAAACCAACTCTTTCATAGGATTCGCCTAAACCAACGGATTAGGATCTCTGATTTGACATATATACTTGAAGGACTATGAATTGGAAATTATTCAAGGGAGTTGATGTACATACTGAGGGAGTAGTAACTAAGACTAAGGGTCGGAATTTCTAGATAGATTAATCTTACCATACTTGTATATTAAAGTGTATAGATTTAGAGGGCTTTTTCAAAGATTTCAATTTTCACTAGTGTTTTTCTTTGAGGTTTGATCATCACGACACCCTTCTTTGAAGGTGGCTGTGGTTTTAGATGCTCAAACTAGGTGTAGTTTTGATCTTTGTTTATCAATGGTAATGTTTATAGTGTTACCAAAGAAATCGAAAATCAAACTGCTTAGAACCATGCTAGCCGATTAACCGAAAGTTGGTAAGATTTATTTTTAGACTACAAACTGATAAATCAAACTGCTAATATATAAAATCAATTTGATAAGAACCCCTACGTCAAACAATATGCAACAACAAATTAAATCTCTAAAAGCACAACATGCTGATCTATATAACACCATACAATAAGGAAAGTTTCCAAAACAATGCTTTCAATTAAAGATTGGGAATTGGAATAGCAAATTGGAGAAGCTCTGGATCTCTTTAAAATATAGCCATGTCTTGTTCATCCAACATGACTGTGGCTTCAACTCCACCCCCACTTTGATTATCCAACAAAAAAAAATCACCTATTGAATGGCCCAGTTGCAAAGCTCACTCTAGCTGGTCTGCCCCAACCGAAGTCTATTTTATAAATTGGGTATGATAACAAACTTGTACAAAAAAATTTATCAATTATATTGCTATGGTATGGTGTATTTGCTTTTTCAATTGAATCAATTACTTCTGAGAAAATCACATTTTTCATAGAGTAAATTTTCATCTTTTCCTTCCTCAATTTGCTTACTAATTTTAGATAATTTACGTCTTTTTCATTTTTTATTTCCACAAAATAACCGGATATGATATTTCCACATGCATCTTGTGACAGAGGTGGATTGAGCCTTTGACGCATATTTGCAAGTTGAAATAAGGAAGATGGTTGAAATGCAACATCTACTGATCTTCCTGCCGCAGCCATATGAGCACACAATTTCAGTGCGGCTAGGTTTTTGAACTCTTGATTCATCCACAATTTTAGCTTTAAGTGCATTTAATTTATTAGCGGGGAACACAAATCTTTTTCCTAGATATGTTGGTGGTTCTGATTTAATAGTTGATACAACTGAAGGATCATTAGATTGAGGGTAAATCGATTCTCAAACAAAGTAAGGAGATGGTGTTACACTTCTGTCACGGGTCAATAGTCCTCAGTTATTGAAGAAATTGCTTGCAGTGCAACCATCTCCAATCTTGTGTGATAAGCATCCTTCAATTGCTATTCCTCCACAATCAAAATGGCTTACCTAATCAAAATGTTACAAATCTGAATTAGCTGAGTCAGTTTATTTCGAATGTCACATAGTTGATAGAAAAGAATCAATCCTTCTTATTTAATTTATATGTCGCATCTTTTTTTTTGGGGGGGGGTCATCTTAAGAAATCAGAATGATACTTTTACACATTTTAGTAAGTCTTTCATTATAATATTATAATCGATTATTTAAGATCATAAGATTTAAATGACATCTTGATATATCATACATATCTTTATTTTAAGACTTTTTCCATATTTTCTTAAATATGGTGTCTAGACAAACTAAAACCCTTCAATTAAAATATGAGAGTAACTCTTCTAACATGACACATTGAAGACCATAAGATTTAAGGGTATTTTGATTCATTATATTCATCTTTAATTTAAGATGAGAAGACTCAACAAACTCCCTTATCTTTTTTGGAATTACGTGCCTAGTCACTAAGGGCCTGTTTGGAAAATAATCTTTTATTTTCTTTTAAAAACCTATTTGATTATACATTATGAGTGTGTTTGGTATGAAGAAAAATATTTTTCGAATTTTTTTTTTCAATTTTCTCATGTTTGGTTGACTTAAATGTTTTGAAAAATGTTTTTTAAATCAACTTATTTTCTTCAAATCTAAGGAAAATGACTTTCCTCAAAACGTAAGGAAAATATTTTTCAAAACTCTCCTTCAACTTCACTCTCAAGTTGAAATGTTCATACAACTCTCAAAATCACCTACCCCAACCCCTACCCCCACCCCCTACCACATTCATCCAAAAAAAATATTTTAAATTTTTTTCTTATCGCATTCCCTACCCCATAACCCAAACACCTACCCCATTCTAAAAATAATTTAACTTGTTTTCTTACTCGACCCCTCACTCCTACCGATGCCCCACCCCTTCTCTCCTAAAAAAATTAAATTTTTTAAATTTATCTTTTAATTTTTTTTCTACCCCACCCTTACTCACCTTCCCGACACCCATCCCCTACTACCCCGTCTCCCCACCAACTTTTTTTTGTTAATGTTCTTGAAATAATTCAAAAAAAAATTCAAACCCCACCCCTACCACCTATTTTGACAATCCACCCCTCTACTCCCACCCCACCTATCAGCTCCCCTAAAAAAAAAAGAGATTTTATTTTTTAAAAAAAGTTTCAAAATTTTTTCTTATCTCACCCTTCTTACTCTATTCGTTCTCATTGTTTTTATTAAATGTATATAAATACTTTTAGAGAATATATACTTACCAAGAATATAAGTAAGAAACATTGACTTATTTTCCTAGAAAATGCTTTTGGGATCAAAAATTATTTTTCTTAAATATGTTTCTATTCTTTAGCTAAACACTAAGTTGTATTTTCTGAAAAATATTTTTTCATTTACCAACCAAACAATAGAAAACATTTTAAGGAAAATATTTTCCACTCATCAACATTGTTTTTATTCCTAGAAATATATTTTTCATGAAAAACATTTTCCATCATACCAAACACACCCTATATCATTTTCTTACTTAGACCCGTTTTTCAAGTTTAAAAAAGGAAAGAAAAAAGATTCCTCAAGAAAATTCAAACAATTTTTCTTTTTTTTCCCCTTCAAATACTGTCACATAAAATGTAATGAGCTAGGAAGTACATAACTTACCTGAGTTATAGCTAACTTTCCTTCATTATTAATGTGACCATAAGTTTGATCTATTGGAAAAACAAGATGTTCAGCGTCAGTATAAGGTTGTTTAAAACTTTGAGACAGAGGACAATGTACACGAACGTGTGATAATTCAACTCCCATGTCATTACAATCAACAGATAAACCATCTGTTGGGTTCAAGGTGTATATGTGAATGAAAAATAGAGAGAAAATGATGGAGGAAAAGAGAGACACCAAATTAGAAAGTGTACTCTTAGATTGGAAAGTTCACTAATTCTCCCACATTGGTGGGAGAAGGGACTTTGGAGTTTTTTTAATAAGGAACACTAACTCCACATGGATAGTGAGGCAAGAACAAGGTGGTGTCGGCTTTGGCTTCGGATTTAGATTTGAGTTTGGATTTGTCAAATGATTGAGCAATGAGATCTATCTTTTTAGACGAATTTTATTTGAAACTTGTTTTACAAGTGAAATTTTAATCCAAAAATCTGATAGAATTTTTTTCCTCCAAGTGCAGGCGCATTTTTGACGCTATGCAAATGCATATGCAATGCATCACGAAGGGATACGACCCTTTGAGGGAAAAGTCACACTGTTTCGCGTTGTAGGGTGACCTGCGGGTGTAGATGCAGCGCAGGTATGTGACCTGTGGGCGCAGATGTAGTGTAGAAGTTACTGAAATTTGCAAAACGTCACCTGCGGCCAGAGATCAGGTGCAGGTACAGCACACACTAGGCGTAGGGACGTGGTGTAACGCCCCATAAAAGTCATGCATGTATTAGACTGTAATTTCTGAGCTTTAGACTTAAGTTTTAAATTTTTTCTAAGTGTTGAAATGACTTAGACTCATTCTTAGCTGGCAACCTTCGGGATACAACTTCTCGACCTTCCCGACCTTCAATTTTAGATTTTCAAGTTGCGTTACGATCGAGCGATCTCATAGTACAGCTCGGATTGTTTTGGAATTTTTTTTGGAGTGCATAAGGCTGCGTTTGGATTTCAAAACAGTAGCAAAACGCATAGCCTATTGCCCAGTTTTTCAGCATTTCAGGGTCAACTTCAAACAATCATAACTCCCTGTATATAATGAACTGCGTGCGCTATAATATATCAAACGGAAGAGCTTTGAGTCCTCTTTCAAATGCAGTTGGTTTCATCCAATTTGAATATATGAGTGAAAAGTTATAATCGATTTACTCCAGCCTATCAAACTGTCAACTGAGCGACAGATTTAACCTTAATTGTTCCTTAGGGGTATTTTGGTCATCCTCCACCCCTATATATACCACCAACACGGGATTTAATCCCTCAAACACCATAATACACATGCTTTCCTCACAATTGCTCAAGAATTCTCCTTAGGGTTTCAAAATAAAAACCTAAATAGTTCAAGATTCGACCGTAAGTTTTCAAAGATAATTACATATTCGGAATCACCAATCCGCAAGCTTCAAGAAACATCTATTATCCTTGGAGAACAAGGTACGCGAGGTTTTTCCTAAAATCTCATGGGCATAGAAATCATGTTTTAAGTATCGGGTTTTCGAATTCATGTGCATACTCATGTTTTAGAAGCTTTAATGATATTGTTTTGGCCTTTCGGCTTTCCCCCAAAGTGGTTTGAAAATTATATGTATATGTATATATGTGTTTGTCCTGAAATATATGAATTTAAAGTATGATTTTCATGGAACCCCTCTCTTAATGTAAATTCTTCTATGTTTCACGTAATATAAATTGTTTTAAAAGACATCTTGAAGAAAAGAAATTATGATATGAAGTGCTTTGACTTTTACTATGTTTGGAATATGATTCTTGAACACGAAAGAGAGGGTTGTGAATGTTGAATATGCATGTAATGAAAGAATGCATGGTTTTGCCAAAATGCACATGACCACCATATGTTTGATGAAATTTCTGCATGAATTGAACTTTAAGTTCGGAATATGAAATCCTTTACATCAGTTGCATGTTTTGGGTGGTCTAAACTATGTTTTGAATGAAAGCTTTTGCTTAGTACCTTATGGCTCAGAAAAATCATGACTTGCAAGGTATTGGTATGACGATACCAACTCAGACAAATGCCATAACAGATACAGACTAGTACAGAAATCAGATTTTTATCAGACTCAGACTAACAGATATTTCAGACTTTCATGATTTTAGACACTCACAATGTTGCATGTATAGAAAAGGTTAAAAATGGGCATACAGAGATGTTAGGTGGTCCCCCGAAGAGGGCTTGAGTTCAAGCGACTCATTGCCTAAAACCGTGGTTTGCCGACCCGGGTATATTATTATGCGCTGACTTAAATGTCCTGTGGCGTATCAGACTCAGAGACTCCAACCCTTGCGGCACACTTGGGTTGGGGGCTTCCCCGCCGAGTCAATGGCGGATTCCATACAGCCCGTGGAATATTCAGACTTGTAGGGGAACACCACCTAACTCAGAAGTAAAACACAGATCATGATTTGAAATGAACAGACAGGTTGCATGTTTTCAGAAAGTGCCCATGTATTTTTCAGAAACAGTTTTATACAGGATGTCTTGATGAAAAATTTCTTTCACTTATATATATATATATGTATGTATGTTCCATTATACTATTTTTGAATTGCTTCGCGTGCCAGTACTTTTGTGCTAACCCCCCCTCCTTCCAGGTTCTGAGGCACAGTCTAGGGGTCCAGCTACGCAGTAGATATTCTCGAATTTGCAGACTTGATCTCATAGTGGTGAGCCTTCTATTATTCGGAAGGCCTAATTATGTCAGACATTATCTTATTTATTATATTTTTGGTTCACTGGGGGCCTTGTCCCAGTTTCTTTTCAGACAGATGTTTGTGTTCTTAGTAGAGATTTTCGCAGACTGATGTCAGATAGTATTATTCAGAAATATTGTAGGACTTGACCATGTTTTCCATACTCAATTTAAATTCCGTATTTTATTATGATTATAAATGTTGTGCATGATAACCAGATAGAGAATGGGTGTTCCGGGCCTTCATGGTTCGGGATGCTCGTCACGGCCAGGGCCTAGGCTCGGGTCGTGACACGTGGCTTCTACTGAATAGGTGCCTTTCTGCTGAACCAATGCATCCTTTTTGAAAAGACACATTAAAGGCTATAAATACCTGATATATTCCTCAGGTATAAACATGATTTTTGACAGAAAAAAAACTCTTCATTTATACAAAAACTCTGAGTGATCATTAAGCTGTTGAGTGAGTTCGAAGAATCCAATAATTTGAGGTATCGCTATTGTTCGAGTTGAAAGTCATTTTATCTTGGGAGAAAGATTTCACAACCTTGGGTACAGTGAGGAGAATTATTTCTTAAGGACACTCCGTGAAGTTGGGGGAATTGGCTCTACATTTCTGAAAAATAACACACTTCTTGGATAGATTACTTTTAATCTTGTGTTGAAGGTGTTAAGGAACTTTTTAAGTGTTCTTGTCTTAGACTTGAACTTCTATTGAAGTTGTTGTTGCCTATATACAGATTCTTGTACCCAAAAATATTGAAAATAACAATCTTAAAGAATAATCTTTTGAAATCTGTAATGCTTGTTTTCTGGAGATTAAAACTTTAAGTTTTCTTCTCCGTTTGAACTTAACTAGTGATTTGAATACATAAAAAATTAATCCCAAGTTTAAGATCACTCGGTTGAGGATTGAAAGTAATAAAAACTTCATCATTAAACTAGAAACAAGAAGTGTTTAAAGTTGCTGCAACTTTTTAACAAATATTTCGATATACTAAAGGTACTGTCTTGTGGTGACAGGAAAATAACGACTGATAGTCAAATGCATGATGCTGGAACGACTATGGAGGTAACTAGTATTCCACGATGAGTCATAATAATGCTCCGCAAGCTATGGCACTGGCAAAAAAATCCAAAAAGTTTGCGAGTATTGACTTCAAAAGATGGTAGAAAAAAATGTTTTTCTACCTCACAACTCTCTTTCTTCAAAGGTTCACGTTTGAGGAAGCTCCGGAGGTGCTCGAGAGAACCTCTAAACAAAAACGCTTCATGATTGTGGAGGCTTGAAAACACTCAGATTTTCTTTGCAGGAACTATATCTTGAGTGGTCTCCAAGATGACCTTTACAATGTGTATAGTGGAACAAAGACAACAAAAGAGTTATGGGGAGCATTAGAATGGAAGTACATGACAGAGGATGTCGGAACTAAAAAGTTCTTCATTGCAAGATTCCTGGAGTATAAAATGAAAGACAACAAGTCTGTTATTTCTCAAGTGTAGGAACTGCAAGTGATCTTCCATGATCTCCTTGCGGAAGGTATGATTTTGATAAATACCTTTGTTGAACAATTTAAAAATGTTCTTAGTATTCACATGAACTTTATTGTAGGTTTGATTATGAATGAAGTGTTTCAAGTAGCTGCAATAATAGAGAAGCTACCACCTATGTGGAAAGACTTTAAAAACTATTTGAAACACAAACGTAAGGAGATATCAGTCGAAGATGAGATTGTATGACTACGCATTGAAGAAAATAATAAGGCTGTGAAAAGAAGGTCGAGAGGCAATTCTGCAATGAATGGAGCAAACATTGTAGAAGATTACCAAAATATCTCTAAAAAGTGAAAGAAAGTTGAAAATGAAAGCAATCGACCCAAGAAGAAATTCAAGAGAAAGTGCTTCAACTGTGGCAAGATTGGTCACAAGTCTACGTATTATCGTGCCCCAAAGAAAGGAAAGAAGAAGAACTACGCAAATCTAGCTGATTCTAAGAAATAAATGGATGATCTATGCGCTATGCTTTCCGAATGCAACTTGGTGGGTATTCCTCACGAATGGTGGATAGATTTTGGTGCCACCCGTCATGTTTGTACTAATAAGGAGTTTTATTCTACGTTCACTCCGGCTCAAGTAGAAGAAAAGATCTACATGGCAAACTCCGATACTGCAAAAGTATAAATAACAAGAAAAGTATGCTTGAAGATGACTCCCAGAAAAGTGTTGACACTTAACAATGTCTTGTATGTTTCAAAGTTACGGAAGAACTTGATTTCTGTTTTACTTCTAGAAAAAAATGGATTCAAATGTGTATTTGTTTTCAAAAAAAATTGCTATTAGTAAAGGAGAAGTGTATGTAGGAAAAGGCTACCTCAATGAGGGCCTATTCAAAATGAATGTAAGGAATGTTGTAATCAATAAAAGTTCAAATTCTTCTTACTTGCTTGAGTCTTACGATTTGTGGTATGAATGATTAGGCCATGTTAATAACAAAACATTATAAAAACTGATTAACTTAGAAGTTTTGCCAAACTTTGAGTGCAGTAAATCGAAGTGTCAAACTTGGATGGAATCAAAGTATGCTAAGCATCTGTATAAGTCCTTTTAAAGGAATTCCAATCCCTTAGACTTAATCCACACTGACATTTGTGATATGAAGTCAACACCATCCTGTAGTGGGAAAAAGTATTTCATAACTTTTATTGACGATTGCACTAGATATTGTTATGTCTACTTACTAAATAGTAAGGATGAAGAAATAGATGCATTTAGGCAATACAAAACTGAAGTTGAAAGTCAGTTAGAGAAAAAGATCAAAACTATAAGAAGTGATAGGGGCGGAGAATATGAATCTTCCTTCACCGACATATGTGTAGAGAATGCAATTGTCCATCAAACTACGGCCCCGTATTCACCTCAGTCTAGTAGAATTACAGAAAAAAATAAACTTTGAAGGAAATGATGAATGACTTACTTATAAGTTCAGGTTTACGGCTAAGCTTGTGGGCGGAGGCTATCCTTACAGCCAACCAAATACTCAATAGAGTTTTCCATAGTAAGGCATTATCAATTTCTTATGAAAAATTGAAAGAAAGGAAATCCAACTTGAAATATTTCAAAGTGTGGAGGGTGTCTAGCAAAGGTCCAACTTTCTATGACTAAAAAGATAAAGATAGAACCTAAGATGGTGGACTGCGTGGTCATAGGCTATGCGAAAAGTAGTAAAGCATATTGGTTTTTGGTTCATAAATCCAAACATCTGGATATTAATGAAAATACGGTAATTGAATCAGTTAATGCTAAATTCTTTAAAAATATTTACCTGTATAAAACTAGATATGAACAGTGTAGTGGGGGGTCAAAACGACCTCGAGATGAACCAAGTGAGAATGTACATACTGATGAAAATCGGACGTAGTACACATCAAATAACGTTAACTTTGTTTGGATCAGATTTTGTAACATTTCTCTTAGAAAATGAACCTCAAATATTTAAAGAAGCGCTGATGTTTTTGGACTCATCCTTTTAGAAAGAGGAAGTCGATAGTAAGATTGATTCAATCTTAAGCAACCATACATGGAAGTTGGTTGATTTTCCTCCAGGAAACAAACCTTTAAGATCTAAATGGATCTTCAAAAGGAAAATGGAAGCAGAAGGTACTATTGATAAATATAAGGTGAGACTTATAGTAAAAGGCTTCAAACAGAAAGAAGGCCTTGATTACTTTGATGCATACACACCAGAAATAAGGATAACGTTGATTCAAATATTAATTACCTTGGCGGTGGTATATGGTCTTGAAATCCATCAAATGGATGTGAAATTGCATTCCAAATTAAGAATTGGAGGAAGAAATTTACATAGAACAACCTGAGGGTTTTATGGTTCCAGGAAAATAAAATAAGGTGTGTAAACTTGTTAAGTCACTTTATGGACTAAAATAAGCACCTAAACAATGGCATGCAAAGTTTGACCAAACCATGTTGGCAAACGGGTTCAAGATAAATGAATGTGATAAATGTATTTACATTAAAGACATTCCAAATCATCAAGTCACTGTTTGTTTGTATGTGGATGATATGTTGATCATCAGTATAGACATTTCGGACATAAATGCTATGAAACAAATGCGTGAGAGCAAGTTTGTTATGAAAGACCTTGGAGTTGCAGATGTGATCTTGGGAATAAGAATCCATAAAAATCCATAAGGGTTGGCACTATCACAGTCTTATTATATCAAAAATGTATTTAACAAATTCAAGTATATGGAATTTGGTATTGTCAAGACTCCATTAGACGTGAGCTTTGCACTTTAAAAGAATGAAGGTGAAAGTGACTCACAAGTGGAGTACGCAAGAGTATTGGGATGTTTAATATATATATATATATATATATATATATATATATATATATATATATAATGAATTGTACATGACCATACATAGCATGCGCTATAAGTAAGTTGAGTTGGTACACGATTAATCCTAATAAAACTCATTGGATAGCGATAAAAAGAGTTTTGGGTTATCTTAAATACACTTAAGATGATGTTTTGCATTATAATAAATGTCCCACAGTACTTGAAGGATATAATTATGCAAATTGGATCACCGAATCGAATGAAGTAAAATCCACAAGTGGATATGTATTTACTATCGGTGGAGGAGCGATCTCTTGAAAATCATTCAAACAGATTTGTATTGCTCTCTTTACAATAAATTTGAATTTATCGCATTGGATAAAGACGGTTAAGAAGCAGAGTGACTCTGGAATTTCTTGGAAGATATTCCTTATTGGCCCAAACCTGTGGCACCAGTATGTATACACTGTATAGCCAAGCAGCAATAGGTCGGGCAGGGAGCATAATGTACAATGATAAATCTCATCACATATGACGAAGACATAATACCATTAGAGAATTTATCTTTATTGAAATTATCATTGTTGACTATGTAAATTCAAAAGATAATGTGTCAGATCCACTTACAAAAGGCCTATCTAGAGAAGGAGTTGAAAGGACATCCAAGGGAAGGGGCTTAAGGCCTAGGACAATTCAGCTTGGCGGTAACACTACCTAGAACACTCGAGATCCCAAGAGCTAGGTTCAAAGAGATCAAATAAAGTTGTGTCTGACAGGTTCAACATTGTCAATTACCCAATCCATTCTCATAATGTAGACAATATGTAGTAAACAAGGATAAGACTTAAGGTGAAAAGTCTTTTAATGATTATCTAAATTTGGCAGATTTGGCCAAATAGTCTAGTCTACAGGATTGAACGTTTAGAAATCACCTATGTGAAGGTGAAGTAGAAGCCACTTCAAGGAGAATTTTAGTAAAGGCCTATTCTCTAAGCTCTCATGAAATCGGTTAGTGTTCATGGCTAAAAAGAACATAACCATAAGAACCATAAATAGTAAAAGACTAGTTGTGTGACATGTGTTGTCTAGGTATACATCAAAGCTCAATGGGTCAAAGATATCAAATCTACCAATTGATCGAGTGTATCCGATGCATGTTCACTACGGAAAGTTCAAAGGGAAACCTACTTATCTAGATGCAATCAGTTTTTGCTAAATGATCACATGTTTATCCGTATCTTTCTTTAAAAGATGGTCATTCCCCATTCATGTGGGGGATTATTAGGTTCAATGTATATATGTGAATGGAAAATAGAGAGAAAATAGTGGAGGGAAAGAGAGACACAAAATTAGAATGTGTACTCTTAAATTGAAAAGTTCACTAATTCTCCCACATTGGTGAGAGAAGAGAACTTTGGAGTGTTTTTAATAAGGAACACTAACTCCACATAGATAGTGAGGCAAGAACAATGTGGTGCCTCACACCATCGTCATCATCGCTCGCTCGACTCGGTTTCTGCTTTGGCTTCAGCTTCGAATTTAGATTTGGCAAATGATCGATCCATGAGATCTATGTTTTAAGAAAAATTTTAGTTAAAACTTGTTTTACAAGTAAAATTTTAATCCAAAATTCTGATAGAATTATTTTTTTCCAAGTGCGGGCGCATTTTGATGCCATACAAATGCATACATAATGCATCACGAAGGGATGCGACCCTTCGAGGGAAAAGGCATACTGTTTCGCTCTGTAGGGTGACCTGCATGTGTAAATACAGTGCAAGTACATGACCTGAGGGTGCAGATATAGCACAGAAGTTACTATAATTTGCAAAATGTCACCTGCGACCGCAGATCAGGCACAGGTACAACAAATACTGGGCGCAGGGACGTGACTGCTACTGAATAGGTGCCTTTCTGCTGAATCAATGCATCATTTCTGAAAGGACACATTAAAGGCTTTAAATAACTGATATATTCCTCAGTTATAGACATGATTTTTGACAGCAAAAATGCTCTTCTTCTATATAAAAACTCTGTGTGTTCATTAAGTTGTTGAGTGAGTTCGAAGAATCCAACAATTTGAGGTACTGCTATTGTTCGAATTGAATATCATTTTATCCTGGGAGGAAGATTTCACAAGCTCGGGTACAGTGAGGAGAATTATTCCTTAAGGACACTCCGTGAAGTCGGGGGACTTGGCTCTACATTTCTGTTTCATCTCATTTCAGAAAAATAACATACTTCTTGGATAGATTACTTTTAATCTTGTGTTGAAGGTATTAAGAAATTTCATAAGTGTTCTTGTCTTAGACTTTAACTTGTGTTGATGTTGTTGTTTCCTATATATAGATTCTTATACCCAAAAATATTTAAAATAACAATCTTAAGGAATAATCTTTTGGAATCTGTGTTGCTTGTTTTCTGGAGATTAAAGCTTTTAGCTTTCTACTCCGTTTGAACTTAGCTACTGATTTGAAGACATAAAATCTTCATCACGAGTTATAGATCACTCGGTTGACAATTGGAAGTAATAAAAACTTCATTGTTAAACTAGAAACAACAAGTGTTTGAAGTTGCTGTAACGTTTTAACAAGTATTTTGATATACTAAAGGTACTATCTTGTGGTGACAGGAAAATGACGACTGATAGTCAAATCCATGATGCTGGAACGACTATGGCAGCAATTAGTATTGCCATGACGAGTCATTATAATACTCCGCAAGCTATGGCACCGACGGAGAAACCCAGAAAGTTCGCAGGTATTGACTTTAAGAGATGGAAATAGAAAATATATTTCTACCTCACAACTCTCTATCTTTAAAGGTTCACAGTTGAGGAAGATCTGGAGGTGCCCGAGGAACCTCTGAACAAGAATGCTTTGTGATTGTGGAGTCTTAGTAACACTCAGATTTCCTTTGCAAGAATTATATCTTGAGTGGTCTCCAAGATGAACTTTACAATGTGTATAGTGGAACAAAGACAGCAAAAGTGTTATGGGGAGCGCTAGAATAGAAGTACAATACAAAGGATATCAAAACTAAAATGTTCTTTGTTGCAAGATTCCTGGAGTATAAAATGATAGACAAAAAGTCTGTTGTTTCCCAAGTGCAAGTACTGCAAGGGATAATCCATGATCTCCTTGCGGAAGGTATGATTTTGACAAATACCTTTGTTGAACAATTTAAAAATGTTCTTAGTATTCACATGAACTTTATTGTAGGTTTGATTATAAATGAAGTGTTTCAAGCAGCATCAATAATAGAGAAGCTACCACCTATGTGGAAAGACTTTAAAAACTATTTGAAACACAAACGTAAGGAGATATCAGTCGAAGATGAGATTGTATGACTACGCATTGAAGAAAATAATAAGGATGCGAAAAGAAGGTCAAGAGGCAATTCTGCAATGAATGGATCAAACATTGTAGAAGATTACCAAAACATCTCTAAAAAGTGAAAGAAAGTTGAAAATGAAAGCAATCGACCCAAGAAGAAATTCAAGAGAAAGTGCTTCAACTGTGGCAAGATTGGCCACAAGTCTACATATTATCGAGCTACGAAGAAAGGAAAAAAGAAGAATAAAACAAATTTGGCTGAGTCTAAGAAAGAAAAGGATGATCTGTGTGCTATGCTTTCCGAATAAAACTTGGTGGAAAATCCTCGCGAATGGTGGATGGATTCTGGTGCCACCCGCCATGTTTGTGCTAATAAGGAGTTGAATTCTACGTTCGCTCTGGCTTAAGTAGAAGAAAAGATATGCATGGCAAACTCTGTTACTGCAAAAGTAGAAGGAACAGGAAAAATGTGCTTGAAGATGACTTACGACAAAGTGTTGACACTTAACAATGCCTTGTATGTTCCAGAGTTACGGAAGAACTTGATTTCTTTTTTACTTCTAGACAAAAATGGATTGAAATGTGTATTTGTTTTCAAAAAAATTGCTCTTAGTAAAGGAGAAGTGTATGTAGGAAAAGGCTACCTCAATGAGGGCCTATTCAAAATGAATGTAAGGAATGTTGTAATCAATAAAAGTTCAAATTCTTCTTACTTGCTTGAGTCTTACAATTTGTGGTATGAATGATTAGGCCATGTTAATAACAAAACATTATGAAAACTGATTAACTTAGAAGTTTTGCCAAACTTTAAGTGCAGTAAATCGAAGTGTCAGAGTTGTATGGAATCAAAGTATGCTAAGCATCCGTATAAGTCCTTTTAAAGGAATTCCAATCCCTTAGACTTAATCCACACTGACATTTGTGATATGAAGTCAACACCATCCTGTAGTGGGAAAAAGTATTTCATAACTTTTATTGACGATTGCACTAGATATTGTTATGTCTACTTACTAAATAGTAAGGATGAAGAAATAGATGCATTTAGGCAATACAAAACTGAAGTTGAAAGTCAGTTAGAGAAAAAGATCAAAACTATAAGAAGTGATAGGGGCGGAGAATATGAATCTTCCTTCACCGAAATATGTGTAGAGAATGCAATTGTCCATCAAACTACGGCCCCATATTCACCTTAATCTAATGGAATTGCGGAAAGAAAAAACCAAACTTTGAAGAAAATAATGAATGTCTTACTTATAAGTTCAGGTTTATCGCAAAACTTGTGGGGGGAGGCTATCCTTACAACCAACCAAATACTCAATAGAGTTCTCCATAGTAAGACGCAATCAATTTTTTATAAAAATGGAAAGGAAGGAAACCCAATTTGAAATATTTTAAAGTGTGGGGGGTGTCTAGCAAAGGTCCAAGTTCCTATGCCTAAATAGGTTAAGATATAACCTAAGACAGTGGACTGCGTGTTCATGGGATATGCTAAAAGTAGTAAAGCGTATCAATTTTTGGTTCATAAATCTGAACATCCAGATATTCATGAAAATATGGTAATTGAATCAGATAATGCTGAATTCTTTAAAAACATTTACCCGTATAAAATTAGACATGAACAGTCTAGTGGAGGGTCGAAACGACCTTGAGATGAACTAAGTGAGAATGTACATAATGATAAAAATCCAAGACGTAGTACACGTCAAAGAACATTAACTTCATTTGGATCAGATTTGTAACATTTCTCTTAAAAAATGAGCCTCAAACATTTAAGGAAGCGATGACATCTTCGGACTCATCCTTTTGGAAAGAGGCAGTCGATAGTGAGATTGATTTAATCTTACACAACCATACGTGAGAGTTAGTTGATCTTCCTCTATGAAATAAACCTTTAGGATCTAAATGGATCTTCAAAAGAAAAATGAAAGCGGATGATACTATTGACAAATACAAGGCGAGACTTGTAGTAAAAGGCTTCAAACAGAAATAAGGTCTTGATTACTTTGATACATACTCTCCAGAAATAAGGATAACATCGATTCGAATGTTAATTGCCTTGGTGGCTGTATATGGTCTTGAAATCCATCAAATGGTTGTGAAAATCACATTCCTAAATGAAGAATTGGAGAAAAAAAATTACATGGAACAGCCTGAGGGTTTTGTGGTTCCAGGAAAAGAAAATACGGTGTGTAAACTTGTTAAGTCACTTTATGGACTAAAATAAGTACCTAAATAATGTCATGCAAAGTTTGACCAAACCATGTTGGCAAACGGGTTCAAGATAAATGAATGTGATAAATGTGTTTACCTTAAAGATACTCCAAATCACCAAGTCATTATTTTTTTGTATGTGGAAGATATGTTAATCATCAGTAGAGATATTTCGGACATAAATGCTACGAAATGAATGCTTGAGAGCATGTTTGATATAAAAGACCTTGGAGTTGCGGATGTGATCTTGGGAATAAGAATCCATAGAACTCCACAAGGATTGGCATTGTCACAGTCTCATTATATCGAAAAGGTACTTGACAAATTCAAGTATATGGAATTCGGTATTGCCAAGACTCCATTGGACGTGAGCTTTGCAATTCGAAAGAATGAAGGTGAAAGTGGCTCACAATTGGAGTACGCAAGAGTATTGGAATGTTTAATGTATATAATGAATTGTACACGACAATACATAGCATGCGCTATAAGTAAGTTGAGTCGATACATGAGTAATCCTAATAAAACTCATTGGATGGCAATGAAAAGAGTTTTGGGGTATCTTAAATACACTCAAGACTACGATTTACATTATAATAAATATCCCACGGTACTTGAAGGATATAGAGATGAAAATTGGATCACCAGATCGAATGAAGTAAAATTCACTAGTGGATATGTATTTACTATCGGTGGAGGAGCGGTCTCTTGAAAATCATCCAAACAGACTTGTATTGCTCGCTCTACAATGAAATCTGAATTTATCGCATTGGATAAAGCCGGTGAAGAAGCAGAATGGCTCCGGAATTTCTTGGAAAATATTTCTTATTGGCCCAAACCAGTGGCTCCAGTATGTATACACTGTGATAGCCAACGGCAATAGGTAGGGCATAGAGCATGATGTACAACGGTAAATCTCTTCACATAAGATAGAGACATAATATCATTAAAGAACGTCTCTCTAGTGGAATTATCACTGTTGACTATGCAAAGTCAAAGGATAATATGTCGGATCCACTTACAAAAGGCCTATATAGATAAGGAGTTAAAAGGACATCCAAGGGAATGGGTTTAAGGACTAGGACAAGTCAGCATGGCGGTAAATCTATCTAGCAGACTGGATATCCCAAGATCTAGGTTCAAAGAGATCAAACAAAGTTGTGTCTGTCAGGTTCAAAATTGTCAATTACCCAATCCATTCTTATGATGTAGACAATGTGTAGTAAACAAGAATAAGACTTAAGGTGAAAAGTCTTTTAATGATTATCTAAATTTGGAAGATTTGACCAAATAGTTTAGTGTACATGATTGAATGTTTAGAAATCACCTATGTGAGGGCGAAGTAGAAGCCGCTTCAAAGAGAATGTTAGTAAAGGCCTATTCTCTAAGCTCTCATAAAACTGGGACGTGTTCATGGCTGAAAAGAACAAAACCATGAGAACCATAAATAGTAAAAGATTGGTTGTGTGACATGTGTTATCTAGGTATACATCAAAGCTCGACGGTTTATAGATATCAAATCTACCGATTGATCGAGTTCATCCGATGCATGTTCACTACTGAAAGTTAAAAGGGAAACCTACTTATCCAGATGCAATCGGTCTTTGCTAAATGATAATATGATTTTCCGTATCTTTGTTCAAAAGATAGTCATTCCCCATTCATGTGGGGGATTGTTGGGTTCAAAGTGTATATGTGAATAGAAAATGAAGGAAAAATGGTGGAGGGAAAGAGAGACACCAAATTAGAAAGTTTACTCTTAAATTGGAAAGTTCACTAATTCTCCCACATTGGTGGGAGAAGGGAACTTTGGAGCGTTTTTAATAAGGAACACTAACTCCATATGGATAGTAAGGAAAGAACATGGTGGTGCCTCGCGCCATCGTCGTCGTTGCTCACTCGGCTCGGCTTTGAATTTAGATTTGGATTTGGATTTGAATTTGAATTTAGCAAACGATCGATCAATAAGATCTATGTTTTTAGACGAATTTTATTTGAAACTTATTTTACAAATGGAATTTTAATCCAAAAATCTGATACGCAACGTATCACGAAGGGATGCGACCCTTTGAGGGAAAAGGTACACTGTTTCGCGTTGTAGGGTGACCTGTGGGCGCAGATGTAGTGTAGGTACGTGACCTGTGGGTGCATATATAGTGGAGAAGCAACTGGAATTTGCAAAACATCACCTTCGGCCGCAGATCAGGCACAGGTACAACACAAACTGGGCACAGGGACGTGACTGCTACTGAATAGGTACTTTTTTGCTGAACCAATGCATCCTTTCTGAAAGGACACATTAAAGGCTATAAATACCTGATATATTTCTCAGGTATAGACATAATATTTGACAACAAAAACACTCTTTTTCTGTACAAAAACTCTGTGTGATTATTAAGTTGTTGAGTGAGTTCGAAGAATACAACAATTTGAGGTGCCACTATTATTCGGATTTAAAGTCATTTTATCCTGGAAGGAAGATTCCACAACCTCGGGTACAGTGAGGAAAATTATTCCTTAAGGACAGTCCATGAAGTCGGGGGACTTGGCTCTACATTTCTGTTTCATCTCATTTATGAAAAATAACACACTTCTTGGATAGATTACTTTTAATCTTATGTTGAAGATGTTAAGGAACTTCATAAGTTTTTTTCTTACACTTGAACTTGTGGTGAAGTTGTTGTTACCTATATACAGATTCTTGTACCCGAAAACATGAAAATAGCACCATCATCCCTCAACCTTCCAGCATAAGGATAATAGAATGATAATGTTTTAGAAAGTGATTTTTCAAAAATATGACATGATGACTTGTGATGATCATTGCCAATTTTTGGGTAGAAAAATGCCATAGAGATAGACATATCAATAACTTGATCAATAAAGGAAAGTCTGTGACATCTTAGAGTAGGAGGAGTGGGAATATTAGGTTCGATTATTTTCTTGGAAATCAATGAAACATGTACTGATGCTGCCATCATATATGGTTTGTTTACAGTTCTTTATAGCACAGATTCATGCATTATAGGAGTATATATATACTGATATTTTAAGGGTTACTGCTAGCTGTTCATTAGTGGATCTTTGACACTAGTTCTTGCAGATAAGTTTGAACCTGTTCATGAGGTGTATGTGTTGAGAATATAACAACATCAGGGCCGCTCTACTTGTAAAAAAATAAGCGGCCGCCTTAGGCCCCAAAATTTGAGGAGCTTCATTTTTTACAATAATATGCATAGATTTTTTTAAAAAAATTGAATATTATTTATAAAAAAATATTTTTTTATTTAAAAAGAAAGAATTATTAGAAGAAATTCATATATCTAATGTATGTCTTAAAAAAGATTAAATGCATTAATTATATTATTACGTAAAAAAAATAATTAGAAAAAATTAATTATATAATTTTAAAAATAAAGTTCATTAAAAGAAAGTTATTTTTCCTTTAAATTTTAAGGCCTCCATTTGATTTTCGCCTTAAGCCACGAATATGTTTGAGCTGCCCTGAACAACATCTATTCAGTGTGGTTCTACAAGTGGAATCTAGCGACATATATATAAGATGTACCCAAATTTTATCACTATCTTAGCAGGGTAGTGTAACAACTCGGAAATTTAGATTATATTGATAGTAACAGCCAACTATCACAACCCAAATAAACCAAGTAACATTAATGGAAATACAATGTGCAGAAGCTAAGTAAGAAGAGAACCAAAGAAGGGGATGAGAAAAACTGTTTATGATAGAACCCCACTTAAAAGAAAAGGTACTCAAAGCAATGTGTTGAGGATAATTAAGTTATAAACATGTGTTCTCTTTAACACCTCAATCAAGTAAAAAATTGATATATATATATATATATATATATATATATATATATATATATATATATATATATATATATATATATATATATATATATATTCTTAGAATAAAAAGATAACCACGCAAATCATAATATTTTCTTTTTTTTCCCGCAATCATCCGTTATTTGAGTAATCGCTAGTTGATAATTATGATGAAGATGCCTAAAATGAAGAGAAGAAATATCCTAATCTTCTATTCTAGATCCTTCGATGATGTATAAAGGCCAAAGAATGATCGTTGTTTCATCCAACTGTTAGCTTATCCAAAGGAAGTTCAGCGGAAGGTTCCTGATCGATGACACGAGTTGCGACTTGTGATTTGCTATAAATTTGCTTTCACTGTGATCTCCTAATTAGAATATACGACCAATTTTGCATTATTGTGGTCTAAGTTAATTTGGATCTTGACATTAGAATTGAGAACATGCATTTTTCTTCCACGCCTCATCCATAATATTACACAGTGACTGGAATTTCAAAAGAAATGGTTGTGAGAATTCCACGAGCCATTAGCCACTAGACCTGCAGTTGATTCATTACCGATCAGTACAATGGGGCCACGCTTTATAAATAGGGGCAAGGGTAGAAGTGGTCATTCTGAATCTGGTGAAATTATTGGTACTAATGATTAAGAAGTTGAAAAGATATATTTTAGAAAAACATTATATAACACCACACCTTATTTTTATTAAATTACATAAAATTTTTAGTCTTTTTATTAATTACCAAAAATTTTTTAAAAAGAAATAGTTGGATACATCCACAAACTCATAAATTTTTGGATACATAATTATATCTAAAATTTACATATATACACAAAATAATTTTACCTAATTACACTAAATTCCAATTTTGGTAAAGTAATTACATAAATTCCAAAGTAAATACTTAAATCCCCTATTTTTTAATCTTCTCTCTCTAACCCATTATACATGCAAAAACACATTGCTTTTCCCGTATTTTGCTCCCATTATAAACCCGTTTTTTCTCCATAATTGAAATTCATTTTTCATGCAAAAAGTCAAGCAACGTGTACTTAGAGGTTACCAATTTGTAAGTTTTCCAGCATTAATTGAACTTTCTGATTTTCCTTATTAATTTTTGTATTTTTTTGTTTCAACTTTACCAAATCAGGATAATTACCGATTCTTGTTTGATTGCATGTTGGTTTTTATGAAATTACCTTCTTTTGCAATCCCTATTCTAGTTTGATTGTTAGTTTTTTTTTCAGTATAGTACAAGTTAGATCTTTGAATTTCTTGTTTTATAGTTGCTACTGCTTAATCTATATAGTATAAATTTAGTAATGGATTCTTGTCCTACTTTTAGTTTAGGTCTTAGTTAGTTAGATGCTCAAGAACAAAATATTTTCGTTGATTTTTTCCTGGTACATTTGATTACGAAGAATTCAATTTCACAGAGAATCGTTTCAAGCACCGAAACGACTTGATAATCATGAAGAAATTGAAGGAAGTGGCCAGTTCTAGTTCGAAGAAGCCAGCTTCAAAATCGACAAGTAAGAAGAAGGTTGATGATTCTGGTCGACCACGTCTTCCAAAGGTATTGATTTTATATTATTTTATTTAATACAGTAAATGGTTAATTATAAGTTGATAATCATATTTCTATGCCTATACAGTGTGTATACCTTATATAGGTTGTAAGATTAATGTGTTTAGTTAATTCAATTGTGCATACCTTATACATTATTTTAGTTATCAGACTAATGTATAATATAAGTTTTCTGTTTTATATTTCATTATATTATATTAAGAAATTTTATTACATAGATAAGACAGTTTTGTATCTAGTGGAATTATACTTTTGTGAATGTCTGAATATTGTATAAGATTATATTATACATTCTGATAATCATGTAGATAATTCATGTAAAAGGTGACTATATTTATATGTATAGTGTGCCATTATACATTATACAAGATTATATTTTAATGTATAAGTTATAACATATATGACATTATATATTAGTTATTATATAATTAGAAAGTCTTAATATCGTATAATGTGACATTATACATTCTGATAAGCTTATAGGTCATACATGTTTAATGATAATACTTAATATGTATAGTATGACATTATACGTTATTGGGGATAATTTTTTAAACGTATAATATGCCCACATAGATGCGCAACTTTTGTATGATGTTATCTTTAATGCGTATCAGTTTACTGTTGTATTTTTCTCTATTAATTTGAGTATGCTTTTATTTTTTCAGGACATGAACTATCGTATTAACAAAGTCCCGGCTCACCCATTGCACATCGGTAACATATGTAACCATACTTTTGGTGAAGACATAAAGACGTATTTTGAAGAAGATGTTTTAAGGTCATTTAGAAATACAATTTTTGGGATTTTTCTCAACTTGCCTCAGTGCAACTGGACAGGACAGATATCAAAATGTCACCTGATGGAAACATCTAATTGTTATTTTAGTAGTTGATGTTAAACAGTTACAATACTTGTTCATTTTGTGGTGTTGGATTTTAATTTAGATTTTATGGATGTCCTAAATGTTCTTAAACGTACATATTTTTTTGATGACATGCATTGCAATGACGTACACCTTATTGTAGTGTTACTATATAGTTTGATAGCTATCACGTTTATCGTACATTATATTATGATTAAGGTATAAAAATAAATTACACATTAATGTGTCATTGTATATATGACACATTGTATTATTTTTTCAGCATGTAAAATCTGTTATAAGTTAATAATACATTGAACATGTGCCTCATACGTTTTAGAGTAATGTATTACATAACATCATACATTTGTTAAAAGTTTATGACTTAATAGAAAATAATGAATATTTTAACATCATACATATTACTACAATATACAACTATATCATACATTTATAACGTACTGTTAAGGTATTTTTACATTTATTACTTTGTGAATGTTTTCACTATTAAAACTATGATTGGTACGCAAATATGAATCCGTAATACCAAAACAATCTATATCATACATATACACTTAAGTATAATATATTATCTCACACATATCACATATAGCATGACGACTTAGATTTGAATGAAATATGATACATGAGTGTGCTTCTTCTTTTGTTGTTTAAAAATAAAATTGTACATGTGGTAAATAATAAAAAAATGTTATACATTACATAGATAGGACAGTTTAATGTTTAACTATTTGATATACAATACGTTTAAGCAAATCTTTATTGCTATAGTTGACAAATTAGATAGTACTTACACACCTATAAATACGTTATAAAGGCAGCGCAACATGATATATGTAAACTGTATAAAATTGTTAAGAAAATGTCAAACAGCTATTAAGAACTAAACATCAGATAACAATGTAAAACATAATTAAAAATTATTCCAGAGTATCAACATAAACTAAGTAAAATGATTATTCCATTAAAACTAAACTAACCATTAGCATATATAAAAATAAATTATCTGCTTCACATTTTCTTTGGAAAGAAATCGTACGTCCTTCGGTTGTGACCTGTACGTCAACATTTACCGCAATAGTTCGAACTTGAAGAAAGTGATTCACTTGATTTCAAATGTCTTCCTTTCTTTAGCCGACCCGGAGGTCTTCTGTATTTGGATGTAACAACTTCTTCATCATCAACAAAGTCTGGAACATTCCAATACTTCATGTCTGGCATTGGAACTATCGAAAATTCATACGTCTTGACAATGATTTTTGGCCTATACAATTCTGAGCAGTAATGACCATAATATTTACATCTATATTTTTACTTTTTAATACAACAATTGCATGTGGACAGGGTATTTCATCAATCTAATATAGGCCACAGTTGCACGTGCCACACTTAATATCGATAATGTACCTCCTTCCTGATTCATATACACAGTAAAGATAACTACCAGCCGCCTTAAGCTGTTAGAAACAAATTATCTAATACATATGCTAACACAAAATTTATAATGAATAAAAAAGAGATATACTTTCATAAATATTCTAATACATACCGTCATCCGCAAAGCCTTAGCCCCATTAAGAGTTAGTATTTCTTCAAATCTTCTCCCGAGTGTTGTGTTGGTATAAGAAGCAATTTCACTGTTCTTACAATTTCATGTGGCAAATAAAATTCTAACTTCTTCAAGGAAACCTAGAATAGGAAGTTCTCTAGCCTCTACCAAGAAACCGTTAATACATTCAATTATATTAGAGGTCATCATTCTACCTCTATTAACAGGCGAGTGACATCGAGGTCATTTTTCATAACTAGCTTCTTCCAGATATTTCTTAACTCTGTGATCAACCTGAGCGACATTTGCCATAATGTAATCAAAATCTTCTTTTCTATAAGCTTTAATCGTGGAATAATAAAGGTCACTAAGTATATCTTTGATTTTTCTAAAATATTTACAAACGTTTTCCACAAATGCCAAATACATGCTAGATGGAGACATTGGGATAAACAATGCTCACACTTTTTATGATACTCTCATTTTCATCCGATACAACACACATGTTGTCTCGTTCCCCAAAAACTTTCCTAAACTGATGAAAAAACTAAGTCCACGCATTGTCATTCTTTGAATCTACAACACTGTAATCTAATGGCAGAATACAACCTAAATAAATAAAATAATCCAATAAAATATGTGTAGGTCAATAATATAGGTGCTGATTTTGCAAGTCTCTAAATCATTATCATACAAGAGCAATGTATAAGCACTTATAATACATAGTAAACTGCATAATACTCACAGAGTCAAGTATAAAATTAATGAATAATACCTGCACCATCAATTGTGCTTGCCAATACAAAGGTTCCTTTGTATGGACTGCTTCAATGAGCACCACAACAACTACAATAGGTCAGTAAAATTTGAAACCCCTTATCTGGGATCTAAGGCAATAAACAAGTATTTAAACTCATTATCTAATGCCTTATGCATCGAATAATGAAGCATTTTTTCGATATCCATCAGCTGGTCCACCCTTTAAGCATCGCAATTGCCTTCTCTTTTGCGCGTCAAGCCTTCATGTAGTTAATATCAACTCTATAAATAACCTTCGTCTCTTTAATTATGTCTGTGAATGTGTGTATTCTCTTGTGATTAATCAATTTTGGTGCTGTAAATTCACTCACAAAAGTTGTTGTTGCAATCAAGCTATTCAGTACTCTATCACTAAGATTGCATGCATGTTTCGAATCAAATCTTTTTATCATAAATATTTCTGAATGATTCATACAAGACTCCTTCAAGACCCATTTGCAGTCTTTGTAGTGCAAAACATAGCTGCATCTAATATAAATACGTAGTCAATGTATTATAATATAGATATGTAATTCATGATTTCAGTTAAAATACTTAATTTGCGTCTGTTCGGTTTCATTATACATTCGTTCGAATGTATAACTTCATATTATACGTTACTAATATTATTTTTAACTTCTCTAGAAAGCTACTTCAAAACAGTAATTCGTTCAAAACTTATGATAGATTATAACCATACATTAAACCATCAACACATTAAAATAAAAATTTGGTTCATACCTTTGTTTGTCAGATAGTTTCTCTTTGGTGTTGAATTCATTTGCTATTGCATATCTTTCTATTACCGCAACTAGAGCTTGCTTATCCTTATAAAGCTGATCAACTTTTATTTTGGTGTTCTTGCAATCAGTAATAAAATTCTTCACTTCAAATTCTAGAACGTATAATGCATACTGATTTTGCATTTCAACGACCATTAACGCAACTAAATCATATTCACTACCTTCAATACAAAGTACAACGCCTGATTCTGTATCAAACTCGATATCCTTATTCAATTTGTCGAAAGTAGATATACACAAAGGAAAATTAACCAAACTTGAAAATTATTTCTTCAACTCAGTGTAAACCTTCACTCCGTTATCATTCCTTATGATAATTGGAGAAGAATTACCCTCAACAATGTATTTTACTTCAATTATTTTATGAACTTTATTAATATTCAATTCCATCGCGATCGTTGCAATCAATTTCAAGGAGGTTATACTTTTTGAAAAAATAATTGTGTCTCTTTTGTAGGATTGACAAATAATTTTCAACTTCAAAATGCCTAAATGTTGCAACAATATGGGGATGTTCATATTGATTTTTCTGAGAACCGAAAAAAGCAGTAGACGAACTCTTTTTTCCCTAAACGCAATTCAACAAAGAAAAAAATTTACTGTGATGTTTAACATATTTTTTGAATTTAAATTTCAGTTACTATATTTAATCATACACCACTAAATGTTAGGTAATTAATGGCGTTAATTAAGGAACAGGTTGATATTATTATATTTCTCTTTTCATAGATATAGGCTAATCAGTTTTATCATACATTCCAGCAATGTATGAGGATCGACCCAATATATGAGTATATTTCTAAAAATCGGGAGAGAGAAAAGATGAAGGAATTTTATGTAATTACTTTCACTTATTAAGGGATTTATTTAGTTTATACTAATTATATATCTCCATTTGGTCCAGTTAATATATTATGTATCTCAACCAAATAATTTTAGAAGTGGATGTATCTCAGTAATCAAAACTATGTATCTCAACTTCAAAATTATGTATCAGGATGCTAATTATGTTTTCAAGCAAAAATGGAGTAATTAACTCATACATTCTAAAGTTCAAAATTATATATCTCAATTTCAAAATTATGTACAAAATAATAAAATAAGAGATTATTTATAATTAAATAAAGAACAAAAATAGAGAGTGATTAGGAGTAAACTTGTTAGAATCTATATACGATTTACTATATTTTAGCCTATAAAACATAATTTTACTTTTTAGCCCTTTTTAAGCTACTTTCAGCATATGTATGGAAATTCTATGTTGTTGTAGGTCCCACCTATTTTGCTCCTAAGTAATTCGAATTTACAATCTTCAAATTGAAAGTGAGGGATGCTTACTATTCGAGCAACTCTATTTTGTCATTATGTAAAAAATGTATTGCTACTATATATACATATATGAAAAATGTATCAAGAAATTACAAGGGATGACCCCATAGTGGGTGATTTGTATTTTTGTCTCTCATAAGAAACATTTTTAAGGACTAGTGTTCCTTTCATTTTATGTATAGAACAAGTATCTTTTAATCCCTCTACACCTCAGATGTTTTTATACTTTCCATGATCATTTATCACTCAACTTCTACTTTTATTTTTTTTCTCTTTTTTCTTTTTTTTCTTTTCTATTCCACCTCAGATGTTTTTATACTTTTCATGATCATTTGTCTCTCAACTTTTATTTTTATTTTTTTTTCTTTTTTCTTTTTTCTTTTCTCTTCTTTTTCTTATTTTAATTAATTTGTTTCAACCTTTATTTTTTATTTTTATTTTTTGTCAACCTTTAATTCTTTATTTATAAAGATGAATTTCTTTCTTTCTATGCTATAGTGATTATGTATAGGTAAAAAGAAAATAGAAGAAGGTTAAACAAAAGTAGCATTGGGGTTTGGATCAAAACAATGACGAAAAAAATGAAAAATATGCCTAAAAGGGGGAAAAAAATTAGTTTCCCGTTGGTGAAAAGACTCCAGTGGAATTTGAACTCTCGCATGCTCTTAGTTGAGAGTTTCTAGTATCACTCCTAGACCAAAGCACCCAACCAAACTTTATGTTGGTGGTGCTTTCTGGTTTATTATTGTAACACCCCGTAAATTTTTTTCGTACACTTATCGTGATTATATGGAGTCCTAAAGGCTTGCATATGGGTTAAATTAAGTTTATGGTGTTCGGAAGTATCCCGTCAATAGTTGTATGTGTAGGTATTGGAATAAGCTTTCCAACGATATAAAGTTTTCCCAAAACAGAGGAATATTTCATATAAGCGAGCACATTCGAAATTTCAAAACGGTGGCCGGGAAGCCCGTGAACAGTAAATCTGCAGGAAAATTACTGCAGCCAGGCAATTAATTTTTTGGATCAACTTTAGACGATCATAACTCCTTGTACAAAAAGAACTGTGTGAGCTGCTATATATCGAAAAGCTCCGAGAGTCTTCTTTCCGATGAAATTTGTTTCATCCAAATCCAATGTCTGAGTAAGGAGCTATACCCGTTTTACTACAGACTACAAAAAAAAAAACAGAATTGTGGGATAGATTTTTGGGTCAACTTTAAACGACCATAACTCCTTGTACAGGAAGAACTGGGTGGTATACTTTATATGAAAATAAAATCCCTTTGAATTATCTTTCCAATGCAATTGGTTTCACCCAAATCCGATACCGGAGAAAAGAGTTATAATCGATTTACTTCAGCCTGTCAAAACTGTCCACTGGGGACAGATTCGGATTTATTTAAATTTTTAGGGCAAAATGGTCATTTTCTATTACCTCTTGGACGAAAATGGGTCTTTATAAACCTAAACTTAGCCTCATATATATCATATATCATCCAATTATTAAGAGAAGGTGAAACCCTATCCTAATTTCAACTTCAAATATTTTGTGATTCAACCGTAGAAAATTCGAATTGGTTCCGTAGTTGTGTTCACCATCTCGAAAGCTTCGAGAAGCACCCCATGGTTATGTAAGGAGGATTCTAAATGCAAGAGTTCATTGTTAAGGTATGAATATTGTTTATTGTTGATTCTTATCCATGAATAAGTATTGATATAGGATTATGAGTATTGTCTTGATGTTGGAAGATAACCAGAAACATAGTTATGAATTGTTTTGCATAAATTGTTAGTAGTAAATTATGAAAGTTGTTGTATTGGATTATGAAGGATGAATTGTGATGATATATCATTATATTAGTGGTTATGTATGCCTAGTGATCATGTTGGTATTGGATGGTGATTAAGAAGGGAAATAAAGGCTAAGAGTGATGTTGAGGGATATTTCATGAAAATGCATGATATGTGAATGTAATAAGAGTATAAGAGGATGTATGTAACACTCTTATTGCTGAGTTAAAGGATTACTTTCTAGACATTATTTGGTGAAGTTAATACCTAAATGGTAAGGTTTGGTTGCTAATACTAGTTTGCCACAAATGACTTATTGTAGATAAGTGTTCGAAGAGTACGGGAAGTCAAGTTGGACTTGTATTGAAGTGGTTATATCAAGGTATGTAAGACATACTCAATCTAATCTTTGGCATGAATAATGACCCATGGCACTCTCAAGTAAGCTTCCAACATTGTCCTACGACACATGACACATAATAACATCATATGATCTTCGACACTACCAATTGAACTTATTTTCACTTTTAAGATGTCCGGCTAGTCAAAAAAAATGTCCATATACTATTGTTGACTCCGAAATGGTTTAATGAGGTATCCATGATTCTCTACTTCATTTTTATGATATTGATTACCTATTTACATGTTTTTCCTATTGAGGTATCATGGTTTCAAGTTCCATAAGGTGTGACCACAAAGTAACCAATCTCAAAGATTAATTGAATTAAGAAATGAAATGTCTGTATTTTAAATTAATGATATGATGTATTGTATTAGTACCACTGATCAGTTGGCCATGGTATTATAAAGTTTATGTATATATGCTATTCCAGGGGTGGTCCCTGATGTATTGTATTAGTACCACTGATCAGTTGGCCATTGTATGACATATGTTATGTATTGATAAGGATTACGGGAAGTAATGATATGAAAGTAATGTGCAGGTATCCCATCAGCTCTTTTAAGTGTGGTCTACTCATACTGTTTATTCACTGGTATCTGGGTTCTGTTGATCTTTTGTATCTCATCTTGATACTCACTGCCTTACATACTCAGTATATATTTTCGTACTGACGTCCCTCACGGGGGACCCGTATTCATGCCTGCAGGAACAGGTACTTCAGGTCGTACACCTCCGCAGTAAGAGCCAGGATATTCTGTTGTTAGTGGTGAGCTCCAGTTGTTTCGGGGCATCCCAAGTCGTGTCTATATGTATTTTTGGTATTTGTATAAAAGTCTTTTGTGGGCGGGAGTTTGTCCCGGCCTTAACTCAGTTGTGTATCTATGTAGAGGCTTTTGTAGACATATTGTACAGCCATAGGAGTGTTTGGTTGATATACGTGATGGCTCTGACGGCCAATTACTGTTTATATATATATTTATGCGTGTCTCCTGCGCTGATACAGGTACTGTCTTCTTCTATTTACAACGAAGTGTTGCCCAAATTTCTAATTTTCATAAGTAATGTAGATGTGAAAGTATAGGTTATGAACGGGTTCTCCCGGGCCTCCTCGGCTACGGGTGCCAGTCCGCTCCAATGGGATTTGGGGTATGACAATTATATCCTTTTTCTTTAATTTTTTATATAATTATACTTATTCTGAGCTAAAGTTAATGGGTGCTCGAGCACCAAAATTTCACTTGAGGGTTCACCCTTGAATATGGTAGCATCAAGTCTTACCCATGGGGCTTAACTTGTTGTTTGAAAGTCCTTGAGCTAAGTATTGCCTCTAAGATATAATTTATAGAATAACTCATAAATCAAGACACAATGTGTTAGTGTCAACTCTTGCCCATGGGGCGTAATATGTTGTTTGAAGTCCTTGAGCTAAGTCTTGCCTCTAAGGCATGATTTATAGAACATCTCATTAATCAAGAAACAATCTTACCATGAGGTATAACTTGTTGTTTGAAAGTACTTGGGCTAATTCCTGTCTCTATGGTAAGAGTTATAGAACATCTCATAAATCAAGACATATGTGATAGTGTTAACTCTTGTTCATGGCGCGTAACTTGTTGTTTGAAAGTCCTTGGGCTAAGTCTTGCCTCTAAGGCAAGAGTTATAGAATATCTCATTAATCAAGGAACAATGTGGTACTGTCAACTCTTGCTAATGGGCATAATTTGTTGTTTGAAAGTTCTTGATTTATAAAACATCTCATAAATCAAGACACAATGTCGTAGGATCAACTCTTGCCCATGAGTCATAACATGATGTTTAAAAGTCAACGACCAAAGTCTTGTCTCTAAGGCAAGGTTATAAAATATCTCATAAATTAATACATAATATGGTAGTGTCAACTCTTGCCCATAGGGAATAACTTGTTGTTTGATGGTCCTTGGGCTAAATCTTGCATCTAAAGCAAGAATTATAGAGTATCTCATAAATCAAAACACAATGTGGTAATATTAACTCTTGTCCATGGGGCGTAAGTTGTTGTATGAAAGTTCTTGGGTTAAGGCTTGCCTCTAAGTGAATAGTTATAAAACATCTCATAAATCAAAACATAATGTGATAGTATTAATTTTTGCCCATGGAAAGTAACTTATTGTTTGAAAGTTCTTGGGCTACGTCCTGCCTTTAAGGCAAGATTTATAGAATATATCATCAATCAAGTTATAATGTGGTAGTGTCAATTCTTTCTTGTAGGTAGGGGAGTACATAGGTCGGGTTGGTTTGGTTTTTTATTTTAAAAAACCAAATCAATTATGTCTATTCATTAAAACTATAAACCAAATCAAACCAACATAAAATCGGTTTTTTCGGTTTAGATTTTAGTCGGTTCTTTTGTTTTTTTTTTTGGATTTTCTCAGTTTTTTTATAATCTTTATTTTTTACAATTATATTGTGATTGAAGACTAGATCAAGTATGTTTTCACTTATGTGCTAACGAAAAACCACAATTATGAAAAATTGAAAAGCGAAAAACTTTCTTGAAACTAAAAAGTAAGATGAAGAGTGAAAAATTTAGGTTTTAAGTTTATATTGGGTTTTGAGTCATTTTATTAGCAATTAATGGATAAATATTACAATTTAAAGGCTCAAATATGAATATATATACACACACATACACATCTACTTTCTAAATATTGAAAATTAATAAAACTAATTGAAAAAGTTTTTAAAAAGTAGATTATAATTAATATTTTATGTATAAAAAGTTAAATTATATATATGCATATACATACATACATACATATATATATATATACACACATATATATATATAATGTCGGTTTGATTTGGGTTTGATTTGAATTTTTTTTTGTTAACATCAAACCAAACCAAGAATGATCGGGTTTTTTCTCAAATGTCAAGCCAACCAAACCAAACCATAAGTCAATTTTTTTTCTCAGTTTGATTTGGTTCTTCGGTTTGGTTTGACTTGACGATTTGGTCTGTACACCCCTACTTGTAGTTGTAACTTATTTTTTGGGAAGGAAATGAAAAAAAGAAAAAAATAATAAAAATTGAGGAAAAAGACAAAAATGATGAAACTAATAATGGTTTTTTTTTCCAATAGTTGAAGTGATGATATGTATATGTTCCTGAATTTAAAATATAATTTCAACATATTTATATATTCAATGTATTTATTCACGAAAATTAGCTATGAATAGAAATACAAATATAGAACTGATATAAATGAAAAGTAGATTTGAATTTAACAGTCAAATACAAATACAAACCCTTACAACTCATATCTTCAAGATAAATATGAATTGATACAAATTCAAATATATAAAATGGATATAAATTCAGATTATATATATAAATGTGCAAACTCAAATGCATAAATGTATACAAATTCAAAATGTATTGTGAAAGAAATATATACGTATCAACCTTGAAGAGCACACATATCAACACTTTAACACTATAAAATTATTATCTTGAACAAAAATTTCTTGAAGCCATAGAGACATCAAGGCTGCAAAGAAGCTTCACCAAATTGCGCAATTAATTTTACAAATGGTTACAATTCCACGCAAAAGATTTGTTCTCTAAATGGTATTCTTGCATTCTACCTCCCTCCCAGTTCCCACTTGTTTTTTCTATTGAAAGATTTAGGACAATGACTCGCTTACAAATGCCAGACCCTAGGATATTCAGATAAAACAGTGTTTTAAGTGTAAAACTATTAAAAATATGTAATGGGGACATGGACAAGTCACCTTGTTACTTACTGTATTTTCATCCTGTTGCACCTAGTCCGTGACTTCAGCAGTGACGTGCTGTGTGCGGAATACAGAATATGTATAGTCAGGCATTGTTAAGCCAAAGTAACAAAACTAAATACTTACTAATCCTTTTTTATCATAGAAAACAAAAACACTTATTTAAACATATTAGCAATAGGTTTCAATCCATTTGGAATTGTGCAGAATAGCCTATATATCCGAGATAAATCCTCTACCTGAGTGAACAACACAGTGTAGCTGTGACACATCCCAAGATGCCTCAATAATCTGCACTCCTAGCCAAGGTCAGCAGTTCAAGCTGCAACCTTGGAGGCTTAGAAGGTGCATGGAAGGAAGGGATGAAGGCCAACAACATACTGATATGGATGTACAAGACTTCACCTAAAACAATACGCGGAACCAAGGAGAAGTTGGCGGAGGAGACAGTCATGGCTGGAATGGAACCAGGCCCGGTCCATGAAGGTCGCGTACAACCCATACCTGGGAACCATACTCAGAGCAAAGGGAAGCTGAAACAAGCCAAGCCCGGTCATGCATCAACTGTGCCACATACGGACCCCGGAATCCACATACAGTCCATATACTATACCGGAAAGTCTCCGAATTCTCATCCTCGGTAATGCATACAGATGGAGAATGTCTCATTCTGTTCGTATGCCAATCACAGGTAGAGTACTTTACTCCATGTGCATTATTTTCATATGCCACTTAGGGGGCTTTTTTTGTAATAGACCACTTAGGTATCCTTAGATAAAAATATAAATAGTTAGGAGTAGCCCATTAATTGGGACCTAAATTATGTTGATTGATGTATTGAATAATCTTGGAAAAGTTGGGTCTATAGCCTTTGTTGCTAGACAATGCATGTTGATAGGGTGGATTGCTTGAGGAATCATTCCTCTCGGGTTATCTTAGATAAACCCCTTGCTTGAGGATGTTGTTGGGTTATTGGGTCTTTTTTCCCTTCCTATGGAGATAAATGAAGCCCAATTTGGATCAATCCACTTTTGCCTATAGACCCATTACTATGGAGCATATATATTGATCGTTTTTAGGTCTTATTCACAATCATAAAAAGAGTTTTTCAGCAGCCAAAGTGAGAAAACAAAGCTGATTATCACATCTAAAATTCCAGCTACAACAATCAACTTCAAATTGCGATTCCCACTTCGTTTCTTGTCCGATTGAGCTGATTTTTGGACACTTGCTCTTCTCATCTCAATCTTTGATTAGAAGCTAACGGAGGTGAATTTGATGGACTGTAGCTCCTGTTCTTTATTCCCGAACAGTAGCTGCGTTTTTGGTGTTTGTACTTCCTTTATTCTCTAGTTTGGTGCTATCTTTGTTTGGAACTTGTTTGGTGGAGATTTTAGAGAATAATATTGTAACTCTTTGGTGATTATAATAGAGATTTTGGTCCCGTGGTTTTACACTTCACACCGAAGGGTTTTCCACGTAATTTGATGTCTTGTTATTCTTGTCATATCGTATTTGTGTGGTTATATATTTGCTGCCATACTACTTTGTTTTTCTAGGGTTTGCTTGTCTCCTCTTAGTTAAAATTGAAAGAAAAAGTTTAGATTATTCTTCCGCTGCTACCCTGTCGGGCATTTTGATTGTGCCCTTGCCTTTTCCAACAAAGTGGTATCAGAGTGTAGGTTGTTGTTGGTTGTTGATTTGAATGATGGAGGTAAATATGAACAAGATGGTGTGTTTGAATGGTAGTAACTATCATACTTGGAAAGACAAGATGAAAGATCTTCTGTTTGTCAAGAAAATGCATTTACTTGTGTTTGCGTCTACTAAACCTCAATCCATGACAGACGAGGATTGGGAATTTAAGCACTTACAACTTTGTGGCTATATCAGAAAATGGGTAAAAGATAATGTTAGAAATCATATTGTGAATGAGACATATTCTAGAAGTTTGTGGGACAAGCTCGAGACACTTTATGCTTCGAAGACTGGCAATAACAAGTTGTTCCTGCTTAAGCAATTGATGAATATCAGGAATAAAGAGGGCAGTCTGATTTCTGATCATATTAATGATTTTTAGGGTGTCTTTGACCAGCTGTCCGGAATGGGTGTAAAGTTCGATGAAGAAATTCAGGGACTTTGACTTCTTAATACTCTGCTTGACTCTTGGGGAACTCTTCGAGTTTCTTTGACTAATTCTGCTCCCGGTGGTATTGTGACTATGGAATATATTAAGAGCGAAGTCTTGAATGAAGAGATTAGAAGAAGATCTCAGACTTATCTTTTTCATCTTCACACTCTGATGTTTTGATTACTGAAGAAAGGGGAGAAAAAAGTCTAGAGGTTAGAATGATAAAGATAAAAGTAGAAGCAAGTCGAGGTCCAAATTTAAGAATGTTACATGTGACTATTACAACAAAAAGAAGAATATCATAAAATATTGTTACAAGCATAAGAGAGATATGAGACGGCAAAAGAACGAAGGCGATAATGAAAATCGTGTTGTAGTTGTTACTAATGATGATCTTCTTGTTGCTTATGGTGAGAATGTCATTAATCTTATTCGTGATTAGTCTAGCTGATTTATGGATTCTGGTGCTACTTCTCATGTTACGCCAAAGAAGAAATTATTTTCTTCATATACTCTAGGTAATTTTGGGATGTTGAAAATGTGCAATAATGATGAATTTAAAGTACTTGGCATTGACACTGTTTGTTTGGAAAGTAACAATGGTTCCAAACTAGTTCTCAATAATGTCAAGTATGCTCCAAATGTTCGCCTGAATTTGATTTCTGTAGGGAACCTTGATGATAAGGGTTATGTTAACACCCTTGGTGCTGCCCAGTAAAAGCTTACTAGAGGTTTGATGATTGTGGCTCGAGGTGACAAGTTGTCTAACTTGTACATATTTTAGGGCTCTACTTCTAGAGGCTTGCTAAACTTGGTGGAGAATTATACTTCATCAGAGTTATGGCATAGAAGGTTGAGTCATATGAGTGAGAAAGAGATTGATAGTTTGGCTAATAAAAAATTTCTTTCTAGAGTGAAACAAGCAAAGTTGAAGAAGTGTGTTCATTGCTTAACCGGTAAACAAAAAAGAGTTTCTTTTCAAAGTCATCCATCTTCAAGAAAGCTTGATTTGTTGGAATTGGTGCATTCTAATTTGTGTGGTCCTTTTAAAGTAATGTCTCATGGTGGTGCACTTTACTTTGTGACTTTTATTGATGACCATTCTCACAAACTCTGGATATTTCTTTTGAAGTCCAAGGATCAAGTACTTGATGTGTTCAAGGATTTTCAGGCCTTGGTTAAGAGACAGAAAAGAAAGAAATTGAAATGCATTCATTCAGATTATGGCGGTGAATATATTGGTCTCTTTGATAACTATTGCAGAGAGCAGGGTATTTGGTTTCATAAAACTCTTCCAAAAACTCCTCAGTTGAATGGTGATGTTGGGTGTATTTATGCATTCTAGCGCTACTATTCTAGCCTATTTACCCTTGTTTTGAGAATGATTCGTGTGATTAATGGGGTGATAATGATATAAATGAGCATTTATATGTCCAAGAATGTGTTTACAATGTTTAATGGTGGATTCACATGAGTTTTGATTCAATTTGAGCATTTAGAGTCAACCGAGAAAACTAGTATAGCTATCTTGAGCTAGGTGTTTTTCTAGTCTATTGTGTTGGGTTCTAATGTGTTTTAATGAGTTACTAAGGTTGTTATTATGTATTTATATGTGAAAAAACTTAGTTATAATGTTCAAGGGTCAATTGGATCAAGAAAAGAGTCAAAACAATAAGTTAAAGCTCAATGTGAATTTAGCCTATGCTTAGCTCGTGTTTCTAGTTCGTTGTTGAGGATGTTGTATTGTTTTGAGCTCTAAATTATTGTGTTTAATGCTATAGGATACTTGTTTAATGGACTATTATTAAGGATTTACAAGCTTCAAATAAAGTGGAAACAACTCAAAAAGGCTTGGAATGGATCACGGAAACACAAAACGCAGCTTGATGCCAATTTGGACACCTGAAAAGTATTGAGAGAGTGTGGGAGCGTGAGAAGGAGTCTTGGCACGTGCAAAATATAAATGGATTCAGAATACACCCATAAAGTGAATCAACACGAAGTCGACATGTCGCATCGATTTGTTCAACGCTATAATCAACGTGGCGCGTCATTGGGTTCGCAGACGACCAGAAAATGGTTTCCTTGTTCAACAAGACATGAACTATTTCTTCCACTATAAATAGGACATTATTCACATTTTTTACTGACTTTTTGACGTCTTTGGAAGAGATTAGAGGCTACCCTAACTTCTTTTTAGGTTTTATCATTCTTTAATTTAGTTTCTTTCATGGTTTGTATCATTAATCCAAGGGATTGGATGATGAATATTTCCATTGAAGGCTAAAACTCCTATTCGGGGTTAAGGCCAGGATCATGATTATGAATATTAATGGCTAAAAAAATCCTTCTTCCGGGGTTAAAGCCAAGAACATGATTACTATGGTTTTGGATTAATTTTGATTAATTTGTGCTTATCATATTTGGTTGTTTGTTTATTCTTGTTTTAATTATTTTAAGGATTCGTGACCCTTAGAATACATATATTATCGACCTTTTGATCTCGGAAGAGGGAATAGGGAGATGGAACATGGGAATAAATAAAGCTTAGGTTTTTATTGTTTTATAAAATAAAGAATTAAACTTAGCGTCTAGGACAGAGATGTACTTAGATGCCTTACTTGATTCATACGTAGGATGATAACTTTAATTCACTTAGTTGGATTATTACATCTCCGCTTAGCGATGTAGCTGTAATATCCATATTAGGTGAAAGATTATATGTTGGGAAACCATGATCATGCAATTGACCCTACGAACCAACAATCACGATAAGCAAGTTAACGAATTAATTTCAATAACATAATATGATTGTTCAAAGTGCTTTAACCCTTGTTTTTCTTTCGTTGATTGTTCCAAGAATAACTTTCGCATTATTTATTTTATTTTTAATTTATAAAAATTACAAACTCTCTTCTTGTTTATTTTTTTCTCAATTAGTTAGACTAAAATTAGATAGGCGGCGAACACAAATTCATGTGAGATCGATACTTGGGCTTCTTTGAAGCCACTATACCACTTGATAAGATCACATACACTTGCGTGTGCGTTGTCAAATGGATTAGTGGGGAGGATGAACAAAACTCTAGTTGAGAGGGTTAGATGTATGCTTTTGGATGCTAAGCTGCCAGATTCCTTTTGGGAAGAAGCACTTAATACTGTTTATTATATTATCAATTTATCTTCTATTGTTGCTTTGAATGGTGATGTCACTGACAGAGTATGGGCTGGTAAGAATGTTTCTTATGATCATTTTAGAGTCCTTGGGTGTAAAGCTTTTGTGCATGTTCCTAAGGATGAAAAGTCAGAGTTGGATGTTAAAACTAGACAATATATCTTCATTGGTTATGGTCAAGATGAATTTGGCTATCCTTTCTATGATCCAGTTGATAAGAAGCTTGTTAGAAGTTGTGATGTTGTGTTCTTTGAAGACCAAACAATTAAAGATTTTGACAAAGCTGAGAAGGTTGATTCTTAGAGTAGTGAGATTCTAATTGATGTTGATCCAGTTCCTTTGATTACTTCTCCTTAATAAAATCTTCATTATAATGAAAATCAAGTTGATAATGAAGATGATGATCATGTTCAGAATGACCAGCAAGATGTTGTTGATGCTCCAATGCAAGTTGATATGGTTGATCAGTAATCAGTTGTTGATGCTCCAGAGAGTTCTCTCAGACTAGCTACTAGAGAGAGAATACCTTCATCTCGTTATTCTCCCAATGAGTATGTACTTTTGACTGACAGAGGAGAACTTGAGAGTTTTGATGAGGCCATAGAAAGTGAAAAAAAAAAGTAGTTTGATCTTATGGAAGATGAGATTAAATATTTGCATGATAATCATACCTTTGATTTTGTCAAGCTGCCTAAAGACAAAGACTTTGAAAAGTAGGTGGGTTTTTAGGGTGAAACATGAAGATGGTAACCCAATTCTACGGTAGAAGGCTAGATTGGTTGTGAAGGGATTTAACCAGAAAAAGGGAGTTGATTTTGATGAAATATTCTCTCCAGTTATAAGATGTCATCTATTTGTGTGGTTCTAAGCTTAGCTGCAAGTCTAGATTTAGAGGTTGAGCAAATGAATGTTAAAATTATTTTTTTCATGGTGACTTAAATGAAGAAATTTATATGGAGCATCCCAAAGGTTTTAAAGTCGAGGGAAAAGAGAATCATGTTTGCAAATTGAAGAAGAACTTGTATGGTTTGAAACAAGCTCCTAGGCAGTGGTATAGGAAGTTTGATTCCTTTATGAGTCAACAGGGCTTCAAGAAGACAACTTCAGGCCATTGTGTTTTAGTGCAAAATTTCTCTGATGGTGACTTTATTATTGTGTTGTTTTATGTTGATGACATGCTTGCTGTTGGTCATAATGCTTGCAGGATTCAAAAGTTGAAGCAAAGGTTAAGTAAGTCTTTTTCTATGAAAAACTTAGGACCAGCAAAGCAGATTCTTGGCATGCAGATTGTCCGTGACAGAAAGGCCAAGCAGTTGTGGTTATAACAAGAGAAGTACATTCAGAAATTACTTCGAAGGTTCAACATGGATAAGGCTAAGGTTGTCAGTACACCTTTAGCTATGCACTTTAAATTGAGCACGAAGCAATGTCCTTCTAGTGATGATGAGAAGGAAGATATGAAGAAAGTTTCTTATGCTTCAGCTGTTGGTAGTTTGATGTATGCAATGGTTTGTACAAGACCGGATATTGCTCATGCTGTTGGTGTTGTTAGCCGTTTTCTTTCTAATCCAGGAAGAGAACATTGGAATGCTGTGAAGTGGAATATGAGATATCTTTGTGGCACTTCTAGTCTGAGTTTGTGTTTTAGTATAGGAAAACCTATTCCTTGTGGTTATACTAATTCAGATATGGCTGGTGATGTTGATACTCGCAAGTCTACTTCAGGGTATTTGGTTTCTTTTGCAGGGGGGTTGTGTTTTGGAAATCTAGGTTGCAAAAATGTGTTGCTTTATCTACTACAGAAGCCGACCTTATTGCTGCCGTTGAAGCTTGTAAAGAATTTCTTTGGATGAAGAGATTCTTGGGGGAACTTAGTTCTGCTCAAGAGAGGTATGTTCTTCATTGCAACAGTCAAAGTGCTATACATTTTGGTAAGAATTCTACATTTCATGATCGGTCTAAACACATTAATGTGAGATACCACTTGAATTTGAGATGTATTGTATTCTAAGTTGCTTGAACTTGAGAAGATTCATATAGATGATAATGGTTCCAACATGATGACTAAAGCTTTGCCAAGAGGAAAGTTTGAAGATTGTTGCATGTTCGTCGGGATGGCGCTCTCCTCCACATAGTTGGGAGAGGGAGAATTGTTGGGTTATTGGGTCTTTTTTCCTTTCCTATGTAGATAAATGAAGCCCAATTTGGACCAACACACTTTTTCCCATAGGCCCATCACTATGGGGCATATATATTAATCTTTTTTAGGTCTTATTCACAATCATAAAAAGAGGTTTTCAGCAACCCAAGTGAGAAAACAAAGCTGATTTTCGCACCTAAAATTTCAGCCACAACAGTCAACTTTAAATTACAATTTCTGCTTCGTTTCTTGTCTGATTGAGCTGATTTTTGGACAGCTTGTTATTCTCATCTCAATCTTTGATTAGAAACTAATGGAGGTGGATTTGGTAGCCTGTATCTCCTGTTCTTCATTCCCGAACAGTAGCTGCATTTTTGGTGTTTGTGCTTCCTTTATTCTTTAGTTTGGTGCTATCTTTGTTGTATTGTTGCTCTTTGTTTGGAACTTGTTTGGTGGCTATTTTGGAAAATAATATTGTAACTCTTTGGTGATTATAGTCGAGATTTTGGTCCCGTGGTTTTTTATTCTTCACACCGAAGGGTTTCCACGTAATTTTGGTGTCGTCTTGTTATTCTTGTCTTATTGTATTTGTGTGGTTATATATTTGCTGCCATATTACTTTGTTTTGGTTGGGTTTGCTTGTCTCCTCTTAGTTCAAATTGAAAGGGAAAGTTTAGATTAGGTATTCTTCTGCTATCCTATCGGACATTTTGATTATGCCCTTACCTTTCCCAACAGATACTTCCTCCTGAGGTTTGCCTCGTAACCTTAGTGTTGGTTGTTGGACTGTTAATAAAAGGTTTTGATTTTCATATAGTCAGTATTGCCTATTAGTTCCTTACGTGTGTCTATCATCTATATTTTATTCTTGTATTTAGAACTTAGGGTTTCTTTAGTTTCTGCACAGTCCAGTTTGTATCAAGCCATAAGGTCAGAAGAGAGAGAGAAAGAAAACGCATCAAATAGCGTTTACATCGAAACAACCAGAAAACTAATAGTGAAAAGCAAAACAAGGAATACCTGTACTCTCTAAGTGAAGGTCGGATTCCTATCTTATTGACCAACGAAGAAGATGAGCTCTAAGTATATAACACTTTAAGATTTGGCTGTGGCCGACTAATATCACAATAACAAGAAGCAATTTCTCCTCTTCTTTAAAAAGAAAAAAGGGTAAATTTCAATCCTCACCTCCAGAAGTCTTGTTTCGCTACTAACGTGGAGATAATGAGACGCTCTTTCTCTTTCTTCCAACACTCTTTCAATTGTGATAGCAAAACCTGGGTATCAAAATTTTCTTGGGCAACTTAAAGCAATAACAAACTACTTAAGGAAAAAAATTATAAGAATGAGTTGTAACTTCCAACATATAATTGGGACAAGAATCTTCCACGATCCAACTTGATGCTTTTCGAAAATAATAAGCTGCAGTATCTTTAAGCATTGCATCTTTGAAGTCATTCATCTAATACTCAATTTTCCCCATTCCAATTTTAATAAATATGTCAAGAAAATTCTTCAATAAAGCTCTGCTCACCCTCACGTTCTTTTTCAATCTGATACAAGCAAACTCTTTTAACCCTCATAGCCAGCAAATAGTTCACGAGACATTTGATACTTCCCAACACAATAACTGCATTTATAGCTTTACCGCACAACTGTTGGTAAACCTTTTGTCCACAAAAACTGAAATAAGTTCCCCACATAATAAACATATGAAGAATGCTTATGTTGCCCATAATTAGATAGGATTGACAAGAAATATACTAAATCTGGAAGCACGTCAAACCAACTTTGTTCAGTGCAGGTAGCGACCTTAGGGGGATAAAATACACGTTGAGATACTGGAAGAACCGTGAGAACCACATGACCAAAAGTTTATGATTCTCCCATCTCTTCACAAGTTCCCTCAACAGTAACTCAGCATCATGCTTCTATCTTAAAATAGGCAGAATCTCATAAGAGACAAACACAAATTGGGTGAAAGCAACAAGCAACAACTTACCATCAGCCAAGAGTGTCAATTAAGTAGATACAAATTGAGTTCGTACAATTATCTCAGGAAAGGAAAACATACTAGGTCATTTCTTCTCCCATATCCAAGCCTTGGTGGATAAAGATATCATGTAAAATTAATCAATGTGCAAACAACTTGACCCAAACACCAACAACAACAACAATATACCCAGTGCAAGCCATTAAGTGTGGTCTGGGGAGGGTAGGTAAAGACAGTGGGGAAGTGGTTATTTTTGGTAGACCTCAATTTAAAAAAGTGTAATCAAAGCAGGCTTGAAAACGGCATCATAATGACTAGATGAACAGAGAAAATGAAGCAGCAGGTAGTAGTGAAAATTGAAGAAAAAGGTACTAGACGACCATTAACTAATACTACTAAATACGGAGTAGAGTAGACTGACCCCTTGCCTCTCCTACATAAAAGCGTGACAACACTCAAACCTACTATGTGTTGTGTCTTGTCTAATCACCCCCTAATTCTTCTTCGGCCTACCTCTAGCTCTCCTAAAATTTTTTGTATTCAGCCTCTCACACTACCTAAATGGTGCATGCACGCACCTCCTCTTCATGTGTATGAATAATCTCAGCTGACTCAAACACCACATTTATTAATAAATATATATATATAAGAAACAACCTCTCAATTAATAATTGTTAGAGCATATGATGTCAATTAAACTTCCAACAATAAAGAAGAAAAACACCATCAATTCACACAAGCTACAGGGAAAAGAAGAAATATTTTATTACAATGACGAATTCTGTATCAGAAACCAGAGATGTCATCTTCAATAAAAAGCCTAAATTTATTATATTACCGAAACAAAATTAAAGTTTACAAAACCAAACCCCACGCCGGCAAACGTGAGTTTCCAGTATAAGTCATCCAAGACCTACACCTTCACGGCTTAGCTACATAACCCCATTAAGCCCAATTTAATCATGTTACACATAACTCACTTATTAACCAAAGAATCAACTATTAAGGCACACCATGGGTATCGTCATACCCTTACACTTGCAAACTTATCTCTATGCCATAACAATCACATTTAACTTGGGGGAATTCCTCGACCCCTTTGTTCATTAAATCAAATTGTAGGAATGCCTCAACCTCCTTTATTCAAGTTTCAAGTCAAACAAGGCCAACCAGGTCTTTGGAAACCATATTCACTGTTTAGCCATTTATGGAATACAGTGATATAAGTGAGTAAGTCAAATCAAGTGACAAATTTCCAAAATTCTAGCTATTTACACAAGTAGGTTGAGGGAGTACAATTATTCAAAACCAATTCCAAATTTAAAACATCAATTTGGGAAATACCTTGACCCCCATTCCAATTCCCTCACCCATGCACCCCATTAGTTTGAAACATCGCTTTCAAAGCATGAATAATTCACAAAAACCATGAGAAAAAAATTTAAGGATCAAACATTCCCAAAACCCTCAACCATGACAAAACCCACACTCAAATCCCTACAATTAAACCATTTGAAACACATGATTTTTCATAAAATAAGAATTGTTTTATGAATTGGGGAAGAGTAATATGCTTGAAATACCAAGATTTATGGAGAGAAATCAACTCTTGAGCCCTAATTGATCAACTTCTTGAAAACCCTAACTATCTAGACCTTGGAGATTTAAGAGAGAAGAAAGAGTGTTTTGATTTTGTTTAAGGCAGAAAATAGGGGCCTCAACATGTTTTATGGATGTGGATTTTAATTGGGTAGGAAGGAAAATGACCAAAGTGCCCTTTACATAAAAGTTGAAAACTATTGCTCAGTCGCTACGGGTGACCTTACGACTCGTAGGGTCACCCTACGACTCGTTAAGTCTGGTCATAGTCTGGACAGTACCCCTTGGGAACCCACGCTGTTATAGCTACAAAAAGTACCATATGACTAATATCGAAACTGTACAACTCGTACGGTCCAAGTTGTTTAAGACAGAATGACCAAGGCCCTACACTGGTTACCTTACAAAAGCACATTACGACTCACAGTGAGTCTATACAGCTTGTATAGTCCTAGTCGACACCAGGACAACAATATTAGGGACACAAATTGGTTTGGTTATGATTGGAGTCCTTCGATCCATAATGACTCGTTACGACTAGTAAAGAGAGCTGTAATGAGGGCAGTGAGTTCAAAAACTCTAAAAAATTTTAGGTCCAAAAATCCGGGGTGTTACATTTTCCCCCGCTTAGGATAATTCAACCCCGAATGATGAGACAAGGATTTCACTAGCACGAGTTAACACCAAGAACATCCACACTTACCTTTAACAAAGACAGAAAACAAAGAAATCAAGGAAATCATAATTTTCTTTAACAAAGTTAGAAAGCAAAGATGTTAAGGAATACACATACCTCAAGAAAGATTATCTGAAGTGGGAAAAAAGAAAGGATATTTTGACTTCATGTACTCTTAGGTTTCCTAAGTAGTTTCTTTACACTTTTGGTTCCTTCATAGAACCTTTACCGTAGCCACGTCCCTTGTCTGCAATCGATAAACTTGCCGATCAAAAATTTCATTAGGGATCTCCTCATAACATAAGGAATCTGAGACACCAACACTCTCCAAAGGAATTACTAAGGAAGGATTACCTACACATTTCTTCAATATCAAGACATGGAAGACCGGATGAATGGAACCCAAACTTGATGGCAATTCCAACTCATAAGAAACATTACCCACTTACCTCGTAATACAGTATGGGATAACATAATGAGGACTGAGCTTTCCTTTCCTTCAAAACCGCATCACTTTCTTCATGGGAGATACCCTCAAGAACACCAAATCACCCACATCAAACTCCAAGCCTCTTCGCCTTACATTCGTATAGGACTTTTGGCGACTTTGGGTGGCCTTAAGCCTATCCCAAATCACTTTCACCTTCTCCATATCTTGGTGAACCAAATTGGGACCATACAACCTATGCTCACCAAGCTCAAACCACCCAATAGGATACCTATACTTCCTACTATATAAGGCCTCGTACGAAGCCATCTGGAACTGGAATGATAGTTATTATTATATTCCAACTCTATGAGAGGCAAATGGTCAGCCTAACTGCCACCAAAATCGATCACACAAGACCTTAGCATATCCTTCAAAGTCTATATCATCTTTTCCTCTTACCCATTCGTCTGAGGGTGGAAAGCAGTGTTAAGGTTCCCCTTAGTCCCCAAACCTCTCTTAAAGGAATGCCAAAAGTGAGATGCAAAATAAGTACCTCAATCAAATATGAGAGAAATTAGAGCACCATGAAACTTCACAATCTCCTAAATAAAAAGCTTAACATAATCCTCCGCCGAATAATTAGTCCTCACTTGCAAAAAGTGAGTGGACTTAGTCATTCTATCCACGATGTCCCAAATCAAATCAAACTAATGACGAGACTACAGAAGACCAATAATGAAGTCCATATTAATCACTTCCTGTTTCCACACAGGAAACTCAATCTCTTGAGACAAACCACCAGGACTCAAGTGCTCCACCTTCATTTGCTGACAAACCATACAATTAGCCACAAAATTTTCCAAATCATTCTTCATGTTATACAACCAATAAATCTATTTTAAATCATGATACATCTTCGTAGAATAAGGATGGATGGTGTACCACGACTCATGATCTTTAACCAAGATCTTATCTTGTACCCCATCAACATTAGGAACATATAGCTTGGCTTAGTACGAAAAGATACCATCACCACAAATTTTAAAAGCCACCAGGTGATTGATAACGCTCAAACTACAGCTCTCGTAAGAGTGTAAGCGGTCGTTGTCAAATATAGAACCCAACTGGGTTGGGTGTTGAATCCCATAGGAAATACTTGGTCACTAAGTAAGCAACGATTATTACACTTTTGATGAAAGTTCTGAGAGTAAAGGGGGGATTTTGTGCGTGCAAATAACGTAAACAAAATAGTAAAGTAAAAACTAAAAATAGAAGAGTAAAATGGAATACTTGGTAGGTTTTAATCAATGAGAATTGTAAGTTAGGGTTATGTCCACCTTATGAGTTTTATGTATCTATTGGCTATGAGTTATGCGGAATTCAGACATGCATGTGCTTATAGATATTCGTATTCTATGGTAAACCCAGGCGTCTTTTCGACCATCAAGGATTATTTTACTTTAACTCTTTCGAGCTTAAAGCGTATCTAATGGTACGAATTCTCCAAGAGGTTAATCCAGTTACGGCACTAACTTTTAAATAGGGGTTGGTGCCCTATTTCCTTGTCATTCTCTCTTTTCCAGACATGTAACTTTTCTTTCGAACAAGTTAATGCTATACTGGCGTATTCTATATGTTTGCAACCACAAGAATTTAAATTAAGATGAAGAGAGTAATGATATAAGCAGCATACGTGTCACGAATTCACAAACTCATATCAATAGATAGTATCTCATAAGGCTTTCATAACCCTAACAGAGAAGTTTAGCTACGCATGAGTGCAATGGAAATCATAATAGACATCATCATAATACCAAGATAATCACAATCTCACTAGAAGTATATAAATGGCATCACTTGTGGCGTGATTCCCTTGCTTAGTAGCATTTCTCTTGTTATGAAAATTAAAAGTCGAATAGATGAAAAATAATGTCAACAATGAATTTGTGAAGAAAAGGGGAAAAGATCGAATAGGGAGGAATAAGGATGAGGGTGGTGGAATTGAGTGAATGGATGGAGGGATGAATGAGAATAATAAAAAGCTTCAGCAAAATAGGGTATTTATAACACCCATATCCTATTCCTACTAAGATACTACATTACTTATCCTAATCCTACTAGGTTACCGCATCCTTATACTCATCCTACTAAGTTGCTGTTGATCCCCCAAGTCTTTGGAAATGCTGTTTTTGCGCGAGACAAGTTTTCCATGCATCACTTTCAGTCCATAGACTTCCAAGAGCTTCCTTCCTTCTTTTGTGAAGCTTCCTTTGGCGTCAAGTTATCCATAAAATGCTGAAATCTTCATCATTTATACCTGAAAACTTACTAATCACGTTGGTTAGCTCACTTACAGGAAAAAGGACTAAAAGTGCAGGAATTATATATTTTGTTCTCAAAACTTAGCTAAAATATGGGTAAATTAAGGTGCTTTAGGCGTGTAAATACGCCTAACATCAACACCCCACACTTAAAGATTTGTTCGTCCTCGAACAAAATATCATGTCCATATAAACATCTACTTAGGGTTTCACAGTAACAACACAAAATATTCATCAAGACAGGCACGACAATTATTAACAAAGAGTAGTTTTCTGACCACTACTAGAAACAATTCAGCCTCCAACATAGACTCTTGATGATGGTTAATTCGTATTCAAAAGTTAAGGCATAAGGAATCATACGCAACTACCCAAAACATATCAACCATGTGTGTCTCACACAAGATATCACCCATAATCACTCACAAGTATTTCATTTTTCGAAATATGGGTATAAGATTTTCCTTGCTCTCACTCTCACAAAGAATTCATATGTTGCAACTGGTGACCATAGGCTTGCCCTTAGTGTAATGCTCTACTAATATCAGAATACTAAGCTTAGGATCAAATAGGTCTTTACAGGTTGTAATGTAGGCTAAGGGACGGGTAGGACTATTTTGGCCAGAAATAGTGACTAAGTTCCCTAAGCGCTTTAATACATCACATTATGCCATTTACACTTTCTTTCAAACAACCTTTCTACTTTCTTTTAATATACCACCCCTTCTCACCTCTTTTGTTTTTCAATTTTAAACATAACTAACTTTTTAGTTATCTTTTCATTTTTATTTTCATAACATACCTCTATGATAGAAATTTTTTTTCATAACAAATTCAAGAACCAATACATTCTAAGGAATCATACTCACCTAATTTCCTCTTATTTTGTCACATGACTTTACAATTTAAAGCGCTTAGGAATTTGGATCAAATTATGGTCTTGAAAAAAATGGATTAGGCTACATATGAGGCTGTCAAAGAATATAGGCTAAAGGCTCAAAGGGGGTTAACTAGGATGATATACATGGGTAGGTAAAAAGAAGGTAAACAATTATAGGCTGCCAAAGAAATGCCTAAATCATCTCCTAAACTTGCACTCTTTATTTTGCTTCACACCCACACCAGGCAAGTTCTAGTATCAACCACAAGCACAGAATATACTATCACCTCACACACACAAGGCACATGGTCGACTTTATTGAGAGTAGTATAGACTCTTGACCTAACAGATGAAGGAATTGAACCACATAATTATCACAAAGTGAGTCACAATTAGAGCCTAAATGTCTCAATAGTAATGATTTTATCACAGACACTTGTTATCATACCATGCTGCCTATTAGAATAATTTCATGCAAAAAAAATTTTGAAAAAAAAAAATTGAACTACTAAAATAAATCAAAACAAACAAACATAAATGAATGCAAATGCAGATAAGGAAGTATAGCATACAAATACCAGCACCCCACACTTAAACGAGACACACTACCCTCAGTGGAAAATAAATAAGAAGAACCTGGTTAGTCCTCTATGTCTGGGGTCATACCCCCTTCATCGGAATCATCATCAGAGTAGTCTTTGTCAGAGTTCTCCTCCACGTCGGAGTCTGGCATTCGGCGATCATCATCGGTTGGAACATCATCATCAAGAGGTGCCTAAAAAAATACACCTACTCCACACATCGCCTTCGCATGCTCATTCATTGGGTAGTCATAATCCAGCTGTTGGAGCTCTGCAGCAGTTGGAACACGAGCCCCGCTCATCATGGTACACCTCATCATACCATATAAATGGCAGAAGAAGCTTTCATCGCGAGCATGTCTTTCTGTAGTGGTAAGGTTGACGCCATACGTGGATTCAGCATCTTTAACCTTTGTGAGGTCAACCTTCTTCGGGTTGTGTGGAAGCTTACGATTAGCAGGTTCCTCTTCGATGTCCTCCTTCCTCAATATTACAGTCAACAGATTGCCAAAGCTGAAGTGGGACCTCTTGTGTAGCCTAGCCTTACACATTGTAGATTGAATAATTGCCCCAATGTTGATAGGGACATTTGTCATCAATGCGTACACCAAGAACACTCTATCTCATGTTATCTTTGTGTACTGTGTCCCTAGAATCAGGCAAGAGTTGACTATTCGCAACCATATCCTAGCTTCCCTATTCAAGGAAGCATATGGGAAGGTGTTGTGCCGACCGGTGTCCTTGTGTCTACTCCATCGTGCCATAGATCTTGTTCCGCACAAAGTGTGTCTAATTTCCCTGTACGAAGGTCTATTATACAGCTCCTTGAGTGGTGATGGATCAACAGATGGTAAACCTAGAAAGGAGTTAAAGAACTCCGCATTTAGTTGCAGGACTTGGCCCCGAATCTTTACTTCACTCCCTATGGTTTTCGGTGACCAAGTTGCATAGAATTCTCGTGTTAGATCGAGATTGCACTCTCCCATATCTCGGAAGATAAAATCAAGATGTAACGCCATTATCTTAGCCAACATGAGGTTCTTTCTTTGATAGGCTCTCCTTGTGTATCAACTCCACATGAACATATTTTTTCTCTTTATTGTTACTATACCACTCCTTTTCTTCCTTCTCTAGGACCCATTTAATTCCGAACATGTGGCGAGGTATTTGCAGTAAGGAGGATTCACCTTGCTCTTTTCGTCCCTTTTTCTGGCCTTTTTGTGAAGTGGTTGCTTTTTCTTTTCCTTGTCTTGCTTTTGGTGCCATTGTACTTGGTTGATGGCCTCGGAAGATGTTCTTGTAAAGTAAAAGAGCAAAAGAAAATTTTTGAGAGATTTTGGAGAGGTAGGCAGCGCCTAGGTTGAAGTTGTAATGCATTTTTGTTCTAAGACTAAGGTTCTATTTATAGGACAAGCTTGGGTCGGGTTTTGACCCATTTGGAATCGGATTTGGAGACCAAAAGTGACCATAGGCGGCGCCTAATGCTTTGCCTATGCTTGGCATAGGCGGTGCCTTTTGCAAAGCCTTGTTGAACATAGGCGGCGCCTATCCTATGGCATTGTTAGGCATAGGCGGCGCCTATGCCATGGCATACTAGATTTAGAGACAAAAGGCTTTTGCATAGGCGCCATTGTTGAGCATAGGCGGCGCCTATGCTATGGCACTCTAGAATCCGAGAGCTTAGGCCATAGCATAGGCCTTGCCTTGTTCGTGGCCTAGATTTACATAGGTCTTGCCTTGTTCGTTGCATATATTTTCATAGGCAATGCCCAACCCATAGCCTTTTGCTTCTTCATTCCTAACTTACCACCTTCAACATGCAACACTTCCAAATCAAAATTTGAAACCAATCTCCTCCTTTACACCTCTTGCACCTACATTTACTCAAAAACAACAAAAATGATTAGAACGATGGGTTGCCTCCCACCAAGCGCCTTAGTTTTGGTCATGGCTCGACAAAATCCTAGGAAAATAAAAACAACAAAAACAATTAAAAACGATGAGTTGTCTCCCACCAAGTGCTTGATTTATTATCGTGGCACGATATAGCTATCTCGATTACTTAGACTTCATCGAGATAGATGGTGGATCATTTTCTGAATGGATTCAGACGACAATGAGGCTTACTTGTAGGCATGCAATCTTCTTCGAGATGACCCTTGTGCATACATATCCCAGGAGGGATACCAATTATATCATCAATAGTCCAACCCATAGCTCTATTGTATCTCTTTAGAGCAGAGATGAGAGCCTCTACGTGCTGTTCACTTAAATCATCCGCCATACTCACCAACAGTGTATTTCCACTTCCCAAGCATACACACCTTAGATAATTGGGGAGCTCTTTCGATTCTAGCACTGGGGGCTCTTTAATGGAAGTCTTTGCTGTTGGTGACAGTTGATTCTTAAGATCAAGGTCCAGCTGTTCAGGAGTATGAGAATACGACCCTATTTCTGTTAGAGCACACATAGTTTCTTTATAATCTTCATCATCCTCATGCTCATCATTCAGCAGCGTAGTAGACAATGGCTTAACAGTAAGCTGTTTCTCTATAGATAATTCTTTGTTATCCTCATAATGAACATCAGCTACAGAGAACACATTCATATCGCTGGGCTGCTTCATTGCCTTGCATATATCAAAGCGAACCACTTCGTCATTCAACCGAAATAAAAACTCATTAGCTCTCATGTAAATAAGCACACTTCTTGTTGCAAGAAAAGGACGTCCCAAGATTATGGGAACTTCAGAATCCACCTCGCAATGCAGAATCACAAAGTCTGCAGGAAAAATAAAAGTAGATACCTTCACCAACACATCATTCAAGATACCCACAGGTCGTTTTACCGACCTATCTGCCATCACGAGCCGCATATTGTTGGTGTAGGGTTGTCCAACCCCAAATTTCTGTAGACGGATAGTGGCATCAAATTTATGCTAGCTCCCAAATCGCACAATGCCTTAGCAAAATTCATAGATCCAACCGTGCAAGGAATAGTGAAAGCACCAGGGTCTGCCTTCTTCTGCACTAAGGACCTTGTGGTAATTGCACTGCAATGATGAATATTATCTGCCGGATCACAACTTACTTCCCGCTTCTTTGTTAAAAGATCCTTTATAAATTTAGCGTACCCGGGCATCTGCTCTAGCACCTCCACCAAAGGAACATTAATAGTCAGCTGTTTTAACATAGCCATGAATTTGCTGAACCTGGTGTCATCAGCTTTCTTCTTCAGCCTCTGCGGAAAAGGTGGTGGGGGAAGGGGAATCGTTTTCTCCACCACTTCCTCTTTATCTTGCTTCCGATTATTAACCTTTTCAGGAGTGTCGTCAGCCTTCTTCAGTCTCTGAGGAAAAGGTGGTGGTGGAAGGGGAATAGTTTTCTCCACCACTTTATTTTTATCTTGCTTCAAACTATCCATCTTTTCAGGCTGCAAACGTCTAGGGGTGACGTCATGAAAACACTCTTCAGCTTCTTCAACCTCTTCACATTCTGCATCAATAACATTATCCGTTATATCATCAACTGCCTGCTTACTTTTGGATGGATTTTCCAACACTTTACCACTCCGGGTAGTAATAGCCATACACGATCCGTCATTCCTTGGGATTTGCACTATGTCACTAGGTAGTGTTCTAGTTTTTCTTTGATTTAATACCACTGAAAGTTGACTCAATTGCTGTTCTAGTTGCTTTATTGCAGTAGAATGCGAGTCAACCAATTGATTTATTGAAGACAAATCGTTCTTCACCTCATTTACTCTCGTATTAGTTGCCTCAACTCCTTTTAGCAGCTTTGCCATCATATCTTCCATGGACATCTTCCTCGAACCAGATGCCGCGACTTTCTAATTTACAGGAGGAATATACAAACCACTCCTGTCAGTCTTATTCTTCCAACTTCCTTAATCACGGTCCTTGTTTCCTGATTTATCATAATAGTTCCGACCTTGGTTTCCTTGGGCATTGCCTCGAAAACCCCCTGATTATTCAAGTAGTTGGCTTCTTTCTCAGAATCAGATTCATCTCTTCCTTTTGACGCAATTGCTTTGACTTTTTCTGTCTTCCCTGATAATAAATGATTGGTAAGAAGATCCATCTGTGTTTTCATATGAGCCATATCTTGATCACGTTCTTCCTCTCATCGCCTTTGTTCTGCCGTCATGCCAATAGATACAGTAGGGCTTGCTACCTTAAAATCTCTGGTATGCCAAGCTCTACTTTGCTTTGTCATACGATCTAGCATATCACTTGCCTGAATAAAAGTGAGGTCCATGAATGACTCACCTGCTGCATTATCAACCACTGACTTAGTCACCGAATTCAAAGATCTGTATAATATCTCTATCAAGTAGACATTGGTCATATGATGGTTTGGGCACCGCATAAGCTTCGTCTTGAACCTCTCCCATGTTTCATGGAGAGCTTCAGTTGAAAGCTGTCAAAAGTTGCTGATTTCATCTCTCAACTGTGCTCTCTTGGATGGCGGAAAGAATCTTTCTAGGAAAGCATCTTTCAATTGCCTCCAATTCATAATAGACTCAAGAGTCAGCCCATTCAACCATTGAATTGCCTCCCCAGATAGAGACAATGGAAATAAGCGCATTCGAATTGTATTCTGTCCAATGCCAGGATTATTGAATGACTTGCATATAGAAATAAAGTTGATCAGATGCATATTCGAATCATCGCCTGCTAGTCCACCAAATAGTCCCTTGAGCTGTAATAACTGAATCATGCTGCTAGTGATATTGAACTTGGCCCAAGGTGCCATGGGCAGAGGAATAATAGCTCATGTGGCACTAGCTCCGTCCAGATCGTCGTCATCATCATCAAACGGAATCTGCATAGCTCGGCGTTCAGGTCTAAATCTGATTTGACGATCTCTTCTATTAGCAGGTGTCGCTATCTCAGCATCATGCCTAGGGTTCAATAACTCTTCATCACCTAGGTCCTCATCGTCAGGATTTGTTGCTTGCCCAGGGTTATCAATATTCTGTTTATGTACTTGGGCGGCGGCCAACGCGGCTAGTCTAGCCTGCTCCTATTGAGTAGCCCTTCACGCCTCCATTCTGCCAATACGATGTGGTTTAGGATTGATAGGTAATAACAGTTGACCAGAACTTCGAGTATGGGGAATGCACTGAACAAAAACCTTCAGAAAACAAAAACAACAACTAAAAGTAAAGTACGAGAATCTTTGACCAAAGGGTCTAGTAATTATCACAAACTTAGTTGACAACCGTATTCCCCGGCAACGGCGCCAATTTTTGATAACGCTCAAACTACAGCTCTCATAAGAGTGTAAGCAGTCGTTGTCAAATATAGAACCCAATTGGGTTGGGTGTCGAATCCCAAATGGAATACTTGGTCACTAAGTAAGCAACGATTATTAGACTTTTGATGAAAGTTCTGAGAGTAAAGGGGGGATTTTATGCATGCAAATAACGTAAACAAAATAGTAAAGTAAAAACTAAAAATAGAAGAGTAAAACGGAATGCTTGGTAGGTTTTAATCAATGAGAATTGTAAGTTAGGGTTATGTCCACCTTATGAGTTTTACGTATCTATTGGCTATGAGTTATGCGGAATTCAGACATGCATGTGCTTATAGAAATTCGTATTCTATGGTAAATGCAGGTGTCTTTCGACCATCAAGGATTATTTCACTTTAATTCTTTCGAGCTTAAAGCGTATCTAATGGTATGAATTCTCTAAGAGGTTAATCCAGTTACGGCACTAACTTTTAAATAGGGGTTGGTGCCCTATTTCCTTGTCATTCTCTCTTTTCCAGACATGTAACTTTTCTTTCGAACAAGTTAATGCTATACTGGCGTATTCTATATGTTTGCAACCACAAGAATTTAAATTAAGATGAAGAGAGTAATGATATAAGCAGCATACGTGTCACGAATTCACAAACTCATAGCAATAGATAGTATCTCATAAGGCTTCCATAACCCTAACAGAGAAGTTTAGCTACGCATGAGTGCAATGGAAATCACAATAGACATCATCATCATACCAAAATAATCATAATCTCACTAGAAGTATGTAAATGACCTCACTTGTGGCGTGATTCCCTTGCTTAGTAGCGTTTCTCTTGTTATGAAAATTAAAAGTCGAATAGATGAAAAATAATGTCAACAATGAATTTGTGAAGAAAAGGGGAAAGGATCGAATAGGGAGGAATAAGGATGAGGGTGGTGGAATTGATTGAATGGATGGATGTATGAATGAGAATAATAAAAAGCTTCAGCAAAATAGGGTATTTATAACACCCATTTCCTATTCCTACTAAGCTACTACATTACTTATCCTAATCCTACTAGGTTACTGCATCCTTATCCTAATCCTACTAAGTTGCTGCTGATCCCCCAAGTCTTTGGAAATGCTGTTTTTGCCTGGGACAAGTTTTCCATGCATCACTTTCAGTCCATAGACTTCCAAGAGCTTCCTTCCTTCTTTCGTGAAGCTTACTTTGGCGTCAAGTTATCCAAAAAATACTGAAATCTTCATCATTTATACCTGAAAACTTGCTAATCACGTTGGTTAGCTCACTTACAGGAAAAAGGACTAAAACTGCAGGAATTATATATTTTGTTCTCAAAACTTAGCTAAAATATGGGTAAATTAAGGTGCTTTAGGCATGTAAATACGCCTAACATCAGTGATCTACATCATCCTTGATCTACATCAAAATAGGGTCTAAGACCCATTTTTCCTTCACCTTAGCACCAAAAGATTACTTTACCACCTCCTGCAAAATCATACCACCATCCTCAGAGTTCAAGAGACGAACTCTAAGGTTAGCCAAATGGTGAATATCCTTAACCAAACCTCGCTTATCCTCTTCAACATGAGACAAAATTCCCATGGACAACCAGTTAAGAGCATCAATAACAATGTTAGCTTTACCTGGATGATAATGAAGACTCAAATCGTAGTTCTTGAGCAACTCAAGTCATCTTCTTTACCTGAGATTCAACTCCTTTTGGGTGAACATATGTTGTAAAATCTTATGGTTTGAGAAGATGTCAACATGAACCCCATACAAATAATGACGCCAAATCCGTAGAGCGAAAACCACAACTAATAACTCCAAATTATGTGTCGGGTAATTCTTCCCATGCATTTTTAATTGCCTAGAAGCATACGCAATCACCTTGCCATGTTGCATCAATAAACAACCTAGTCCCACACGGGATGCATCATAATAGACAACAAAACCATCAGTACCCTCTGGTAGGGTTAAAATTAGAGCCAAAGTCAACTTATCTTTCAACTTCTTGAAACTATCCTCACAAGTATCCGACTACAAGAACTTTACATTTTTTTGGGTCAATCTAGTTAACGGGGCTAGAATAGAAGAGAACACTCTACAAACCTCCTATAATACCCAGCTAAACCTAAGAAGCTCTAAATATCGATTAGAGTTGTGGGTCTAGGCCACTTCTTAACCATCACAACTTTCTGTGGATCCACCATGATCCCTTTACTAGAAATAACATGACCCAAAAAAGTAACATCATTCAATCAGAACTCACACTTTAAGAACTTAGCATAGAACTACTGATCTTTCAAGGTTTGCAACAAAATACAGAGGTGATTTGTATGATCTACCTCACTCTTGGAATACACCAAAATATCATCGATAAACACAATTACGAACAAATTTAAGAACTGATGGAAGACCCAGTTTATAAGATCCATAAATATTGTCAGGGCGGTAGTCAAACCAAAGGACATCACCAAAAACTCATAATGAACATATCGAGTTTGAAAAGTAGTCTTAGGGATATCCACCTCCCTAATCATTAACTGATGATAACCCGATCGAAGATTAATCTTAGAAAAGTACTTAGCTATCTGAAGTTGATCAAATAGATCATTAATCCTCAAAAGAGGGTACTTATTCTTTACAGTCACCCTATTCAATTGGCAGTAATCAATACACATCGTAAGGGACCTATCCTTCTTACGTACGAAGAGCACAGGACACCTCACAAAAAAATACTAGGGCAAATAAAACCCTTATCAAGAAGATCATTCAATTGCTTCTTAAATTCTTTTTGCTCAACCGGAGACATTCTAAAGCCAGGGATAGAAATAAGATGAGTTTCCAAAAGAAGATTAATCCCAAACTCGATTTTCTTATCAGGAAGAACACCAAGAAGATCATCAGGAAACACCCCGGGAAACTCACAAACCACAGGGATAGATTGCAAAGAAGGACACTCTAAGTTAAAATCTTTAACCCAAACTAAGTGATAGAGACACCCTTTGGAAATCAACTTTCGGGTTCTAAGATAAGAAATGAACCTTTCCTTAGGAACTAAAGAACTACCTTTCTACTCAGTCATTGGTTCATTCGGGAATTGGAAACTGACCCTTCAAACCCTACAATCAAGAGATGCATAGCGCGAGTGCAACCAATTCATTCCCAAGATTACATTAAAATCTAACATGTCCAGCTCTATCAGATCCATAAACGTCTCTCTACCACAAATAGATACCATACAACCCCTATAGACTCTTTTAGCCACAATAGAATCATCCATTAGGGTAGATACAGAAAAGAGGTTCGGAATACACTCAGGACCGAAACCAAAATAGATAGCTAGATAAGGGGTTATATAAGAAAGGGTAGACCCGGGATCAAGTAGAAAATATATATCACAAAAGAAAAGTTTAAGCATACCAGTAACAACATCAGTAGAATCCACATAATCCTTATGGATGGAGAGCACATATGGATAATTAAGTCCAATGCGAAAGACAGAAGTAGCACCCTCTTGTGCAGGATCTAAAAAAGATGGAACCGAGAGCGTATTAGCCCAGTAGAAACTTTGCCTGAAGTACAGTTCCTATGAATGTGGCTAGGATGGCAATATCTGAAATACTTATTCTTTCCCTCATCACAAAATCCACGGTGCAACTATCCATAAAATCTACAAGCGGATGTGATAGAGCTGACTAGGCCCCACTGGCCTGAGATTAGGCACCCTGTGCCTTAAACCCACTGTTTCTCTAAAAATATCGACCACTGAATATCTTAGGATAAGGAGCACTAGCCATAAAATAAGAACCAGAATTGCCCCACTTCTTCTTAGACCACTGCCTAAAGTCTTTACCACTATTTTGTTGGCCTCCACCTTGTGCAAAATACCTAGATCTCTTACTCTGCCTCTCCCTAATATCTACCTACTTTTTTCTCATCCTCCATTCGTTGTATGTACACTATAATCCTAGCGATATCCATGTCACTGTTTAGCAGGGCAGCCTTACACTTCAATACTAAGTCATAAAAAAACCCGATGCAAACTTCCTCATATTATCCCTCATTCTAGACACTAACTCAAGGAGCATTACGGGATAACTGGTGAAATTATAAGGCATACTCCTTCACAGTTATCTTGCCTTACTTCAAATTTATGAACTCCTTAGATTTTGTCTCTCTCAACTTGTGAGGAAATAACTGATCAAGAAAGGCACCCTAATATTATCCCACAAAGATGACTCATCCCCTAGACTGATCCCACTCCTGATACCAATGATATGCCACATCTTTTAGTTGGTATGTCGCAAATTCCATACCCTCATACTTAGAAACATGCATTACATAAAAAATCTTCTCTATCTCATGATCTATGAACCCTTAAGGATCCTCCTTAACCCTAGTACCAATGAAGTCCGAAGGATTCAACCTCATAAAGTGGCCAACTCTAGTAGCCTCAGAAAAAATCATAACAGCACCAATAGGACCCGACTAACGTGACTGAGATGTCACCAACTAGGTCAATAGATGAATGGAATGATGAATTTCTCCATTAGTAATATCAATTGGAGGTGACTGTGTAGGAATATCACATGTGGGAGAAAGATCAGTGAGGCTCGGTGAATCCATGATGGAAATCAGAAGCACCAACCCTAAACTGTGTCTGAACTCCCTGAGCAGGACGAGTCTCGTCCATATTATCCTCAAGTGGGACAGAGGAGTTTCCACGAGCATCAGATTTTCTAGGAGGCATGATCTGAAGAGTGGACAAATAGAAATTAGAAGATATTTCAACACCCTAGACTCTACAGCCTGAAAGTAGATCACAAGAAAGGAAAATATTTCTAAATGCCTCATAGCCTTTCCCTTATAAGTGTGACACACTATACACCCATAAGAGACTCTACTTGACACAGATTTGTAGACACCCAATGCTAATAAACCTAGGCTCTGATACCTATTTTATCATGACTCAAACTAGGTCCTAATTGTGATGGGTGTCTCAAGTCCACTAAGGAATAGAAACTACCCCTGTTGCTTAGCCAAACAGAATATAATACATTTAGCAACGTCTGAAATTGAACATATAACAATATTGAAAGGAAATAACTCAAAGACATCTAAGAATATCCATACCAATACCTAATCCACAGTAATATCCACAAAGCCTCTAAATAAAATCAAAAACCATTTTAAGTCGGGACATGTCCCCGACCCTAACAATGACACTAATAATGATAATGTTAATGCTAATGTGAACTCGTCAATTCTAGTCTATGGAAGGAAAATAATGGAATAATCAAGTCTTTAGAAGAATGAAAGCTCACCACTTCACCGTAAATGACCAATGAACCAAGCCGATCTACCTACACTTTATAGGAAAAGTAGAAATTTTTTTGGTGCCTACATCGCATGGGGATACAACATTCGGATATGGTTAGTGGGTTGAGAACTAGCATGTAACTCAGGGATAGGGGAGAAAATAATACCATGAACCATATTACAAAAGTCATTTAAGGCAATGCACATAACCATACATACATACATACATATCTATCTATCTATCTATCTATCTATCTATCTATCTATCTCTATATATAAACATGTCATGCCAGGAAAAGGAACAAGGTTTAGCATGAAGTAAAATATTATCCTACACTATGTAGCTCAACTATCATAACAGGCACCCACAGGCTATATCGGTTCAGCTTTTCTTGCTGAAAGGGCCCCAATGCGAGGTAGCCGCACTAACCGAAGGTATTAATAAATATCAAAAAATGACCTGACCCTACATCAATCCAAGATATAAATATATTAATAGTGTTTGAACCATGCACGCGGTCATCAAGACTAAACCGCACACCGGCAAACATAAGTTTCCAGTATAAGCCATCCAAGACCCACACCTTCATGGCTAGTTACGTAACCCCCATATGCCTAATTTAAATCAAGTTACACATAACCCATTTATTAACCAAAGAATCAACCGTTAAGGCATACTATAGGTACCTTCATACCCTTACACTTGCAATCTTATCTCTATGCCAAAAAAATTATATTTAACTTGGGGGAATGCCTCGACCCCCTTTGTTCATTAAATCAAATTGGAGGAATGCCTCGACCTCTTTTATTTAAGTTTTAAATCAAACATGGCCAACCAGGCGTTTGGAAATGATATTCTTTGTTTATCCACTTATGCAATAAAGTGATATAAGTGAGTAAGTCAAACTAAGTGACAAATTTCTATAATTCTAGCCATTTACATAAGTAGGTTGAGGGAGTACAATTATTCCAAACCAATTCCAAGCTTTAAACATAAATTGGGGGAAATACCTTGACCCTTATTCCAATTCCCATACCCATGCACCACATTAGTTTGAAACATCAATTTCAAAGTATGAAAATTCCTAAAAACCATGGGAAAACAAATTTAAGGATCAAACATCCCCAAACCCTCAACCATGAAAAAAAACCTACATTCAAATCCATAAAATTAAACCATTTAAAACAAATATTTTTTCATAAAATAAGAATTGATTAAGATTAACATGCTTTAAATACCATGATTATGGAGAGAAATCAACTCTTGAGCCCTAATTGATCAACTTCTTGAGAACCCTAAGTATCTTGACCTTGGAGATTTAAGCTAGAAGAAAGAGTGTTCTGATTTTGTTTAAGGCTAAAATTAGGGTTATTAACATATTTTATGGATGTTGGTTTTAATTGAGTAGGAAGGGAAATGACCAAAGTGACCTTTAAATAAAATCTAAAAACTGTCGCTCAGTCACTACGAGCTTGTAGGGTCACCTTACGACTCGTTAAGTTTGGACGTAGTCTGGATAGTAACCCTTGGGCACCCATACTAGTCTGGTTATGAGAAGGATCATACAACTCGTATCGAGACCCTACGACTCGTAGTCAAGACAGACACTACTAGAAAACTGCTTATTACCTAGGGATTTTCATAGGAATAATGTGATAAAACCCCCATGTAATTTGATTACCTGTGGATTTTCTTACCAATAGAATCCAAGGAAATACCTTCATAGGTAATTATTACCTGTGGATTTATAAAATTCCTAGGTAATTTAGCTGCAAAAATAAATCCGCAGGTATGTTATTTGCGGATTTACCTGCGAATTTTCATGAAAAAATTACAAATTATCCCCCACAAATATTCCCAAGTAAATTCCTAGGTAATTTATCTACGGAAATAAATCCGTAGGTATGTTATTTGCGGATTTATTTGCGATTAAACATCAAAATTTTGCATGAATTATTTGGTAAAATTTTATAAAAAGGATCTTACCTGCGGATTTTTAGGAAAAAAAATCTCAAATTATTCCCCATGAAAGTTCCCAAGTAAATCCCTACGTAATTTAGCTACGAAAATAAATCCGCAGGTACGTTATTTGCAAATTTATTTGCAATTAACCATAAAAAATTTGCATGAATTATTTGGTAAAATTTCTTGCAGATATTTATGAAAATATTCCGCAAGAAAATTCATATGAAATACCCCAAGTAAGTCCGCAAGAAAAAAATTTCAAGAAAATTTTCATAAATACCCAAATAATAATTCACACGTAAATTATTAAAAACATTTCACAATTAATCAAAAATCTATTCAAAACCTTCAATAATTCTCAAAAAAAATTCAATACAAATCTAATGTAAACCCTTACAACTAACAAAAAAAAACAAAATTCAAAACATCCATATCAACAATGTATGATTCTTAAATGGTCCAAAACAAAATATTTTAAACTTGAATCCTCAGAGTCACCATCACTTTCATCCTCATAAGCTTGGTAGTCTTCTTGAGATGGACGTTCATCATTTGTAGATGAATTCTTGTATACATGCTTCATCAATAAGTCTAGTTCCTTTCTCATCCTCCTTCCACAATTGATGCGCAACTAATATTTCTTGTTTCTTTCTTTCAAACTCATTCTGCAAAAGAATATTTTAATTCAGATCATAAAAAGTGCTAAAATACATTATTATCATAAAGTATATGATATTATAGTATCAAATAAAATCATAACAATTAACAAATATAAATATGTATATATTAGCATTTTCAAGTAACTATACTTAACCATTTTCAAGTCACTAGTACATATTTCAAGTCGCTACACTTGACCATTTTCAAGTAACTAATTCACATTTCAAGTCACTACACTTAACCATTTTCAATTCACTAGTACATATTTCAAATCACTACACTTAACCATTTTCAAATAATTAATTCACATTTCAAGTAATTATACTTAACCATTTTCAAGTAACTATACTTAACCACTTTCAACAACTAATTTACATTTCAAGTAACTACACTTTAACAATTTTCAAGTCACTAGTACACGTTTCAAGTCACTATACTTAACCATATTTTCAAGTAACTACCACTACTAGAAAAAACAAGAAAAGCGACCACAAAAACCAACCACATGTGGTCGCTTTTCCTGTTTTCACTTTAAGTAGCTAATTCACTTACAAGTATCCAAACTAAACTAAATTCGAAGATCACATTTCAAGTACATACACTTGAACATTTTTAAGTTGCTAATTCACTTGTCAAAGTGACCTTGTACTTTACTAAATTCAAAACAAAAGTTCACATTTCAAGTACCTACACTTAAGCATTTCACGTAACTAATTCACTTCACAAGTGACCATGTACTTTACTAAATTCAAAATAAAAGTTTACATTTCAAGTACTTGCACTTAAATATTTTCAAGCCACTAATTCACTTCTCAAGTAACCAACAACAGACCCGGTATATTCCCACAAAGTGAGGTCTGGGAAGTGTAAAATATAAGCAGTCCATACCGCTACCTCCGAAGAAGTAGAGAGGTTGTTTTCGATAGACCCCCGGCTCAAGAGAGAGAATATTATACCAAGGTCGTAAATGCAACTTGAAACAGGATGTATAACATAACAGAAATAAGAGATAAAAATAATACAAGAAATATCAACGAAATACGAAATAAGTACAAGCAATACGAAATAAGAAATAAAAAAATAGATACTCTCCTGGTAGTAAAAAAACACTCACAGACCTAAGACCCCTACCACACCCACACTCTCCTAACACCTACCAACCACTTACATACTCACACTAGCCGTCTACCCTAATCGGAGACCTCCACACCTCCCAAATTCCAATTAAAAACACAAAAATTTCAATACATTTCTATGATCAATTCTTCATTTCGATGTAGGGAAGAAAACAAATTGAGATGATAAAACAAATAAACAACCAAAAGAATACAGAAACAACCAATTTCTTTTCTGGACTTCAATTTCAAATATTATTTCCAATTCAGCTTTAAACATATGTTCAAATGGAACCAAAAGATCTGACAGACCATATGTTAACGAAAAAAAATAAAGATCTCTTATTTATTAATCGATGCAGCCAAGTAGATAAATTGAGCTAGAAATCAAATTAACCAATCAAAGAGAACAAAAAACAGCCCAACTTATTAACCAGACTTCAATTTCAAATATTGTTTCCAATTTGAGCTTAAAATATTTGTTCAAATAGACCCTAAGGATCTAATAGTAATGAAAAATTAAGCTCTTTACATATCCAGATCCTACTTCATCTACTTATCCCCAAATTCTAATAAGAAAAATATTTTCAATACATTTCTATGTTAAACTCTTCATTCTTGGATTCACTGCAGGAAAGTAAACAAATTGACAAGCCATCTTAATGAAAAATAAAGCTCTCCACATATTCACGATCCTACTTCATCTGCTAATCCCCAAATTCCAATAAAAACAATATTTTCAACACATCTCTATGCTGAATTCTTGATTCTTTGATTCGATGCAGGCGAATAAACAATTGAACTGATAAAAAAAATCAATTATAAACAGTAAAAAATAATAGAAAAGATTATCAAATCTAACTGTCTTCGATATCGTCTTCCTCCTCGTCCTCATCACTATCAACAACAACTTCAAAGTCAAAGAATTCTAAACCAGTCCTCTTTTTAGGGCATCTTCTACCACCACCATCATCATTGTTTTCGTCCTCATTATCATCTTCCTCCACGGTTGGTGGCATTTCGCCGGCTGGAGCTGTTGAGGAAGGCGCTGGATCAGCGGCTGGTGGACTCAAGCTTGTGGGGATGGCGTTTGGTCGCTAATCTCAAATGGCCTTCAATGTTGGTGGCTTGTCGGTGGAGCAGCGACGGGGAAGGGGAAGATACAGCAGCTTTGGTGGCTTTTATTCTTTGAGAAAGAGATAGAGTAGAGAGAAGATAGAGAGAGGAGGAGGGTAGGTGCGACTGTTTTCTTTGAAAATAAAGGGGTAGGGTTTCTGTTGGATTAAAAAAAAGGCAAAGAGAAATGTGATTTCAGCCGTTGGATCAAATTTGATCGACGGCTGAGATCTAGTTATTAAGAATATGATCAAAATTGGATGAAAAATTTTAATTGAGTCTAATTAGAAACCATTTGGCTAGAATCGTAATAAACTAAATAAAATTAGGTTAAAATTGTTGTCAATTGATGAAATCAGACTAAATTTAAATAAATTAAATTAAGTTATTTTAATAAATGTTATTAAATATTATTTTGATAATAATACTAATACTAATAATAAAAAATGACTAAAAATCAAACAGATTGGGAAATTGAATTGAATTAGGGCTGCTATTTTAATAAATGTACTGCTGATGTAATAATAAAAATGAGAAAAATAATACGATGTTGATATTAAAATAAACTATCTATGTAAAATCAATGTTAAGTTAAAAAATGTTATATAAAATTGTTGACAATGAATTTGAAATAAATTAATAATAATCATAATAATATAATGTATTTGTAAATTGTGAATGTGCATATTTGTGAAAATAATTTGGTAAATATTAACAAAATATTACCAAATTTACATATGTCACAAAAAAAATATTATAAAAATTGTTATTCCTATAATAAATTAGGTATGTCACATAGAAAATATTATATAAAAAAATATAATAAATTTGAAATAAATTGAGCATAAATATAATAATATTATAATAATAATAATAATAATTTAATAATAAATCAAGGTGGCATCTTTTGATTATTTTCTCTATGAGATTTCGAGAAAATGAATGCAATAATTAACCCAATTTAGTCCCACAAATTAGGGTCTGTGGAGGGTACAATATACGCAGACCGTAACATTGAGGTAAATAGGTTGTTTCCAATAAACGCTCAGTTTAAGAAAAATAGTCTGAAGTTGTCCAATTTCAAGAAAATTATTGGTGAAAATTGATTTAATATTTACTGTTGATCAAATATGATGAACAGTTGAGATTAGAATTGAGGAGATGAGTCAAATTGGAATTAGATATTGGATTAAAAATAGAATTGAGAATTTCGATTGAGTCAAATTAAACTCAATTGACACAAATTGAGTATAACTTACTAGAATTTAAATAAATTAGGAAAATTGAATTGAATTAGGTTGATATTTAATAAATGTATTAACTATATAAAATTAATATTTAAAAATAAATAAAAATTTTATTTTTAATAATTGAGTAGATACTATTTAATAAATGTAGAAAAGACGTAACAACAACAACAACAGCAGCAACAACAATAAAAACAACAACAACAACAATAATAATAATAGACAATTTGTAAATTATGGGCATGTATACTTGCGGAAATGATTTAATAAAAATCGTAACTATAAATTAATATCAAAAAAAAGCGATAGATATTAAGACTAGATATAAATGGAATAATAACATAATAAGAGCGAGAAAAATAATAAGACTCGGTATAAATTTGGTTTAAAATGAACCAAACTAAATTTAAAAACCGATTAAAATTGACATCAATTAGATATAAGGATGGCTAGAATTTAAATAAAATTGAGAAGATAATTGAATCGACTTAGACTGCTATTTAAATATAATAATAATAATAATAATAAATAAATAAATAAATATTGATCAACAGCTGAGATCTAAAGATTAAGAATTTGGTTAAACAAATTGAATGAAATTTGTAATTGAGTTCAATTGGACACAATTTAGCCTAGGCTTGTAATAAATTGGATAAAATTAGGCTAAAATTGTTATAAATAGGCAAAATCAGGCTAGAAAATAAATACATTAAAAAAAACAAATTGACTAAGGTTGCAGATTAATACAATAATAATAATAATAATAATAATAAATAAATAAATAAATATTGATCAACAGCTAAGATATAAAGATTAAGAATTTGGTTAAAAAATTGAATGAAATTTGAAATTGAGTTCAATTGAAAACAATTTGGGCTACGCTTGTAATAAATTGGATAAAATTAGGCTAAAATTGTTATAAATTGGCAAAATTAGGCTAGAAAATAAATAAATTAGAAAAAATTAAATTGACTAAGATTGCGGATTAATACAACAACAATAATAATAGTAAAATAAATAATATAATTATTCTCAGATTAGACTACTATTTGAATATAATAATAATAATGATAATAATAATAATAATAATAAATAAATAAATATTAATCAATAACTGAGATCTAAAGATTAAGAATTTGGTTAAAAAAATTGAATTAAATTTAAAATTGAGTTCAATTGAACACAATTTGGGCTAGGCTTGTAATAAATTGGATAAAAATTAGGCTAAAATTGTTATAATTGGCAAAATCAGGATAGAAAATAAATAGATTAGAAAAAATTAAATTGACTAACGTTGCAGATTAATACAATTACAATAATAACAGTAAAATAAATAATATAATTATTCTCAGATTAATTATGAATAAATTTTGAAAATAAAAATACGACACATAATATATTACTTTAAAATAAACGATAAAAATAATTCAAAATAGACACCTATAAATTATGAATATAAAATTTAAAATTGTTGATAATACATATGTGATACCATCTATGTCAATAAACTAATTTTAATTTATTGAGCATCTTTTTCCTGATAATACGTATCCACGGATTTAATGCCTAATTTCTTTTTATTTTATATTTTTTATTTTTCAAATTTATTCTTTTCCTATTTAAAATTTTCAAATCACAAAATTCCTACGTAAATCCCAAAAAAATAATTTCAGCTAAATTTGTAGCAACACAATCCCCTGATATATTTTCACCGAAATATCTCTACGTAAATTCGTAGGATAAATTACCTGAGAATTATCTATGGATTTAAAATATATATATATATATATATATATATATATATATATATATATATATATATATATATATATATATATATATATATATATATATATATATATATATTTGTCCATATACCTGCGGATTTACCAAAAGATAAAATCCCGCCGATATATTTTCCCAGGTAATATCGCAAGTAATAATTTCACAGGTAAATCCTCAAGAATAAATCCCCAGCAAAATTCGCAGAACAAAATCCCCCAATAATTCTCCAGGTAATAAAATCCATTAGATAAATTACCTGGGGATTTTTCTATTGATTTAAAAAAATATATATTTTTTCATATACCTACAGATTTACCTAGAGATAAAATACCCATTGATATATTTTTCCAGGTAATCTCGCAAGTAATAATTTCGTAGGTAAATCCCCAAGAATAAATCCCCAGCAAAATTCACAGCACAAAATTCCCAAATAATTTCCCAGATAATAAAATTCATTACATAAATTTCCACCAAAATATCTCTAAGTAAATCCGTAGGATAAGTTACCTGAGGATTTTTCTATGTGATATATATATATATATATATTTGTTCATATACCTGCGAATTTACCTAGAGATAAAATATTCGCCGATATATTTCCCCAGGTAATGTCGCAAGTAATAATTTCGCAGGTAAATCCCCAAGAATAAATCCCCAGCAAAATTCGCAGTACAAAATTCCCAAATAATTTTTCAGGTAATAAAATCCATTACATAAATTTCCACCAGAATATCTCTAAGTAAATACATAAAATAAATTACCTGGGGATTTTTGTATGGATTTAAAAAAAAATATATTTTTTCATATACCTGCAGATTGACCTAGCGATAAAATACCTGCCGATATATTTCCCCAGGTAATGTCACAAGTAATAATTTCGCAGGTAAATCCCCAAGAATAAATCCCCAGCAAAATTCGCAGCACAAAATTCCAAAATAATTTCTCAGGTAATAAAATTCAATACATAAATTTTCACCAAAATATCTTTAAGTAAATCCGTAAGATTAATTACCTAGAGATTTTTCTATGGATTTAAAATATATATATATATTTGTTCATATACTTGCGGATTTACCAAGAGATAAAATACCCGCCGATATATTTCCCCAGGTAACGTCGTAAGTAAGAAATTTGCGCAATATGGCGCCAAATTTACCTGCGAAATTTGTTGCAAATATATAGTTCGCAGGTAATATATTTTAATATTGACGAATTTAATAATTTTGTAGGTAAATTCGCATTATTTCCTGCAATATTATTCCCTAGGTAAAATCCCCAAGTAATAAGCAGTTTTCTAGTAGTGAGAAGCACCAAGGCCCTACACTGGTTACCTTACGAGAGCACATTATGACTCACAGTAAGTGTATGCAACTCGTATAGTCCTAGTCATCACCAGGGTAGCAACACTAGGGACACACACTAGTTTGGTTGCGATTGCGGTCCTGCGACCTATAGTGACTCGTTACGACTCGTAAGGAGAGTCGTAGTGAGGAAAGTAGTTCAAAAACTCTGAAATTTTCCTGGGATAAAAATCTGGGGTTTTACAGAGAGGTTGACTATAGATGGTTTTAGTTGAGGAAAAGATAGCCAAAGATGTATTGGGAGAAGTCATTAGAAAGGACATGACACAGGTTACCTTAGAAAGGAGGTTATGGAGGACTATGATTAGGGTTGAAGATTAGTTAGATAACTAATCTTTTGTCTCGCTTATCATTCAGTACTATTAAGTTGTAGTATTACTCTTGTCGTTTATGGTTCTTTGAGTTTGGTTACTATTTGTTGTGTCTTGTACTTCATTTTTCATTCATCTTGTTGTGATTACTATTCAGGGTGATTTGTTATGTTGTCTATAGTAATTTTCCCCACGGCTTCTTCACTTTGTTATTTCTTTTCCTATATTACTTAGGAATATTTTCTTTTTCCCTTGAGCCAATGGTTTATCGGGAACAACCTGGTTACAACCAAGGTAGGGGTAAGGCCTGAATACACTCTACCACCAACAGACTAGTGACAGATGTACATGTATTTCTGGGGGTTCATTCGAACCTCCTTCGTTGGAAAATTATACTATTTTTACATCCTAAAAAAAAAAAATGTATAAATAATAGAGGCTGAACTCCCTTCGACTAGTCCGTATATGTACTACTGAACCCCCTCACTGAAAATCCTAGATCCGCACCTACAACAGACCCAACTTTGTAGGATTACACTAGGTATGCTGTTGTTAAACTAAAGAGCACAATGCTAAAATGTCACAAGGACAGTACAGATCCGAAAGAGTAATATGTAAATCATATTATATGATTATTGCAACAACAATTGTGGTTTGAAAGTGTCGTGGTATTTTATCTCTTACCAAATCTTGGATTCCAAAATGCCCCTTCTCATGTAACTTATTGGAATATAAAACCAATAATCCATTTTTCACTTTCTGTAGCACAAATTTGGTCTCAGCCTAGAAAACGAGTCCAACTAAAGAAAGATTTCCAACATGAAGGTCTCATCAGTTTTAGCATATCAAGTATCTATAAGGCGAATACTCTTAAAGTGATGACATGACAGTAAGTAGAGCACAGAAATGTGAGATTGTTAAGTTAGCTCCTCGTGTCACATTTCCTTGAACAAAATTAAAAATATCATTGACCATCTACTGCCTCACACCAATGAAGAAGATGTGCTTTAAGTAATACAACACTTATGATTTGGCTATGGCTGACTAATATCACAAAAAAACAAGAAGCAACATCTCCTCTATTCCAAAAAGAAAAGAAGGGTAAATTAAAATGCTGAACTCCAGAAGTTTTATCTCACTACTAATGTGGAAATAACGAGATAGTGTTTCCATCTCTTTCATCAAGAACTCTTCTGCATGTGTTAGCAAAGCATGTCTATCACAATTTACTCAAGCAACTTTAAGCAATAACCAACTATTTACAGAGAAAATTATAAAGATGAATTGTACCTTCAACATATAATCCAAATAAGAATCTTCCACGATCCAATCAAATCTTTTCAAGAATAATAAGTTGCAGTACCTCTAAGCACCGTATCTTCGAAGTCAGTCACATAATACGTCATTTCTAATTCCAATAAATATATCAAGCACATTCTTCAATAAAGATCTATCAATCTGCTCACTCGGAGTTCTTTTTCAATGTACACGCTTAAGCTAACTCTTAATCAGCGACCCTCATAACTAGTAAGTAGTATAACAAGACATGGGGTTAGTGAAATGGAGGGAACACGAGAAACAAAAATAAGAGATATGACACTTGCCAACACAAGAACTGTATTTATAGCTTTACAGCGCAACTCCTGATAAACCTTTTGTTAACAAAACTTCAAATAAGTTTCCCACACAATAAACATACCACGAATGCTTATGCTACCTATAATTACATAGGATTGGAAAGAAACATACCCAATCGTGAAAGCACATCAGACAAACTTCATTCCGTATAGTTAGCGACCATTAGGGGGAATATACTATGTCGAGATGACGGAAGATCTATATGAGCCGCACAACCATAAGTTTATGATCTCCCATCTCTTTAATTATGAGGATCATGCTATTCTCTTCAAGTGTTTTGCCTTATCTGAGATTTGAATGACTTCATAGTTCTCAATCCACTTTATTATTGACACTCTTATATGCTAGTAAATTATTGCTTGTTGCTGTCACCTGTGTATATTGATGCCGTTTATCCTGAAAGTTGAATTGACATTGTTTATTCATAGTTGGCATGGGGTTGGATTTTTTTCCTAATTATGTTTTCAATATGGTGCAACGTGTGTGATTATTATATGAGTGGTTTTTGATCGTCATATTTAGGTTGTAATAAAATGTGTGCTTCTAAGATGGAAATCAGTCAGTTGAAGATAATTGTGTTTGAAGTTGGATAGGGTTTCATACAGCAAGGAATCAAAAAATTGAAGAAAATTCTGGAAGGACAACAAAAATCATTGGGCGCTGAAGAACACATAATGTCATACACGTATCCTTAACATTCTTTGTTCTTAAAGTTTGTTTTAATATATGTATTATATTTCTAACTCTTTAAAATGTGGTAAACCTGCACTCTAGTCAAGGGAGGAAGAAGAATCAACTCATACATTTAACATTATAATGAATTCAATGATGAAAATCTTAAAAGTTGAAGCCATTTAGTTAAATTCTTGGATACACTTCTGCTTCCTCCTATAATCAGAAGAATGTCGGCGGACCACATTTCAAAGACCACAAATATAATACAATGGATAGTGTCATGACTAGAGACGAGGCCCTGTGTCACAAATCGAGACTACCCTCTAATCGTAACACGGTGTTCAAGGCCACAAGTGACCCCAAGCTAACCCATGATCTAGTATTTGCTGTGAGCACATAATAAAGTAATAAATAAACATCATATGCAGAAGCTAAACTAATAAAACCCGGTTAAGATGGAATACTGAGACAATAACCAACATGTCTGAAAAGATAATAAAACTGAAAACAAGTCTGAATATCTGAAAGTCTCTAAGACATAAGGAGTGTTTTGCCCCTTTTCGAATCGAAGGGTTTGAAAAACATTATTTTTGACCTTTTAAATTGTTCCAAAACTTTAAAGAAAATTTGAAACAATTTAAGAAATTACAGAGTCGCCACTTGATTTTTGAGAAAATATCAAGAAAAAAATATTACTTAAAAGATTCAAAACAGAAAAAATCTTTTAAGTTTAGAAATTCTGAGTAAGCGGTTCCTATTAATACTCTTGGAAGGTTATTAAGGCACCAAGAGTATCCGCTAACTTGCGGTTATCCAGACTATTTGAAAATAACTTTTTTGACTAACTTTAAAAAAGGAAATTGATTTTTTAAAAAGAAAACGATTAAGGAAAATTGTCTTCAACATTTGTGCAAAACAAATTTTGATGATTTAGCGGAGATTTTAACTAAGCCTAAGCAAACTAAGACAATTAACATATAAAGGGGAAAGGAGAAGATTAAAGAACTTAGGCCATTAGGCCCAAATCATAAACCCTGTCCTATGCTAATTTGGGTTTTTTGACCCATCTCCACTGGTCCTAATCTAAATACTTGAGCTTTTGGCCCATAACCTGTCCTAAGCTAGTTTTCGGACCTTTGAGGCCCAAAATCCGCTTCACCTATATTAAATTACAACTTTGGTTTCGAGGCCCAAATGAATGAACAAATAGATAAATAAATAAATAATAAATAAATAAAGAATAAGACAATAATAAAATTGAGACTTTTCAAGTCTCTTAGTGACCTCATCAATGGATTTTGACCCATTATTTTCCTTCTTCTTTCATCTTCTTGCACCCGCACACCATATAATCGACTTTGAGTTTAAAACTTCGGACTTGACTCCAAGAGATAGGCCTCATTGACCAATTATGAGATGCAAGAGGAAAGAAGTCCATTTTGACTCCAAAACAAATTCATGCAAAGGAAAAGATAAAAGAAAAAGAATTAATGTGCTCGAAAATTCTACAGTTAATAGATAAATGATGAGATGAAAAAATAACATTCTCAAGAATAAAGAAATAGTAAGGTATGATATCAAAGCAAACCAAATTATCCAACGAAAAGAAAATTAACACATCTCCTAAATAATCTTACAAAAAATTGAATCTACAAGCATAGTTGCTTAAAATTTGGACAAATAGGTTAACAGATATTTTCTCCAAATACCTTGATATGATGAAGTCTAAAGCATGTTTTCATTAAACAAAGAAAAAGAAGAATGAGCAAGAGATGAGGAAATAACACTTCAAATATGAAATACAAGATATATTAATGCAACAACACTTTTTAATACAAAGTGGATCAATCAACATATCTATAACTTAGAAAAAAAATCATAATAGCATGTGAATAACAATGAGACGTCTAAATAAATAAAAACACTTTAAGAAGTAAATCAATAAGCGAAGTGAAGTAAATAACATATATTAAATATATTTGAGAAATAATATTCGAAGACAAGATAGGAGAAATAGTAAAAGATTAAATCTAAGAAAAAGTGTCCAATTATGGCAACTCCTATTTTAGTTCTACACCATTCCAACAAAAAATATAACCATAACAACTTTTCAATCTAAACAAGAGAGAATCAAAGACCATTTTGACCACGAAAATGAGTAACTCACTACTTCAGATTGAGAAACAATTTCACAGACCCTTAACAATAGTAACCATTCCTTTTTGACATAAGGAAAATAATTTTAGATACTACAAGCAAATATATCCACCAATAACGAATTTAAATAAAGCGTGAGCATGCATTTTAAGCAAAGATCCAAAATTTACCCATAATAATCAAAGAATAAAGTCAAAAGGCAAAATAATCAATATTAACTATTCTTTTTAACATAAAGGAAACAACTTTACATGCTAAAAACAAATATATCCGCCAATAATGAGTCTAAATAAAGCATGAGTACATATTTTAAGCAAAGATCAAAACTTTACCCATAATAATCAAAGAATAAAGCCAAAAGGTGAAACAATCAATATTAACTATTCTTTTCAACATAAAGGACACGACTTTACACGCTAAAAACAAACATATACGCCAACAATAAATTTAAACAAAGCATGAGTACATATTTTAAGCAAAGATAAAAACTTTGCCCATACTAATCAAGGAATAAAAACAAAAAATACGTTCAACTATTGCTAACTCATTTTTTATACTATGAATATAAAAATAGCCATAATATCATTACCATAAGATCCTATGGCCTTCAAGGCCATCTACAACAAACAATTCCAGCAAATAAAATTACAAGTACGAACTACGAAGAAGAAAAATATGAACAAGAAAACAACAATAAAACTAAAAATTACAACCGCAAACTACGAAGAAGAAGAAGATGAAGATGAAAAAAAACGGTAATAAAACTAAAAAAAAAAAGAAAGGTCTGTTTACCTTTTTGGGGCAGCAAATCGGAACTACAAGCTTTCTTTGGGGGCTTGATCACCACCGAAAAGCGTACAACCCGAGAATTTCAATTATCCCGCAATTTTCATGAAAAAGAAAAAATTTTACTAAAAAAAAAACTTCTTTGCTCAAAGTTTTTTTTGTCCAACCTTGAGACTTCTTTTTTTTTTTCACTAAAAAAAAATATTTCAACTATTTGCTCAAAAGCTTGTCAATTCTTTGAGGCTTTTAGGCTTGTCTTTCTACCAAAATAGTGGTAGTATTTATAGAAAAGGATGAAGATTCCATTCTTTTATCCACCAATGTGGGAGAAAAATATTTATATGTGGATTCAATTTTTTTCATCCACCAATGTGGGAGAAAGAATTTAGGGGTGTTTTTGAATTTTTAAAATTGAAGATAAGATGAGTTGGAAGATAAGTTGGGGAGAAATTGTATAATGTAGTACAATTTTTGAATTTCAAAATTGAAAAAAGAATTTTGAGGAAGAATTATACAATCTAGTACAAAATTTCAAATTTCAAATTTCAAATTTCAAATTTCAAATTTCAAATTATGTTTTGGTGGGAATTGAGTAGAATTATTAGAGTTTTTGAAAATTTTGAGGTTATTTAAAATATAACCCCAATTGAAATTTAAAATTTAGCCAAATTTATTTAATTTTGACCAAATTAAAAAGCAATTGGTGGTTGCATTGCAATTATGACCAATTTGATTTCAACTGTGGCCAAATCTAATAGATTGACTAATTAAATTGAAATTCGATACGAATTAATACTTCCTTTAATCCCGAGTTTCTTTACTTAATAAAATCAAACGTATATTCATCCAAATAAATTATCTCTAAGAGAAAAGTATATTTAAATCAAGATTTTATTCGTTCGAATTAATTTTCAAGCTTATCTCCATAAAAACTCAAACTTTGATAAAAATATTAATTCAAGTAACAAAATTTACACAATCTCGTATATATGCATACGAAAAATGTATAATCTTCACTTAAATGACAAAATTAACCTAAATAAATATTTTAGAATGTATTTGTCCGGATGAAATAAATAATTTTCACTTTTATTTAAAATTGAAGAAACTTAGGATTAAATTTAGTCGTGGAGGGCAAAAATTAGGTGTCAACAACTACCCCCTCCCTTTAGGTAGGGATGATGCAAGTAACCCTGGGCAAAGGGAGTTTGAGATTCCTTATTTTTGTCCGACAAATTCATTTCTGAAAGAGATTGGGGGAGGTTGGAATGCAATCGAGTTTTCAACATAGAGCCCAGCCTACATATCCATGAGACTCAAAGAATCATACTGCTTGTAGTTCGACTCAGTCGGTAGAAAAGATAGTCTTTTATTTCAGACGATCTTTGGCTCAGAATGAGTGACAAGTTGATTGAGTTGCAGAAAAAAGGCTTATAACCTCTTAACCATATATGCGGGATCCTTCACATCCATAGACAAGAACTTACTCGGTCATAATTTCCACAACTCTAGGTGTCCCTCGATATGAGTGTAGAAATATCCTGAAGGTGAAGGTGAAACAAAAATATTCCAAGGTACCGATATGCCTTATAACAGAGGTGTAGTTTGAGGGCGGTGACAATCATTCTTTACCTCGCGTCCAAAGAGTTTGACGTCTCTCTCTAGACTACATTCCATTTTGCTGCTAAGAAAAATTTCCACATTGTGCTGCATCCTTTTTGGATTCGTCCACACCTATGGCTTTGATTTTAGAATTTTATCCTTTTGGATGCTCTTGACAATAACTCAAACAAATGATTAGTTGTAAATATAGCATTACACAAATATAAATTAGCGCAAACCTGTTTTAATATGCTATACTGAGATAGTTGATGAACCAAGTTGTACAACCTATTCTAAGAATATTATGCCACTTTGAATGGAGTGAAGATCCAACGTGTCTCATTGAAAAGAAGACGACCCAATTTAAATGTAACATGCCACTTTGAATGGAGTGATGGTTCAAAGTATTTTATTGAAAGGCGGATGACTCAATTTAAATGTAATGTTCCACTTTGAATGGAGTAGCGATCCAACGTGTCTCATTGAAGGGAGAAGGACCCAATTTAAATGTCATATTCTACTTTGAACGGAGTACGGTCCAACGTGTCTTATTGAAGGGCGAATGACCCAATTTAAATGTAATGTGACACTTTGAATGGAGTGACGGTCCAACGTGCCTCATTGAAGGGAGAACAACCTAATTTAAATGTAATATACCACTTTGAATGAAGTGACGATCCAACGTGTCTCATTGAAGGGCGAACGACCTAATTTAAATGTAATGTGTCACTTTGAATAGAGTGACGGTTCAACGTGCCTCATTGAAGAGTAGACGACCCAATTTAAATGTAATGTGCCACTTTGAATGGATTGATATTCCAACGTGTCTCATTGAAGAGAAGACGACCCAATTTAAAATGTAACATGCCACTTTGAACAAACTGACGGTTCAATGTGCCTCATTAAAGGGCGGACGACCCAATTTAAATGTAACATGCTACTGTGAACAGAGTGGCAGTACAACGTGTCTCATTGAAGGGTGGATGACCCAATTTAATTGTAACATGCCACTTTGAACAGAGTGATGGTCCAAGATGCCTCATTGAAGGGTAGACGGCCCAATTTAAATTAACATACCACTTTGAACGGATTGACGGTCCAAAGTGTCTCATTAAAGTATGGACGACCCAATTTAAATGTAACATGCCAGTTTGAATGGTGTGACGGTCCAACCTGTCTATTAATCACCTGCACTAAACTTATTAGAATCAAATGCAATATGAGGAAAATCATGCATACCTTACTTTAGTCTGCCATACTGAGGGAGGTAAATAATCATAATGTAATAACATGTTATGTTAAAGAAGATTCCAATCCATATAATAACATATTACTCTAAAGAGAGTGACAATCTAATAATATAATAACATGTCACTTTGAAGGAGGTGACGATCCATAACATGATAAGATGTCACTCGGAGAGAGGTGATGGTTCATAACATAATAATATGTCAATTTGAAAGAGGAGCGTTCCTTAACATGATAACATATTATGCTGAAGGAGGTGACAACCCATATAATAGCATGTCACTCTGAAGAAGGCGACGGTCCATAACATAGTAATATGTCACTCTAAGGAAGGTGACAATCCATAACATAATAACATGTCACTCCGAAGGAGGTGACGATCCATAACATAATAACATGTCACACTTAAGTAGGTGATGGTCCATAACATAATAACATGTCACTCTGGAGGAGGTGACGATCCAAACATAATAACATATCACACTGAAGAAGGTGAAGGTCCATACATAATAACATGTCGCGCTGAAGGAGGTGAGAATCCATAACATCATAAAATGTTGCCTCAAATAAAAAGATGATTTGATGCACCCTCTTAAAGGGTGAAAAATCCAAATATGACAAAATATGTCCTTTTAAAAAGGGTATGTCCCAAATATAATAAGATGTGTCACCTCGAATAATGTTATATTGGGTATGTCCTCTTGAAATGGTGGATGACCCGAATATAATAAGATAGGGTGACAATCTGTTATATCCCCTTGAAAGGGTGGATGACCCAAATATAATAAGATACATCACCTCAAATATGATGACAATCCGAGGCGATCTTGCATAATGTCACCTGCATGAATCAAAGAACACTCATTAATAACTATTTGTTGCAACTAAGTTAAGAGTACAACAAGTTAAAATCGTTTGACTCATGATGATTTGGAGATAGTGTTTTGAGTGATATCCCCATAGCTTAATTATTTTGCTCGGTCATTTTCTATAAAATTTGAGAAAGTTTTAGAGATCATAACGAAGTAATAGAAATATAAATAAAGGGAAAAAATGGAAGAGAAGTTGTCTGAATTATTATGACAAGGCCATAATGGATCTGGTAATACCTTTTATCAAGCTTAACATTGTCAACGATCTGACTTCATTGTTCCTTCATTCAAAAAAAAAATTCTTAGTTTTAAGAGGTTGACTGTGTTGGTTTTTCCTTGCTCTCCTGATGCTCCTTGTTGATCATCGATTTGCAGGGTTGAAGTGCAGTCTTTATGAAATTTTTGAGGATCTCCCTAAAAAATTTTGCCCCAGTTTGGAAACACTCAAACTTCTTTGTAACTTATGTCATCATTTAGTATGAAATTTTTGAGATCTTCTCAAAAATTCTTCCCAGTCTAGAATGCAAAATACTCAAGTCCTTTTTGGTGTAACATAACTTAAAATTTTACAACTTCTCAAAATTATGCACCGATTTAGCTTCAACAACGTCTGATGTTTAACTTTGTAGCAAATGTCAAGTTCTTGTGAAAGTTTTGAGACCTTCTCAAACATTTCTGCTCCAGTTACACGGTTCAATGTCATGTCCATGTAACTAAAAAAAATTCTCTTACACAAAATCTTGTGGAGAATATGATCGAGCTAGTATGGTACCCATATTCTATTGAGGTAGGAGTCATACCAAATGTAGTTCTACCATAAGACGGGAAAATAATTTTTCTAAGGGATTGACCGAAGCCGACATAGGACGCCTACGTATTTCATTCTTGGAAATTTAGGTCAAACGTAGTCCGTAAAAAATAAAATGAGAGATTTAATATTTTTGATAATGTGAACGAAGCCAATACAGGCCGCTACATATTCCACTAGGAAAATCACGTCGAATGTAGTTCATTAACTAGAAAATACAATTACAAGGATATCACAAAGTAAAATTACAAGGAAATCAAACCATAACGTACGATTATAAGGAAATCAAAATGATAAAATATGATTACAAGAAAATAAGACAATAACTTAAGATAGAAGAATGCCAAAAGTGCGCCTTGGAGGGAACTTCATTCTTCTTTGCGACTGATGACGTCAATGGTTATTTTGCTTTTAGTCTTTGTGAAGCAAGTAAGTTTGATTACCAACACAAATCAACCTCTCTCTAAAAGAAAAGAAAAAACACTCAGAAAGTAAAATGTTAGTTCATAAATTGTAATAATTGACCAAAGTAATGAGACCAATCAAACAAACATAGTCAAAGCAAAATAATGAAGCACTTTAGCACATAAATAATTTTTAACGCGTCCTAACATACTTGGGACCTTTTAAGCCAAAGGTAAACCTAACGTTTGAAGGATATGTACGCCGTTTGTAAGACGTTCCATTGTCCCTAAAATATTATACAAACTTCAATAATAAATTAAATGGGGATACAAAATAAGGAAAAGGGGAAATACATGATATCAATCTCGCGTAGGGGAGCAAATCTAAACTAAGCCTCTTTGAAAGCTCTTCAATCTTTGAACTTCTTGAAACGTCTGCATATCCTTCCTATGAAGACCTTCTTTTGATTAAAAAAATATCTAAATAAAATGCTCAAACCCATGGGACAATGGTTCGTACAATCCGACATTATATCTTTCAATTTAACACATAAAGAATGATCGTCTGTTATGACTCGTGGTCAAATAGACATAAGACAGGTTTTCTAATGGGCCTAATACCTCCTCAGGTATTGGGTCGTCCTAGCCTCATACCTAAATAAGATTTTGGTTTATCTCTATTCTGGGTGTCTAGAGTGTGTTTGGACACAGGTTCTAAAGCGGGCAACTTGGGTTTGGAAATACAAATAGCCTCCGACTGCCAGTAAACTATCGTATTCCCAACACTTGATTTGGAGTTGATCAATAGGGGTCAAAAAATTCCCGAAACCCCAAAACAGTTTAATAATCATCATGCAGGATTATGCCATGAAATGCAATAGTAAAATTTCACAAAATTTAAACATATAAGCACATAAATAGTTTAATAATTAGTCAAAGAAGCTAATAATATTTGGTTAGAACCTTGTTAAAGTTCTCCAATAGAGTTGCCATTTCTGTTTTGCCCCTTTTGGATTTGAAGGGTTTGAAAAACATTATTTTTGACCTTTTAAACTGTTCCAAAACTTTAAAGAAAATTTGGAGCAATTTAAGAAATTATAGAGTCTCCACTTGATTTTTGATAAAATATCAAGAAAAACTAAAAATATTACTTAAAAGATTCAAAACAGAAAAATCTTTTACATTTAGAAATTCTGAGTAAGCGGTTTCTATTAATACTCTTGAAAAGTTGTTAAGGCACCTAGAGTATCCGCTAACTTGCGGTTATCTAAACTATTGAAAATAACTTTTTTGACTAACTTTAAAAAGGAAAATAATTATTTTAAAAAGAAAACGATTAAGGAAAATTATTTTCAAGATTTGTGCAAAACAAATTCTGAAGACTTAGCGGGAATTTTAACTAAGTCTAAGAAAACTAAGAACAATTAGCATATAAAGGGAAAAGGAGGAGATTAAAGGACTTAGGCTATTAGGCCCAAATCATAAATCCTGTCCTATGCTAATTTGGGCTTTTGACCCGTCTCCACCTATCCTAATCTAAATACTTGGGTTTTTGGCCCATAACCTGTCATAAGCTAGTTTTCGAACCTTTGAGGCCCAAAATTCGCTTCACCTGTATTAAATTACAACTTTGGCTTCGAGATCCAAATGAATGAATAAATATATAAATAAATAAAGAATAAGACAATAATAAAAATTGATACTTTTTAAGTCTCTTAACGACCTCATCAATGGGTTTTGACCCATTTTACTTCTTCTTTCATCTTCTTGCACCTGAACACCATATAATCGACTTTGACTTTAAAACTTTGGACATGACTCGGAGAGATGGACCTCATTGGCCCATTACAAAATGAAAGAGTAAAGGAGTCTATTTTGACTCCAAAACAAATTCATGCAAAGGAAAAGATAAAAGAAAAAGAATTAATGTGCTCGAAAATTCTACAGTTAATAGATAAATGATGAGATGAAAAAATAACATTCTCAAGCATATAGAAATAGTAAGGTATGATATCAAAGCAAAACAAATTATCCAACGAAAAGAAAATCAACCCATCTCCTAAACAATCTTATAAAAAATTGAATCTAGCATAATATAATTAACTAGCCCTTGAAAAGAAGACATGAATCCACAAGCATTGTTGCTTAAAATTTGGACAAATAGATTAATAGATATTTGCTCCAAATTCTATGATATGATGAAGTCTAAGGCATGTTTTCATTAAACAAAGAATAAAGGAGAATGAGCAAGAGATGAGGAAATAACACTTCAAATATGAAATACAAGACATATTAATGCAACAACACTTTTTAATACAAAGTGGATCAATCAACATATCTATAACTTATAAAAAAATCATTATAGCATGTGAATAACAATGAGACGTCTAAATGAATAAAAAACACTTTAAGAAGTAAACCAATAAGCGAAGTGAAGTAAATAACATATATTAAACATATTTGAGAAACAATATTCGAAGATAAGATAGGAGAAATAGTACAAGATTAAATCTAAGAAAAAGTGTCCAATTATGGCAACTCCTATTTTAGTTATACACCATTTCAACAAAAATTATAATCATAACAACGTTTCAATCTAAAGAAGAAAAAATCAAAGACAATTTTGACCTCGAAAATGAGTAACTCACTACTTCAGATTGAGAAATAATTTCACAGACCCTTAACAATAGTAACCATTTATTTTCGACATAAAGGAAACAACTTTACATACTACAAGTAAACATATCCATCAATAACGAATTTAAACAAAGCGTGAGCATGCATTTTAAGCAAAGATCCAAAATTTACCCATAATAATCAAAGAATAAAGCCAAAAGGCAAAATAATCAATATTAACTATTCCTTTTTAACATAAAGGAAACAAATTTACATGCTAAAAACAAACATATCCGCCAACAATGAATTTAAACAAAGCATGAGTACATATTTTAAGCAAAGATCAAAACTTTACCCATAATAATCAAAGAATAAAGCCAAAAGGTGAAACAATCAATATTAACAATTCTTTTCAACATAAAGGACACGACTTTACATGTTAAAAACAAACATATACGCCAACAATGAATTTAAACAAAACATGAATACATGTTTTAAGCAATGATCAAAACTTTGCCCATACTAATCAAAGAATAAAGTAAAAAATACGTTCAATTATTGCTAGCTCATTTTTTATGCTATAAATATGAAAATAGCCATAATATCGATACCATAACATCCTATGTCCTTCAAGGCTATTTACAACAAACAATCCAGCAAATAAAATTACAACTATGAACTATGAAGAAGAAAAAGATGAAGAAGAAAATAACAATAAAACTAAAATATTACAACTATGAAGAAGAAAAAGATGAAAAATAAAACGATAATAAAACTAAAAAAGGGAAAAGGTTTGTTTACTTTTTTGGGGCAACAAAACGGAACTACAAGCTTTTTTCGGAGTCTTGATCACCACCAGAAAGAGTTCAACTCGAGAACTTCAATTAGCCCGCAAATTTCACGAAAAAGAAAATTTTTTACTAAAAAAAAAACTTCTTTGCTCAAAGCTTTTTTTTTTCCACATTGAGACTTTTTTTTTTCTCTAAAAAAAAATTTCAACTATTTGCTCAAAAGTTTGTCAATTCTTTGAGGCTTTGAGGCTTTTCTTTCTACCAAAAAAGTGATAGTATTTATAGGAAAGGATGGGGATTCCATTCTTTTCATCCACCAATGTGGGAGAAAAGTATTTATAAAAAAAATTGTGGATTCAATTATTTTCATCCGCCAATGTGGGAGAAAGAATTTAGAGGTATTTTTGAAATTTTAAAATTGAAGATAAGATGAGGTGGAAGATAGGGTGGGAGAAATTATACAATGTAGTATAATTTTTGAATTTCAAAATTGGAAAAAGGACTTTTAGGGAAAATTGTACAATCTAGAACAAAATTTTGAATTTCAAATTTTAAATTATTTTTGGTGGGAATTGGGTAGAATTATGAGGGTTTTGGGGAATTTTGGGATTATTTAAAATATAACCCCAATTGGGATTTAAAATTTTGCCAAATTTATTTAATTTTAATCAAATTAAAAAGCACTTGGCTGATTGCATTGCAATTATGACTAATTTGATTTTAATTATGACCAAATCTAATAGATTGGCTAAATTAAATTGAAATCAAATACAAATTTATACTTCCTTTAAACTCGAGCTTCTTGACGTAATAAAATCAAATATATATTCATCCAAATAGATTATTTTTTAGAGTAAATTATATTTAAATCAAGACTTTATTCTTTCAAATTTATTTTCAAGCTTATCTCCGTAAAAACTCAAACTTTGCTAAAAATATTAATTCAAGTAACAAAATTTATACAATCTCGTATATGTGAATACGAAAAATGTATAATCGTCACTTAAATGATAAAATTAGCCTAAATAAATATTTTAGATCGCATTTGTCCAGATGAAATAAATATTTTACTTTTATTTAAAATTAAAGAAATCTAGGATTAAATTTAGTCATGGAGGAAAAAAAATTAAGTGTCAACAAGGAGTTGATGGGACAAACCCCCAACTAACTCCGACTGACTGGAATAAATATAATACTTAAAATTATAGTAAATAACTTGTCCTTGATGGATGAGGACTCACCACAACTACTGCTAAGTGGCACTAAACAGACTAAGGGCGATCGGGGAACTGAGCATTCTAACCTATTTTATAAGAAAACATAGTGCATAAGGGAGTATGTGGTCAGTACTTTGAATGTACTGGTACGTGAGACAGGGAGTAACTGAAGTACATAAAGATACTGAGTATGAATGCACGAACATGAAAAATGAATGTAAGATCAGGTAAAGCATGTACCAAAATAATATGTATAACTGAGTGACTGGATAACTGGTAAACTGAAAACTTGGTCATACAAACCTATACTGATATAACCTGAGTACTAAACTGAAACTGTGAGAGCTATCATGCTACTGACATGCCCCAATCTGAGTTAATTGGAGTCTAACATATAATCCAGTTAGAAGGGTGTCAGTACCTTACCACGAGTACTAACACTGGATTTGTAGATCTATTAAAATAGTGTCCTGAAGGACTAGGGTGTCAGTCCTTTACTGATGGGTGACCCCTGAGAGAGTGTCAGTCCTTTACGCTGGCTATGTAGTTTAGGAACTTAGGGATTGATACTAAAGGTCTCAGTCCTCTACTGGCGGGTGATCCTTCATCCCTAGGTTCGCTCAGTGCTAAATCCTACTCCCAATTAAATAGACACTATACTGATTAAAGTTAACAGGACTCACAACTGTTAATTGCTCAACATGAATATGATAGTAAAATCATGATCTGACTGATTTATTGCTTGAAATCGAAAACATGCATAAACATATAGATATTGGGTGTTCAAAACCCACTAGCACTGAATAACACTTTAATACACTAACATCATCACAATATTGTAAGAAAATTCATGATTCGTAGATCCAAAACATAGCATATTTTACTAGACTGATGAAATCCATGATTATGAGTACGCGAATATACTAAACTTATGAGGACAACATGCTCACATGGTTTAATTCATAACTTAATAAATTGATATGGTATCAACTGAACATAATATAGATGCTGAGATTATAAAGTATGTAAGAGTATAATTCATATGGGGAAACACAATGTCATGATTTGTATTCAGAATTATTAAGAGAAAATCAAGTAAATTCATGCTTAGCATTGAAATTTCATCAAAAGTGGAAAAATGGTTTATACTTGAAAACAAGGAAATCTTGGGACTCAATGGGTGGAAGGAACCCATTGATGAATATCCCACATACCTAAATTGCTTGAATTCTTGAAGAAGTGGGACCTTGAATGGGTGAATTCTTGAAAGAATTTTTGATTTTTGTGTTCTTGAGAATAAGAGATGATTATAAGTTGTTAACTGGTAATGAATGGGGTAAATAATGCCCTTCTTGGGTTTTACAATCGTGAATTAGGTGTTTGGGGAAGAGGTGAAAAGACCAAAATGCCCTTCACTTATTTAATGAAGCTTCAGGATTTACACAACCTCTATGGCACGGAGGCTATCGCGGAGGCTAGCCTCTGTGACATGTTGTGCATCACGGAGACTAACCTCCTTGACATGCTATGTATCGTGGAGGGTTACTCTCTGTGGCTTGGTGAAATCACGGAGGCATACTGCCTTCGTGGTCCATACACATCCCGAACCTCTTTCAAAAATTTTGAAACTCTCCTGGATGACCTTTTTAACACCCCTAAATATATTTCAACTCATAATCAACATTTCGAACTTGGGAAGGCCAAAAATAAAATGTTCGAAATCGTAGGGTGCTTAAATAGCCATGTCACTTGTACTAAGTATAAATTAAATGGTTTTGGGACTTAAACATGTGAGGAATAGCTAGAAACTGGTCTAGGATCTTGCAGGGTATTACAATAACTCCTTTCGCACCCCATTTTAACCGAGGTCAAAATAGTGTACAACATATTGGAAACTTCTAACTAAAATCAGGAAGTCGCCACCTAATTAGTTCTACGGTGAATTAGGACACCTATTTAAACTAAGTGATTAAATGAAAATAAAACTTTATTTTAGGTCTATTTAACTTTGGAGATTCTAAGTAAGGGTTCTAATTATCCTAAAGGGAAGGGATTAGGCATCCTAAAGAATCTGCTAACTACGGATAACCGACCAAACTTAGGCTAGAAATTTAAAATCAAAGGCGAGTGCTAAAGATTTGAAGGGTGAGTAATTAAATGAGAAAATAATTCTTATTTCAAAGTAATTGGTGGAGAAGACATTTTCCAAACTTAAAATTGGTGAGCAAACTTTAACTTAAAAAAAAGACTCTTTTGGTATTTGTGAAAACTGAAAAATGGTCAGGATTTAAAAACGATCATTTGTAGCAACAAAAAGGTTCGACTCATTTGCTTTGAAAATCTAATAAAACAACGTATAAATAAATAAATATAATAATAATATAAAGAGTAATAAATATTTAAACTATGTTATGTTAAATAAAGTTGAGTTTAATGGGCGAGCTATTTGCAAAATTGAAAGGGTTTGACTAAATTAAAGTCATTAGTAACTACTAAGAAACTAAATTTGATTCTAAAGATAAGGCCATTATCTCTAAAGGTATGTTTCAACCTATTAAGTTTTAACCGTCTAACGATAACACCTTAGCCTAACGCTATACTAAATTTAGAATCTAAGGGAGAAAAGAGAAACAATCAAGTTCGCTAAGATTATTTAAAGTTTCACAACAATTCAAATAAGAAACATATAAATACAAACTTTAAGTAGTAATATGCGAAATGTTTACACAAAATAATAATAAGTATCTACAGAAGAATAAAGCTTGAAAAGAGGGAAGGAGGAACTAGATTGCTAGACGAAAATACGTAGTATAATTATTGTTCGCTTCTCTAATTTGGACAGAGATGGAATTATGTCATGGGACCCCAAGCGCACCCACGAGTGTACATGTAACAAGGAAAAAGGTAAGGATTAGGGACACGCTAATTATATAAAAAAATATGAATTAGGGGAAAGGCACACAACATCAACAACATCCAAGTATTTATCTGGCAGGACGTGTAAGTGCATAATCATAATTCCTTATATCAAATTTCCAGAAATAAAAGAATAAGGATACATACTTGAAATAAAAAAAACACTTTGAAATAATATTCTCCTTTTACTCAATATTTACCAACCTAGCAGCTATTCCTAATCCAAGTGAGCATGACAGGAAAACCAAATAGATAATCTAACAAGACTTCAAAAGATTTCTAACAATTTAATTGATGTATACTATGTTTGATCCTAATCAATAAACACATGTAGGAACAAAACTAAACCTTGGATAAGAGCTCAAACGGAAATAAAAACAAGGCTGAAATCACTTGGGGAGTTGTTCAAATTTATAATCCTACCCAGGCGTCAGATCACAAAATAAGGGGAGGAAAAAAACCCGGCAAGAATAGAAATAGTAGTAAACATACATATCTGGTATTAACAAAACGATCCAACTTGGAGAAAAGTCCCAGGTAGAATGATTTAGTTAATTTCAAAGCTCGTTATGTTGATTACAAGAATGAAAACAAATTAGTCACATAGTTTTGGTATGTTCAATTAACAAGCCTGTAATTTCCCTCCATTGATCTCCTTCTTTACATGCTCTAATTTTTATTTTTTTTTGAAAAAAAGAAATAATGCAGAACGTGATAGACTTGCCACACAAAGTTGCGCCACAATATTAGGTGAGAACGTTCATATGTTTTATTTCCAGAAATAGGATATGACAACCTTGTGTTCTACGAGCTTAATGCTTTCAAAGAATGAAACAGATTGCAATTAGTTTCACTACATTAACAGATTTCAAAGTCATAAAAAAATTCAAACAGAATCTGTATGCAACACATAGGAAGAACATTACTTCCGAACTTTAATGCATGAATTTACTTGAGAATGTCAACATGCTGCGTTTATTTTCCATAAAAACAGAGGAGTGATCTGGGCACAGGGATGGTATAGTCTCAAATGTTAGTACTTAAGAGAGTTTAGGACAGATTCCAACCAAACTAAACGTATGTGGTTAAAAAAAATAATGGAACTACAAATAATGTACTAGCTAATATTTTGAGAACAAACCAGAATTCAAACCTGTTAAAAAGTACATAAGCAAAACACATGGAAAAATATGATTGTTTAGTACAATCAGTAGCAGAATTTGTCCAGGAAGAATTTCAATTGAGCGACTAAGCCACTTTAAACAATCATACACGCAACAAACAATTAACCTTTTCCTACTCGACATGCAAGATTAATTAAGAAATGGTTTTCAAAGGAATCATAGTAGACCCTCCTTTTGATCTGTTATTATTACGCAAACACCTCAACAAGCATGTAACGATCTCAAGACAAACCATTAATTCTACCTTTAAGTTTGAAGCTAATTAACAAAACCTTCCCATTCTAGCGTGAAAGCCGAAAACTCCTATCAAGTTCACAAACCATTCAAGACATGTCAAGCAATTGACGTCCCATTCAATTATTCGAGCAAAGAAATTATAAAATTGAGACGGACAAACAAGAGTATGTAAAGTTTTAAGCTTTTTGAAACATTTTTTCAAACAAAATTAAGGCTGCCAGAACCTTGTGAATACATCAACCAAACAGGGCCACATCTGAGTCACTATTACCATGTTACAAGTATCCAAACCGATGTCGCACTAACCACAAACAAACCACAGAATATGTATTGAAAAAAAAGACTTACAGGTTCACAGAGTTTATTCGGTGCTGATTTATATTCACAAATAGTTTATGTGTACCACCAAACATATGTGAAATCAAATGGTGCAACAAATGTCACTTCGAGTTGTCAAAACAACTCAACATTATAGGTTTATTCAAACGAAACCGCAACTGAAATATTTCACAGATACGTCGTCTAAAGTGAGCGAACGACCAACAAATTTTCCATTTCATGCTTGTATACAGAATCGACCAATAAATTCAAACGATCAAAGAATTATAAGAACTAAATATAATATCTAAGTTGCTCGGACTCCAGTGCGGATCCGAGTGTCGGATCCTTCATGATCGAATTTTTAAGATTCGGGGATATGAATCTGGATACGCATACGGATACGGGTGCGGGGACATGACAAAAAAATAAAAAATAAAAATTTATACATATAGTTACAAAAATAATTTTATTTAAACACAATTTAATATAATTATAGCTATAAAAAAATATTAGATTAGATGCATCAAAAATAATATTTGAATCAATGTAATAATATTATTTGTTAGTTAATATAGAATTTACAATGTACTTTCTCTGTTCCTTTTTAGTTGAAAGAAATAATTATTTAAGAGTGTGATTTGATTAATATACTTATTAATTCGTTAGTCTTTATTTATTTACATGTTTCTTAAATCTAAAAAGAGTAATACAAAGGTTCAAGTCAAAAAAAGAATAATTAATGTTTTTTTTCTTTTTCAAAATTGGCAAGTATTTTAAAACCAAAAAAGAATGAGAATATTAATATGTTTAATATATACTTACGCTTGGTGGTGGATCCAGGATTTAAGGATTGTGGATGTTTAAAAAATTAAAAGACTGAAAAACAAAAATAAAAAACACCTTAATAAGGTTCGAATGCAGGATGCCTCTTCAATGGAGAACCTTAAAATCAACCTAAATGTCAGTGCATCCAATCAACTTTTTATTTTAGTAGGTGCTTTTATATGTTTAATACCTATTTTCATATATTTTCTATAAAATTATATCTATTTTGCATCGAATTTAATAGGTGTCGAAACACCCCGAAAATATATGTAGGTCCGCCCCTGCTTACACTAAATTTAGTTTCATTTAAAAATGTGTGCTTTTAAAGCATATACATTAATTTTTATTTTATAATTAAATAATTATAATGTTTATCCTCATTTTATAAACTCTAATTAATATACAATGCTTACCTCATTTAACTAAAAAAAATGAATAAATTATTTATTCTTAATAATAAATAATCAATGAGACAGTTATTAACTAAGCTCTAATTATAATTTTATAATATGAAATGTTTATCTCATTTAATCAAAATAATAATAATATTTATTCTTTGTAATAAATAATCAATGTGGCAGCCTATCTTAGTGTTGGGTCTTAATAACTCACCATATTTTATCCTTATCTCTCATTTAAAGGACCAAAGATCAATTAAAAATAAATAAAATAAGAGTTGATATTAGACTCTGAGTCTTCTTCTTCTTCATCCTTGTTCCTCTGCTTCATCTTCTCTCCCCCGTCTTCTTCCCCAACTACAAGTTTTGCATTTTTTCCTAATACAATACAAATCACTATGCACATAATTTAGTAGTCCACCACGGAATCGATATTGTCGGCTTCAAAAACCTGTTGCATCGTGAACAATACCTACAACATCCAACACAAACAAGAAGATTTACTAAGAAAAAAGCTTTAAACGAGACAAAAGAACTGGTATAAATTACTATGTAGCAACAAAATTGAAGGTATTTTATTTTAAGCTATTCAAATCTTTACTTTGAGATATCAAAATTTTAATTTTTCTCCTAATTGTTGGTCAACACACCCGATCTCGTTTTACCGGATCCGACACAGATCCCACACCCCTACCCGTGTCAGTGTCGTGTCGACACGAGTACAGCACCGAAATTGCTGAGTCTGAGAAACTTAGTAGAATATAATTAGATGATATAGAATTTACCTTGTATGGAGCAACGAACTAGAGTTTTCCATTGGAGATCCAAACTCGAACTTGAACTCGAACTTTGATTCCGGAAAGAGAGCAAAAAATGAGATGAAAATAGTAATACGAACTAATTTTGATAGCTTGTTTTGATGCTTCTTCCTTGGTTATTGTTGATTTTTTTCTTGCTTTTTTCCCCTCCATTCCTGATTAAGAAGACTCCCTTTTTATAGACAAAATGGGCTGCAACGGTTCTCAAGGGACTTCAAGAATTCAAATTTGAATTCTTGGGAAGGCCCTAAATCAAAGAAATAAAAAAATGAAGGCATAGAAAAGGTTGATTATTCACCTTTTCAGTATTGATGTGAAGGGGGAAGGAAGATTTAAAGGTGGAGGATTTGGACCCATAGAATTTTAAGGAGATAACAAACCCAAAATCTGTTGGTTCTTCACTTACTCTACCTTTTCAGAAGCAACAACAGTGTTGGAGCATTTTTTGGTATTGATTTGATAAAAAAAAAAAGAAAATAGATAGGATATAAAATTGATGGGAGAGCTGTGATATTGATGGGCATTGATTGAAAGGTGAAGGAGGTGGAAGACCATCGAAACAACCATTATACGATGGTCCAAGGAATTTGCCCTTTTACAGAGAGGAAAGAAAGAAGAATATCGACATTCTAGTTGAATTTAGGCGTGGAGAAGAAAGGGGATTTAGGGGTGTGTTTGGTAGGCTGATAGTTAAGTTTAGGATGGGGATTTTGGATCGTGTCGAAAATATTTTGGGCAATTGGGCTGAAAATGAGGCTTTACTGTTTTGGGCTCCATATTTAGATGAGAAATCCAAGAATATAATTCAGCACAAAATATGTAAAGTTAGATTGACTAAGAAGAAAAAAAATGATTTTTTCAATCATTTTTCATTTGATTAATTTAAACGATGCTTCTTTTGTCTTAAATAATTTTCATAATGTTCGTATTATATATACAGATAAATTTAAACAAGCATAACTATATTTTTAGAAAATATTATATCTATAAAATAAAATTCATTTAGAGTTTAAAGTAAAATTTAACATATTAATATTTAAATATTTGATACGGTATATATATAATATTTTTATGATATATATAAGATTAAAAATAAGAAATTTTAGAAAAGAAAAAAAAATATTTTCTACTTATGTCAAAATTGTTGAAATTAATATGAAGGATAAGAAGCGTCATTTTGATAAATTATTCAAGACTAGAAAGCATAGCAAAATTTATTATATGAAAGGGAGACCCAAAATTGGGTATCAACAACTCTCCTTTGGAATCATTCGTCCTCGAATGAAACTTTCGAAACTGAGATACTAAGAAGACTAAGATTATGTACTAAATACTTATAAGCTAAATCATGATTAAGTAACTAAATTTGAAACATGATGCATGGACTGAATTGAATTCATAAATGCATGCTATGACATAAGGATGGTTGAATAGATGAGACAGAAAATTGGAGAGTCAATTTAATGGAAACCATTACCTCAAGCCGAATTTGAATTCTTAGTGAAAAGATGGGTATACTTGACTCGTATATCTGCTTCTACTTTCCAAGTAGCTTCCTCAACGGACTGATTTCTCCATAGAACCTTAACCATGGGGATTTCTTTATTCCTCAACTTATGAATCTGACGGTCAAGGATCTCAGTTGGGACTTCTTTGAAGGAAAGGCTATCTTTGACGCCCTCACTGTCTAAAAGAACGATGAAAGTTGGGTCACAATGCATTTCCTTAGCAAAGAGATGTAAAACACCGTATGGACTGATGTCAAATCTGCAGGCAACTCTAACTCACAAGCTACCTTCCTAAAATGGCTCAAAATCCTATATGGGCCAATATAGCGGGGACTGAGATTCCCTTTCTTAACTAACCTTTTGACCCCTTTCATGGGTTAAATTTTCAAATAACCAAGTCACTAACACCAAACTCGAGATCTTTTCTTCTCCCATCATCATAGGATTTTTGTCTACTTTGGGTTGTCTTCGGCCTTCCTCGAATCAACTAAACCTTCTCCATCACCTTATACACAAAATTCGACCCTATTAAAGTAGCCTCACCTACTTCAAACCAACCAATAGGAGATCTACACCTCATTTTATAGAGAGCCTCAAACGGAGCCATCTAAATACTGGAGTGATAGCTATTGTTTTAGGCAAACTCAATCAAAGGCAAATGGTTATCCCAAATACCCTTAACATCGATAACATAAGATCCTAACATATTCTCAAATGTCTGAATAGTCCTCTCAGCCTGACTATCTATCTGAGGATGAAAAGCTATACTGAGATGAACTTAGGCACCAAAACTCTTCTGAAAACCTTACAAAAATGGGAGTTTAAACTGAGTACCTCTATCTGAAATAATGGTCAACGAAACCCCATGAAACTTTACCAACTCGCTGAGATAGATTCTAGCATAATCCTCAGCTGAATATGAAGTATGAACTGACAAGAAATGGGTAGATTTGATCATTATATCTATAATGACCCAAATCAAATCATGCTGAGGACGTGCACGAGGTAACCCTATTACAAAATACATGTTCACCACCTACCACTTCCTAGTGGGATACTGAACTCTAGAAGTTTACCACTAGGCCTTTGGTTCTCAAACCATAACCTGCTGATAATTTCAACACGTAGCCATGAATTCCATAATATCTTTCTTCTTACCATTCCACCAATAGATTTCTCGCAAATCACGGTACATCTTAGTGGCTCCTAGGTGAATAAAATATCGCACACCATTAACTTCTGTTAGTATTCACTACCTCAAGCTATCCACACTCAGAACACATAACCTACCCCAACAATGTAACATACCATCTCCTCTTTGGGAGAAGACCTCAACTTTTTAATTTCAAACTTCCTTCTTCAACTTGGATAAAATAGGATCCTTATCTTGATTTTCTTTCACTTTCACCACTAATAAAGATTCCAAACCATCCTGAACCTATATACTACCTTCAATTGAATCAACCAATCAAACACCTAATCTAGCAAGAAGATGAACCTTACTAACTAACTCCTTCTTATCCTCATCAACAAGCGCAACACTTCCCATAGACAATTACTAAGAGCATCGGCCACCACACTAGGCTTACCTAGGCGATACATCACACTCATATCAAGTCTTTTAATAATTCAAGACATCTTCTCTGATGAAGATTTAAATCCTTCTGAGTGAATACATACTATAAACTCTTATGATCTATTAACACATCAACATGGAACCCATAAAGGTAATGCCTCTAAATATTTAAGGTAAAGATAAGTGCTAGTAACTCAAGGTCATAGGTTGGGTAATTCTTCTCATAGGGTTTAATCTATCTAGAGGCATAGGATATGACCTTACCTCGCTGCATCAACATACAACCAAGACCAACTCTATAAGCATCCCAATAAACTACAAACCCTCTAGTAGAGTCAATACTGGAGCAGAAATGAGTTGAGTCTTCAACGCTTGAAAACTCTTCTCGTAGGAATCTGATCACTGAAATTTGACTTTCTTTTGGGTCAGTCGAGACATGAAGGAAGAAATAGAAGAAAATTCTTCACCAAACTGCCTGTAGTAACTAGCTAAACCTAAGAAACTCCTGATATCTGAAGGAGAGATAGGTCTAGGCCAGTTTCTCACTACTTTGATCTTTTGAGGATCAACTCGAATGCCATCATAAAAAATGATGTGACCAAAGAAAGATACTGATCTCAACCAGAATTCATATTTGCTAAACTTAGAGGATAACTAGTGATCCTTAAGGGTCTACAATATAATCCTCAAATGGTCTTTATAATCACCTTCATTACAAGAATAGACGAGGATGTCATCTATAAAGACTATGATAAGCATGTCTACGTACTGCTTGGACCCTGTTCATCAAGTACATGAAAGCTGTAGGAGCATTCACTTGTCCAAAAGACATAACTAGAAATTATAAGTGACTATACCAAGTTCTGAAGGCTATCTTCAGAATGTCATATTCTCTGACTCTAAGCTGATGATAGCCAGATCTGATGTCCATCTTAGAGAAATAGTTTGCACCCTGAAGTTGGACGAACAAGTCATCAATCATGGGGATATGATACTTATTATTGCACCCAAAGAGGACTAGAGAACCCTACAGAGAAACACTAGGCTTGATAAAAACCTTATCTAAAAGATCTTTCAAATATTTCTTCAATTCTTTAAGCTTAACTGGATCCATCTATAAGGTGGAGTTGAGATAGGATGGGTATCTAAGAGAAAATCCATTCTAAATTCAATTTCTCTTTCTAGAGAATCTCTGGGGAGATCTTCAGGAAATACCTCTGGAAGCTCATTCACTATTAGAATTGACTTAAGACTCAAAGTTTCAGAATTTATGTCCTTGACTCGAACGAGATGGTAAATACAACCCTTGGATATCATCTTTCTTGCCTTAAGATAAGAGAGAAGTCATTCTATAGGCATTAATATACTACCATTTTATTCTATGATAGGTTCATTATGAAACTAGAACTAGACTATTTCGTTTATATAGTCAACTGAGGCATAGCATGAGTAGAGCCAATCCATGCTGAGAATGACATCAAAATCAATCATCCCTAATTCTACAAGGTCTACTAATATGACTTTTTGAGATACTATGACCAGGCAATTTTTGAATACTCGTCTGGCTATAATAGAACTACCCACTGGAGTAGACACTGAGAAGGGCTCTGCCAATATATCGGGACTGATGCCTAAGTCTACAACTATATAAGGAGTCATAAAATTATGTAAAGATCCAGGGTCTAACAATGCATAAACGTGAAGGTGGAAGACTTGTAACGCTCATAACCACATCAGGGGAATTTTCCTGATCTTGCTGAGTCTATAGAGCATAAATTCAATTCTGGTGCTGCCCACTAGTGGCACTAGAGATGGTGCTCTGCTGATTCGGGGGCCACTAGAGCTAATAAACAATTGAACTAACCCTGTTGACAAAAATCCTTTCTCTTCTGAGAAACCACTAGGTAATCCCTAATCCTGTGGCTTGGCTTGCCACATCCAAAACACACACCACTGCCTGCCCTACACTCTTCCTGATGGTTATTACCATATTTCCTGCAAAGAAAATTAGTACTATTCACGCTATCCCTAGTACTTAGAGCTTGGCGCTCTCTCTCAATTGTCATGCCTAAACTTAGATACTGGCGCACTGGTTGAAGATAGGGCTGGAGATGAGAATTTTTGGTAGAACTGAGAATGATTTCCACCATTAGATCTCTATTGTGAGAAGTTGAACTTACCAATTCTAGCCCTCTCATTCCTACTTTATTTTCTTTAAGATTTTTCTCCTCAATCTACTGAGCATGAACCATCAACCTAGAAAGATCCATCTCTTTAATCAACATTGTTATTCTACACTCGTTGAATGCACCATCTGACACACCAGACACCAACTTACTCATTTTGGCCCTAGAATCAACCACCATAGTCTGAGAATACCTTGCCAACTAGGTAAACTTTAGTGAGTACTTCTTCACACTTATGTTACCCTACTTTAGATTTATAAACTCCTGTACCTTGGCCTCCCTTAAATTGAGTGGAAAGAATCTGACTAAAAAGGTCATAGAAAACTCCCCCACTCTATAGGTCCTACCTCAACACCCTCATCTTCTTTCACTGCTTGAACAAAGTATGAGCAACTCTTTGTAACTGGTAAGTGGCTAAGTCAGCATTCTCACTAGCAGTAACACCCATGATATCCTTCACTTTCTGAAAACCATCTAAATACTCTTGCAGGATCCTCCTTAGACTTGGACCTAAAAAGTAATCAAGGATTAATTTGAGTGATGTCTTGGATCATAGATACTACCGTGATCACAACTAGATTGGCTAGGGCAATAACCTATTGATTATTTTGATCAGTCATAATGAAACACCCAAATTACAAATTTCTTACAAAAGTGTAAGCATCGCTGTCAAATATAGAGCCCAACTGGGTTGGATGTCGAATCCCACAGGGAATACTGTGTTCACTAAGTATTGTGACTATTATTAGACTGTTGATCTAAGGTTTTGGAGTAAAGAGAGCTTTTGATATGTTAATAATGTTCTTTCATTCTTGCATCATATAGACGTCCAGCTAATGAGAGTTAATGCAAGTGTAATTTCAATGAAAATGAGTTAACTAGAGTTATGCTCACCAAGATCTTCAAACAGTTAGAGTTGTGAACTTGTGCTTGAATTCTAACTTATAATTTCAATTGCAAGAAGTATTGAATTCTAAGAATTACCTACTTGTTTCTCCACCTAATGGGTATTTCACCCTTTTATTCTTTCGAACTTAAAGGTTCCATGTATCATTCAATAGAACTCTCATAAGGATTGATCCCGTTAGGGCATCAACCCTTGACCCAAAGGGTAAACCTATGGATTTCATGTGAATCACTTCTTTTCCCAACATATACTTTCTTGTCAGACAAGCGGTGTTCATGGGCTCACTTCTCAAGGTTGCAACCAAGAGATGTCATTATAATGAAGAGAGATTTATGCAATTTAGATAGATGTTAGAAATTAAATAGATTCACAACCCCAAGCATCTCTCTACATGAAGGCTCTCATAACCCTAGTTATGAGAGTTTAACTACTTATCTCCATATAAGATATCAAATATATATTGATGTTCATAAATAACCTCAAGAGAGTACTTACACAAGTTACAATATTGTTCTTCTCAATCTTTGATAAAAAAAAAATAGAGAATAATATTCAGATCTTAATTTCTAGCTTAAAATCTCAATGAAAAGTGTTACACAACTCTCAATAGAGGAGAAAGTATGAAACTACTGTCAAAAAGATGCAGAATAAAACCTAATACTTAGTATTTATATGGTTCCAGAACTGGAGTATTAAGATTCAAACTTGGAGTTCCCTTTTCATGCTAGATGGGTCAAACGACGGTTCGTCGTTGGGGCGATGGTCCGTCACCTAGATCATCGCTGGAGCTCCAATGATTCCATTTTCTATTTTTGGGCTTCAGGTCGGGCGACGGTTCGTCATAGGGTCAACGGTCCGTTGCTTGAACCGTCGCAGGACTTCCAGTGATTCTGCATTCTATTTTTGGGCGATAGTTTAGGTTGACGGTTCGTTGCAAGGTCTATGGTCCGTTGCTTAAGACGTTGCTTCTTATTTTTTCTTTGTTTTGCCCAGTTTATCCAAGTTATTCTTCATGCCCAGTTCTTATCCTGAAAACACCAAAGTACAATGTTAAATACAACAATAGTTGTTTGAAAACACATAATTATCCTAAGAAAGAGGCCTAAAATGTTCCGTCAAAAGATGGAACATCAACACCCTCAACTTAAGGAAATTTCTTGTTCTCAAGAAACTCCACACCAAGATACATATACGAACAACATCATGATGGGCATTTTACTATCAAACCAACAAGATCATACAATTATTCAACTGCGCATTCAGTTATGTGATCTCAACATATATGGATTTACTACTAGCATTAACTACTAATCAGTATATTCACAGTTATAGATATAATACCCCAAAGAAATAACTAGACCAGGTATAACTTAAAATGCCCTCACAGTCAAAGAAATCCACCTCACATTTTACAATCAAATCATGGATGAGACTAAGACTCTCACTCTCAGAAAAGAAGTTACAAACATTATGCACACCCATAAGCTTGCCCTTACCATCTAACGTTCTCTCATGATTGACTCGCCAAGATCAAGTAGGAATTGCTAGGGGTTGCAATGAGGTTTTAGGCTCGGTGAGGTTTGATAATTTGGACAAGTGACTTAGAGTACAAAACTTCACTCTTTTTACCCTTTGCGGTATCTACTCACCAGGATTAAAGTTCTTTTCACTCATTCACAATCATTATTATCCATCTGTGCACTTGTCATAACCCAATTTTTTTTATTGAGAACAACAACATCAGCCACCCTCAACTTAAGTTGATGTAGTCAGTTGAGGTACACAATATCTACTTAGACTTCTAACTAGACCAGGGCTAGATGATACTTATTAAATCAACTTCAGCTCACCTTCCTAGGCTGCTAACAATCCAACAGTAGCCACCCTCAACTTAGGCGATTTTCCTGAGTTGAAGTGCATAATGTCCAAAATTAGATTAGGGCCAAAGATAAGTGTTAACACCTTCTAGAGAGTGATTCACTTATTTGGACAAAACAAACAGTAATAAGGCTCAACTAGGTTTACAAAGGAACAAAAAAGTTTTTGGTGGGTCATTATTTTGGCTAAGTGGAATAACAAAACAAGGAGGCCTACTATCCTATCTTATTGGTTGCACACCCGACAACATCCAATGAACCGGGCAAGTTCCAGGTGTAACACTTATGCAAGAACTACGTAAATACTCGTACACACAGGCACTGAGTTAATTTCTATCCTACCAACTCTTGGGAATCATCTCTCATAGCTATGCTTTGCCTCACTCTCCATTATAATGCCAATTTTAGAGTCACAAATGGTTGCACAACACTTTACCAAATGGTAAGAGAAAATAATTATACAAAAATTCAAAATACTTTGCCAATACTTTGCCACTATCACTTATCATCCATATATACAAAATGATTCCAACAGAACATAACATTACTTATATAAATAATCACTTCATGATATTTACATCATATCACATAAAAATAAAAATGCAAACTAAATATGCCTGTTCTCCTAGATAAACATGAGAGAAAATAACATCGATAAAAAAACCCTATGATACAAGTATCACCCCCCTCAAAATAGTGTAATGTCCTCAATGCATGTAAAGTAATAACCAGGGAGTAAAATACTTGTACTGCCTCTCAGTCAGATGAGGCATAAGTCAAATGGTCCAAGGCTACTATAGCCTCATCTTCAGCAATATTGACCCCTATGGTGGTAGGGTCCTCACATCAACATCCTCCAAAATTGTAGAGATCTCACTATGAATAGGGTCAGAAATTGGCCTCCGAGCTGGGGCCGAACTAATGGAAACACCAGCAAGTTCATCCTAGAGTCTCTTCCTCCACTTTTTCTCTGATCTCTTCGATCTCTTAAGTGCTTTCTGTACATCATATTCCTCTCTCTCGTCTGGTGTCATGGCTGGTATTTTCCTTTTCTTGGCTATTTTTTGTTGTTGTTTTCTCTACTTTTTCATATGTCTCTATTGCTTTCTTACCCTTGTCTTTTATCGATCTCCCTATCAGGTCAATAAGACCTTTATCCTTATCACATGCAAGCTGGGCTAGATCAAACATGGACTATTGTGGCTGCCATTTTAGTTGTATTATATCTTCCTGAGCCTGCCTAAACTCCACCATGAACTTGGCAAAATCCACATTGGACATGACATCCAGCTTCTTATTGATTCGCTCCTCCATATCATCCATTTTAGCTGAATATTCCTGAACGGATGTATTGCTGCCTCTACAATTCTTTCAATAAAGGATTTGAAATCCGCCCCCCATAGAGCCAACTGTTGGGACCGCCTTTGCAAAGTTCTCCTGATTCAGCTATATTTAGAAGATTAGGGCCGGACTGATGCGGAGTATACAGACCACTCGTAGGCATTGAAGCTAAACCTACAGATGTGGTAGGATGCACATATATAGTCAGATGTAATGGCATACCTAAAAGAACCTTAGATGTCTCAGGAACTAGTGTCGGTTGAGTCAGATGAGCTGGAGGTCTGTTGACTCTCATATCTAACCTTGCGACATCCCTTGTCTTCTCAATATCTTATTTATTCATTGCCCGCGCCTCATTATCAATTCCACTAATTATTACCTGCCTGCACAACTCAGTAATCCGATATAGAAATGGTAGTACAGTGGTAGTTATGTGAGCGCAGGTGAATAATTCATCGGCAATAATATGGCCAAAATCCACAGTCAATCCTTCAATCAATACAACAAAAATCACAACTCTGTTGATTTCTAAATGATCATTATCACCTGTCAGTATTAGCCTCAGCCTAATAATTGCCCACCAAAACTTGGCCCTAAAGCTTAGGGACAACTTATATATTCTTTCACTGGGTTATGTAACCACGTAGGCTCACCTTCTTCTATTAATATTTAGGTTGGCGAAGGCCTTTGGTTGATCGCCATGAACAACTGATGCTTCAAATCTGGTGTTGCACCCAATAACTAATATTCAGGCTCGAACAAGAACCGATTCAGTGTATACTTAAAGATATCTATATTTACTTCCCGTACAGGAACTGTGCCTAGATTGTTTATGTTACTGACTGATGTACCTGCTGGACAGTCTTTCTCCAGCAACGCCAAGTAGTTGGCAAAAAATTCACGAACCAGATTTAGTTGATGCGATTTAAGTGGTCGACTCATCCATGCCAACTCATATTTATTGAATCGGTGCTCAAGTTCTAGATACTCGTGCAGAGTTCTAGTCACAATATGATATTCTTCAAAAATAGGCCTCTTGATTTCCAACCTATCAGTTTTCTCAAGCCTTTTGTAGAAGTGTTTTTGAGTGCCTTCAATCTACCACCTGATAGCTTACCGCAGTTGTGGGTCTTTGTGCCAAACCAAGTTTAGGTCATCCTATTCTGAGACCTCTACTTGGATGCGGTTAGATGTTTCAACCCCTTCCTCGCTCGGGATGGAGGTCGAGCTGATGCTACTATAGCTATCACATTTCTCTTCAGACTAGGAGGATGAAGAAACCACCTGGCATCTTTGCCGGGTATTCTGAGCTGGTGCATTCAAATCCTGTGATGGTTCTGGCCTGTCCCTTAATCCTCTACCCCTGCCTTTGGTTGGTGGTAGTTTTTTCTCCATAGTACCTGAAAGTGAAGCATGTATCAGTTTACAAACTCAAACCAGAAGAAAGAAGAAATTCTGGCCAGCGAGGGGTAGGACGATGGTCCGTCTGCCCTAATCATCGGGTCTAATCCAGAGGCTCCAGTTCTGAGAAAGGTATGACGTTTTCAGGTAATGGATCATTGGGTGCTTGACGGTCTATCGTACAAGCCATCGCCTGTAATTTTTGAATTCAAGCCTCATTTTGGCATTTTGTCAAACACCTTGCGTACACTTCATTCAAAGGCAATTTTCATGGCATTTTCATCAATAATACATCATCATATTTTGCCATTTTTGGTCTATGGGTTACTCAGACTTCCCCCAGGATAGTGTTTTTAAGGTTACAACTTAATTCAGACCCATACAGAATCAATTAAGAGAAAAGAGAATTATTTCACCATTACAGCCTTTACCTACTTTGTTTGATGTTAATGTTGAATAAAGTAGAGAGTGATGAAAAGATTATACCTTGGTAATACTGTATTTGATCACTACTCTGACTTGCACACTAAACACAGAACTCAAGAAATGGATCTTTGCTTTGGTGAGAAACTTTGCTTTGCTTGTGATGGAAAGGTAAAGAGAAAAGATAGAGTTTAAATAGATGGAAAAGGAAAGATGTGATGTTTTTAAAAGAGAATGAAAAGGTTCAGGTACGTTGAAGGCATGGGAAATAAATAATCTCAAGCACTTGAACAGTTGGGGCGTTACTTAACCGCTTAAAATTATCCAATTAAAAATGGTTGGGTCGGATAAGAATAAACTATTCAGCACTTTTAATCAATCCGACCCGACCCACTCAATTAGGGTTAAGTGCGATGGTTCAAGCGATGGTCTATCGCACGTGTGACGGTACGTCGGGTGACTCGTCACCCCTTTCCAGTTAGCTCACCTTGCAACTTATTAGCGATGGTTGGACCGACTATTCGTCGAGCTTGCGATGGACCATCGATCAATACCTCACTACTTTTCCAGTATCCTGGTTTCTGGAATTTACTACGATGGTTTGCACAATGTCCTGTCGAGTATGCGATGGTCCGTTGGGTAATCCGTTAGTCTTCCTAAACTCTTTCAACTTCTATTTTCCTGTACTGTCATACCTGCACATTTTCACAAACCCTTCAGCTTGTACAAAACAACGAAATAACTTAAACTAAGGCTTTACAACACATAATGTGGGTTGCCTCCCACTAGAACCTGATTTATTATCGCGACACGACTTAGTTATCTTGATTACTCAGACTTCATCGAGATAGATGGTAGCAATACTCTTTATCGAGTCCGTTGGACTGATATACAGTTTCACACGCTACCCATTAACCTTGAAGACACTTTCATCTTTATTTTCAAGTTCTAATACTCCATATGAGTAAACTTGATTAATTTTAAATGGGTTAGACCACTTAGATTTGAGTTTACCTAGAAACAACTTCAGCCTGGAGTTGAAGAGAAGGACCCAATCACCTTTTTGAAAATAGTGCTTTGCAATTCTTTGGTCATGATATCTCTTCATCTTTTCCTTGTACAAATTAGACCTTTCATAAGCTCTGAGACGGAACTCATCCATCTTATTTAGTTGCCCCAATCTCATCTCTGCTACTTCCTTCCAGTTTACGTTCAGCCTTTTAAATGCCCACAACACCTTATGCTCTAATTAAATTGGCAAGTGGCATACCTTGCCGTATCCAACTAGTACGGTGACATACCAATAGGTGTCTTGAAAGCTATTTGATACACCCATAAGGCATCGTCTAGCTTCATAGACCAATCTTTCCTGCTAGCATTTACAGTCTTGCTAAGGATATTTTTGATTTCCCGATTTGAGATTTCCACTTGCCCATTGGTCTGTGGGTGATATGGGGTAGCCACCTTATGCTGCTTAACTTTATATTTTGCCAAGGTGGATCTGAATATCTTATTGCAAAAGTGTTATCCTCCATCAGTTATGATGGTACGTGGCACCCCAAAGCGAGAGGAGATATTTCTCTTTAAGAATGCAACAACCCACTTTCCTTCATTATCCTCCACAACCACTGCCTCGACCTATTTTGACACGTAGTCAACGACGAACAATATGTAATTCATCCCAAATGAGCTCGCGAAGGACCCCATAAAGTCAATTCCCCAGATATCAAATAATTCAACCTCCAATATTTCAGACATTGGCATCTCATGGAACTTTGAGATAGACCTTTGCCTTTGACATTTGTCACATCTCTTCACAAACTCGTAAGCATCCTTGAATAAGGTGGGCCAATAGTATCCGCTTTGGATCACTTTTCTAGCCGTCCGATCACCTACATGGTGACCTCTAACTGGGGAAGCATGACTTGCTTCCAGTATACTCAACATATCTACTTCTGGGATGCACCGCCTAATAATGCCATCCGCACATTATCAAAATAGATATGGTTCATGCCAATAGTAATGAGCCACATCATGAAGAAATTTCTTTCTTTGATGAAAAGAAAGATTTTCAGGAACAACTTCACTCACCACATAATTAGCAAAATCTGCATACCAAGGTATTTTTTCAAGCACGACAGCTGAGATTTCTTTATCTGGAAATACATCATCAATCTCAAGTTAATCTTTGGCTGCTTGCTTTCCCTCAAGTCTAGATATATGGTCTATAACTTGGATCTCACAGCCTTAATGATCCTTTACTTCAAAATCAAATTCTTGAAGTAGAAGCACTTATCTAATCAACCTTGGTTTTGCATCCTTTTTGCTATCAAATGTCTCAAGGCTGTGTGGTCAGTGTGGACCACCACCTTGGTTCTTAGCAAATAAGCCCGAAACTTCTCAAAAGCATAGACTACTGCAAAAAGTTCCTACTCTGTGACGGTGTAGTTCTTTTGAGCTCCTTTTAGTGCTTTGCTGGCATAATAGATTGGATGAAACAATTTTTCTTTCTTTTTTTCTAACACAATTCCAAGGGCAACACCGCTTGCATCACACATGATCTCAAACGATTTTGACCGATTCAGTTCAACAATAATAGGAGCATCAACCAACTTCCCTTTAAGGCATTCAAATGCCTTCAAGCAATCATTATCAAAGGAGAATTTGACTTCCTTCTCCAAAAGTTTGCAAAGGGGGTTTGCAATTTTTGAGAAGTCCTTTATAAATTTCTGATAGAAGCCATCATGACCAAGGAAACTACGCACCCCCTTCACTGAAATAGGAGATGGAATCATCTCTATAACCTCAACTATAGCTCGATCAATTTCAATCACTTTTGCTGAGATTTTGTGTCCGAGAACAATGCCCTCCTTCACCATTAAGTGGCAGTTCTCCCAATTAAGCACGAGATTGAACTCTTCACACTGCTGCAAGGCCCTACTAAGATTTATCAAAAAAATCTGCTACCATAGAAAAATCATCCATAAACACCTCCAAGGTGTTTTCAACCATATCTGAGAAAATAGACATCATGCACTGTTGAAAGGTAGCGGGTGCATTACACAATCAAAACGGTATCTGCTTAAATGCAAAAGTACCATATGGTCAGGTGAATGTCGTTTTCTCCTGATCCTACGAGGCTATATAAATCTGATTGTAACCAGAATAATCATCCAAGAAATAGTACCAACCTCTTCTCGCCAACCAATTAAGCATCTGATCCATGAAAGTCATTGGGAAGTGGTCCTTCAATGTCCATGAGTTGAGTTTTCTATAATGCATACACACCCTCCATCCGGTAATAGGCCTGAGTGGAATCAACTCGTTCTTCTCGTTGGCCACCACTTTCATACCCCCTTTCTTGGGCACGCACTAAACAAAACTTACCTACTTACTATCTAAAATAGGATATACTACTCCTGTATCTAGCCACATAATGATCTCTTTCTTTATCACCTCTTGCATAGGTAGGTTTAGACGATGCTTATGCTCAATGGTCAGAATATAATCTCCTCTAGCTGAATTTCATATGTATATTTACTAGGAAGGATACCGATGATGTCTGCAATCGTCCAACAAATGACCCTCTTATATCTCTTAAGAACAGAGATGACAGCTTTGACCTATTGCTCACCCAGAACAGCAACAATAATCGCAGGTAGTGTATTCCCACTACCTAGGAACACGTACCTTAAATTATCGGGCAACTCCTTCAGCTCCAAAGTAGGTGGCTCTTCTATAGAAGGCTTAGCAGGTGGACTTGGATAATTTTTCAAGTCTAAATCTAACTTCTTGGGTGCATATGAATAAGACCTTATGCCTGTTAAGGCACACACTGTCTCCTTATAATCTTCAGTACCGTCATGATCAAAATTCATCAATACAGCAACTAAAGTCTCCACAACAAATATTTCTTCTATAGATACTTCCTGCTCCTCCTCATAATAAACATCCATAATAGAAAATAAGCTCATATCTTCATGTTGTTTCATGGACTGACATACATCCAATCAAACTACTTCATCATTCAACCTGAATAGTAGCTCATTTGCCCTCAAATCAATTAGTACAATCCCAGTTGCAAGGAAAGGTCGACCCAAGATTATGGGAACCTTGAAATCCACCTTTTAATTAAGAATGAAAAAATCATCCAAAAATATAAAACTGGCCACTTTTACTAATACGTCATATAGAATCCCTATGAGCCATTTCACAGACCTGTCTGCGATAACTAACCTCATTTTTGTGGGTGTAGGATCCCCCAAACCCAGTCTATTTTACACAACAAGAGGTATTAAGTTTATACTAGCTCCCAAATCACACAAAGCTTTTGCGAAATCCAGAGACACAATAATACATGGGATGGTAAATGCTCCAGGTTCTGCCTTCTTCTACACCAAAGACCTTGTAGAGATAGCACCACAATGATGGATATTGTCCATCAGATCCTAACTAACTATTCGTTTCTTTGTGACAAGGTCTTTTATGAACTTTGCATACCCGGGCATCTGCTTTAATTCGTCTACTAATGGCAAATTAATCATTAACTACTTTAGCATGGCCATAAACTTGCCAAAACTTGTGCCACCAGCCTTCTTTTTCAACTAATGGGGAAATGGAGGAGGTGTTTTTAGAAGTATAGTAACCACCACTTCAGTCTCATTTTCCTTTTTCTTCTCCAACTCGTTAACTCTACTAATGGTTGGATGGTGTATTATCAATAACTTCATCCAATTTCTCAGACTCCACTAGATAACTTTCTTTATGCTCAATATCTTTTTCAATCACAGCTTTGCCCACAGATGGGCCTGGTAATACATTGCCACTCCATATGGTAATTGTCATGCAAAAGCTATCATTTCGAGGGTTCTAAACTATATCACTTGTCAAAGTTCTACTCTTTCTCTAATTTAATGTTGCTGAGAGTTGGCTCATTTACTGCTCCAATTATTTGATAGAAGTAGATTGTGAGTTTACCAACTGACTTATGAAAGACAAATCACTCTTCATAGTAGTCACCCCAGAGTTTGTAGTCTCAACTCCCTTTAATAATTTCTCTATAATGTCCTCAATAAACATCTTACCAGAGCTAGTGGCAGCATTATCTATGCTTCCAAGAGGTACATAAAGTCCACTCCTATCATTTTCCCTCTTCCAGTTACCTTGATCTTTATCCCTGTAACCAGCTTTGTCGTAATAGTTTCAACCTTGATTTCCTTGGGTATTGCCTCAGAAATCCACCTGATTATTTAGATAGTTTGCCTCTTCTTCTGAATCAGACTTAGCACTTTTCTGGGATGCAATAGTTTTCACCTTCTCAGTTTTTCCAAACAATAGATGCTTAGTCAGTAAGTCTATTTGTGTCTTCAAATATGCCATGTCCTGGCCATGTTCTTCCTCTTTCTTATGTTGCTCTACAGTCATACTAATAGACACAGTAGGGCTTTCTACCACATCCCTGGTATGCCAAGCTCTACTCTATTTGGTTATTCTATCAAGCATCTCTGAAGCCTCTAGAAAAGTAAGGTCAACAAACGATCCTCCTGTAGCATTGTCCACGTCTGGCTTCATAATAGAGTTCAAATCCCAATAAAGAATCATCCTCAAATGAATATCCGTTATGTTATGGTTCGGGCATTACATCATTTTCTTCTTAAACCTCTCCCAAGTCTCATAAAGAACTTCAGTGGGAAGCCATTGGAAGTTACTGATTTCTTCCCTCAACTTTACCCTCCTGAAAGGTGGAAAGATCCTTTTTAGGAAATCTTCTTTCAACTACCTCCAGTTAGTGATAGAGTTGGAAGTCAGCCCATTGAGCCATAGTATCGCCTTCCCAAATAGAGACAATGAAAATAAATGTAGGCAGATAGCATTCTAACCTACTCCTAGGTTATTAAAAGACTTACAAATGGTGACAAAGTTCACCAAGTGCATATTTGGATCATCTCTAGGAAGACCACCGAATAACCCCTTAAGATGAAGGAGTTGAATTATCGTACCGGTAATATTGAATTTATCTCAAGGTTCCAGAGGTGGAGGAATGATATTTATAGTTGCGCCTAGTCCATCCATTCAATCTTCGTCATTATTCAAATCAAAATGCCCTGGTTGACGCTCTTGCCTTTCCCTAAAGGGGCGATTCCTGTTTACATTCTGATTCACTTGTGTAGCCATATTCTCTGCACATCTCGGGTTAACAGGATCTAACAAATCATCATCCCCTAAATCATCATCATTAGGATTAGGATGATGCGCCTACTGGCCATCATTATGTTGATTTAGTTGAGCTCTAGCCAGAGTGGCTAGTCTTTTAGCATCGCCATTCTGCCAATTAACTATAGTTTTGGATGTATTAGTAATAATGGTGCACCTGATCTTCGTGTACTTAGCATACACAATAACTACCCCGTACAGAATAAAAAAAACAAGCGAAAGTAAAATTTGGGAAACTTGACAAAAGTTCAATTAACAAACACAAACTTAATTGACAACCGTATTCCCCGACAATGGTGCCAAAATTTGATATGCCTAAATTACAACTTTCTTACAAAAGTGTAAGTGGTCACTGTCAAATATAGAACCCGACTAGGTTAGGTATCGAATCCCACAGAGAATACTATGTTAACTAAGTATTATGACTGTTATTAGACTGTTGATCTAAGGTTCCGGAGTAAAGGGAGGTTTTGATGTGTTAATAATGTTCTTTCATTTTTGCATCATACAGAGGTCTAGCTAATGAGAGTTAATGCAAGTGTAATTTCAATGAAAATGATTTAACTAGAGTTATGCTCACCAAGATGTTCACATAGTTAGGGTTGTAAACTTGTGCTTGAATTCTAACTTATATGCTCACCAAGATGTTCAAACAGTTAGGGTTGTAAACTTGTGCTTAAATTCTAAATTATAATTTCAATTGCAAGAAGTAGTGAATTCTAAGAATTACCCACTTATTTCTCAACCTAATGGGTATTTCACCCTTTTCTTCTTTCGAACTTAAAAGATCCATGTATCATTTAATAGAACTCTCATGAGGGTTGATCCCATTAGGGCATTAACCCTTGACCTAATGGGTAAACATATGGATTTCATATGAATCACTTCTTTTCCCAACACCTACTTTCTTGCCAAACAAGTGGTGTTCATGGGCTCACTTCTCAAGTTTGCAACCAAGAGATGTCATTATAAAGAAGATAGATTTATGCAATTTAGATAGATATTAGAAATCAAATGAATTCATGACCCCAAGCAGCTCTCTACATCAAGGCTCCCATAACCCTAGTTATAAGAGTGTAGCTACTCATCTCACTATAAGATATCAAAGATATATTGATGTTCATAAATAAATTCAAGAGAGTACTTACAAAATTTACAATATTGCTCTTCTCAATCTTCAATAAAAAAAATGGAGAATAATACTCAGATCTTAATTTCTAGCTTCAAATCTCAATGAAAAGTGTTACATAGCTCTCAATAGAGGAGAAATTATGAAACTACTGTCAAAAGATGCGGAATAAAACCTAATACTTAGTATTTATATAATTCTAGAACTGGGATTTTAAGATTCCAACTTAGAGTTGCCACTTCATGCTCGACAATCGAGCAATGGTTCAGCGCTGGGGTGATAGACCATTGCCTAGACTATCGTTGGAGCTCCAGTGATTCCATATTCTATTTCTGGGTGATGGTTCATCGCAGGGTCGACGGTCTATCACCTAAACCATCGCAGGACTTCCAGTGATTCTGCATTCTATTTTTGGGCGATGGTTTAAGCCGACGGTTCGTTGCATGGTCGAAGGTCCGTTGCCTTAGCCGTCACTTATCATTTTTCCCTTGTTTTGCCTAGTTTATCCATGTTATTCTTCACGCTCAGTTCTTATCCTGAAAACACCAAAGTACAATGTTAAATACAATAATAGTTGCTTGAAAACACACAATTATCCTATGAAAAAGGCCTAAAATATTTCGTCAAATGTCGGACATCACATAGTTTTGGCCACAATAGTGAAAATAATTCTAAATTCAACATGGGAAACATGTTCATTCAGAGGGTCTTCCTGAATAGGTGGTAGTGCAGGATGATCCCCATTCATTCTTCTATTATTTCTTTTAGGAGGCCTTTTCTGTAAATGGATGAATTATTATTTAGAAAGGGAATCTAATAGAGCTCACACCCTTTCGCACGACATGAATACTTAAAGAAGGAAAACATTCCTATAACGTCTCGTAGCCTCTTACCCGTACGTGTGGCACGCTTCACACCCATGCAAAAGACTCTACTAAACGTGGCTTTTAGACACCCTAGGACACTTTAAGACCTTAGGATCTGATACCAAGATTGTCACAACCCGATACTACCCCCTAGTCATAACACGGTGCTCAAGGCTACAAATGACCCAAGCTAACCCATGATCTGGTATCTGCTATGAGCACTGAATAAAGTAATAAATAAACATCATATGCAGAAGCTAAATGAATATAATCTTGTTAAGATGTAATACTAAGACAATAATAACATGTCTGAACTATTGATAAAACTAAAAACAAATTAGAATATCTGAAATCCTCTAAGACATAATGAGTTGATGGGACAAACCCCCAACTAACTTCGACTGACTGAAATAAAGAAAATACTAAAAATAACTACAAATAACTTGTTGTTGATGGATAAGTATTCACCACAACTACTGCTGAGTGGAACTGAACTGACTAAGGGAGATTGGGGAACTGAGTTTGAACCTATGGTATAAGACAACATAGCACAAAAGAGAGTTTGTTGTCAGTAGTTTATATGTACTAGTATGATATAGGGACTAATTGAAGTACATTAAGATACTGAGTATGAATGAATAAACATAAAAACTATATGCAAGACCAAGTATAGCATGTAATGAAATAATCCATAAAACTGATTGATTGGATAACTGGTAAACTAAACACTTGGTCATGTAAACATATACTGATATAATCTGATAATTGAACTAAAATTGTAGGATTTATCATGTAACCGACATGCCCCAATGTGAGCCAATCGGGGTCTAACCTATAACCCCAGTTGGAAGGGTATCAGTACCTTTCCACGGGTACTAATACTGACTTTGTGGATCCACTAAATTGGTTCCCCAAAGGACTAGGGTGTCGGTCCTCTACTGGTGGGTGATCCCTGAGAGTGTCAATCCTCTACTGCCAGGTGACATCTCATAACCTACGCTAGCTACACAGTTCTAAAACTTAGGGACTGCTACTAAAGGTCTCAGTTCTCTACTGGCGGGTAAGCATTCATCCTTAGGTTTGTTCAGTGCTAAATTCTACTCCAAACTAAACTAACACTAATTAAAGTTAACATGGCTCACAACTGATAATTTCTCAACATAAATATGATAAATCTGAATCTGGTAGTAAAATCATGATCTGACTGATTTGTTGCTTGAAATTGAAAACATTCATAAACATATAGGTATCAGATGTTCATAACCGATCAACACTGAATAACACTTTAATACAATAACATCATCACAATATTGTAAGGAAATTCATGATTTGTAGACCCAAAATATAGTACATTTTACTAGACTGATGAAATCCATGATTATGAATATGAGAATAGATTAAACTTGTGCGGAAAATATAATCACATGATTTAATTCAAAACTTGATAAATTGACATGGAATCAACTGAACATGATATAGATGTTGACATTACAAAGCATGTAAGAGTATAATTCACATGGGGAAACAAATGTCATAGTTTGATTCAAAACGATTAAGAGAAAATCAAGTAAATTCATGCTTAGCATTGAAATTTCATTAAAAGAGGAAAAATGATTTACACTTTAAAATAAGGGAATCTTGGGACTCAATGGGTGGAAGAAACCCATTGATGAATATCCCACATACCTAAATTGCTTAAATTCTTGGAGAAAACTTGGAATTGTGACCTTGAATGGGTGAATTCTTGGAAGAAGTTTTGATTTTTGTGTTCTTTAGAATGAGAGATGATTATACATTGTTAACTGATGATGAATGGAGAAAATAATACCCCTCTTGGGTTTTAAAATTTTGAATTGGGTACTTGGGGAAGAAGGAAAAATACCAAAAAGCCCCTAACCTTTTTAACGAAGCTGTAGGATTTACACTTTCTCTGTGGCACAGAGTCTAACCTCTACGACATATTGTGTATCATGGAGACTAATCTCTGTGACTCACTGTGTATCGCGGATGGCCAGTCTCTATGGCACAAAAAAATCATGGAGGCATACTACCTTCGTGGTCCAAAAACACCCTAACCTCTTCCAAAAATTCCAAAACTCTCTCGAATGGCCCTTTTAACATCTCTAAACATATTTCAACTCATAAATCAATGTTTCAAACTCGGAAAGGCCAAAAATAAAATGTTCAAATTCTTGGGGTGCTAAAATGGCCATGTCACTTGTACTTAGTGTAAATTAAATGGCTTTGGGACTTATAAACATGTGAAGAATAACTGTAAACTGTTCTAGGATCTTGTAGGGTATTACACCCTGGCCACGATAAACATCTCAAACCAAAAAGGCTTGGGAAGACCCCCTTGGCATACTATCATAAGCATAATATGAACTGAAGTGTGGAAGTACAATGTAAATCCAAGGAAGTCTTTTAAGATATATGAAATAGAAATCCCCAACTCTAAACAAAACATTATAACAACCATTTAACAATACCTCATCTACGTAGCCTCTAATCATAACTAAACTTCTAGGTAGGGTCAAGGTGTAATGACCCAAATTTTTGATAAAATATGTGAAAAATATGTTTTTATATGATTTGACTATTAAACCCTTCCCTGTAGTTGCATTGTGGTATTTCTAAGGTTTGGGGTTAATAGACACAGTTCCCAATGTATTTTCATGCCATTGTGCCATTATTTTTTAATCCAAGCTACGGATGGATGAACGAACGATGCTAGTAGATCCAAAACATTAATTTTAGGGTGGTAACATATTTGGTGTGATTTTACAGATTTTAATTCTCATTTTGACCCTTGGTTTGGAAAGTTGTGATTTCGAATTTTGGGGATCAACTTTTTGAAAATGACATTTATTCAAAAATCTAATATTGCCATTGAGTTCATAGAATAAAATTTTGTGTGGTTACCTAGTTCAGTTGCATGTATCAAATTTTGAATAAATCCCGAGACCTTAGCAGAAACTTGGGAATTCACTAAATTTCAGTTGTCAACTGTCATGGCAGAGGATAGTGCAATTGCACCAATGCCTATGTCGATCTCCATATCTGCTCTTGCATATAAGTTATGTGATTATACACTTAGGGGTGTGATTACAACATCTGGGAACCTGGTATGGGTATAAATAAACCCCTTAGGTCACAAATTGACCCTTTCTCACTTATTATTGAGTGCTAAAAATCTTAAAATAGTGTGAGCTTAAAAGTGAAGCTTGTGGGTGCTTGGGGATCTCTATTAACATCCATTTCTTAATTCTCTTATGGATTTAAGGTTAGAATTCATCCTTTTCTTACTGAATTTCTCGGTTAATTTCTCAAAACCTCAAAAACTTATGGCTTGATTTTAAACTCCAAATTTTACTTGAATAATGTTCCTAATCTTATAAGTACTAGTTTTTCTATATTTAACCTTCAAAATAACTTCAATTCTTGATGTTAAAATGGATTCCAAAGGTTTTACCCGATCAAGTTTAAAAATGGTTTTTCTTCGATTTGAACTTTGTTTTTAACTCAATTTGACTTGAGTTTTCAATGATAGATTCCTAAACGTATGGAGAACATGTTTTAAAATAAAGTTATGATTGTTCCCTTTCTTTTCATAAACCCATTTCAAGGGTCTGTTTTTACCCCAAATCGATAGTAGTCTACATGAGTATCATTGGATTTGTTTTGATGTTATTTCTTGGTTTTAGTTGCTTTTAGGATCGTTCGTGAGAAGTAAAGTCATGGGTTTAAGTGTTTCAGACCTATTTTCGGTCTTGAGGTAGGTTATGCCTTAACACTTTTAGACTGGACTAGGTAGTTAATTTGTATACAAAATGTATGCTAAGGGGATGGGAACTAATCATGAATTTAGCTATATTAATGTGTTGAGATCATGTAGGGGCCTATATATAATGTAATTTTGTTTTGAGATATTTTGTGATATGTGTGATTGTGTGGGGTCCTACATGATGTTGATAGTCTAAAAATATGTGAATAATTATATTGTGTCATTGAAATTCCTATTGTGGTACCATTGGTGTATTGTGTTATATTCATATTTGATTGGCATATGAATCATGTTGAATTTTATGGATGATGGGAAATAATGAGTGGGTATTGGATCATGTGATTATGAGATGTATCATTATGGATGGTTGTGGAAATACATTATGTGGTGGTTTGTGGAAATACTCAATGTGATTGGTTGTGAGCATTAAATATTCATATCATACTCTTTTATGAAATATTCCAACATGGAAATACTTGATAAAAAACTGACAACAGCTTTTTAAAACTTTTTTCTAAGGATGTGCTGGAAAGATGATATTATGACATCTTATAGAACCTGTTCCAGGGAGGACATATGGATATATGAATTATATATGGGTTGATCAACCCCCAAGGGTCCCATATCAGAAGGCTTACATCTGTAGGTGTATACGAAGGTTGTGTGAAGACCTCATGCATTATCATCATCATTATCTTATACATTGCACTTACCTTATTATGTTTGTGTTGTGTTTGAATTGCAATATTGACTTATTATGCCTAATTTGTGATATCTTTCATTAGTTGTACTTGACAATCTTGTATGTACATGTTCTTCTGTATCCTTACTTGTATGAGATATAATGTATACTTATGCTCTGATTGGTCATGTTATTATCTACTTTGCTCGATCGACCTATGATACCTACTGAGTATAAGTGGACAATACTCATGCCTACTGCACCCTTTCGATGCAGGTCCTAGTTCGAGTGCACCCCATTTTAGTTAATTCGGGCGATACCTAGTTCCTTCAAGGTAGTATTTGACTTTCAGGAATCCGAATGTATTCTAATACCTTTCTTATAGACTATGTCTTTATTTTCATATTAGAGACAAAGTTCCTCTTGTATTTTAGGATATCTTATGTATTTCATGTGGATTTGGGTTGTACTAGCTACGTTCTTATACTGTGGCATCAGTATTGGGGAGTTATGGCTTCATTGTGGTTTAAGTTTCTTTCTATATTTGTTATGCTTAGATGGTTTGGCTTTATTCTAGAAGCCTTACCTTAGGGGTATTTCTGTCTTTTTCTTTTTGCATATTAGTTTGGGTGATAGACTTACTTTTCAAGGTACGCTGCAACAAAGTCTATCATGACCCTAAATTTTGGCCCGTGACAAATTGCTATCAGAGTATCCAGGTCTATTGGTCTCAATGATATAAGAACAAGATGTCTAATAGAGTCTCATTGTAACACCCCAAAATTTGAGTTCCCAAGATGCCACACGGCGCTCCGAACTGCAAGTAATCCTAAGCTAACCCTGGCTGATTTCTACTAAGTCAGGATCTCAAAATAGGGGAAATAAATATGTAATTATAATAAATGCAGAAATCTTATTTGAAACATAATAATCTCACAAGTCTTGGTAAAACAATAGTGAAGAATCTGAATACTGAATCAAAAGTCTTGGTAATAATGCTGAAAGATCTGAATACTGAAACAAAATCTGAATACTAAATCTAGTAGTCCAACAAGCCTCTACTGACTAAATCTAAAGAGTCACTAGGACAGGCCCCAACTGACTCAAACCGTCTGAAAGGAATGCGAAAACATTTATTTATAAACTGAAGACATGAATATATAAGTCCCCAAACTATGAGGACTCACCAACTACAGGGATATAGATAAGATACTCGAAGATCACAAGCGCTGCTGAGACTGAGCATCTGAACCTACATTATGAGACAATGTAGCACTAGATATATATGTGGATCAATACTTTAATGATGTACTGAGTATATAGGGGTGAATGCAATAAGTAAATAATATCATCACAATTTATAAAATCATGCATGCTAAATGTAAATGACTCACATAGGCTTGAGTAATCTGAAAACTGAAGATCATAAACCATGAACAATAAAACATATAATATAAATCTTTTGAGCCATTATATTCAGTTCTAAAATCTGTTCTTTTTGAAAGTTGCTACATTATATTATCAATTTGTAAGGGGAATACTTCATCTCAAGACCTTAAAGAAAATCTCAAAATCATAGCTTTCAAAGCATATGTTTTTATCTTAAGGCTTTACGTCAATAGACTATTTTAAGAGTAGGGGGGACATCTTATTGGTGTTCTTCTAACCTACATACACCATGTGAGAATCCATGGAGTCCCACGTCTTGTCCCTGTTGGGTAGGGCTGTTCTAACCTTGCCATCGGAATAGAACTTTTTATCTTAAGTGATCACAATCTTAGTCATCCACGTAGAAGTGGGAATAATCTTAAACCTACGGTGGTACGTAGTTCTGGGGCATGTACCTTGGTAACATACCCATCTCGGTGCTAAATACTACTCCCATTATTATGCTCAAAATCTTAAGAAATCCACTTCAAAATAGCACAAGGGTTTACAAGAAAACCAATTATGCTCCTTCTTTTCTTTAAATCTCAAGTCATATGAACAAAGTGGATTCTTTATCTTATCTCAGGACCAAAAAGGTCAAATCTTGATCAATAATCTGAGAATATTCTTATCTTAGGGTGCTCATAGCACAAACAATCTTGAAATAGCAATCTTTAATTAGGGATTAGTAACCCATACATCAACTCATGTTAAAACATCAAAATATTCATGCTTGGTGATATAACATTCAAAAATCAACATAAAATTCTGGAAATTTCTGCAATGTGCATTAAAATATGAACATAATCAAGTAATTCAACTTTTAATTCATTGGAAATCTCATAAACTTGTAAATAACAATAATGGGTATAAACCTTAACTTCAATTTAATCAGAAATCACATAAAATTCAGCAAATTTGCATTTAAAATAAGTTTTGGGCACAAGGATGAAAGGATTATCCTTGTTCATAACCCTACATACCTTAATTGGTGATCTTTGATGAAAATCTTGAATCTTGGATTCCTATTGAGGCTTTGTTGATGAATTCTTAGAGCCCTTGTGTTGGGAATCCTAAATCTTGAATTTCTTGGGAGAATTAATAGAGGAATTTGGATTTCTTGGGGAGAAAGTTTGATGATCTAGGGTTTTGCTTGAGAGAGATTTGATGAAAAGTGGTTGTAAAGTGATTTAAAGAGGTTTAATTCATAGTTTAAGACAGATTAGGGGTTGGGAGGATGACCAAAATACCCTCTTTAATCTTTTAAACAAAACTAGAAGAATGATTTTTTTGCAAACTGGGTGGCCACCGCGGGTGCCACTATCGCAGTGGCTCACTGAAAAAATGGACGAATGGGAACTAGGCTTTCACCGCGACGTGCCACAATCGTGAAGCCCTTTAATTTGTCATTTTGACCACTAGCGCGATGCACCAGTATCACGAGGTCTCAGTGGAAATTGCCAAACGAGAAATTGGGCCACCCCACAACATGCCAAAATTGTGAAGTCTCACTGAAAATTGACAATTGTGATTTTACGCTTCTCCGCGACGCGCTAAGGGACCAAATCACGGTATTTTATGACTGGAACTTAAAATAGCCATAACTTCTTACTCGATTATCGAATTTAGGTGAATCTTATATCGTTGGACAGCTTATTCAATTTCCTACAAAATGGGAGGTCTAAATCTGGAGAATTCCACATGATATAAATAGTATTTATTTTGGAAGCTATCCATTAACATTCTAGGGATGAATTTAAGCAAGGAAAATGATGGGGTATTATAATATCTCTCCCTTAAAAACATTCATCCTCGAATGTTGCTAGTTAGACTAAGAATACTGAGGAAATTTGAGGCTATAAGCTATCATGCACAACTGAAATAAACTGAACAACTGAATCAAAATTATTCTGAGCTTTTGAGTAATTTTGTGAGTCAATGAACTTACATGAGGACAACTATATAGCTGAATATATGATTAGAAAAGAACTAAATAAAGGAAGAGTATTACCTTCGGCTAAATCTGAGTTTGCAGAGATGAGGTGAGGGTACTTGGCTCACATATCTACTTCTGTTTCCCAAGTGGCACCCTCAACCAATTGATTCTGCCAAAGAACTTTGACCAAGAGAACTTCTTTGTTCCTTAGTCTACGGATTTGATGATCTGAAATCTCAACTGGAATCTCTTCATAAGAAAGGTTGTTCTGAATATCTGAGCTTTCTAAAGAAACTACAATAGTGGAGTCACCGATGCACTTCTTAAGCATAGAGACGTGAAATATAGGATGAACGGCTGACAAGTCTGAGGGAAACTCAAGCTTGTAAGCTACTTTCCCAACACAACTCAGAATTCTATAAGGGCCAATATACCGAAGACTAAGTTTCCCATTTTTGCCAAATCTCTTCACCCCTTTCATAGGTTAAATCTTCAAATATACAAAATCACCAACCTCAAACTTGAGGTCCTTTTTTCTCACATCTATATATGATTTCTGAGGACTTTGAGTTGTTTTCAATTTCTCCCCAATCAACTTAAACTTCTCCATAGCTTTATACACTACATCAGGCCCAAGTAAAGCGGCCTCACCCACCTCAAATCAACCTATGGGTGATCTATATCTCCTCCCATAAAAAGCCTCAAATGGGGTCATCTGTATGCGAGAATTATAACTGTTGTTATAAACGAACTCAATCAATGGAAAATGCTTATACCAACTACCTTTAAAATCAAGAGCACATGCCCTCAACATATCTTCTAGAGTTTGGATGGTCCTCTCCGCTTGGCCATCTATTTGAGGGTTGAAAGCTGAACTAAGATGGACTTAGGTACTAAGACCCTTCTGAAAAGCTCTCCAAAACTGAGAGGTAAATTAAGTACCCCTATCTAAGATGATAGACGAGGGAACTCCATGTAATCTAACTAACTCTTGGATATACAACTTAGAATAATCCTCGATTGTATACGATGTATGAACTGGTAAGAAATTTACTGACTTAGTCAATCTATCTACTATAACCCAAACCGAATTATAATGATGATGCAAATGGGGTAAACCAGTCACAAAGTCCATATTCACCTCTTTCCACTTCCAAGTAGGGATACCAAACTCTTGCAACATACCACCAGGCCTTTGGTGCTCTACCTTAACCTGTTGATAAGTCGCACACTTAGCTATAAACTTTACTATATTTCTCTTCATACCACTCTACTAATAGATTTCTCGTTAGTCGCGATACATCTTTGTAGTACCTGGATGAATAGAATAACGCGGACCATGTATTTCCGCCATGATTCGCAGTCTCAAATCATCAACACAAGGTACACACATGCTACTATGGTATCTCAACATGCCATCTCCCTCTTGATAGAAAGCCTCTACCTTTTGGTCTTTAACTGACTCCTTTAGATTAACCAAACAAGAATCTATATCTTGCTTTTCCTTTATTTTCGAAACTAGGGAAGATTCAAAACTATTTTGAACCCATACATTCCCTTCAGCTGAATCAATCAACCTAATACCCAATCTAGCCAAACGAGGAACGTATTAAGATAACTCTTTCTTATCATTCTCTACATGAGCAACACGACCCATAGACAACCTACTAAGGGCGTCTACAACTACGTTGCCCTTGCCCAAAGAATACAACACACTTATATCATAATCCTTCAATAATTCTAACTATCTCCTCTGATGAAGATTCAACTCCCTCTAGGTAAACACATATTGCAAGCTTTTGTGGTTCGTGAACACATCAACATCAATACCATATAGATAATATCTCCAGATTTTCACAACAAACACCACAGCAGCAAATTCCAGATCATGGGTTGGGTAATTCTTTTCAAGAGGCTGGAGCTATGTAGAGGAATAGGCTATGACCTTATATCTCTGCATCAACACATAACCCAAACCAACTCTGGAGGTATCACAATACACCATAAAATCGTTCGTACCATTAGGTAACGCTAAGACTAGGGCTGTAGTGAGTCGAGTCTTCAACTCCTAAAAACTCTTCTTGCAAGAATCCAACCACTGGAACTTAACTTTATTTTGGGTCAATATAGATATCGAGGTGGCAATAGATGAGAAACCTATAACAAAACAGTGATAATAGCTAGCTATACCCAAGAAACTCTTAATGTCAGATGGAGAGATAGGTTTAGACCAATTTCTTATGGCTTCTGTCTTTTGGGGATCGACTCTAATGCCATTGGTGAAAACAATATGACCAAGAAAGGCTACTAATATTAGCCAAAGTTCACGCTTGCTGAATTTGGCAAACAATTGATGATCTCTAAGAGTTTTCAAGATAATTCTAAGATGATTTAAATGGTCATCATTACTACGGGAGTTCATAAGGATGTCATCTATGAATACTATGACAAACATGTCAAGATACTATTTGAACACTAGGTTCATGAGGTCCATAAAATCTACTGGAGAATTGGTTAGCCCAAAATACATGACTAGAAACTCAAAATGACCATAACGAGTTCTGAAAGTTGTCTTTGGAATATCATATTCCCTTACTTTAAGCTGATGACAGTCGGATCTAAGGTTTATCTTTGAGAAATAACTTGCACCTTAGATTTGGTCAAATAAGTTAACAATCCTAGGAAGAGGATATTTGTTCTTGACTATGACCTTATTTAGCTGATGATAGTTAATAGACATTCGCAAAGAACCATCTTTATTTTGCATAAATAGGATAAGAGCGCCCCATGGAGAGACACTAGGACTTATGAAACCTTTATCTAAAAGATATTTGAGTTGCTCTTTCAACTCCTTAAGCTCTGTGGGAGCCAAATGATATGGAGGGATAGAAATAGGCTGAGTATTTAGGAAAAGGTCAATATTGAATTCTATCTCTCTATTGGGAGGTACCCTGGGATATTTTTTAGAATACATCAGGAAACTCATTAACTACTCTGACTAACTAAATTGGGGGAGTCTCAGACTTAGTGTCTTTAACTCAAACTAGATGGTAAATGCAACCTTTTGATATCAACTTTTTGGCCGTAAGGTAAGATATAAAATAACTCTTAGGAGACACTAAATTACCTGACCATACAAAGACTGGCTCATCTGGAAACTGGAACTTCACCACTCAGGAGCAACAATCAATAGAAGCATAAGATGAATAGAGCTAATCCATACCAATAATAAGATCAAAATCAACCATATCTAGCTCTATCAAGTCTGCTAACATGACTTTATGAAGGACAGTGATAGGACACCTTTTACTAATTTTCTTACCAATAACTGACTTACCTACTGTAGTAGAAACCAAGAAAGGCTTAGGGATCTTTTCAGAATTTAACTCAAAATTTACTGAAACTAATGGGTTCACATAAGAGAAACTCGACCCAGGGTCCAACAACACATAAACATCATAATGAAAGACACGAACCATACCAGTAACAACATCTGGGGAATTCTCTTGCTCCTAGCGGGATGGTAAAGCATAAAACCAATTCTGGTGCTGACCACCACCAATACTGGATGAAGCACCCTAAAGAGAAGCTGGGTGACCTAGAGGAGCTGGTGCACTAGTATCTTGAGTCTGGGGACGAACATCTCTATTTCCCTGTCTAGCATGCGGGCACTCTTTGATTTCGTGACCCAGATGGCCACAACCATAACAACCTTTACGACCTCACAAATACTCACCCAAATGGCCACACACACTATTCTTAGATCTGGACATAGAAGATTTACCCCACTATCCTTGCCATTTTCTGGGTGCGGAAGCACTGGCTAAAGAAAGTGTAAGCATAGATTAATGATTTTAAAGCTGTGAAAGATTTCCTCTTCTAGACTTATTTTGACCTTGATCAAACTGCCCTATTCTAGCCTCTTATTTACTCTCTCTCTTTTCTCCAACTTTTCTACCTCAATCTTCTGAGCGTGCATCATCAATTTAGAAAGATCTATGTCTCTAATGAGCAAAATAGTCCTACTCTCCTTAACTACCAACCCAGACACACTGGTCACAAACTTACTCATACTTGACCTAGGGTCAGCCATCTGTTCAGGGGTATACTTAGACAACTGGTTAAACTTAAGAAAATACTCCTTCACCATCACTGAGCCTTGCCTAAGGTTCATGAACTCTTCTATCTTAGATTTCCTTACCTCTCATAGGCAGAACTTATATAAGAATTCATCTTGAAAAATCTACCAAGTCATGGGAGCTGCATTCTTCCTTCTAGTTTTCTTCAACACCACTACCCAATCATATGCATCATATTTCAGCCTATAGGATGCCCTAAACATCCTACCTTTGACCTAAAGAATTTTGGAAAGTTCATTCTCATAAAAACTTAAATTCTGGCAGTGGCAAGTCCCTATCTTATTGGAGTGGGATTGCAGCTTGATGGTTGCCCTTAACATTAGCTGTCACAGATTGAGCTAGCACCTAAAAGGCAGCCCAAAACTCTGCATGTGACACATTCTCATTCAAAAGATCTACGGGCTGAGATGGCTAGCTATTATTTCTGTAAGCTCGACGAGGAGGCATTTTCTGCCACGTGAAAGCACAAGTTAGAAGCAGATAGAGACACAAAATGCATGATAGACCATAAAAGAAGAGATGATTTCCTAAAATGTTGTATAGCCTCTAGCCTATAGATGTGGCATGCTTCACACTGATGATCAAAACTCTATATAACGCGTCTTGTCTAACTCCATAGGACTCTCTAAACCTTAGACTCTGATACCAAGTTTGTAATGCCTCAAAATTTGAGTTCCCAAGATGCCACATGGTGCTTTGAACTATAAGTAGTCCTGAGCTAACCTTGGCTGATTTCTACTAAGTCTGGATCTCAAAATAGGGGAAATGAATATGAAATTATAATAAATGCAGAAATCTTATCTGAAACATACTAATCTCACAAGTCTTGGTAAAACAATAGTAAAGAATCTAAATACTTAATAAAAAGTCTTGGTAATAATGTTGAAAGATCTAAATACTGAAACAAAATTTGAATACTAAATCTAGTAGTCCGACAAGCCTATACTAACTAAATCTAGAGAGCCACTAGGATAGGCCCCAGTTCGCTCAAACTATTTGAAAGAAATGCAAAAATATCTATTAATAAATTGAAGACATGAATAGCTAAGTCTCCAAACTATAAGGACTCACCAACTGTAGAGATGTAGATAAGATGCTCGAAGATCACTCACGTTACTGAGACTGAGCACCTAAATCTACATTATGAGATAATGTAGCACATAAACGTATATGTGGATCAGTACTTTGATGACATACAAAGTATATGGGGGTGAATGCAATAAGTAAAAAATATCATCACAATTTATAAAATCAAGAATACTGAATGTAAATGACTCACATAGTCTTGAGTAATCTGAAAATTGAAGATCATAAACCATGAATAATAAAGCATATAATATAAATCTTGTGAGCCATTATATTCAGTTCTAAAATTTGCTCTTTCTGAAAGCTGCTAGATTATCTTATCAATTTGTAAGGGGAATACTTCACCTCAAGACCTTAAAGAAAATCTTAAAATCATAGCTTTCAAAGCATATGTTTTTATCTTAAGGCTTTATGCCAATAGACTATTTTAAGAGTAGGGGGACATCTTATTAGGAGGTTCTTCCAACCGACATACACCATGTGAGCAACCATGGAGTCCTACATCTTTCCCCGGTTGGGTAGGGCTATTCTACCATTTCCATCGGAATAGAACTTCTTATCTTAAGTTATCACAATCTTAGCCATCCACATTAAAGTGGGAATAATCTTAATCCTATGGTGGCACGAGTTCTGGGGCATGAAACCTTGGTAATATAATCATCTTGGAGCTAATTACTAATCCTATTTTTTTGCTCAAAACCTTAAGAAATCCACTTCAAAATAGCACAAGGGTTTACAAGAAAACCAATTATGCTCCTTCTTTTCTTTAAATCTCAAGTCATATGAACAAAGTGGATTCTTTATCTTAGCTCAGGACCAAAAAGGTCAAATCTTGATCAATAATTTGAGAATAATCTTATCTTAATGTGTTCATAGCACAAATAATCTTGAAATAGTAATCTTTAATTAGGTATTAGTGACCGATACATCAACTCATGTTAAAACATCAAAATATACATGCTTGGTGATATAACAGTCATAAATCAACTTAAAATTCTAGAAATTCCTGCAATGTGCATGAAAATATGAACATAATCAAGTAATTAAACTTCTAAATCATTGGAAATCTCATAAACTTGTAAATAACAATAATGGATATAAACCCTAACTTTAATTTCATATGAAATCATATAAACTTCAGTAAATTTGCATTTAAAATATGTTTTGGGCACAAGGATGAAAGGATTATCCTTGTTCATAACTCCACATACCTTAATTGGTGATCTTTGATGAAAAACCTAAATCTTGAATTCCTATTGATGCTTTGGAGATGAATTCTTAGAGCCCTTGTGTTGGGAATCCTAAATCTTGAATTTCTTTGGAGAATTAATGGTGGAATTTGGATTTCTTGGGGAGAAAGTTTGATGATCCAAGGTATTGCTTGAGAGTGATTAGATGAAACGTGGTTGTAAAGTGCTTTGAAGGGGTTTAATTCATTGTTTAAGATGGATTAGGGACTGGGAGAATGACCAAAATACCCTCTTTAATCTTTTAAATGAAACCAAAAAAATAAATTTTTTTGCCAATTAGGTGGTCACCGTGATGCACCACTGATTTATTGGCTCACTAAAAAAATGGACGAGAAGGAACTGGGCTTTCACCGTGAAATACCTCAATTACGAAGCCCTTTAGTTTGTCATTTTGACCACTGACACACCACGCCAGTATCGCGAGATCTTACTGGAAATTGACAAACGAGAAATTAGGCCTCTCTATAATGCACAAAAATTATGGAGTCTTATTGGAAATTGACAATTATGATTTTACGCTTCTCTGCGATGCGCTAAGGGCCCAAATCACAGTGTTTTATGACTAGAACTTAAAATAGCCATAACTTCTTACTTGCTTATCAAATTTTGGTAAATCTTATACCGTTCGAAAGCTTATTTAATTTCCAACACAATGGGAGGTCTAAATATAGAGAATTCTATATGAATAAATAGTATTTCTTTTGGAAGCTATCTCTTAATATTCTAGGGACAAATTTAAGCTAGGAAAATCACAGGGTATGACACTCGCAGATCGGTATATAGACATTCATAGCTATCTTTGAGAGGCTATAATATGTCTTTTGGAAACTTTCCTTATTTTTCCCCTTATCATGTATTCTTCATACCTTGTGTCTTAAGTTGTGGTTCACCATTTCTGTGCAGATAGTGTTGTCTAGGTCCTATGAGGCCAGATATGCAAAAACTTCTTCCAAAAGGCAAGACTCGAGATATGAATGAATCAAAAGAGTAGATGGGCCCCTGGATCAGCCTCGTCTAGAAGGAGTGCTTGGGAGTCTCCCCTGATCCTCAGGTGGAGCCTATTGGGGGTATAGGTTTAGCTCCAGTTCCTTAGAGTTCATCCATCCAGTCTTGGAGGGGTTGTTAGTGTGGTTTTTGACCTTCTTAGAGGGTTCTTCTTTGGTTATGTCAGGTGTTCCTTCAGTACTAAGTGTGAATCCTCCATTTTTACTTTTTGTTGGTACCCCTTAGACACTGAGTATTATTTCTCCATCAGTGCCAATATTTAAGTATATTATACCGAGATTTGAAGTTCAACCATAGCTTATATTACCTCCTCAGATGGGATCTTAGTCAGCTAAGTTCACTATGTATCCTCTTGCTGTGAGTATTGTTAAGTCTTTTAAGGATCAAAAAAGGTTTGAGAGATTTACTCATTTAGGTCTCCTTAAATTCAGTGGTGTTGTAGATAAGGATGCGTATGAGTTCCTGATTGATTATCCAGATAAGTTTCATAATTTGGATTTTCTTGATTGTATAGAGTTGCTTATATTACTTATTAGTTAAGAGATACTACTAGAGATTAGTGGAGGTCTCTCATGGGTTGTAGACCTTTTTATGCCCCTGAAATGATATGAAATCAGTTTGTCGATGTCTTTTTAGAGAGATTTGTGCCTTAGTATTAAGGGATTGAATGTGTGAAGAGTTTGATTGCTTGGATCAGGGTTCTATGACTGTAGCAGAGTATGGAGCACGCTTTTATGCCTTTTCTAGGTATTCTTATTCTTGTATTTCCACTGAGTATAAAAAAATTTGGAAGTTCGTGAAGGTTTTAGATATTTCCCTTCAGTTGTCTACATCTTAGATGGTCATATTTAGAGCGACCTTTTGGAGTATAGTAGATAATGCCCGAGGGCATCCATAGAGCCTCTCAGCAAGGAGCCCAATAGGTGCGCCATTTTAGTGAGTTCAGAGGTCAGACTCCTCATGGTAGGGATTTTAGAGGTTCTCATAGATATTAGGGTAGACTAGTGCAGGAGTTTAGGTGGTGGATCTTCTAATGCAACAGTGTAGGGTGGTCATTCGGGCTTAGTAGTATTTTCTCCAATTAAGGCGATCCGTAGAGCTTGTTTTGTGTGTCATGAGGTTGGCTATTTGTCCAAAGACTATACTTGCTGTGTGATTAGAGCTACTCCTACTAAAGTTGTGAAAGGTGGAGGTGCTACCAGAGGTGTGAGAGGCAGAGGTAGAGGTAGTAAAGCTCGCGGTGATGGTCGTGGGGCTACTCAGTTGGTTGGTGGTCGGGGATAGTGCTATGCTATACCACCCAGAGCTGAGGTAGAGTTTTCAGATATTGTGATCACAGGTATCATCCCCATTTATTTAAGATCTGCATCTATGTTATTTGAACCTGAATCAACTTTCTCCTATGTGTCTACAAATTTTACTTTAGGTTTTGATTTTGTTAGCAAGCCTCTTGCTATGCCTATATATATATCTACCCAATAAGAGATTCTTAAATGGTGGATCGGATGTACCAATCTTGTGTTTTGACTTTCTTGGGCCGTGAGACTTGGGTAGATTTGCTTGTGTTAGATATGGTTAATTTTAATGTTATTTTGGGCATGGATTGGTTGGTTTCTTATCATGTTGTTTTAGACTATTATGCTAAGACAGGGACTTTAGCTTCACTGGTATGCCAAAGATAGCTTGGAAGGGTGCACTTTATTCTGGTCCTAAGAGGATTATATTATATGTTCCGGCTTATAGATTTGTTGAGAAGGGATGTTTATCTTATTTGTCTTATATTCATAATACTAGTGTTACTTCACCTCCATTCCTGGAGTTTGTTCATATTGCTCATGAGTTTATGGATGTGTTACCTACAGATTTGGCTGGTACACCTCCAAATCGTGATATTGATTTAGGTATGGATGTTGAGCCGGGCACGAAGCCTATTTCTATTTATTCTTATAGGTTGGTCCCAGTCAAGTTGAAGAAATTTAAGGATCAGTTGTAGGAGTTATTGGATAAGGGATTTATCTGACCTAATGTATCACCCTGGGATGCACCTGTCTTGCTTATCAAGAAGAAGGATGGGTCTATGCACATGTGTATTGATTATTGGTAATTAAACAAGGTAACGGTTAAGAATCAGTATCCTCTTCCTCATATTGATGATTTATTTGATCAACTTCAGTGTGCCGTAGTGTTTGTCTAAGATTAATTTGAGATTCGATTACCATCAACTGAGGATTAGAACTTTGGATATTCCAAAGATAGCTTTTCGAACTAGATATGGTCACTATGAGTTCTTAGTCATGTCTTTTGGGTTGACCAATGCCCCAGCCACATTCATGGAGTTGATGAACTAGGTATTTTAACTGTATCTTGACTTTTTTAATTATATTCATAAATGATATCTTGATTTATTACAAGAGTGAGACAAAGTATAAGGAGCATTTACGCATTGTGCTTTAGACTTTGAGGGATGAGAAGTTGTCTACCAAGTTCTATAAGTATTAGTTTTGTTAGAGTTTCATTCTTTCTTAGGTCATGTGGTGACTAAGAAGGGTATTATGGTTGATCTATCCAATACTAAAGCGGTTCATGATTGGGATAGACCTACTTCGCCCATCGAGATTTAGAGTTTTGTTAGCTTGGTAGGGTGTTATATGCATTTTGTTAAGGATTTCTCATCCATTGCAGCTCAGTTGACCAAGTTTACTTAGAAAAAAAATTCCTTTCAGTGGTTCGATGATTATGAGGTGAGCTTTTAATATATCTAGGATTTTTCAACTTTAGCTCCTATCTTGACTTTACCCAGGGAGGGCGTGGGTTTCACCGTGTTTTGTGATGCTTCAGGTGTTGGATTAGGTGTTGTATTGATGCAGAAGGGTAAGTATTTTCTTATGCATCTCATTAGTTGAATCTTCATGGGAGAAATTACCCTACCCATGATTTGGAGTTGTACGCAGTTATGTTTGCATTGAAGTTGTGGAGGCACTATCTGTATGAAGTTTGATGTGAGATTTTCTTGGATCATCATAACCTTCAGTACTTCTTTACCCAATGAAATCTTAATATGAGGCAGCACCATTGTCTTGAGTTGCTTAAGGGTTATGACTTCACTATACTTTATCATCCGAGAAAGGTTAATGTGGTTGCAGATGCCTTGAACCAAAAGTCAACTAGCATGGGTAGCTTGGTTCATCTTTTGACCTAAGAGAGGCCTTTGGTCTTAGAGAACCAGTATTTACCTAACTAGATGGTTAGGCTTGATATTTCAACACCTAGGTGTGTTTTGACATTTGTGGAGGCTAGGTTTTCTTTAATTGAGCAGATTCGAGTTCATTAGTTTAATGATGTAGAATTAAGATAGATTCAAGATAAGATATTAAGTGGCGAGGATAAAGAAGCCGCACTTGATTCAAATGGTGTTTTGAGGATTACAGTCCAAGTTTGTGTGCCGAGAGTGGGTGATTGTATTAGGTTGATTTTGGAGAAGGCTCATTATTCCAGGTATTCTATCCACCTAAGAGTAACTAAGATGTATCGTGAATTAAGGCAGCACTACTGGTGGGGTGGTATGCGGAAGGATGTAGCTAACTTTATAGCTCCTTGCCTTTATAGTCAGCAGGTGAATGTCAAGTATTTGAAGCCTGGTGGATTGCTTTAGCAGTTACCTATTCCCGAGTGAAAGTGGGAACGGATCATGACGGATTATTTGACCCGGTTGCCTTACACTTTCCATGGATTTGATAGTTTTTAGGTCATTGTAGATTGATTGACCAAGTCTGCGCATTTCTTTTTGGTGTAGGTCTTTTCCAGTGTTAAGAGGTTAACCCATATCCATATTCGTGAGATAGTACGACTTCATGGTATGCCCGCGTCTATCATATCGATAGAGGCTCTATGTTCACTTTTCACTTTTGGAAGACTTTTTAGGATGAGTTGGGTACTCTAGTTAATCTTAGCATAACATTTCACCCCTAGACTGATGGATAGTCCGAGCGAACTATCCAATTTTTACAGGATATGCTCCACGTGTGTATGATGGATTTTGGTGGCTAGTAGGAGCAGCACTTGGCTATAGCAGAGTTTACTTATAATAACAACTACCATTCCAGTATTGACATGGATTTTTTGAGGTGTTATATGGTAGGCATTGTCGCTCTCCAGTGGGTTGGTTTGATGTTTTTGAGGTTAAACCTCGAGGCAAGGACTTACTTCGTGAGTCCTTAGATAAAGTTTGGGTCAATCAGGATAGACTTCGAGCAGCTCAAAGTAGGCAGAAATGATATGCTGATCGTAGACTTTGTGCCTTGAGTTTTGGTATTGGTGATCGTTTTTTATTTCAAGTTTCACCCATTAAGGGTATGTGAGGTTTGGGAGAAGGGGCAAGCTTAGCCCCATGTAATTGGTTCATTTGAGATTCTTCGGACCATTGGTGATATGGCCTATAATTTGGCTTTGCTTACAGATTTGTCGGCAGTTAATCTAGTTTTTATTGTTCGTTTGTTTCGTCGTTAAATTTGTATGAGTCTCATATCATTTGCTAGGATTCTATTCAGCCCTGAACAGTTGTCTTTCATTAAGGAGAAGGTCTCTATTTTGGCTAGGGCTGTTAAACGGTTACATTTCTAGAGTTTGTGGTCAAGGTTCAGTAGCAACATCAACATGTATATGATACTACTTGGGAGGTCGAGTCTAATATGCATAGTTCTTATCCCTAAATCATCATTAATTCAGGTATTTCTTTGCTTGAGTTCGAGGACGAACTAGATTCTTAATGGTGGATGATGTAACGACCTGAACTTTTGATGAAATATGAGAAAAGTGTGTTTTTTTGTTATTTGACTATTTTACCCCCCTCTGTATTTGTATTGTGGTACTTTTGAGCGTGGGGTTGATTGACATGGTTCCCAATGCATTTTGGTGCTATTTGTGCGATATTGTGTTTTTTGTGGCTTAGAGAGCGTTATCATGAACTTATGTGGTTATCTTCTGATCCATGCGATAGATGGCTGAATGGACTGCATCAGCAGATCAAGGACGTTGATTTTAGGATGGTAACATGTTTGGTGTGGTTTTTACGGATTTTAGTGACGTTACTGCAGAGTGGCAAATTTGCACTCATTTATATCTAAATTCTTGCACACTATGATGAATTAATTGTTCTCATGAGGCTAATTCTTAATTGAAAATCATTAATTTCTAATGTTTGTGATCTTGTAGGAAATTTGATGAAAATAACTTGAGACAAAGATGGAAGAGAGAGAAGTAAAGTGAGCAAGAAGAGCAAAAACTAAAGATCGGGATCAAGAGGCGACCCTCAGGTGCCGCAATCTCACTCAAAGGGTCATGATCCCGATCAGTCAGTTATATTAAACATTGGCAATCACAAGGTGACCACCACAATCGTGGAAGTTGCGATCACAATCAAGGTGGTGTGATCTCGATCAGTCGGCAGACTTGTTATTTCACGCGGTTCAGCCCCAAAATATAAAAGGCTCAATCCTTTCACATTTGCAATATCTTTTAGCTTATTTCTCAAATTTTTATTAGCTAAGAACAATATTTTTTAGAGAAAAACTCAATTGTAAGAGTTTCCAAGTGTGATTTTGACTACTAATTGAATTGTGAAGCTTGGAGATTATATTAAATTTGTTTTCCATGGATTAGTTGGGTGCAAATCTTGGTATATCTCTTCTCTTTACTTTCATGAGTAGCTAAAATAATAACTTGGGGTCATGTTTGAATAGGTGGTGAGTAATGTGTGGGTGTTGATTATTAGTCCAATTAGTTAATGGTTATGAATTTTGCTTTTATATATGTTTGAATTGAGAATTGTGGGTGAAAATCCCAATTGCCTTAGATCCAATATAATCCTTGAAAGAGGGATATCGGGTGAGGGATATTTGCAAACAATCACTTGAGTTAGCTTGTGGAATGGAATCATCTTAGAAATAAGGGTGTTGTTTGAGTTAACCCATTTGAGAGCATTATTTTAGAAATAAGGGTGCTAATTAAGGTATTGGATTGGTTGATTTGATACATTCGTGACATGTTCAAAAAAACCCATGAATGAAATTTGGTGAGTTATTGAAACATTCACGCTAATACCCTTAATCTAGCCTACCTAAACACTTGACTAAAAATTGGACTATTTCTTAACCACCCATGCATATATTCCACATAGGACAACATAACCCCAAGGTTTCTTTCACATTAATAAACCCCTAAATCTATAAATCTCTCAATAGTGTGTAGTGTTATTGTGTTTAATTTCTCTTAAAATTCGATCTATTACTTATTTTCATGTATTGTTTAATTCTCGCATTACGGTTAACACTTAGTTAACTCTCAACACTTGCAAATTGTGAATACTAAGTTTGCACTCCTCGAGGATTCGATCCCGACTCATAGTTGGGTATTATATTGATAATTTGTACCTTGAATTAAATTATGGTGTAAGTTGAGCGTTAGAAAAAATGGCGTCATTGCCGGGGAGTGAAATATAGTTTTCACTTGTGTAGTGTTGTTGGTAACCTTGGGTTAACCGTGGTGCTTTAGTTTACATTGTTTATGGCTTTTTCCTTTTGTTAGGTGATTTTCATAGAAATCACGACACCATGACCCAACATGGGAGCAATGCCAGCTCATTTGATAGACACCTTGAGGATGAGGATCATCTTGATGATGCAGGGCATGCGAGTGCCATCCGCATTCTATCAGCCGAAGGAAACGAGGTATTCCTTGTCACTAATGTGATGCTCCATATGTTATGAATCAAATGTCTATTTGGGGTCCAAGCACATGAAGATTCAAATCTACATTTGAAAAACTTCATTGATGTGTGCGCCCCATTTGAGAATGCCTATATTACTCAAGATCTATTCTATTACGACTTTTCCCGTTCTCTTTGATGAGTGAAGCAATTTTGTGGTTGAGATCTCTATCCGTCGGGTCTATTAAATCTTGGGTTGATGTGATGAAGGTATTCTTAGGTAGATATTTCCCTCCTTATAGAATGCTAAAACTAAGAGATGAAATCATAATTTTTTGTCAACTTAGTTGTGAGCATTTATATGAAGTGTGGCAAAGGTTCAATGACAAAATCATGCAATGCCCAAACCATGAAGTGCCGGAGAAGATGCTTCTCTAAATATTTAATCGGGCATTCGACCAAATGAATAAAACCATTATTTATAATGCATTTGGAGGGTCACTTGTCAAGTTATCCTACGGGGTTGCATTGACTTTGTTTGACCATGTTACAAAACAAAATAGAGGGTGGAACACCCAGGACTCCAAAGTAGCCATAAGTCTCCCGCCGCATCTTATGTCAATAAAGAGCAAAGAAAAAAGGATGAGGAAAGGGATAAAAATATGGCCAAGGTGATGTCCCAATTAGATCTCCTCACTAAACACATGATGGGAGCACCTTCAAATGCGATCTATCTCATTGCCTATTAAGGTGCCAAAAGTTATGATAAGGATGAAGCTAAGGTACTCGATAAAGAGATAAGGTTCTTGGTGAACCATTCGTAGAGTTCCTGACCTGTCTACCAAAGGCAAGGCGGGAATCAAAGTTTGAACAATCGAGACTTGGATTATGATTGGTGTGATAGAAAGAGGGATAGAGATCAAAATTGGAGGGACAAAGAGAGAAGATATGATAGATATGTTTCCCCTCATGATCGTGTTATGGACAAGAAATCAAGCTCTATGGATTCCAAAAAATTTAAAATCGAGGATGTCCTTGCCCTAATTTTAATGCGTGTAGAAGGGACAGACAAGATGGTTCATGAATTAAAAGGGGATTTCTATCAATTTAACCAAACAATCATATCATATTTGGCCTCAATAAAGCAATTAGAAATGCAAGTGGGATAAATTTTGAGCCAACTCAATGCTAGGCAAAAATGAGGCCTATCTAGTGACACTGTGGAAAACCCCAAGAACGATGCCCATGTTATGGCCATAGTTACTAAAAGTGGTAGAAATCTTGGCGAAAATGTGGTTGAGGTTGAAGAAACTCCAAATGAAAAGATGCATGGTAAGCAAACAAGTGTTAAAAGAAAGAGGCTAAAAGAGCAAGGTGTTGAGACTTTAAAATCATAAGAAATGACTATTGAGAAGTCGTTGATAGTTGAAGATAAGGGTGATGATAAGGGAGAACCTAAAATGGGTATGGGGATGAACAAAAGATAAATGAACCTCAAAGCATTCTATTACCCCTAATGAAATTCCCCCACCCTTCCTACATAGGCTTAAAAAGAAAGATGACAATACCAAGTTCAAAAAGTTTCTTGCAAAACTTAGCAACCTTTCGATTAATATTCCATTGCTAGAAGCCCTCCAAGAGATCCCATGGTATGCTAAGTCCATTAGGAACTTGATGGCAAAGAAGCGACTTGTGGATAGTGAGATTATTGAGGTGATTCATTGTTGTACTATTATCATGGCAAGCACAATGGCAAAAAAAAAAGACTCGGGTGCCTTTACCATACCTTGCACCATCAGGATGTACAGATTTGAAAAAGTGTTATGTGATCTCGGAGCTAGTATCAACTTGATGCCATATGTTGTGTATCAAAAGCTAGGCTTGGGTGCTCCTATTCCCACCACCACGAGACTCTTAATGGAGGACCATTCAATAAAAAATCGATGGGGATTTGGTATAATGTATTAGTAAATATTTACCGATTTATCCCCCTAGTGGATTTTGTCATCCTCGATTGTGAAATCAACCATGAGATACAAATCATACTTGGGAGGCCATTATTAGAGACCAGAAGATCTATAGTTGATATGGAGTGTGGAGAGATGAAGTTTTAGGTGCAAAATGATGAAGTCTCTTTCCATGTGTGCAAACTCAAAATAACCGATTGAGTTATAAGTGGTGTCAGTGATTAACATTATAGATAAGGAAATAGATCTTGGGTCTCTTCACCTCAAGGATCCAAATTAATGATAGATGGACGTCGTGCCATGGCGTTAAATTAGGTGCTAAATTGGAGTCAACCCATCAATGTCATTAATTTGGCTCGTATCCTTGAATTTTTATTGATTAGAATAGTTATTGTGTTTGTTTTTAATTAATCCATGCAATCTTAGCACTCTAAAGGTGCATTTGAGCAAGTGAAAGATAATAGGTGAAGTGGAATTGAGTTGGAGGTGAAATAAGTGAAAACCAGAGGAATTGACCCTTGTCTCAAGTGTCGTGATCGCGACACTCAGATCAAGATCATGACATTCAGATTGCAATTGTGACCACGAGGCTTAGGTTTGCCTAGATAGCCTCAGGTTTTTTTTATCGTGTAAGCTAGCTACAATCGCAATCCTCATGTGATTCGGATCATGGAATCTTATCACGATTGCAAACCTGGGGGGTTATAAAAAAGAACCATTTCTAAACCAGTTCCTCCACCTAATTCCCTTCAAATACCCTCATTTTTTTTCTATTTTTCCTCATTGTAATCGGTTTGAAAGTTCTAATCATCCTTATTTGCATCCAAGCACCCGATATGTCATTTCAAACTCTTCTTTTATGCTTAAATATGGGTCGTAAAAGCATGTTTAGGGCCATGGCCTAAATTAGTGATTTTGGTACTTCATTAGTGTACAAATTGTTATTATTTTCCGTGGTCGAACTTGTTGTTGGTTTGTACATTATTGGGGATGTCTTGAGTACCCAAAATTGTCAAAAATTAGTATGAAATATAGGTGCACACCAATTTTTTGGTAAAATTCTCAAATAAACTTCTTGATAGTTTCTCATGAATTAGAGGGCATGGATGAGTGTTTATGAATTGTGTTTCATGTTATGAGTGTTATTTACCTTTTATGTACACAAATTAGCAAAAAAAATTGGATTTTTGATCTTGATCAAGCCTAAGACTGCAGCCTCAAGTACTGCGATCGTAACCCATCAAAGTTTGATCACGATTCAGCAGATCATGATTGCGATGTAACAATCATAAGACCTAACGCATGTCTGAAAGGCCTCTCATATTTCATGATCACGACTAAGTAGAGTGCGATCACGACATCTTAGTCATGTCAGAAAGACCTGTCCAAAATTCTGAATTCTCATCCCCAAATTTGACCTATGTACCATTTCTTTAGCTTAACTATGTCACATAACATTGTTTTCACATGATGATCTTGATGGTTAATGCTTTGTGTGGTTTTTAGGTCTTTAAAGCTAAAAATGGCAGAATAAGATCATATTTGCTTCCTCCACTCTGAGTGTAAGACTATCTACTATAAGGACCTAGCCAGGAGGAAGTTACTCCTTAAGTGAGGAATATCTCTGGAACAGATACCCGAGAAGCTCTTGTCTTTCTATAGGAGATTGAAGGCAACGAGATCTTTGTATCGGAACCATGCTGAGTCATGATATGCAATAGAAATATAGCAGTTTTAAAGCTTAAAACAAGGAAAATAGGCAAGTTTTTGAGGTTTTTTGTTAGATATGATCCGTTTTGGGTATGTTTTGTAGAAAACCATAATTTGGATGATAAATTCATGAAAATGGCAAAAAGGGTATTTTTGGCCACTTTTGGGGTGATTATGGATTTGTGGGATATTTTCCAGCTTGATCATGATAATGCAAGTTTGAGAGTTGAAGAAGAGATGAATACTGAATCCCGTCACCTACCAAGTTAACATGTGGCTACAAGGAGGACCAACAGACTGCATGTACATAAAGCGGGTGCCAGAAAGTCAAAATCCCAAGAGCTGAGTATTATAGGATTTTTTCTCCTGCTACCTGCATCCGATGCCTAGGCCACAGGTAGTGCCTGAGCCCTGCCAGACTGCAGGCACAGGGAACATGTGGCCACTGACCCTGTTTTCTCCTATTTTGCTCGAGCTTAGTTTTTAGGGTTTTATCCTGTACTATAAATACCCCTTATGTAATTTTTAGTAGAGGTAACACACTTTTGATACTCACAAATATATTTTGATTTCAAGATCCATCTTTGATCTTAGAATTTTCTTGTATTAACTTCAGTTGATTAATCAAGTTATGGTTTTAGGATTTTATTCATCTAATCAGTTTTACTTCATCTAAGCCTTCTATCATCAATGTTATTGATTTCTTTACAATTATGAGCGGCTAAAAACCCATAGCTAGGGTTGTGCAAACCCTGGATAATTGATGAAGTAGGGGAAGTGTGATTGTTGAATTGAACTAATACTTATGGCATGCATTGCATTATCTTTATTATAATAGTTGTCTTAGAGGTTGCAAATGTTAGGATCCTGCCTAGCTATTGCTACTTACTCCAAAAGAGGAGTAGTGACTAATAAAAGATAATGACAACAATAATTTAGGAGTTTACTATTGATCCATTGACACATGATGAAATATAGTGAATGGCCGTTATCTTTCATCAAATAATTTGAGACTCAAAAGGTAATAGTTAACTGGAATCAAGATAAGGGTTAGTAATGGGACATCCTGAGACTCAAAAGGTAAATGGTGAAATCTTTCTACTCATCCAAAAGACAGTAGGAGGTACATAACTTATTGATTCTGCGTACAAGGTATTGGGTTGGTTCAACAACACTTGATAAAACTACACAGTTGAGAAGCCGGGAGGAACACAATCCTAGTGTTCACCTATAACAGATTTCAACCAAAGTTAAGATTGTTACTTACTCGAGACTACGACAAACAAATTCCCCTATTTACTTTCCAGTATAGCCCATACACTACAACTGCGGATAGTTGGAAAGCCACATATTCTCTTGGGATTCAACCCAAACCATAGTTTGGTTACTATATCTTGACAGTGATCGTATCATCATTCAAAAGGAGGTGTTACTTATACATCATAAAGAAATTGGCATTGTTGTCGGGGAACACATTGTTGATATATGGATAAAATTCATTGCAGTTTTTGGGTTTTTATTTTGTTCTTAGTTAGGCATACTCTGGTGTATGCCTAGCACATGGAGTATAGGCAGCCCCTTACTCCCACAGATTTCAGAGAAGATCCTACAACATAGTAGGATATCAGAGCCAAATAAGGAAAATATCCCTGAAGATGGAGTTCAGGGTGGTATTGATAGACAGACTGTTAAGAGGCTAGTTCAGACGGAGTTAGCTGCGCAGAGACATACAACAGATCACTAAGCATCACTCAGTGAAAATTATAATAGAGGCCAACCTTATGTGATCCTAGCATATCAGTTTGTACAGACATATGTTGATGATGAAGAAGTTATGGGATATGATGAATAGGCTGATATAAGAGAAATTATCCCTCCTTCTTTACCTCCTGATATCGCATTCAATATCTCAAGTGCTATGCTTTAGCTCTTGTACTTGAAAGGCATGTTTGCAGGGTAACCTACAGATGATGTAAACATGCATCTAGCAAACTTTAATGGGATCTACACATCATATACCATACCGAGGGTAGATTAGGAGGCATTGAGGCTATTACCTTTATCGCTTAATGGAGAAACATCATTATGGTTAGGGGAACTTCTAAGAGAATTTATCACTACATAGGATGAGTTGCATAGATAATTATTAAATAGGTTCTTTTCTCCATCTAGGGTATTGCAGCTCAAGGACAAGATCTATAATTTTAGGTTGTTGCAGTCTGAGCCCATGCATGAGTCTTGGTTCTGGTTTAAGAAAAAGCTGAGTATGGTTCCCAACCATCAAATTTTTGGGACAAACTTAATAGATTTATTCTATAGAGCTCTGACCATCAGTTCTAGAAATATGGTAGATACTATCTCTGGAGGAGCTTTTATGAGATAATGCTGGGAGGTAGCTTATGATATCTTAGACCAAAATTCTCTCACTAACAAAGGGTAGAAAATTAAGGAGGCATAGAGAGGTTCTGACACTTACACCATTGGAATTGCTGGTGATCAAAGAGTAGTTCATGATTCTATAGTGCAAGAGATGCGCAACTAAAGACTGATATGGGTGTGATAGCAAAGCAGTTTGTGATTATGAATTCCATAAAATTTCATGCAGTAGGAGCATAGGGTGCAGCTTTCATAGCACATAAGTCTGCATTAGAAGAGTTGTTTAGGTATTTAGATCATCAGTTGGAGGGTTTCCAAGCCTAAGGGAAAGCAAACTAAGGTCGGAACTACTATGATAACATATATAGAGACTGCAGTAGCGACAGAGATAGTGATTGGAGACAAAGAGATGATTTAAAGGAAAATGGATATTGGTACATTCCACCTAGCAGAACAAATATGGAATCAAGATTGGAAGAATGTTGACCAAACTATAAAGGGTCAAGAAAATTAGGAGAAAAGCCTTAAGGATATTAAGGCTGATATTTCAAGGTTGACCCGGAAGGTGGAGTCTCATACCACTGTTATCAAGTAGTTGGAATAATAGTTTGGGCAAATGTTTTGTATGATCAAACAAAAACAACCTATTACTCTTCCAAGTAAAAAAAGTTTAGAGTCCACCAGCTATAAGTCATTGTCTAGCTATCATCGCTAAGTGTGGTACCACTACTAATAATTCCCTTATACCTACTATTGAAGAGTTAAAGATTGAGAGCACTGAGAGCGATGAGACACCTGAGGCAGAGTCTAAGAAGTCAACATGGTAAGGATAATTTTGAGTATGATAGTCATAAGAATCAGGCTGTCAAGCCCAATAATCATATGCATCCTTATAGTACGACCTCTTTCTTACCGTTAGTAGAAAAGAAGAAGGATCCCAGAGCAGTCACCATTCTGTGTTTTATCGAGACTTTTAATATCAAGCAGACTTTATGTGACTTGGCTCTAGGAGTAAATATGATGCAACTGGTTGTGCACAAGCTATTGAGGATGGGGGGAACTCAAATCTAAGTCTATAAAGCTGTTAGTGGCTGACTCATCTAAGAATAAATCAGTGGGTATCTTGTGTGATATAGAAGTAAGGGGTGGCATCTTTTATGTTCCGTATTGTGAGGTAAATTATCAAGGCCCTATTATATTAGGTAGACCTTTCCTATCCACTAGTAGGGTATTTATTAATATTGACTTAGGGGGGAGATCACCTTCAAACTGAATGATGAGCAAGTGGTGTTTGATATGTGTATGACAGTGTAGAAGCCAGATGGTATATGAGTGGTATTTGTAGTAGAGACTATTGATGAGGATGTTGCTATAGGGGCCAGTATACTAAATGCACTGGGTGTTGATGAAAGACGTGTGGCAGACCGGTTTACAGATATTGAGATGCTGTATATAGGATATATAAGGAAGGAGGTGGATATTTTGAGATCAGAAGTGTGCTCTCCCACTAAGAGTCACATATTAGCCATTCCTCCAGTTGTATCCCCAAGTATTCATCCATCACTTTTGCGTGTTCCCAAATACATTGATTTATTCATAAAGGATGATGTGTCAGTCCCTATATTTAGGACCAAGAGATCCTGAGTAAGGGAATTGTAGAATCCAAATAGGCAATATGAGCAAGCCCTATAAAGGTCCACCCATGATTCAATGGGGACTATATTTTTTATAGGAAGAGATGTGTGAAGCTAGCTCAGGGTGCATCTTCTCATTGTGTACCACCACCACCATGGCCTTCGTCTGTGGATATACCCCCATCTGGGGTTGCTCATGACAAGGACGCTTAGTGTATCCCAGGTATATTCTCCCTTCCCTCTATTTTACTTTATTTTAGGATATTGAGGACAGTGCGTAGTTTTTAGTTAGGGGTTGGATGTACCATAGCCACCATGGGTTTTTATTATTGTGCTTCTTTTCCTGTCGGCCGCATAATGGTTGTAGTTTTGGCATGTCTAGATTAATTTTTTGTCGTATTATGGTTTATTTCATATTGTGTTGTTTTTGTGTAATTATGAGATTTTTAAGCATTTAGGCTAGTAGTCATGTTTTGATTGATTTTTGATACCCCTTTAAAATTTTGTTTTAGAACTGTGTGGATGTATATATGTGTGGACATTGTGGATCTTATTATGGTATTAGAATTAGGGACATGATTGCTAACAATTACATGAATTGAATAGGTAGTAGTTGGTACCATTGACTCTGTGCCATGTGTATGTGAGATACTATCTAGGTCCCTTGGTATGTTAAATTCAGAACTTGGTTGGTTAGTCTTGCTTAGGTTGATTGATAGTCATTTAGGAAAGGATTATAGGCCATTTTTAATTTCATTCCACTTTTATCCTAAATGACCTTCCATGTGAGAATTTTATCCCTTGATCTCTATTTTTCTTGTTATACCTTTCAAACTTTCCCATTTGTGTCACAATGAACCTATTTTGGCCCTGGTCCTTCTTGTACATTATGCACCTTAACTCAGGCAAAAAGCCTAAGTTGAGGGGAGCTATCATAGGGGTGCATAGAGTAAAATAGGTATGAAGAAGGAAAAAATAAGAGAAAAAGTTAGTATAGCTGGTTGTGGTAGAAAAATAAAAGAAAAAGAAACAATAAAAGAAAAAATTATGAAAAGGTGAAAAAGAAAGAATAAAAGACGACACCCAAGCTGAATGTGCAAAAAAGAAATAAAAGAGAGAAATACGGCTGGATAAAATAAAATTGGTTAATAAGTGAGACCTCAAGGTTAGTGTAGTGCCAAGGAGGCTTAGTCACTTGATATGTCCATATGTACCATTCCAGCCCCCAAGCCTACATTACAAGCTGAGAAAAGTCTTGTAGTGATCCTAACTTAATTATCTAAATGTTAAGGTAAAGAAAATAAGGGCAAGCCTATGGTATCTAAGATGCATTGATTAAAACTTCTTTGTTGAACGTGAGTGTGTCTTCACCGTTCCTACATTGACATACATTATTTCATATGAGTGAGTGGGACATATTTGTTGTGAAGGCACTTGAGTCATATTGCTAACTGTTTTCTTATTTTGGGTAGTGTAACTTGTACATATGAGTGGTTGTCTATTGTAAATGTAATTTCCATACCTTGATCCCATTGTGTCACATTTTTGTGCTTCATGATTCATACACAGTTGGTTTTGAAAATAGATATAGGAGGGAATGTTGTGATTTAAACTTAATATGCTGACTGATTGTCTTGAATATCTTAGATTCTCTTAGTTAAGCATCATTTTTATTTTTTCATGTTTTTGTTGCCTGGGGATATACAAATGTTCTAAGTTGAGGGTGTTGATGTGCTATAGAAATATAGCAGTTTTTATGTTTAAAATGAGGTAGGATAGGGTCATGTCTGAGAGGGCTGAGGCGAGGGTTGTATTAGGGGTAAGGGAGGAGAGTAGGACAGGTGGCAGAGTGGGGGCAAAGTTTGGCGTTAACGGTGGTAGAGGAATACATATTGCAAGAGTTGATAGGTTGAGGGTTGGGTCTTGGAATATAGGGACTCTTCAGGTAAAGTCCACAGAGCTGGTAAAGATTCTTAGAAAGAGGAGGATCAATATTGCGTGTGTCCAAGAGACCAGGTGGGTAGGGTCTAAGCCTAAGGATGTGGATGGTTAGAAGCTTTGGTACTCTGTAAGTGAGAGGCGTAGGAATGGAGTTGGTATCTTAGTAGATGAAGAGCTCAGAGGGAAGTTAGTGGAGGTTAAGAAGGTCAGTGATAGGCTAATGACTATTAAGTCAGTTTTGGGGGGGTTTACCCTGAACGTGTATAGTGTGTATGCGACGTAGGTGGGCTTGGACGGAGAGGAGAAGATGCAGTTTTGGGAGGACTTAGATGAGGTGGTGAGAGGTATGCCTAGCTTTGAGAAGATTATTGTAGAAGGGGATTTCAATAGGCATATCAGAGTGTCACCGAAAGGATTTGGCAATGTGCATGATGGGTTTGGTTTTGGGGAGAGAAATGAAGAGAGAGCTACTCTGTTGGACTTTGTGAGGTCTGTTGGGATTATGATGGTGAATTTGAGCTTTTCGAATAAGGACGATCGCCTGATTACCTTTCAAAGTGCGATAGCCAAGACCTAAATTGACTTTTTGCTACTTAGAAAAGGGGATAGGGTGTTGTTTAAGGACTGTAAGGTCATTCCGAGTGAGAATATTTTGACCCAGCATAGGCTCTTAGTGATGGACTTGGGTATAAAGAAAAATAAGAAGAATAGGGGTATGGAGGGTAGATTAAGAATCAAGTATGGTGGCTTGATGCCATGAGTTCAGTGGAGATAGGGGAGAAGATCGCGATTTCGAGGGTGTGGATGTGTAGGGGAGACGTGGATGGTATATTAGATAGAGTGTCTAGGTACATCAAAGAGACTATAAGTGAGGTGTTGGGTGTGTCCAGGGGTCGGTTCAATCACCATTGAGGGGATTAGTGGTGGAATGAGGAGGTTAAGAAGAAAGTGGAAACTAAGAAGGGGATGTATGCTAAGTTGGTTGAGAGTAAGGATGAAGAAGAGAAGTCGGTAAATAGGGAGAAGTACAAGTTAGCGAGGAAGGAGGCTAAGCTAGTAGTTACGGCTGCTAAGACGGTAGCGTTTGAGAGCTTATATATGGGGTAGAGGAGAAAATAGGGGAGAAGAGGTTGTTTAGGCTGGCTAAGTCTAGGGAAAGAAAAGGGCGTGACCTCGACTAGGTGTATTTCATTAAGTGGGATGATGGTAGAGTGTTGTTGGAGGATGGTCACATTAAGAAAAGATGGCAGTCATATTTTCATAGGCTCTTGAATGATAAAGGGGGATAGAGTTATTGTGTTAGGGGAGCTGGAGCACTCAGAGGAGTGTCATGATTTTAGTTATTGTAGATATTTTAAGGTAGAGCCGGTCAGGGAGGCCGTTTGTAGGATGCAAAAGGGTAGGGCGACGGGGCCTGATGAGATTCCCATAGATTTTTGGAAGTTTTCTGGCGAGGCTAGTTTAAGGTGGTTGACTGATTTGTTTAACGTCATTTTTTAGTCGGCAAAAATGCCCGAGGCCTGGAGATGGAGTACTATGATACCTCTTTATAAGAATAAGGGTGACATTCAGAGTTGCAAAAACTACAAGGGTGTTAAGTTATTGAGTCACACTATGAAGATTTGGGAGAGAGTGCTTGAGTTGAGGTTGAGGATGATAGTCTATTTCAGAGAACCAGTTTAGATTTATGCCCAGGCGCTCGATGACAGAGGCAATTCACCTGGTGCGAAGACTGGTGGAACATTACAGGGAAAGAAAAAAAGACCTACACAATGTGTTTATCGACTTGGAGAAGGCATACGACAAAGTCCCTAGGGAAGTTCTTTGAAGATACTTGGAGGTGAGTGGGGTCCCGATGGCGTATATCAGAGCAATCAAGGACATGTATGATAGATCTAAGACCAAGGTGAGGACGGTGGGAGGCGATTCAGAACATTTCCCTATCTTGATAGGGTTGCATCAGGGATCTACTCTTAGCCCATTTTTGTTTTCTTTGGTGGTGGATGTGCTGATGCGGCGTATCCAGGGAGAGGTGCCTTGGGGTATACTATTTACAGATGATGTGGTTCTAATTAATGCGACTCGTGAGGGGGGCTAAATAATAAATTATAGGTGTGGAGACAGACCCTTGAGTAAGGGTTCAGGTTGAGTAGGAGCAAGACCGAATATTTAGAATGTAAGTTTAATGGCTTGAGGCAGGAGGACGAGGTGGAAGTGAGGTTGGATTCTCAGGTTGTGTGTAAGAGGGATAGCGTCAAGTATCTCGGGTCCATGATTCAGTGGAATAATGAGATTGACGAGGATGTCTTTCACCGTATTAAAGCGGGATGGATGAAGTGGAAGCTTGCCTCGGGAGTGCTATGCAATAGGAAGGTGCTGCCCAAGCTTAAAGGTAAATCCTACAGGGTGGCGGTCCGTCCGTCCATGTTGTATGGAGCAGAGTGTTGGCCAGTCAAGAACTCTCACATTTAAAAATTGAAGGTGGCAGAAATACAGATATTGTGTTGGATGTGTAGGCTTACTAGGGGTGATAGAGTTCGGAATAAAACTATCTGGGAGAAGGTTGAAGTGGCTTCAGCGGAGAACAAGATGCGGGAAGTCCTTTTGAGATGGTTCAGACATGTGATGAGAAGAGCACGGATGCTCTGGTTCATAAGTGTGAGTGGCTTGCTTTGGATGGTTTTAGGCGGGGTAGGGGTTGGCTGAAGAAATACTAGAGAGAGGTGATTAGGCAGGACATGGAGCAGTTCCATCTTACTGAGGACATGAACCTAGATAGAAAGATCTAGAGGACATATATTAGGTTAGAAGGTTAGTGCCAGTTTGGGTCGGTAGGGTAGGGCATTACTTAGTGGGTGTATTATTCTTGTTATTATACTTTGTTGCATATTGTGTTATGATTGCCTACTATTCTTTGTTCACTATTCCCTATACGTGGCGTACTTATTTCCTTGCCATCTTGTTCCATGCCTTTGGTACGGATTTCATTACTATTCCTTATCTTGAGTCGGGGGTCTATCAAAAACAACCTTTCTACTTCTCCAGAGGTAGTGGTATGGACTGCGTGCATCTTAACCTCCCCAGACCTCACGATATGGGAATACCCTGGGTTTGTTGTTGTTGTTGTTGACGCTTGAAATGAGGAAAATATGAAAGTTTATGAGGTATTTTTGTTAGATATGATTCATTTTGGGTATGTTTTGCAAAAAACCATGATTTGGATGATAAGTTCATGAAAATTCTGAAAAGGGTGTTTTTGGCCACTTTTGGAATGATTATGGATATGTGGGATGTTTTCTATCTTGATCGTGATCAATGCATGTCCAAAAGTCAAAGAAAAGTCGAAAAACTGACTCCCGACACCTACCAAGTCAACATATGGATGCAAGGAGGACCTATGGACCTCACGTACACAAAGTGGGTACCAGAAGGTCAAAATCTCGAGAGCTGAGCTTGCAGGATTTTTACTCCTGCTACCTACGTCCTGTGCCTAGGACACGGGTAGTACTTGGACCCTACCAAACCGCAGGTACAGGAAGCGGGTGGCCACCGACCCTGTTTCTCCTATTTTATTTGGGCTTAGTTCTTAGGGTTTTCTCTTGTTATATAAATACCCCTTATGTACTTTTTTGTAGGGGTAACATACTTTTGATACTCACAACTATATTTTTATTCCAAGATTCGTCTTTGATCTTGGGATTTTCTTGTATTAACTTCTGTTGATTAATTAAGTTACGATTATAGGTTTTTACTCTTCCAATCATTGTGAATTTAGATAAGACTTTTACCATGAATGTTATTGATTTCTTCACAAGTATGAACGGCTAAAAAGCCATAGCTATGGTTGTGCAAACCCTTGCTGATTGACAAAGTAGGGAAATTATGATTGTCGAATTGAACCAATAATCATAGAATGCATTGTATTATCTTTATCATAATAGTTGTCTTAGTAGTTGCAAACGTTAGGATCCTACCTAGATATTTCTATTTACTCCAAAAGAGGAGTAGTGACTAGGAAAAGATAATGACAATAGAAACTTGGGAGTTAATCGTCGATCCATTGGCACACGATGGGATATAGTGAATGACCATTAGCTTTTATTTAATAACTTGAACTCAAAAGGTAATAGTTAACTGGAATCAAGATAAGGGTTAGTAATGCGACATCCTGAGACTCAAAAAGTAAAGGATGAAATCTTTCTACTTGTCTAAAATACTGTAGGAGGTACATAACTTATCGATTCTGCGTACAAGGTATTATGTTGGTTCAACAACATTCGATAAAACTACACAGTTGAGAAGTCAGGGGGGACGTAATCCTCGTGTTCACCTATAACTGATTTCAACCAAAGTTAAGATTGTTACTTGCTCGAGACTACTACAAACAAATCACCCTATTTACTTTTCTACACTTTCATAGACTACAACTACTGATAGTTGGAAAGCCACGTGTTCCCTTGGTATTTGAAACCAACCTTAGTTGGGTTACTATATCTTAATAGCAACCGTATTATCATAAAAAAGGAGGTGTTGCTTGGACGTCATCAGTTCAATGAACAATGCGTAAGAGAGTTCTACACAAACCTTAGTGTCGTAAGAATCTCTTACCCAATTATGAGGATTTGGGGAAAGAAAGTAAATTTTAGATTCAAGGCAATCAATGAAGTGTACGGGTAGCCGGATGCTGATATGAGGGAATTTGAGTCCAATGATTGTGCCTCAGGAAGATGGTTGGTTGAATATGTGTTCCCAGCAAGAGCGGTCTCATGGGTTGCTACAAAAATAGGGATAACATTCAATGAGTTCACGGTTGAAGCTCAAATACACTTATCATCATTTGTAACCGTGTCTCACTAACCACCAATGTAACTCATGTCTCAGTTATGCGAGCCTAGATGATAGCTTGACTCATGGACAACATTCCCTTTAATGTTGGTCGCTTTGTGCTTTTGGAGATCAGATATTTCAATAACAAAGGTGACCCCAGGCTCTTGTTTCTATCTTTTATCATGGAGTTATGAAAGAGAGCTAAGATTGAGGAATACCCGGGAGAGAACTGGATATCCCCAGAGACACCTATTTAACCATTAAAGATTCGTGGTTAGGGAAAAACTTCAGAGAGGAAAATGAGAAAGATAGATTTGGGTAAGTTGGTGGATGATGACATTGAATCTTACAGGCCATCCTCGGCAGGGCCATCAAAGGATCTCTCTATTTACATGTAGATAGTGAATGAGTTGGTGTCTAAATTTCCTCAGGGACCGGGTGAGTCTTCCATAGGTCGTGACTTATATGTTTCCCAAAGTGATTATGAGAGGTTCCATAAGGATCAAAAGGCACAAGCTCCCCCCATATCTTGTCTTCAGTGGGCCTACTCTTCCTTGGAACTGTCACATTGGGAGTTATGAGATTCTCATGATAAGATGAGAAAAAAAAAGAGAGAAATTTTTCACCCGCATGTGGAAAGGGGTAAAGGGATTGTGAAAGGTCTGAAAGCCTAGAGATAGACTTCCTTCCCCCAGAGCAGATGCTGGTATAAGATTTTGGCCAGTTGGTCCAACGACAAAGAGCAAGAGTCTAATGATGACGATGAGAAGACAGCTAGCGATGACATCACTTGATGCGGTTTTAGGGAACCCCTTAAACTACTTTTATGCTTTCATGATATGCTGTATGAACACCGCAAGCCCTTTAGTTGGGAGTGCCTGTATCCATATTTATTTGATATTTGAGTATTGAGTCTTTATTGTTTTGATGCTTATTTGGATGTTTTATATTTTATTTGAATGATTTGATTTTTATTTGTTAGGGATGATTTGACAATTTGGGTTGTAATACTAGGCATCTGATAGTGCCTATGATTTGTGGATTAATCATTTTTTACATTTTTAGAATTTTATTTCTTTCATTTATGATGTTGGATAAATTCTTGCCCTATGATAGATTGAGTGACGACATTCCTAAGGAAAAACATTATGTTGGGGTTTTGAGCTATAGATGTAGGGGAAGTCTGATTACCAGTGACATTATAGATTTAGGATTGCTGTTATCCCTATGGTGAAATTAGAGTAGCCATACGGTTTGCCTTTACAAGATCCGAAATGTGAGATGACGACTTGATTTAGTGCCAACAATAGTTAATCTTGCATGATGAAATGTGAAGCAAGCATCCCCCTCGATCTAAATTTTTCTAAAAATCAAGGGCATGGACGTGAATGATTTGGTATCAATGCTTTACCTCTTTTTATGACTCCAAATTCTGTAGTTGGTAATGTGTGATAATAACTCTTTTTTTTCTCAAATAGGAAATGCAATTGATCCTCGTTTAAATATTTGCCTGCCATGTGCGGTGAGCTTAGTTGATTGATTCTCATGCTTACTTGTGTCATCTAGAACTTGCCCCGTTGGCATTTCAAATATAATCTTGATTACGCATGGTTGGAGGAATCATCTTAGGCCTTCTTTGTGATTATGGAAAACCACTTTAGCCTAAAAAGCCTACCCGTGTACAATTGGTATCACTAGGCACCCCTTTTGAGTCTTTCTTTGGCAATTGCATTACAAGACTTGAACCATTTGGAGTTTAACCCTCTTTTGAACCACACCCTCCTTGAACTTAAAAGTGCAACTTGAGGCTAAAAGCCTATGTTGGGGGTGGTAAATCTTGGAAGAGGTGATCTTGGGCCAAAGTATTGTAAACATGTGCCTAGAAGTTAAGAAACGAGAACAATGACCAAGAAAAAGTAAGGGATTACCAAAATAAAGAGAAGCATGACATTGCACAAAGAAAAAAATAAAAATAAAATGTGTTCAAAAAATCGGTGAGCCAATGTGGTAAAAGTAAGCACATGTACGGATTAGGAATAAAAAAAGTGTCCCTTGACCCAAAGTTTTGTCTCATGGTGTTTTTGTGGAGTTCAAGGAGGGTGTAGTCACTTTTATCCCAAATATTTATCATACCCTTTGTGGGCCTACATTACAAGCTTGAAATATTCCTTCGAGACCTCTATCCAAGTGTCTTTGAGTTAGTAGCGATTGAAAATAAGGGTACGCATATGGCATGATACTTGTTTGTATTGAGAATTTTTTTGTGAGAGAGAGTACTTGAACATTTGTCCCTTGTTGCAAGAATGAAGATTTGGTATGTTGAACTTCTTTTCATGAGGAGGCATGTGAACTAATAGAGGTTAGTGAAGTTATATTTCAAAAATGAGGCGAAGGAGTGTAGTTAAGCCAATATTGATAGAGAGTCACCTCTTGAGAGTTAGTAATTGTTGCTTGATTGTTCTTAAAAGTCTTTTTCATTCTTGAAAATGTTATTAATTTTGAGGAGAGTTACATGAATAGTTCTTCCCATACTTGTTGACTAATTATTAGTGCTAATCAAGTTCAGAATCATGGTGATCATTTGGTTGCAAGAGTGTGTTTATAAGTTGAATAGTCTTATTGTGTATAGAGAAGTGCTTCTTTAGGACAAGCAAAGTTTTAATTTGGGGGTGTTGATGACGAGAAAAATTGTCACTCATTTATATCCAAATTTTTGTATACTATGATGAATTAATTGTTCACATGAGGCTAATTCTTCATTGAAATGCATTAATTTCTAGTGTTTGTGATCTTGTAGGAAATTTGATGAAAATAAGTTGAGACAAAGCTGGAAGAGAAGGAAAGTGAGCAAAAAGAGCAAAAACTAAAGATCAGGCCCAGGAAGCGAACCTCAGGTATTGCGATCGCAACTCACGATCGCACTTTGAGGGTCGCGATTGCGACCAGTCAGTCAAGTCAAACATTGGCGATCGCAAGGTGAGCATCGCGTTCAAAGGAGTCATGATCGCAATCAAGGTAGTGCGATAATAATAGGTCGGGCAAACTTGTAATTTCATGCAATTCATCCCCAAAATATAAAAGGCTCAACCCTTTCACATTTGTAGCATCATTTCTCTTGTTTCTCAATTTTTATGAGCTATGAACAGTATTCTTGAGAGAAAAACTCAATTGTAAGAGTTTCCAAGTGTGATTTTCACTCTTAATTGAATTGTGAAGCTTGGAGGTTATATTAAATTTGTTTTCCATGGATGAGTTGGGTGAAAATCTTGGTATATATCTTCTCTTTAATTTAATGAGTAGCTAACCTAATTACTTGGGGCTATGTTTGAATAGGTGGAGAATACGGTATGGGTGTTGATTGTTAGTTTAATTAATTAGTTAATGGTTATGGGTTTTGCTTTTATTCTATGTTTGTATTGAGAATTGTGGTGGAAACCCCAATTGCCTTGGATCCCATATCATTCTTGAAATAGAGATATTGTGTGAGGGATATGTGTAAACAATCACTTGAGTTAGCTTATGGAATGGCATCATCTTAGAAATAAGGGTGTTGTTTGAGTTAACCCATTTGAGAGAACTATTTTAGAAATAAGGGTGCGGATTGAGGTATTGGATTAGTTGATTTGCTACACTCGTGAGGTGTTTGAAAGAGCCCATGAATGAAATCTGGAGTGTTATTGAAAGATTCAAGCAAATACCCCTAATCTAGCCTACCCAAACCCCTGACTAAAATTAAAATATTTGTTAACCACATATGCATATATTCCACCTAGGATAACATGACCCCAAGGTTTTCTTCACACTAATAAACACCTAAATCTATAAATCTCTCAATAATGTGTAGTATTATTGGGTTTCATTTTTCTTAAAATCAAACCTCCCACTAATTTTCATGTATTGTTCAATTCTCACATTACGAATTAACCCTTAGTTAACTTTTAACACTTACAAATTGTGAACTAAGTTTGCACACCTCGAGGATTTAATCCAGACTCATAGTTGGGTATTATATTGAAAAAGTCTTCCTTGAATTAAAATTGTGGTGTAAGTTGAGTGTTATCGGTTGCATAGTTCATTTGCGTGTATTGAATTTTGAATGAATCTTGAGGCCTTACTAGAAACTTGAAAATTCACTAAGTTTCAGTTGTCAATTGCCATGGCAAAGGATAGAGCAATTGAACCAATCTCTATGATGATCACCATATATGCTCCTATAGCCAGATTGTGCGATAAAACACCTGGTTGTGCAATTGCAGCATCTGGGAACCTGGTATGCGTATAAATATACCCCTTATGTCCCGAATTGTCCATTTCTCACTAATTCTTGAGAGCCAAAAATTCTAAAATAGTGTGAGAGCTTAAAAGTGAAGCTTGTGGGTGCTTGGGGAGCTAGATTAACATCCATTTCTCTATTCTCTGATGGATTTAAGGTAAGAATTTACCTTTTCTTAGTGAATTTATTTTTTAATTTCTCAAAACCCCAAAAACTTTAGGGCTGGATTTTAAACTCCAACTTCACTCCTTTTTACTTGAATAATGTTCCTAATCCTATAATTACTAGTTTTCCTCAATTAAAACTTCACTCCTTTTCACTTGAATAATGTTCCTAATCCTATAATTACAAGTTTTCCTCAATTTAACCTTCAAAACAACTTCATTCTTGAATTTAAAATGGATTTCAAAGGTTTTACCGGGTAAAGTTTAAAAATAATTTTTCTTTAATTTAAACCTCGTTTTAAACTCAATTTGACTTGGGTTTTCAGTTGTAGGTTCCTAAAGGTATGGGCTACCGTTGTAGGACATTTTTTGATGAAATATGATGTGCCCTTAGTGTGTATTTTGCAAGTTTTATGATATCTATTAAGTACAAGTGGATCATACTCACACCTACTGTGTGCTTATAGTGCAGGTCCTAGTTCGAGTGTGTCCCAACTTGCTTAATTTGGCCGATATCTGGAACCTTCAAGGTAGTGGTTGACTTCCAAGCATCTAGATATATTCTACTACTTTTCTTATAGACTATGAATAACACCCTGGATTTTCGGTCCCTAAAAATTTCTTGATCTTTGATCTTATTGTCCTCACTACGACTCACCCTGCAAGTCGTAGGGTGTCATTGCGGGGCTTAGGGACCAAATCGTAGTTTGGCCAGTGTGTTGGCTAGAAATTTCTATCTTGACTACGATTTGGACCCAACAAGCCGTAGGGTATCGTGATGAGTCATAGGGTGTGAATTGTAGGGAAACTAGTGTATTGCCCCAAGCTTCTAGTGTGATTACAACTAATATGGTAAGAGTCGTATGGAATCATTACGAGTTGTGTAGTACGACTCGTAACTATAATAATGTGGGGTGGACCTGAACATTGTCTATCCTACGACAGGACGATAAGAGCCGTAGGGTGACCCTACATGTTGTAAGATCACTCGTAATAATTGGTAGTGATTTTTTAGTCTTTTAATTAAGGGCATCTATTTAATTTTCCTCCTTCACCACTTAGACCCCATGACTTAAAACCTTCTTTGGGACTTTATTAACATACAATTCACAATCAAAATACTCTCTTAAACTCTCTTAATTCTCCCAAGAATGATGCATAGGGTTTCTAAGACGTTCATCAATTAGATCTCCCAAGGGAAAATTCTCTCCATAACTCTTTATATTTTAGGCATGTCACTCTTCCCCAATTATTACTTTATTAAAAACATATTTTTATGGTTTAATTGTATAGTCTTAAATGCGGGTTTTGATGTGGTTAAGGGTTTTGACATGGTTGATTCTAAATTTTGTTACCATGATTATTATGCATTTATTATGCTTTATTAATGGTTTTGAACTTGTGGGGTGCATGGGAATGGTGAATAAACTAAGGGTCATGGTATTACCAAATTTAGTGTTTTGGAATTGGAATTAGCTTGGAAATAATTGTGTTCCCTCAACCCACTTGTGTAAATGGCTTTAAGTTGTTAAATTATCAATTGGATTTACTTACTCACCAATGTTATTGTATTGTATAAATGATTAAATAATGACCTTGTTGGCTATGATTTGATTTAGTGAATAAAGGGGGTCGACACATTCCCCCAAGTTAATGTAATTGTTATGACATAGAGATAATCTTGCAATTGTAAGGGTATGATAATACCCATGATGTCCCTTAACAGTTGGTTTAGTGGTTAATAAATAGGTTATGTGAAACTTGCTTTAAATTAGGCTTAAAGGGGGTTATATAGAGAAGCCGTGAAGGTGTAGGTCTTGGATGACTTGTACTGGAATCTCATGTTTGCCGATATGAGGTTTGGTCTTGATGACATGTGTGCATGGTTCACACTATTGATATATTTTTATCTTAGACTTATGAGGGGTCGTGAGATTCCCTGGTCTTCCTTGATATCTTTGATTCATTCAGCTAACACGAGCTGGGGCCCTTTTAGCAGGGGAGATGAACCCATATATCCCATGGGTGCCTGTTTATGATGGTTGAGCTATATATTCCAGGATAAAGTTTTACTTTATGTTAAGCCTTGCTTCCTTTCCCGGCATGATATGTTTATATGTATATATGATTGTGTGCATTGACTTGAATGATTTTGAAAACATGGATCATGGTTTTATTTTATCCCCTACCCTCAAGTTATATGCTAGTTCTCAACCCACTAACCATCTTTGGACACTGTATCCCTATGCAATGCAAGCACAGGATATACTTTTACTTTCCCTATATATCTTTAGGTGGATCGGCTCGATTCGTCGGTCATTCGTGGTGAAGTGGTGAGCTTTTATTCTTCGAAATACTTGGTATTTCATCAGTTTCCTTTTATAAACTTGAATTGAAGTATGCACATTAAAATTATTATTGCCATTGTCTTTGTTAGAGTCGGGGGCACGTCTCGACACTTTATTGATTTTGATTTTTTTTAGAAGGCTTTGTGATTAATGTGGACTTGGGTGATGTTTGTTGGTTGTTTTTTGTTGATTATTGATATTGGTGTCACGGGCTCTAGACCATTTACTAGAAGTCAAGCTCGGGAACTACAAAGGCTTCAAGGCGTGTTTATGAAAATGGACGCGATTGAACTTGTTGCAAACTCGCCCAAGGGAGTGTACGTATTGACATATGGGGGCTGACATTAGGGGACCAAAATACAGCCCCAAGGCTTCCCCAAACACTCCGCACCCTCCCCTTTCATTAAGGGTAAAGGGGTCCTTTTGCCATCCTTTTGGTAAAGACTATTTAAGGTGTTTCTTTAGTCTTGTTCTCTTAGTTAGCTTATTCTTAAAGATCACTTGTAATATTGAACATCATCTTCCTCTCAAGAAGAGAGTATACCACCATTTTACACCACAATAAATGGTTTCTTCTTGTGCTGTGTGTATCGGCTAGAAACGAGAGTGCTTGAGGGAACCGAGCTTCTCTTGTGTTGTGTAAGAACGTGGTGCTTGTTAACTTGTTTTGTAGAGGTTTTATAGTATTAATACACTCTTTAGTTGCTGCATTATGAGTTCTCCTTGCATCAAGTTACATATATTCTCTATCATTTAAATTGGTATTTGTTGTTTCCATTAAGTGTCTTGTAAGATTGCGGACTATTTCATGCTCTTTTAGATACCATTTGGTATCAGTTATCGGTTATCGATTATAGAAATATCTTAAATTCTTAGAGCTTATCTTATGTTATCTTGTTTATATGCCCATAATTCATCTACAGTTGAGAGTATGGTGTTCGGTTAGTATAGGTGCAGTTGGTGGTCTCCGGTCCTTATTGGACTTGGGATAACTGTCATGGCTAGGCCCTAGTTTGGATCATGATAATATTGGTATAAGAGCCTAGGTTTGGTGTCATTAGGTGTCCACAAACCTATTTTAAGTAGATTCTTTTTTATAGGTGTGTAGTGCTCCACACTAATAAGGGAGAGGCTACGAGCCATTTAGGAATGTTTTTCTTTCTTGGGATCTACTTTTGGGCTGTAGAGCCTAGGGTGCTGAAATCTTATCTAATTTCTGTTTGTTCGCTTTTCAGATTATGCCTCCCAGAAGAGCTGACGCTCTTGGAAACACCTCTGTCCCACTTGAGGACAATGTGGATGGAGCTCATCCTACTTAAGGAGTTCAGACCTGGTCTAGGGTAGCTATTTTTTATTACACTAGTGGTGTTCCATCGGTCCCCACTGATCCTTCTCCTTTTGGTAACACTCTTTCTAGGTCACCTCCAGGAGATTTTACTAATGTTGAGTTTTGTCGTTCTATTCAACATGTTGACCCAGTTGGTGACATATCAGTACTGTCAGTCGAGCCTCGTTGGTGCTGTTGTGAGTTCTTCTGAGGCCACTAGGGTTGGACAATTTATGAGGCAGAATCCTCCAACCTTTATCGGCTCTATGATTGAGGAAGGTCCTCAAGAGTTCATAGATGAGATAGAGAAGATTCTTCATGTGATGTATACTTCTGATTCTAAGGGCGTGGAGTTCACTGCATACTAGTTAAATGATGTAGTGTATCAGTGGTATGAGTACTGGGACCAGTCTAGGGGAGATGATGCGAAGGTGGCTTTATGGATTGATTTCTCGGGTGCTTTTCTTGATCACTTCTTTCCCCGAGAGTTGAGAAAGGCGAAAGCTGAGAGTTTATGAATTTAAAGTAAGGAAAATGGCTATGAAGGAGTATGCCATAAAGTTTTGTCAATTGTCCCATTATGCTCCTGAGCTAGTATCTAATATGAGGGCTAAGATGAGGAAACTTACTTCGAGTTTGTCTTAAGACTTGGTGTTGGAGTGTAAGTCCGCCTTATTGAATAATAACATGAATATCTCTAGGATTGTAGTGTATATGCAGCAGGTAGAAGATGATAAAAAGGAAATAAGCCAAAATTAAGGAGTCGCAGAGTAAGAGATCCTAGTTTTTTAACAGGGTGGTGGCCAACAAAATAGTGGCAAGGATGGCAGGCAGTGGTCTAAGAAGAAGTGGGGCAACTCGGGTTCCTATTCTATGTCTAGTGCTCCATATCCTAAGTCGTCTAGTGATTGTTGCTTTTAGAGAAACAATGGATTTAAGGCATAAGGTGTCCATCTCATGATAGTGAGGCTCAGTTGGGTCCATCTTATCCCCCTTATCATTTTTGTGCACAAGTGCACCTGGATTTTGTGATGAGGGGAGGAATAAGTTTTTTAGATATTCATCCTGGCCACATTAAGAGGGACTATCCTTCAAGCGATGTATCTACGGGGGATAATAAGGTCCCAATTGTTGCTTCTTCTGCTCCTGCACCAAAAGGTGTTACTTTTGGATTCAACACTGGTCGGAATCATCTATTGCTCTTGCCACTCGTCCAGATTCTGAGGCATCTATGGATATTATTACTGGTATGCTAAAACTCCTCTCTCATGATGTATATTGTCTACTTAATCTTGAGTCTACTCTCTCTTATGTAACCTCTTATGTAGCTATTTATTTTGGTTTTATGTAAATGTATTCCTAATCCCTTTTCTATGTCTACCCTGGTGGGTGACTCTATTATGGCTAGAAGGTTTATAGGGGTTGTGTAGTATCCATTAGTAGTAGGGAGACGTTAGTGAACCTGATTGAATTAGACATGTTAGACTTTAATGTGATTTTGAGGGATTGGTTGCATCTCGTGATTGTCGGACCTAGAAGGTCAATTTTTAATTCTTGAATGAGCCGGTGGTTGAGTGGGAAGGTAGTTCCTTAGCGCCCAAGGGAAGGTTTGTTTCTTATCTTAGAGCCCAAAAATTAATTTCCAAGGGGTGTCTCTACCATTTAGTGCATGTCAACGATTCCAGATCCGAAGGTCTTTCTTTGCAATCAGTCCCTGTGGTCTGTAAGTTTCCTGAGGTATTTCCTAATGATCTTCCTAGTGTTCCTCCCAATAGGGAAATTTATTTTGGAATGATCTTCTTCCATACACTCGTCCTATCTCTATCCCTCCTTACAAAATGGCTCTAGCTTAGTTGAAAAAACTTAAGGAGTAGTTGAAAAATCTACTTGATAAGGGTTTTATTCATCCTAATGTTTCTCCATGGGGTGCCCTTGTGCTCTTCATGTGTAAGAAGAATGGGTTCCTTCGAATGTGTATAGATTACCGTCAGTTGAATAGGGTGATCGTGAAGAATAAGTACCCTCTTCCTAGGATTATGATCTGTTTGACCAGCTTTAGGGAGCTAAGTACTTTTCTAATATTAATCTTCGTTCGGGTTACCATCTATTGAAAATTAGGGAAGTGGATACCCCTAAGACTACTTTCCGAACTCAGTATGGTCATTTTAAGTATTTGGTGATGTCCTTTGATTTAACTAATACCCCAACGACATTCATGGATCTTATGAATTGGGTATTCCATTAGTCTTTGGATTTGTTCATAATTGTGTTTATTGATGATATTTTAGTGTATTCCATAAGTGAGGCGGATCATGCCAATCACATCTGCCTTATGTTGCAAATCTTGAAAAATCAACAGATGTATGTGAAGTTCTCTAAATTTGAGTTTCGGTTAAATTTTTGACCTATATGGGTCATGTTGTTTCTAGTGAAGGGATTATGATGGATCGATAGAAAGTTGTGGTGGTTAAGAAGTGGCCTAGACCTATGAGTCCCATAGATAATAGAAGCTTCTTGGGGTTTAGCTAGTTATTACAGGAGGTTTGTGGAAAGTTTTTCTTCGATTGTTGCTCCATTGACTAGGTTGACCCAAAAAAGGGTAAGTTTCAATGGTCCGATGTTGTGAGGGTAGCTTTGAGTAGTTGAAAGATAAATTGACTTCGGCATTGATCTTGATGCTATCAAAGGTTCCGATGGCTTTGTTGTTTATTGTGATGCATCTCGTGTGGGGCATGGTTGCATATTGATAGAACATGGCAAGGTGTTTGTATTTGCTTCTAGGCAGTTGAAAGTTCACAAGAATAACTATCTGATACATGATTTGGAATTGTTGGTTGTGGTCTTTGCTTTGAAGATTTAGTGTCACTATTTATATGGGGCTCATGTTAACACTTATTCTGACCATAAGAGACTGTAATATGTGTTCACCCAGAAGGAGTTGAATCTCTGGCAAAGGAGATGGCTTGAGTTACTCAAAGACTATGATATAAATCTTCATTATCATCCAAGTAAAGCTAACGTGGTTGTTGATGCTCTTAGCAGGTTATCTATGGGAAGCTTATCTCATGTTGATGAGGAGAAGCGAGGCTTGGTGAATGATATTCATTGCTTGGCTAATCTTGGAGTTCATCTCTTGAACTGGATGGTGGTGTATTTGTACAAGAGGTGGTGAAGACCTCATATTAAGAATGAAGGAGTACGTGCCTCTCAATCATAACCTTTGTTACATGAAATTCTTATTATATTTCTCGATAATAAACTTTTACCGCTTAATAATATCTTTGAAATTATAAGTTTTCTCAGTTCAATTAATGATTCTTATGTAAATGCCAACTTGAGTTTAAAATTCTAAAACTTTCATTGCAAGGGAAAAAGATGTAAAAAAAAAAAAAAGTTTGATTTATCCTATACTAGTTAGGAGTAGGCACTGGCCCAACAATAACCTTAATGTATTACTAAATTGAATATATACATAGATACAGTAAAATTTAATATCTTAAAAAATACTATAGTCTATAAAAATAAATAAATTAAAATTAAGTAATACATTATATCTAGAATTTCTATAGTGAACTTAATTTGGGCGCACCCCTTAATTATGTATTTGAGGAAAGTAAAATGCAATTTTATTAATTTACCCATAATAAATACCTTGAAAAAGATATAATTTTTCAATGATTTTTGGCTTACTTCCTCCGTATCTATTTTATTTTACTTGATCCCTTTATTAAAACTAATTATTTTAATTTATTTATTCAATTTAATTTATGAAATAAAGAGAAGTTTATTATTTTATCAGTACTATTTCTATGATTAAATGACTACTTAAAATATTAATAGTTGAATATTAGTTTTCAAAGCATGGTTAATAAGATTAAGTATAAAATATAAATCATTTATAAATATTTTCTTAAGGATAATATCAAGTCAACATGGACTAACTAGAATAAAATGGAGTGTAAAATTATTTTTATTTAAACAATGATAAGATTAAAAACATACCATTAATATTTTCTCCATTACATGAAATACCACTTATTTTGAAATGAATTAATATTTTTTTTATTTTCTTATATGCTCCCTTTATTTTTTGAGAGTCAATTTAACTAAGTTTGAAAGATAAATTAAATTAGATTAATTTAATATTTAAAATTTTTAATTTAAATTTTTAAAACTATATGAAAAGTGTTATAAATTGTAATATTTTATTTTTCAAATTGATTAAGATATATATGTAAAATGTTAATTAAAACATATGACATGACATGACATGACATGACATGTAAAATGTTAAGAAAATAAAGCATATAAAAAGAAAGGTCAAATACATACGTAGCCTTCATGAACTTGTTGATTTTTTTTCATGTTGGCACCTCAATTAGATCATATTTCTATTGAATTCCTAAGTTTTTCATAAAGTGTATCATTTAAATGTAATCACTAACATGACATGTGTTGTGCAATACACTCTCTTCTAGGAGAGTGGGAAGCCATAATCCATTTTTATTTTTTTTCTCTTACAAATTACAGGTCACATTTGTAAAAGCATTAAATGCATAGAGACAAGAAAATTACATACTTAGAACATGAGAGATTAATAGATTTCTCTTTTCTACAATCGGTAGATTTAGAATCTTTAGATGGGTCTGAAGCTAAAAAGTAAAATCATGGTGACTTTCTTTTCTTCGATGAAACAATTCAATTGGATGTGTGTTTAATCATTGAGCAGAAAGAGAGAATAAATGTGTTTTTGTATTTTATGGGTGAAGAAGAAGAGCATTAAGAAAGGGGTTGTTGACTTTGCTAGAAATAAACCATTGAAGGATTTTTGAAAGTTTGAATTTTAGATTTTACAGCGAGAATTTGAGAGCTTTCCTCTAAAATGTCGTTTCTATGACCTCTGAAATGATATTTTTGACCTTTGTAGTCATTTGTCTAAGAGTTTCTTGTGTCCTGTAATTTTTAATCATTTTTATATATGATTTCTCTTTAAAAATTATGTTGGAGAAGAGAGAGAAAAATTAATAGAGACAAAACAAATAGAAGAATGTAAGAAGAAAGGTGGGTGATAATGAAAGAAGATGGATATTGGTATTTGGTATGAGCTCTTGGTGCTTCAATAGTGGAAAGAGATGAAAAATTTTTGACGAAGAAAAGACAAAAAAAATTCTTTTAATTTTTATTTTTTTTCTTTGATGACGTGTATTTTTATTATTGATTATAGTTTTCATGTCATGGTAAGTAATTTTCACGTTCTAAATCTAATCTGAAATTGTACAATTTATCTTCAATTGACATAGCTTGAATATAGCTATATTATTCAATAGGAACATGGGCTAATTGAGGTGCCAACACAAAAAAAATCAGCAAATTCAAATGACTACATATGTATTTGGCCAAAAAAAAAAAAAGAATATACAACAAATAAAATTAAACGGAGATAGTACAAAGTTGTCATTTAAACACAACAACAACAACAACAAACTCAGTGTATTCCCACATAGTGAGATTTGGGGAGGGTAAGATGTACGCAGTCCATACCACTACCTCCGAAGAAGTAGCAAGGCTGTTTCCGATAGACCCCCGGCTCAAGATAAGATAAGTCATCAAAAACGTACGTAAAGCATGGAACAATATGGCATGACATAAATACGCCACCTATAAGGAGTAGTAAACAAAGAATAGTAAGCAATCGTAATGCAGCATAAGAAAAATACTGCACCGGCTAAGTAAAGCCCTATCCTACCTACCGAAAAAGTCACTAGCCCTTTATCCTAATATGCGTCCTCCAGATTGTCCTATCTAGGGTCATGTCCTCAGTAAGTTGTAACTGCTCCATATCCTGCCTAATCACCTCTCTTCAGTATTTCTTTGTCCTACCCCTGCCCCGCCTGAAATCATTGAAAGCAAGCCTCTCACACCTATGAACCGGAGCATCTGTGCCCCTCCTCATCACATAGCTGAACCATCTCAAATGGACCTCCCGCATCTTGTCCTTCACCGAAGCCACACTAACCTTATCATGAATAGTCTCATTCTGAACCCTATCCCCTTTGTAAGTTCACACATCCAGCGCAACATTCGCATTTTCGCCACCTTCAATTTTTGAATGTGAGAGTTCTTGACAGGCCAACACTTCGCTCTATACAACATGGCCGGACGGACTTTCACCCTATAAAATTTGCCTTTAAGCTTGGGCGGCACCTTCTTATCACACAACACCCCCGAGGAGAGCTTTCACTTCATTCATCCCGCCCCGATCCGGTGAGAGACATCCTCGTCAATCTCACCATTCCCCTGAATCATGGCCCCTAGGTACTTGAAACTATCCCTCTTACACATCACCTGAGAATCCAACCTTACTACCACCTCGTCCATCTCCCTCGAGACATTAGACTTACATTCCAAATATTCGATCTTGCTCCTACTTAACTTGAACCCTTTAGATTTAAGGGTCTGTCTCCACACCTCTAATTTATCATTCACACCCTCCGAGTCTCGTCAATCAAAACCACATTGTATGTAAAAAGCATACACTAGGGCACCTCGCCTTGGATACGCCGCGTCAACACATCCATAACCAAAGCAAACAAAAGTGGGCTAAGAGTAGATCCCTGATGCAACTCTGTTAAGACCAAAAAATGTTCTGAATCGCCTCCCGCAGTCCTCACCTGGGTCTTAGCTCCATCATACATGTCTTTGATCGTTCTGGTATACGCCACCGGGACCCCACTCACCTCCAAGCATCTCCAAAGGACTTCCTTAGGGACTTTGTCATATGCCTTCTCCAAGTCGATAAACACCATGTGCAGGTCCTACATAATATGACACTTTTTAATTTTTGAGAGCGTCTGAGCATGTATAACTTTCACATATAACATGAACAACTTTAATGCCTTTGTGGGTATTACAAGAAGGTTAAGTAGTCGTTTGGCCATAAAAATCACTTTTTTCCGGAGTTGGAGTTGGAGTTGAAGATGAAGTTGGAGTTGAAGTTGTGTTTGGACATTTCTTTTTGAAAACTTTTTTTAAACTTTTGAAATTTTTTTTTAAATATGATTTATGCCCTCAACTTTTAAAAATTATCAAAGTCACTCAGCTACTAATTTACCTACTAACATACAACCAAATGTTGAGAAAATAATTTATATGTCTTCAATTGATAAAATAATTAACAACAAACTAATTATTATGATTTTTATTCTTCTAAAATTTGAATAAAAATATCACAAACACGAGCTAAATAAGTTTATCTAATAATAATCGATTAAATAGAGAAAATATATTTTGATAAATATGATTGATGGATATAAGTATATTTTATATATTCTTAAATTTGTTGATGAAAATTCGTAATTACTTTCACTTGATTTAATTATTTGATTGAATTTGGTCTTTTTAAAAAAATTTACGGATGAATTATTTTTGAATAGTGCTAATTTTTTGCTTTTTCTTTATTGATGATATTGATTTTCCTTGAATATTTTTTTTTTTTTGGTAAAGAGAACAAATTTTTGTTAAGTTAATTACCACACTCGTCTTTGTTCAAAATCCATAAAATCAAAATAAGGTAATCGTCAATATGGATCGTTACGTTATGTTTGATATGCGATTTTATCGACCACTTTTTAATAATTTATTAAAATCATCATAACCATTATATAACATATACAGAAAATTAGAATGACAAGAAAAATATATATTAAATTTCTTATTTGTTAAATAAAATAATGTACTAGGCCTTATATTTTTATAATATAGTTCATTCAAAATAAAAGTTGATATATTTCCATCATAGATTGTCATTTGTTATTTTTTACTTCACGTTAGTAAATTTTGGTTAAAAGAAGAAAAAGAAATTAGATTTTCTGTAACAATTAAAAATGATGTTGTACTATAGAAAACAAATAATAAATTATTTCTTGGTGGTTGGTTGTAGCTATAAGAGGGGTTTGTGTAAAAATTTAAAGATTGGGGTTATATGTAATAATAATGAAAGTTGGAAATGGAAATGAAAAATTGCGAAAACAATAAAAAGTTGTTTTTACTTTTTGGAATCCAACTGCGGAATAATTTTTTGAATTTTCATGGCCAAACACCACAATTTTCGAAAAAGTGAAAAAAAAAAGAGAAAAAAAAGAGAAATTTTTTTTTTGGCCAAATTCATTGAATTTACAGAACTGCATAAATACATTTAGAGGCCGTTTGGTACAAAGAGAAGTTATTCATGGATTAATAATACTGAGATTAGCAATGCAAGAATTAGTAATGAAGAATTTTTTTTTTCAAGTGTTTGGTTCATTGTATTAAAAACTAGATATATCATGTATTTTGTTTGGATTTAAAACTCTACAAAATCTTCTTTATAATTATATCCTTAAATTTTTATGGTATTTTCTACTTCATTTAACTAGTAAAATTACTCACCCTTTGCACGATCTTATAGAAAAGCTAAAATATGAGTAATAATTATCACTCCGCTTAGTTGATCATTTATTATTAAAAAATAAATTGAGTCGATTTGATCAAGAAAAATTTTAAATAATAAATAATTGTCATGTTATACAGAAATGATTTTTTAAAAATATAAAGCACAATAGAACATCACGAACTGTTGATAATATGGCTTAAAATTTTTAAGTTATATATTTATTAGACAATAAGCTTTTGTATTTAAATTAATACATCTGTAAATCGAACAATTACAGAATAACATAAATATAGTTCACATTCGAAGCTATCAACCAACATAAGGGAGAAAAATGATATTTAAGCATTTGATCCGCATACGCAAAGTAAAAAGAGGATGACAAGTTAAATGTAACATAACAATTAAATTTGTAATGATTAGATTTAATCGAACTAAAAGAAAAATTTAATAAAAAGAATTGAGGGGTAATTAAGTTATTTAATTCTCTTATCCATGTATTATTAAGTCATGTATAAGTAATCTCATGGTTTCTTAGGCATAAGATAATACACTTTATGGTGCATTAGCTATCCATGTATTAGGTAGGGTTAAATTTAAATTAAGCAACTAAACATTGTACTAGCTTGACTAAATTATAATCCATGGAGTATTTTATTTAATACAGCTTACCAAACGGTCCTTAGTGTTAAAAAGTGTAAAAGCAGGGACAAAATGTAACTATGTAAAAGAACCTCAACTAGTTATTCGGTCAAGACAGCTGAAAAGCTAATTCCTTAGAGCAATCCGGGAACTACAACTCAGCAACAAAATTTCGTAATTCCCAAAATATCCAAGCATGTCAACCGTGAACTATATATAATTGGAGAAACTCCCACTTCTATAATTAGACATCAAAGGGTCCGTGCTAGCGCGAGCCCAATATATGTTATGTTTTATCTCAATTTATATGACATAAATAAAAATTAGATACTTAATTATATTTTTAAATATTTTAAGTTATTAATTATTGTAATTTATAATATTATTTTTGGCATTGTAATTTACGATTTTAAGTTGTTAGCTATTGTAATTTATAATACTCTCTTTGTCCGAACTTTTATGATATTCATAGTCAATTATATTCTTAAATCAATTTAAGTTTTAAATTATTGTGATTTATAATATTTTTTCTTCTATTACAAGTTAAGTGACCCATATAATTTCGACAGTCAACCAAATATTACAATTGAAGTAGTGAAACAAATAGGTCTTAAATTACGCATAATAACTTATTAGAAGTGATATAGCAAAATTAATAGTTGTGAAAAAAATTATGTGGGTCTCATATAAGATGTCAAGTTAATTTAAAACATCAATATTTAATTTATTATTTTTTTTATCTATTTTACCTTTTTTATTAAGTATTATTAATTTTTTTAATACTTAAATAATTAATCAGGATGAAATAGTAAAATTACGATTGAAGCAATTGAAGCAAACATGTCATAAATGTTCATTTTATTTTTATTAAATATTATTAATTTTTTGATACATAAATGACATGTAATAATTAATTAGAGGTGATATAATAAAATCACGGAGCAAGCAGATATGTCGACGCAGATGCATGCATTACCACACTTCTATATAGTACTATCAATATATGTTTTTTTCTTCTCAATTTATGTGACACAAATAAAATTTATATAATCAATTATATTTTTAATATATTTTTAGATATTTTAAATTGTTAGCTATTGTAATTTATAATACTTTTTTGGCATTGTAATTTACTATTTTAAGTTGTTAGTTATTGTAATTTATAATACTCTCCTTGTTCAAATTTTTGTCGCATTCATAGTCAATTATATTTTTAAAATAATTTAAGTTTTCAATTTTTGTGATTTATAATACTTTTTCTTCTGTTCAATTTAAGTGACACATATAATTTCGACAGTCAACCAAATATTACGATTGAAGTCGCAAAACAAACATGTCTTAAATAACTCATAATAACTTATTAAAAGTGAAATAGCAAAATTACTATGAAAATTAGTTACGAAAAAAATTTAAATGGGCCTCATATAAGATGTCAAATTAATTTAAAACATCAATAGTTAATTTATTATTGTTTTATTTTATCTTATTTATTATTAAATATTATTAATTTTCTTAATACTTAAATGACTTAAGTAATTAATTAGCGATGGAATAGTAAAATTACGATTGAAACAACTGGAGCGGACATGTCATAAATTTTTATTTTATTTTTTATTAAATATTATTAATTTTTTAATACATATATAACATATAATAATTAATTAGGAATGATATAGTAAAATCACGGAGGAAGTTGGCATGACGACCCCGTCCTTCACTCTTCTATATATCTTATATCTTATATAATAAGGGAAAATGTTTAAAAACTAGTTGTTATGAAATATAAAGTAGATAAGAGCAAGAGTAGAGAGAGTAGAGAGAGAAGAGAGATTAATTCTTATTTCTCTTGAGGGGTGATTTACAATAAAGAAAGTCTTTTTATCTATAGGAGAAATTACTTCTAGTTTCTCTCTAAAGATAGATATTTTAAATCCTAATAGATATCAACTAGATCTTGATAAATCTTATCTATTTTCTTGATAGACATTCATTACAACTGATATAAATCAATATCATAACACTCCTCCTTGAATGTCTAGTAGATAATTTGCCTCATTAAAACCTTGCTAGAAAAAAAAACTCAAAATAGAAAAAATCTATTGAAAGAAAAAGAGTACACATATCTAATAATACGCATATAGGCTGCCTCATTAAGAACCTTCTAACAAAAAATCAGTGTGACAAAAGATCATAAGGAAAAAAGAGTACTGTGCGTATTAACTCTCTCGAACGAGAAAATCTTTGAACCTTTGCATCCTGATCTTGTGCACCATCTTCTTGAAATTTGAAGTTGGAAGAGACTTGGTGAATAAATCAGCCACATTGTAACTCGAACAAATCTGTTGCATATTAATATCACCATTCTTTTGTAGCTTATGTGTATAGAAGAGTTTTTAATGAAATGTGGTTCGTTCTATCTCCTTTTATGAATCATTTCTTAAGTTGTGCAATACATGTTGCATTATGTTCATATATAATTGTGGGTACTTTGTCACATTTCAAACTACATTTTTCTCGAAGGAGATGTATCATAGACCTCAACCACATACACTCTCGACTTGCTTCATGATAGCTATTATCTCAACATGGTTCGATGAGGTGGCTACGATAGAATGCTTTATAGATATCCAAGATATGACAGTACCCCTTACATATGAAACATAGCCTATTTGAGAATGAGCTTTATGCGGATTAGATAAATACCCAACATCAGTATAACTAATAAGATCGGGACAATAATCTTTAAAATAAAATAGGCCCATATCGATATACCCTTTTAGGTACAATAATATGTATTTGATCCCATTTCAATGTCTCCTAGTAGGACCTGAACTATACCTTGCTAACAAATTAACTGAAAAAGCTATATCAAACCTTGTAGTATTTGCAAGATACATTAGTGCAACAATTGCACTAAGATATGGCACTTCGGGACCAAGGAGTTCCTCATTATTTTCTTGAGGTCCAATTGGGTCATTATCCACATCAAGTGATAGAACAACAATCGGAGTACTTAATGGATGTGCTCCATCTGTATAAAACTTTTTCAATATTTTTTTTGTATAGGCTGATTGATGGAGAAAGATACTATTTGTCAAATGCTCTATTTGCAAACCAAGGCATAATTTTGTCCTTCCAAGATCTTTTCATCTCAAATTTTTTCTTTAGATAATCAATTATCTTTTGAAGCTCTATTGGAGTTCCAATAAAGTTTATGCTATTCACATAGACAACAAGTATAACAAACTCCAATGTTATTTTCCTTATAAAAACATATGGGCAATCCTTAGATAAATATTCACCAAGATGGTTGTACCACATGTGTCCAGATTGCTTCAAACCATATAATGATCTTCGTAATCTAATGAAATACATTATTTGAGGTTTTGAACTATATGCTTCTAGTATCTTAAATTCTTTGAAAACTTTCATGTATATCTCATTATCAAGTGATCCATATAGATAGGCTATAACCACATCCATCAAATACATTTCAATTCTCTCATAGACAATGAAACTAATAAGATAACGCAATGTTATTGCATTCATAACCTGTGAATATGTCTCTTCAAAATCGACACCAAGCCGTTGTGAAAATTCTTGTGCAAAAAGTCGTGTCTTATACCTTTGTATTTTATTTTTCTCATTTTTTTTGCACAAAGGCCCATTTATAACCAACAGGCTTAACACTGTTAGGTGTTTGGGCTATAGGTCAAAAAACTTCATGTTTGACAAGTGAATTCAATTCTGATTGAATTGCTTCTTGTCATTTTGGCCACTCATTTCTTTGTCGGCATTCTATGACAAATTGAGGTTCAATATCATCGTTATCTTGCATGATTTTTATTGCAACATTATATGCACAGATATAATTCACTACTATTTCAGATAAATTCAAATTAGTTCCACCATTACTTGAATTTATGAATAATTTCTGATTTTCTTGAGTCTCAGGCTCATTGATTCCTTCAGGAATATCAAAATTGATCAAATCTTGAACTTCCATATGAGGATCTTTTGTAGTGTCATCTTGACCATTTATTTTTTTGTAGGATTTCGATCCATAGAATTCAATGATCTACCACACTTCAAGCGTGCTTTGAACTCATTAGTTATGACATTGGTGGATGATTTTTTAGGGACATCAATTCAAATTGAGACATTCTCTACAGGAATATGTGATTTGGTGATTCATTTCAAATCTGTAAATGCGTCTAGCATTTGATTTGTAATTTTTTGCAGATGAATAATCTTTTGTACTTCTTGCTCACAAATAGAAACACGTGAATCAAGATGAGATGGTGATGAATTTTTTCACAAAATTTCTCTTTTGATGTCACTATCTTCTCCCCCTAATTTTGGAAAAACTATCTCATTAAATTGAAAATCTGCAAATCAGCAGTGAACATATCTTCCGTTAATGGTTCAAGATAGAGAACAATGAAGGGCGATTCAAATTCAACATTAATTCATAATCTTCTTTGGGGGGCCATCTTAGTGCGATTTGGTGGTGCTATAGGCACATATACAGTGTACCCAAAAATTCTCAAATAAAATATATTAGGCTCTTGATCAAAATCAATTGCAATGAAGAAAATTTATGATAATTTATCGGTCTAAGACAAACAAGTGTTACAGCATGCAAAATTGCATAACCCCAAACAGAAGTGGACAACTTAATTTTCATAAACAATGGTCTTGCTATCAGCTGCAGACATTTAATTAATGACTCGGGAAAGCCATTTTGAGTGTGAAAATGAGCTACAGAATGTTTCACTCTTATCCCCATCGATAAGCAATGGTTATTAAATGTTTGAGATGAAAAATCTACAGTATTATCAAGGAGAATAGACTTAATCTGATTATCAGAAAACTGTGCTCGTAATCACATTATATGTGCCAATAATTTTGCAAATGCCAAGTTGCGATATGATAATAGAAACACATGAGATCATTTAGAAGAAGCATCTATTAGGATCATAAATTATCTAAACGACCCACTATGGGGGTGAATGGGTCCACAAATATCACCATATATGCGTTTGAAGAATGCGGGTGACTCAATCTCAAATTTTGTTGGTGATGGCCTCACAACTAGCTTGCCTTGATAACAAGCATTACATGAAAATTCACCATTTGAAAGAACCTTCAAGTTCTTTAATGAATGCCTAATTGAATTTTCTATAATTCATCTCATCATTATAGATCTAGGATGTCCCAGACGATCACGCTAAAGTTTGAAAGTATTGGAATTAGTAAACTTCTGATTTACTATAGATTGTGACTCAATTGCACAAATCATTGTCCAATACGGGCCAGAAGATAAAACAGAAAACTTTTCTGTAACACATGCATGTCTGCCCAGAGACATTCTTGGTGATACCAAGATATTTAAAAGTCATCTCATCAATTATCTTGGTATCATAACCATTTTCACGAATATCTTTAAAACTCAGCAAGTTTTTCCGAAACTTAGGAGAAAACATAACATTATTTATGAGGAGTTTAACTCCATTAGAAAAGATTATAATGACTTTTTCGAAGCCTTCAATCCAATTGGCACTATCAAAAATCGTGGTAATATTAATCTTGTCCATGTTTTGAGAGAGAAATATTTGTCGTCTCTGAATATCGTATGTGTAGTGCCAGAATCAATCAAACAAATATTTTCAGAATTGGATAACATTATCCATATCTTAGCCTTTAAATTTGAGACGGTAGAGTCTCGTGCTGATAACGTGTTATGAAATATAAAGCAAAGAAGAACAAGATTAGAGAGAGAAGAGAGAGTAATTTTTACTTCTCTTGAAGGATAATTTACAATGAATAAAACTATTCTATTTACAGGGAAAATTACTCCTAGTTTCTCTCTAAAAGATATACATTTCAAATTCTGATAAATCTTAATAGATCTTATATATATTTTTGATAGACATTCACTACCAACGATATACATCAATATCATAACACTAGTACTATAATTGGAGCCCAAACTCCCTCTATTATGGGAAAATGTTTACAAACTAGTACTGGGAGATGTAGATGGATTATAACCTTTTCTGTTTGCTTATTATCAAGACAATATCCTGCATGGTTTTATCATATTAAATTAATTAATGAAAAAGAAGATTTTATCCCTAGTTATTATTAAATTTAATTTTAATCTTTATGATGTGATTAAATATTTTATATGTAGATCTTTTTTTAAGAAGAATATCATTGGTAAAATATGGATGAACAACATGAATTTATCAAAATACATGAAACATAAATAATTATGGAGTTAATAATTTATTAACTTTTTGTTAATTAACTAGCGAATGTATAAAAAGTGAACATTTCAATTAATTGAAAGACTAAAATCAGAAATAAAAAATAGTTGGAGACTAGAAGTACTATTAAATCCAGCCTCAGCAAACTCAATAGAGTTAATCTAAATCTTGTATTCCTATTTAAAAAGAATATTAAATATGTATAAATTATTAATTTAGACTCTTATAACTTTAAAAAGATCAGAATCTCTAATTCATAAGACATGAATCTACTTTGATTAATAAATCTTCATTAGAAAAACTAGGAACAAATATTGCTATTTTATATTATATATAGAGAGAAGTAAATACTCTAGATAAAAATATAATACTTAGTACATCAGAAATAAGAAAATCAACCTATAATTACAAAAACAAGTTTAAAAGATATAATCCAAAGGATGAATATAATAAATGGACACCAAAACAAATAATTAATTACAACTTTTTAGATTTAGACGACACAAATAAAACAATACAACTATGGGTAGGATACATGTCAAAACAATTATTAGATAATAAAATAGATACAACAAATACACAAGAATATATAGAAAAGACATTAATAGGAACATTAAAATTATGATTTTTAAACCTAGCCGAAGAAAGTAAAAAAGTACTAAGATCTGATAATAAAACAGAAGGAACATCAATACCTACTAAAATACTACCAACAGAAATATTGAAAAAATATGAAATAGTTATAAGAGAATAATTTAGTAGTCTAACAACAGAAAAAGAAGAGCAAAATAAAGAGAAAGATACGAATAGGAATTTAATGTTAAAATTAGCAATATGTAATATGTGCTATATAGATGAATATACATGCGCATTTAAAGAATATTATTATAAAGGAACATATAATATAGAAGAAAATAAAGAAATAGGAGAATTATATTTTAGTAAATTATCTGAACCATATAGTTCAAAAATAATAAAGAGTTGGGATGAAACAAAAATAGTAGATACCCTACGAGCAAGAATAAAATTTTTACAACAATGATATAGAAATCAATGTGAAAAATATAAAGAAGAAATAAAAATGGAAAAAACATTAATAAGAAATTTAGCATGTTGCAAAGATAAAATAACACCTCAATTTGGATGTGAAGAAATATATTATAAGAAAAGAAAAAGACATAAGAAATATAAGAAATACAAAAAATCAAAATATAAATATAATAAACCAAGAAAAAGATATTATGTAAAAAATTATAAACATAAAAGACCATATAGAAAAAAGAAATCTACAAAAGAATGTACTCGTTATAATTGTGAAAAAATTAGGACATTTAGCTAGAGATTGTAAATGACCAAAAAACTCAAAAAATAAACAAATATCAAAAATAAAAATAGAAAATACAGAATATATGCAGATAGATTATATAGATTATGAATTAGAAAGTGAAGATAGTATATATGAAATTTCGGAAAATGAAACAGATAATGAAATAGATAGTGAATTGGATAAATCAAATGACTGAAAAAGGTATTAAAATGAATCAAATAACTGAAGAAGATATAAAAATAATAACGTAGGAAGAATATTTAAATAAAGAAGAAACAGATCAAAAAATAATATTTGACAATAATATATTTGACGAAATAAAAGAAAAAGAGTTAGACTTAAGTGTAGAAATAATATTTAAAATACCAACAATAAAAAATATATTTAGTAGAAAAATGGAAGAATACTACGTAGTAAGCCAAAAAAAAATATGTAATAGACTGTAGATATGCAAAAAGAAGTGCTAGTACACCACTAGTAACAAAAAGAATAATTAATAAAGAAATAAACGATATAAAAAAGTAAAGACCCAATAAAATATATACACCTTGGAGGAACAGAGATATTAATAAAAGCATGTTTTAAAGAAGAATAGATACACCAATAGAATTATATTTAGCAGATGATAGAATTATAAAACCTATAGAAAAAAGTATAATAACAGCCATAAAAAGAAATTTAATATACCAAAAATTTAAATTTATAATAAGTGAAAATTACTCAGTAGCAATAACAGATAAAAATATAGATAAATCATTAGTATTATATTGAAAAATATCAGGAATAGAACTAACCCCAGAAATAAAATATTTACAGCAAGATTAAAAATCTATATGTATTAACAACAAAACATAAAATAACGGAAAAAAATAAAATTAATAAAATATAAATAGAAAGTCCTTTTGAACAATTTGTTAAAACAATTGAGAATAATGATTATAGTTACAAAGACATAGATATAGAAGAAGATCTAGAATAAATAAATGATAGAATAAGTACAACAAAAAGAATAGCTTATGAAAAAACAGAATCATCAAGCTCATAAAAAAGAACAAGTTATGAAACAACTTCAACAGTTAATTTAAATCAATATTATATAACAGGAACAATAAATGAAAAAGAATATTTAATACTCTTAAACACAGGACAAGAAGAAAATTATATAGCAAAATATTTAGTAAAAAGTGAAGAAATAAAATCTAATAGTGATATATGCCTAGATCTACCAAGGAGTCTAATAAACATTAAAGATACGGCAGGAAAAGAAATAATAAGAGGAGTCAGAAAAATAAAAATAGAATTTGAAATAAAGGAAGAAATGCAAAAAGCAGACATAATATTAGGAATAAAATAGTTAGAACAAGTAAAACCATACAATATAAAACACACACAATTATCTATAACATATTATAAAGAAAGATTATTCATATAAAGAGCTTTAACAAGATATGAAAATATATGTACTTGTAAAAATAATAGTAGAAAAATATTATAATAGGTATTATGCACCTATGATAGATACAGGAGCAGAAGCAAACTTATGTAGATACAATTGTTTACCAGAAAGTAAATGGGATAAACTAAAAACACCAATAGTAGTCAAAGGATTTAATAATGAAGGAAGCTTAATTACATATAAAGCTAAAAATGTAAAAATACAGATATGGATAAAATAATAACAGTAGAAGAAATCTATAATTATGAAGTAACATCAAAAGATTTGCTTTTAGGAATGCCATTTTTAGATAAATTATATCCACATATAAAAACTAAAATAGATTGGTGGTTTACAACACCATGTAAACAGAAAGTAAGAGCAAAAAGAGTTACTAATAAAATAAGAAAGAAAACTGATTGGATAAAAGAAGTGAAAAAAATACACAAAAGTTAAAAAATATAAAAAATACAGAAGACACAGTAGAACTAGTTGTATTTTTTATAAATAAAAAAGAAATAATTGTATTTTCAATAGATAAGGTAGAAATAATAAAGAAAAATTTAAGATAATTACATAGTGAAGATCCATTAAAAGGATGGAAAAAACATAAAATTTCTATAAAAATTGAATTAATAGATAAAAATAGCATAATGACTCAAAAATCATTAATATATAATTTTGACGATGTAAAAGAATTTAAAATGCATATAGATAAATTATTAGAAAAATAGTATATACAAAAAAGCAATAGTAAACACAATAGTCTAATATTTATAGTAAATAAACATAGTGAACAAAAAAGAGGAAAAAGTAGAATGGTTATTGATTATAGAAACCTAAATGCAAAAACTATGACATATAATTATCCAATACCAAATAAGATATTAAAAATAAGACAAATACAAAGATATAATTATTTTAGTAAATTTGATTGTAAATCAGAATTTTACCACTTAAAGTTAGAAGAAGAATCTAAGGAATTAACCGCATTTACGGTACCACAAGGATTTTATGAATGGAACGTATTACCATTTGGATATAAAAATGCACCAGGTGGATATCAACATTTTATGGATAGTTATTTTAAAAAATTACCTAATTGTATAGTATACATAGATGATATACTACTATATACAAAAACTAAAGAGAAACATTTAAAATTATTAGAACAATTTACAGATATAATAGAAAAATTGAACATAAGTTTAAGTGAAAAGAAAGCCAAAATTATGAAAAACCAGATAGAGTTTTAGGTATACAAATAGATAAAAGAGGAGTAAAAATGCAACAACATATAGTACAAAAAAATAATAAATTCAAAAGAAGAATTAGAAACAAAAAATAAATTACAATCATTTTTAGGATCAGTAAACCAAGTAAGAGAATATATACCAAAATTAGCAAAAAACCTAAAGCCTTTACAGAAAAAATTTAAAAAGGATATAGAATATAATTAGAACGAAGAAGATAAAAAACAAGTCCAGACAATAAAAATACTTTATAAAGGATTACCAAAGTTACAATTTCCGGAAGAAGATAAAAAATTTATATATAGTAGAAGCAGATGCAAGTGAATATAGTTATGGAGGAGTACTTAAATATAGGTACGAAAATGAAAAATTAAAACATCATTGCAGATACTACTCAGGTATGTTTAATGAAATGGAAATAAAATGAGAAGTAAATAGAAAAGAATTATGTTCGTTATATAAATGTTTATTAGCATTTGAACCATTATTGTATATAACAAATTTATTGTGAGAACAGATAATACCCAGGTTCGCTGGTGGCTAACAAAGAAAATAAAAAATTCAGTTACAACGAAAGAGATTCAGAGACTAATATTAAATATATTAAATTTTACATTTACAATTGAAGTAATTAATACTAACAAAAATGTTATTATAGATTACATATCAAGACAAAGCTACACAGACTGATATAATAGAAGTTGATGCTTTAAAAAAGATACTCAAAACCCTAACTACGCTTTCAATGAAAGTGGACAGTATGGGTAATGAAATAGAAAAGCTAAAGACTAATGAAGTTAAACTGAAGTCTAAAGCTACAAATCAGCTAACTCCGCGGTGTGCAGAGTTATGTCGATCGGAAGATATTAAAATTCCAGATCTAAAAGGAGACGTTGGGACACTCCATAAAACCCATAACATTTATCAATCTACAATTGCAGGTACAGGCAAAGGAGTTAGATATCAAAACATGAACATGAATAAGATATTTGAAAAATCATTTATACCAAAAATACAAAAAGACCCCTTGTACATACCCCCACAAATTACCACATATTGAGATAGTTTGAACCAAAATAAAAAAGCTTATAACCATATAGCCCGAGTATATATAGAAAATATCTACAAAGTACAAACTTTTCTAAACCTTAACCCTAGAGCAACAAATATCCAAGAACCAAACACAAACTATATAACCTAAAAATTACAAGGTTACAACAAGCTAATCGCACTACCCAAAACCAATCCAAGCTTAATAAAAACATGTTTCGACTATGGATTATTAAATACTGTATATACCCAAGATGGAGAAGAACTAACAGCTATAGAGGAATTGCATAAAATATTCACCACCTATAAAAGAGTAATAAAAGGATATCTATTTTATATAAAGTTTAATACTGCACCAGCAGAATTATTATACGACGGGATCAAACTAGTTATACAGATTGTAAAAATAAGATTAACCAGAGATATGATTATATTGAAAGATATTGTACAGCAGCCAGAGATACCCAATATCGAGATACCTGATTTTTATACAAATAAACAACTTATTGGATTAGCTACAATTATTCAAGAATTAGCAAATAATTACATCAATGGAAACCCAATATGGAGCTATTATTCAAGAAACCATCAAATGATTTATTCAAATTCAAAAGAGCTACGACAAACAGATATGGAAGATGTTAGACAATGGATAATGACGTTACTTAACCCAGAAAAATAATCTACTGCAAGAGCAATTAAGAAAGGATTTATTTCAGACGGATTGTTAACAAGATATTGCAAGATAATTGGACACAAATATCCAGACCATCAATGTTCGAGATGTAATGGAGGAGATAATATTATCCCAGAAGCTCAGCTAGAATAAAAAATCATCAACCAAGAAGATAAGGATGCCAGCTAGAAGATAAAAAGAAGACAGTGACGGAGCAATAATAGAAGAAGACAAAACATTATAAATAGGAAAATGACATATGAAGAAAAAAATAAACTTCTTACGTAAAGTTTTTATAGCCTTTTAGACTTTTCTTTTCATTTAATAGCCTTTTTGACCTTTTTAAGTTTTTGTTAGCTTTAAGTCTTTTCTTCTCAGAATGTAAAGACGTTTTTGTAAAAAATAGATAGGATATGTGTAAAGTAAGAACAATATAGAAATAAGATACATATTTTCTTTATCTTTCTTAGGATTATAAATAGAGAGCCTTTTGCTCAGTTAGAAGGCAAGTCTTCATGTGTTGAAGCAAAAAGCCCTCCTTTGTAAACAAAAAACTTTTGAATATTTAATAAAAATAGATATATTTCAAAGTAAAAGCTATGGATGAACAAAGCCCAGAATTATCAAATCTACCAGAACAGGTATATTTATCTATGGTTATGAATAGTCAAATTCATAAATTCCTAACAATCATGATATGATAAAATAAGTTCATGTTAGTTACTTTATAGTAGAATTATTCGAAAAATAGCATGCTAAGAAGTTTATTAGCTAAGTGGAAAAGGAGAAAAATCCTTAAGAACTATGTCATCCTAAAGGTGAAATCGATAAGGCAAGAAAGTCGTGATAGGGGAGTAGCCAGAGTAGAGGCTCTCTTTAAGGGAAAAGTATCGAGATTACCATGATAATAGTGACCGAAGAACATGTTATTTAAGAATAATCTAGTATATAGTAATCTAAAATGATCATATTTTGTTATATGTATGATTGAAGGGAATATTTTGAAAAAACATCATATGAAAAATGAATACTTATTTATCTGACGAAATGGTAGATAAATTTAAAATACTAATTTTGTATTTACTTAAGGATATAGAAATTGTAGATATAAGAAAAATCATATTGGAAAAAATATTTAATAAATATTTTATGACTAGAATAAATTACATACCTCACCTACCTAACTACTCTTATAAATACTTACATACCAAACCTACACATCAACCATGATAAATTACGTATATTTAGAATATTGGACAATGGATATGAAAAATATACAATTAATAGAAAAATTTAGAAGAATATATGAGAACCAAAGATATAAAATATATAGAATACCTTAATGAAAATATAGAGGAATTAATAACATTAAAACAAACAACTAAAGAATATTATGAAAAAGCATTTAATTAACCCACCTAAATGACAGATAATTTTGAAATACTAGTTTTATACATACTTAGAGATATAGAAATTATAGACGTAAAAAAAATAATATGGGAAAAAATATTTAACATTGAAGATGAAGAATTAGATATAAATCAGATAGAAGACGAGTTAGGAGAAAAATACTTAAGTGATGGCAATCACTATTACTACCTAGATAATTATTCAGATGGATATTATACAGATTAAGAAATGCTAGAATATATTCAAAGAGTTAGGGAAAAACAAAGTTGGCTATATGAAGAAATTAATTATAGAAACCAACTTAGAAAAAGAAGAGAACAATTAAAAGAAAGATTAATTTGGATAAATAAAACCATAAAACAATAAGAATTAAAAGATAGTTTAGAATATGATTTAGACATAGAATTATTCATAGAGGAAAAAGACAGGATAATTAACGAAATAGATAACCTAAAATTTAATATCAGATATAGTACAATTAGAATAAATTATTACAAAGAAATTTGCAGTATCACAACTACTTTAGGATAAAATGATAGACTATGAATATTTAAAATATTGGAGATAAGATATGGAAGAAATAAGATTAACAGAAATACTTATAAAAAAAAATTTAATATTTTAGAACAAAAGATATAAAATATTTAGAATATCTCTAAAATAATATACAAGAATTACAAAGACTAAGAGAAAAAACTAAAGAATATTACAATAAAACATTTAATTAAATACCATCTAATCACCCTCCAAGATATGAACATTAATAAAATTAAAATAAATACACTAAAAATAATTTATTTTTAGAGAAGTTAAGAAATATCCACGCACAAATTAAAATAAATTCATTAGAGCTATAATAGATCTATTTATTACTTAAGTTATCCGCAAGTTATCCGCACCCCCTACAAATGGTATCAGAGTCTATGCTAATTAAAGTTATGGAAGTAGTATATAACTTTATTACCTAAGTTATCCACAAGTTATCCACACCCCCTATAAATCGTATCAGAGCCTATGCTAATTAAAGTTACGAAAGTAGTATATATTTGGATTTATTTGATTAATTTATTAATTATGATAAAATTAGATTTAGATATCTACCAAAATATTATAAATATTATTTAGATGAATAACGTACAAAAATTACAAAAATATAAAGAATTAAAATAAATAATATCTACAAAAACGTAAAGAATTAAAAATAAGGATAGAAAGACTACAGTATAACATAATTGTTAGAGTTATTAAAAACTCAATAAATGCACAAAAATAAGAAATATCATATTTAGAATCAACAATAGATAGTCTAGAATATATATATCCACATAACCTATATACATTTAAATAGAATGAACAAAGAAGAATTTATAATAGATGAAAAAACATATGAAAATCACGAAGGATTAAAAATAAAAATAGTATTCTCTAATTTAGGAAGGAGATATAAGAAAATAGGTGAACATTTATATTTAATGCTAGAAAAAAGAAGAATAAAATTAGAAGATAAGTTGGCAGCTATGGTAAGAATAGAAAGAGAAAATGAAGAGATAGACAAAAAAAAATTAGATAAAATAAAACAACAAACCACAGAAGAAATACGAAAAATAGAAGAAACTAAAAATAGTAGGATTGCTAAATTAGAAAAAGAACTACAAATGCTAAAAGATTTGTATGAAAAAAAGACAGAAAGAAAAAGAAGAAAAAGATAAAGAACAAAAATTATTAATTGAGATAAATCAATTTAAAGAAAAATTAGAAATAAAAAATAAAGAACCAGAAACCAGTGAATTAGAAATAAATGCAATAGATGCTGAAGAAACAGATAATTTTGAAGATAGTGAAACATATACAGAAATTCTAGAAAACATAGGAAAACTAGAAATTAATGAAAAATAAGAAGTAATTAATAAAGAAAATCTAGAACTAATAAATACAGAAGTAAATACTCTAGATAAAAATATAATACCTAGTACATCAAAAATAAGAAAACCAACCTATAATTACAAAAATAAGTTTAAAACATATAATCCAAAAAATGAATATAATAAATGGACACCAAAACAAATAATTAATTACAACGTTTTTGATTTAGACGACACAAATAAAACAATACAACTATGGGTAGGATACATGTCAAAACAATTATTAGATAATAAAATAGATACCACAAATACACCAGAATATATAGAAAAGACATTAATAGGAACAGTAAAATTATGATTTTTAAACCTAGCTGAAGCAAGTAAAAAAGTACTAAGATCTGATAATAAAACAGAAGGAACATCAATATCTACTAAAATACTACCAATAGAAATAATGAAAAAATATGAAATAGCTATAAGAGAAGAATTTAGTAGTATAATAACAGAAGAAGAAGAGTAAAATAAAGAGAAAGATATGAATAGGAATTTAATGTTAAAATTAGCAATATGTAATATGTGCTATATAGATGAGTATACATGCGCATTTAAAGAATATTATTATAAAAGAACATATAATATAGAAGAAAATAAAGAAATAAGAAAATTATATTTTAGCAAATTATCTGAACCATATAGTTCAAAAATAATAAAGAGTTGGGATGGAGCAAAAATAGTAGATACCCTATGAGCAAGAATAAAATTTTTATAACAATGGTATAGAAATCTATGTGAAAAATATAAAGAAGAAATAAAAATGGAAAAAACATTAATAAGAAATTTAGCATGTTGCAAAGATAAAATAACACCTCAATTTGGATGTGAAAAATATATTATAAGAAAAGAAAAAGATATAAGAAATATAAGAAATACAAAAAATCAAAATATAAATTTAAGAAACCAAGAAAAAGATATTATGTAAAAAATTATAAACATAAAAGACCATATAGGAAAAAGAAATTTATAAAAGAATGTACTTGTTATATTTGTGGAAAATTAGGACATTTAGCTAGAGATTGTAAACTAACAAAAAATCCAAAAAATAAACAAATATTAGAAATAAAAATAAAAAATACAGAATATATAAAGATAGATTATATAAATTATGAATTAGAAAGTGAAGATAGTATATATAAAATTTCGGAGAATGAAACAGATAATGAAATAGATAGTGAATTAGATGAATCAAATGACTAGAGAAGATATAAAAATGAATTAAATAACTAAAAAAGATATAAAAATAATAACAAAGAAAGAATATTTAAATAAAGAATGAACAGATCAAAAAATAATATTTGATAGTAATATATATGACGAAATAAAAGGAAAAGAGTTAGAGTTAAGTGTAGAAAAATATTTAAAATACCAACAATAAAAAAAATATTTAGTAGAAAAATGGAAGAATACTACGTAGTAAGCCAAAAAAAAAAACATGTAATAGACTGTAGATATGCAAAAAGAAGAGCTAGTACACCACTAGTAACAAAAAGAATAATTAATAAAGAAATAAACGATATAAAAAGTAAAGGCCCAATAAAATATATACACCTTGGAGGAACAGAGATATTAATAAAAGCATATTTTAGAGAAGAATAGATACACCAATAGAATTATATTTAGCAGATGATAGAATTATAAAACCTATAGAAAAAAGTATAATAACAACCATAAAAAGAAATTTAATATACCAAAAATTTAAATTTATAATAAGTGCGAATTATTCAGTAGCAATAACAGATAAAAATATAGATAAATCATTAGTATTATATTGAAAAATATCAGGAATAGAATTAACCCCAGAAATAAAATATTTACAGCAAGATTAAAAATCTATATGTATTAACAACAAAACATAAAATAACGGAAAAAAATAAAATTAATAAAATATAAATAGAAAGTCCTTTTGAACAATTTGTTAAAACAATTGAGAATAATGATTATAGTTACAAAGACATAGATATAGAAGAAGATCTAGAATAAATAAATGATAGAATAAGTACAACAAAAAGAATAGCTCATGAAAAAACAGAATCATCAAGCTCATCAAAAAGAACAAGTTATGAAACAACTTCAACAGTTAATTTAAATCAATATTATATAACAAGAACAATAAATGAAAAAGAATATTTAATACTCTTAAACACAGTACAAAAAGAAAATTATATAGCAAAATATTTAGTAAAAAGTGAAGAAATAAAATCTAATAGTGATATATGCCTAGATCTACCAAGGAGTCTAATAAACATTAAAGATACGGCAGGAAAAGAAATAATAAGAGGAGTCAGAAAAATAAAAATAGAATTTGAAATAAAGGAAGAAATGCAAAAAACAGACATAATATTAGGAATAAAATGGTTAGAAAAAGTAAAACCATACAATATAAAACACACACAATTATCTATAACATATAATAAAGAAAGATTATTCATGTAAAGAGCTTTAACATGATATGAAAATATATGTACTTGTAAAAATAATAGTATAAGAATATTATAATAGGTATTATGCACCTATGATAGATACAGGAGCAGAAGCAAACTTATGTAGATACAATTGTTTACCAGAAAGTAAATGGGATAAACTAAAAACACCAATAGTAGTCAAAGGATTTAATAATGAAGGAAGCTTAATTACATATAAAGCTAAAAATGTAAAAATACAGATATGGGATAAAATAATAACAATAGAAGAAATCTATAATTATGAAGTAACATTAAAAGATTTGCTTTTAGGAATGCCATTTTTAGATAAATTATATCCACATATAATAACTAAAACAGATTGATGGTTTACAACACCATGTAAACAGAAAGTAAGAGCAAAAAGAGTTACTAATAAAATAAGAAAGAAAACTGATTGGATAGAAGAAGTGAAAAAATTACACAAAAGTTAAAAAATATAAAAAATACAGAAGACACAGTAGAACTAGTTGTATTTTTTATAAATAAAAAAGAAATTACTATATTTTCAATAGATAAGGTAGAAATAACAAAGAAAAAATTAATATAATTACATAGTGAAGATCCATTAAAAGGATGGAAAAAACATAAAACTACTATAAAAATTGAATTAATAGATAAAAATATCATAATAACTCAAAAATAATTAATATATAATTTTGACGATTTAAAAGAATTTAAAATGCATATGGATAAATTATTAGAAAAACTGTATATACAAAAAAGCAATAGTAAACACAATAGTCTAGCATTTATAGTAAATAAATATAGTGAACAAAAAAGAGGAAAAAGTAGAATGGTTATTGATTATAGAAACCTAAATGCAAAAACTATGACATATAATTATCCAATACCAAATAAGATATTAAAAATAAGACAACTATAAGGATATAATTATTTTAGTAAATTTGATTGTAAATTAGGATTTTACCTCTTAAAGTTAGAAGAAGAATCTAAGGAATTAACCTCATTTACGGTACCACAAGGATTTTATGAATGGAACGTATTACCATTTGGATATAAAAATGCATTAGGTGGATATCAACATTTTATGGATAGTTATTTTAAAAAATTACCTAATTGTATAGTATACATAGATGATATACTACTATATACAAAAACTAAAGCGGAACATTTAAAATTATTAGAATAATTTACAGATATAATAGAAAAATCGAGAATAAGTTTAAGTGAAAAGAAAACCGAAATTATGAAAAATCAGATAGAGTTTTAGGAATACAAATAGATAAAAGTGGAGAAAAAATGAAACAACATATAGTACAAAAAATAATAAATTCAAAAGAAGAATTAGAAACAAAAAAGAAATTACAATCATTTTTAGGATTAGTAAACCAAGTAAGAGAATATCTACCAAAATTAGCAGAAAATCTAAAGCCTTTACAGAAAAAATTTAAAAAGAATATAGAATATAATTACAATGAAGAAGATAAATAAGTCCAAAAATTAAAAATACTTTGTAAAGGATTACCAAAATTACAATTTCTGAACGAAGATAAAAAATTTATATATATAGTAGAAGCAGATGCAAGTGAATATAGTTATGGAGGAGTATATAAATATAGGTACGAAAATGAAAAAGTAGAACATCATTGCAGATATTACTCAGGTATGCTTAATGAAACAGAAATAAAATAGAAAATAAATAGAAAAGAATTATGTTCGTTATATAAATGTTTATTAGCATTTGAACCATATATTGTATATAACAAATTTATTGTGAGAACGGATAATACTCAGGTTCGCTGGTGGCTAACAAAGAAAATACAAAATTTAGTTATAACGAAAGAGATACAGAGACTAGTATTAAATATATTAAATTTTACATTTACAATTGAAGTAATTAGTACTAACAAAAATTATTGTAGATTACATATCAAGACAAAGCTACACAGACTGATATAATAGAAGATGATGCTTTAGAAAAGATACTCAAAATCCTAACTATGCTTTCAATAAAAATAGATAGTATGGGTAATGAAATAGAAAAGCTAAAGACTAATGAAGTTAAACTGAAGTCTAAACCTACAAATCAGCTAACTCAGCAGTGTGCAGAGCTATGTCGATCGGAAGACATTAAAATTTCAGAGCTAAAATGAGACGTTGGGACACTCCATAAAACCCATAACGTTTATCAATCTATAATTGCAGGTACAAGCAAAGGAGTTAGATATCAGAACATGAACATGAATAAGATATTTGAAAAATTATTTATACCAAAAATACAAAAAGACCCCTTGTACATACCCCCACAAATTACCACATATCGAGATAGTTTAAACCAAGATAAGAAAGCTTATTACCATATAGCCCGAGGATATATAGAAAATATCTACAAAGTACAAACTTTTCTAAACCTTTAATCCCAGAGCTATAAATATCTAAGAACCAAACATAAACTATATGACCCAAAAATTGCAAGGTTACAACAAGCTAATCACACTACCCAAAACCAATCCAAGCTTAATAAAAACATATTTCGACTATGGATTATTAAATACCATATATACCCAAGATGGAGAAAAACTAACAGTTATAGAAAAATTACATAAAGTATTCACCACCTATAAAAGAGTAATCAAAGGAAATCTATTTTATATAAAGTTTTATACTGTACCAGCAGAGATATTATACGACGAGATCAAATCAGTTATACAAGTTGTAAAAATAAGATTAACCAGAGATATGATTATATTGGAAGATATTGTACAGCAGCCAGAGATACCCAAAATCAAGATACCTGATTTTTATGCAAATAAATGACTTATTGGATTAGCTACAATTATTCAAGAATTAGCAAATAATTATATCAATGTAAATCTAATATGGAGCTATTATTCAGGAAACCATCAAATGATTTATTCAAATTCAAGAGAGCTACAACAAACAGATATGGAAGATGTTAGACAATGGATAATGACGTTAGTTAACCCAGAAAAACAATCTGCTGCAAGAGCAATTAAGAAAGGATTTATTTCAAACGAATTATTAACAAGATATTGCAAGATAATTGGACACAAATATCCAGACCATCAGTGTTCGAGATGTAATGAAGGAGATAATATTATCGCAGAAGTTCAGCTAGAATAAAAAATCATCAACCAAGAAGATAAGGACGCCAGCTAAAAGATAAAAAGAAGACAGTGACGGAGCAATAATAAAAGAAGACAAAGCATTAAAAATAGGAAAATGACATATGAAGAAAAAGATAAACTTCTTACATAAAGTTTTTATAGCCTTTTAGACTTTTCTTTTCATTTAATAGCCCTTTTGACCTTTTTAAGTTTTTGTTAGCTTTAAATCTTTTCTTCTCAGAATGTAAAGACGTTTTTGTAAAATAGATAGGATATGTGTAAAGTAGGAACAGTATAGAAATAGGATACACGTTTTCTTTATCTTTCTTAGGATTATAAATAGAGAGCCTTTTGCTCAATTAGAAGGCAAGTCTTCATGTGTTGAAGCAAAAAGCCCTCCTTTGTAAACAAAAAACTTTTGAATATTTAATAAAAATAGATATATTTCAAAGCAAAAGCTATGGATGAACAAAGCCCAGAATTATCAAATCTACCAGAACAGGTATATTTATCTATGGTTATGAATAGCTAAATTCATAAATTCCTAACAATCATGATATGATAAAATAAGTTCATGTTAGTTACTTTATAGTAAAATTATTTGAAAAATAGTATGCTAAGAAGTTTATTAGCTAAGTGGAAAAGGAGAAAAATCCTTAAGAACTATGTCATCCTAAAGGTGAAACCGATGAGGCAAGAAAGCCGTGATAGGGGAGTAGCCAGAGTAGAGACGCTCTTTAAGGAAAAAGTTAGAATATAAATACTCTTATAAATACTTACCTCAGCTACTTTGCTAATAAACTTCTTAGCATGCTATTTTTCGAATAATTCTAATATAAAGTAACTAACATGAACTTATTTTATCATATCATGATTGTCAGGAATTTTTGAATTTAGCTATTCATAACCATAAATAAATATACCTGTTCTGGTAGATTTGATAATTCTGGGTTTTGTTCATCCATAGCTTTTGCTTTGAAATATTCTATTTTTTTATTAAATATTCAAAAGTTTTTTGTTTACAAAGGAGGACTTTTTGTTTCAATACATGAAGACTTGCCTTCTAACTGAGCAAAATGCTCTCTATTTATAATCCTAAGAAAGATAAAGAAAACGTGTATCCTATATATACGTCTCATGCATAAACCATTCACCAATTTCTTTTAGTAGAAGGAACCAAGAAACAAGGAGAAGAAAAAAGAAAAAAAAGGAGATTTCTTTTTTTTTTTTTAAATAATTTATAAAACAGAAAATCATTATGTCTTCTTCCCATGACAAGTTAAGTGATGATAAACTCACTTCGCAGGTTATGATTTGTTCAATTATTGCAGCCTTTGGTGGTCTCATGTTTGGCTATGATATTGGGATTTCAGGTACAATAAATTTTTTTCATGTTTATGCAATATATGAGTTTTAAGTTATTTACATTTTTCTACCTAAAAAAAGTTATTTACATTATTTTTTTTTACGTATACACCATGATTATGGTTAATTTACCTGTTATAACGAGTTACGTAGCATTTTATTTTTCAAGTTTAGGGATCATATATACTTGCAATAAGCAATTAACTTTTCTGGCAGGTCAATTTAAAGTTAATTAATATTCTTCTTTGCACGGTTTCGGTTTATGTCTTCTTCTTTTTTTTTTTTTTTTTTTTTTTTGTTTCTATTCACCAATGATTTAAGTTATATACACTTAATTTTAAATTGTAAGAATGTTCAACATTTCACTAAGGCTGTTAAAAATTAATCTATTTAGGTCGTATAACTTTTATATAAAATATAATTTTTCAAAAAAGTATTCAATTGATTAACCTTGAGTTCATGTAATTCTATACTGTGTGAAAGTTGTTCCGAATACTATAGTTATAAGTAAAAATGTTACACCATCATTGCATAGAACGTCATTTCAAACTAGAAATGCTCCTCTTTAATTCTTTTGTTTTTTTTGTTTTGATATCTTCATTTTTATGCATGGCACAAATTTTGTCTAAGTGATTTCGATAAAAAAGTATTTAATTAATTATCTTTTTGTGATCTAAGTGATTTCATCAGTGCGTGCAAACTGACTCAAATACTATAGTTATAACCAAAAAAAGTAACACTATCGTTAGTTGCATAGAACTTCAATTCAAACTAGAAATGATACTCCTCTTTAAATTTTTATTTTATTTTTGATATCTTCATATTGGGGCATGCTAATTTCTTGTGTAGGTGGGGTGACATCAATGGATGATTTCTTAGAGAAATTCTGCCCAAAAGCATATGTAAGAAAGCATAAAGCTAAAGAAAATAACTATTGCAAGTATGACAACCAAATGTTGCAATTGTTCACATCTTCATTGTACTTAACTGCAATTGTGTGTTGTTTATTTGACTCAAAGTGTTGTAAGAGGTTTGGAAGGAAATTGACAATGCAGCTCGGCTCTTTGTTCTTTTTCATTGGGGTTGTACTCAATGCTGCTGCAATTGATCTGCCTATGCTTATCATTGGACGGCTTTTTCTTGGTGCTGGTGTTTGATTTGGCAACCAGGTACTCTCCCAGCCATCTTTATTTTGTTCAGTATCTATTAAAAAAGGTTTTTAAATTTTACTTGCTTAATTCAAACGAAAAATCAAGAGATAATTTATTATTTTATGTTTATTTTATCCTATTAAATTCTAGTCACTTTCCAACATTCAAAGTGAATAATAATTAATAGAAGTAATATAAATAAAATTATTTTTTTATTTATTATTTCTCACAGAGTTATTACTTATCCCAAGTCAAACATGGATTACTTACTTCCTTGCCTCATGTTACATGCATGAAGTTGTTACCTCTTTAAAAATCAAATTAATTTTTCCTTGATTATAATTTTCTTCAACTTTTTTGATCCTTATATTCCAACTTCTTCGGATAAATTGAGACAATTTTATTTCAATGTAAAATTATATTCAACAAACAATAAGACAGAATGGAATAATTTATAGAATCGAATGAGCGGAGTATTAACTTTTTTTGTTTTTTGAAGAACACATGAAAATCGATTTCAAAAATGACTTGAATGATAATTTTCATTATATTTTATTTTCACTTATAATGCTCAACAATAATCATACAGAATAAAATATTAGTCTAGGAATATCGTGATAAGCCGGATGTTTGGTTGATTTTCTGTCCTTACTCTAGTGAATAACGTTGGAGTTATAACCAATGTCCAAACAGAAAATGACTTAGTATGTCATTATAGCGAAAGGATGACACCAGACTGAAGTTTGATAAGATAAATCAGTTCTACTTGTAACCAAAAATTTTGAGTTCCGAGCTTTAAATAAAATGAAAAACCCCAATAGAAAGCCTCACAAAATGAAAAACCCCAATAGAAGGCCTCACAAAATTTAAAAGTAATCGAGGCACAAGTGTATAAACTTTTTTTTTTTAAAAAAAAAAAAAAAGAAACCCGACATATATGACAGACAAAAGAGCAGCTGAATTTAACTTGATTGTTGATCATGATGTAAAGGAATTGATTGATTGTAGACAACTCGGACATTGTTAGCCATCGCAAGAGAGCTGACCTTTGTACTACTGGCGTATATAACTTAAACTCATAAAGAAATATTATTTATGGTTAAACGTGCAGTACCGGTTCTGGCACATATTGCGTAGGTTCACGAAATCATTATAACTTTTGTGTGTACTGTGTATATATGTTAAGAAATTTATTAAATATCTACACTATTTTAGTGCATACCTTGTTATTTCCGTGTACAAAATATGTATATAACAATATAAACTTCAACACTAAGTTCAAGAATAACTTCAAGAAATACAATGAAGTTCAACAACTTTAAAAATGAGTTCAAATGAATGATCAAATCAACTATCAAAATGAAGTTTTTATGAAGATGAAACAGAAATATTGTAGAATCAAGTCCACCAAATTCACGGTGTGTCTTTAAGGAATTTATTCTCCTCAAGTACCCAAATTTAATGAAATCTTTCTTCCTAGAATAAAATGATTCACTTCAGAAAATAGTGGTACCTCAAAGTTTTTTAACTTCGAATGCACTCAATGACTTGAAGATCACACTAGAGTGTTTAGAAGAAGAAGAAGATGTTTTTCAACTCAAAATTCGTGTCAATACCTGAGAAAAAATTTAGGTATTTATAGCCATCAAGGTATTGCTTCATGAAGAGAAACAATGGTTCAGAAAGGTACACCCCTTCATAAAGGTGCAACTGTTCGAAAAAAGTGTAACTCTTCAGAAAAGCCACAACTCATTGGAAAGGCCATAACCATCCAAACCGAAAATGTGTCTATGCAAATAGCATCCTTTTTCTTGGTGTCTTTTTGAAAAAAAAACTATTCACTTTTCATTCACACCTTTTACAAACCTAACAATCCCCCACATGAATGAGGAATGACTATGTCATAAAAAAATATACGAACAAGTGTGTGATCTACAAGTAAAGACTAATTGCATCTGGATAAGTGGGTTTTTCTTTGAACTTTTTGTAGTGAACTTGCATAGGATGAACTCGTCAATCGGTAGATGTGATATTTTTGAAACGTCGAACTTTAATGTACACCTAGAAAACATAAGTCACACAATCAACCTTTTACCATTTATTATTCTCATGATTTTATTCGTTTCAATCATGAGCACGACATGATTTCATGAGCTCTTAGAGAATAGGCCTTTACTATCATTATCCTTGAAGCGGCTTCCACTTTAATCTCACATAGGTGATTTCTAAACATTTAATCCTTTAGATCAAACTATTAGGTTAAATCTGCCAAACTTAGAAACCATTAATAAACTTGAAATCATAAGCCTTATCCTTGTTCCCTGAACATTGTCTTCATCATGAGAATGAGTTGAGTATTGACAATGTTGAACCTTCAATCATAATTTTATTTGATTTCCTTGAACCTAGCTCTTGGGATCTCTAGTCTGCTAGGTAGATTTACCACCATGATGACTTGTCCTAGACCGTAAACTCATTTTCTTCTATGATCTCTCAACTCCCTCTCTAGATAGGTCTTTTGTAAATGAATCCAACACATTATTCTTTGACTTTATATAGTCAACCGTGAAATTTCACTAGAGAGTAGTTCTCTAATGGTATTACGTCTTCGTCTTACATGACGAGATTTATGTTAGAAATTTTGCCCTAATTTTCTTACTATATTTAAGTTTTACTTTTTCTTAGAAGGAAAATAAAAGTTACCATAATTACTTTAACTTTTTCTGAAAGAAAAAATATAATTATTTCCATATTTGGATATTCTCTTTCTTGGAGGAAAGGTTTTGGACATTTATAAATAGAAGACCCCTTCTCATACCATAACATAATAACATCCACAATATAGTCTTTAAAGAGTCTTTGTTTAGGGGGAGATTGCTCCCAATAGGTTTAATGTTTTTTGATATTAGGTTTTATAATATGTCGGCTGATTGGCTAAAACATATAATAATTTAATGCTTTTAGTATTATTTTTCGTTGTCATCTTATTTATCGTCTCATAGTTTGCAACTAATAGCTTCCGCATGACGCCCTCTCGATTTTGAACCCATCAAGTGGTATCAGAGACTACGATTCAATGGTCCAATGGTGTGGTGAGACGAGATTAAACAGGTTTAAAGCAGTTTCAAAATCAAACTACAACAATTTGGGCGATAATGAAGATTTTTGTCAAACTACATGTGGAGAAAAAATTTCAAACAAAATTTCAACAATCCTGCTGCTTATCCATATTTAAAACCAAAATTAATTTTTAACCCATGTTTATGGGCTTCAATTTTCAACCCATACTTGCTTAAACGCTTGGACTCCTTTCAACTCGTGCATTTATTTTTAACGTATGAGCTCCACTTTTAACCTGTGCTCACTTTCAATGCACGAGGCTCCACTTTCAACCCTGTTTACTTATAACACAGGGCACCAATAATATCAACCCGTGCTTTTATTTTTAATGCATAGGGCTCCAATTTTAACCCATATAAATTTTTAATCATGGTAAGCAATAGTGATATATGAAGATCATGTGAAAAAGGAGGATCAAGAATAATTTGAAGAAAATCAAGTCCAAAAGGGGAGATTTGTTAGGGTTTTTGCTCTGATTTTTTTACTATATTTAAGTTTAGTTTTTCTTAGAAGGAAAATAAAAGTTACCATAATTACTTTTACTTTTCCTGAAAGAAAAAATATAATTATTTCCATATTTGGCTAAACTCTTTCTTGGAGGAAAGGTTTTGGACATATATAAATAGAAGACCCCTTCTCATACCATAACATAATAGCATCCATAATGTAGTCTTTAAAGAGTCTTTGTTTAGGGGGAGATTTCTCCCAATAGGTTTAATGTTTGTTGCCATTAGGTTTTATAATATGTAGGCCGATTGGCCAAAACATATAATAATTTAATGCTTTTTAGTATTGTTTTTTTTGTCATCTAATTTATTGACTCAAGGTTTGCAAACTTTAAGCTTCCGCATGACGCCCTCTTAATTTCGAACCCAATAATTTACCATTATATATCATGCTTCCTGCCCTTTCTATTGTTGCTTGACTATAAAAGTATATGCATGATGGTGCCAATGATTTGGGACAATAAGAAATATCTTCTAAGAAATTTTGGAGCCATTCAACTTCTTCATCGATTTTATCTAACGCGATAAATTCACATTCCATTATAGAGCGGACGATACATATTCGTTTGGGCGATTTTCAAGAAACTGCTTCTCCATCTAAAGTAAATACATAACCACTCGTAGATTTTACTTCCGGTGAGTCAATTTGCATTACTACATCCTTCAATTATAGTTGAATATTTATAATAATGCAAACCATAGTCTTGAGTATGTTTTAGATACCTCAAAACTCTTTTCATTGCAATCTAATGAATTTGATTGAGATTACTCGTGTACCGACTCAATTTACTAATAGCGTATATTATGTCTAGCCGCGTACAATTCATGATATACATCAAACTTTTCAACTCTCTTGTGTAGTCCAACTGTGAAAGACTTTCACCTTTATTCTATTGAAGTGCAAAGCTCACATCTACTGGAGTCTTGGCAATATTGAAATTCTCAAGTACTTGTCAAGTACCTTTTCAATATGATGAGACTGTGATAATGTCAATCCTTGTAGAGTTCTATGAATCCTTATTCCTAAGATCACATTAGCAACTTCAAGGTCTTTCATATCAAACTTGCTTTAAAATATTTGTTTCGTAGCATTTATATCAGAAATGTCTCTATTGATGATCAACATGTCATCCATATGCAAACAAATAATAACTTTATGATTTTTGAGTGTCTTTAATGTAAACACATTTATCACATTAATCTATCTTAAAATCTTTTGCCAACATGGTTTGGTCAAACTTTGCATGACACTATTTGGGTGCTTGTTTTAGTCCATAAAGTGTCTTAACCAGTTTGCACACTTTTCTTTCTTCACCAGGAACCACAAAACCCTCGGAATATTTCATGTAAACTTCTTTCTCTAGTTCTCCATTTAAAAAAATTATTTTCACATTCATTTGATGGTTTTCAAGATCATATATCTTCGCTAAAGCAACTAGCATCTGAATGACGTTGTCCTTGTTACTGGCGAGTATGTGTCAACATAATCAGGGCCTTTTTTGTCTGAAGCTTTTCACAATAATTTTTGCCTTGTATTGTTAATAGTACCATCAGCCTTTAGTTTTCTTTTGAAAATTCATTTTGAATCTAAAGGTTTATTTCCTAGAGGAAGATCAACCAACTCCCAAGTATGATTGCTCATGATTGAATCAATCTCATTATTGATTACCTATTTCCAAAAGAATAAGTATGAATATGACATCATTTTTTAAACGTTTGAGGTTTATTTTCAAAAAGAAATGTTACAAAATTCGATCCGAAGAAAGTTGATGTTCTTTGACATGTTCTAAGCCTTGAATTCTCATCATTAAGTACATTCTTCTTTGGTTCATCTCAAGGTTATTTAGACCTTCCACCAAACAACTCATGTCTAGTCTTCTATGAATAAATGTGTTCAAAGAACTCAGTATTCATGAATATTCATGTGTTCATATTTATGAATAAAAAATCGACATGCGTTACTATTTGTAGCACAATACATGAAAACACAGTCCACAATCTTATGTTCTATTTTTTTTAAACTTTTTAGGCATATAAACTTGGACTAGTTAGACACCCCTATACTTTGAAATATTTCAAGTTAAGTTTTCTTCCTTTTCCTTTTTCATATGAAATAGAATGTGTCTTGCTATCGGGCATTGTATTGAGTATTCGATTTACTGTAAGGATAACTTCTCCTCACAAGTTGTGCGGTAAACCTAAACTTATTTGTAAGACATTCATCATTTCATTAACAATCAATTTTTTCTTTCCAGAATCTAATTTGATTTAGGTGAATATGGGATAGTAGTTTGATGGATAATCTTATTTTTCAAATATATCTCCATAAAAGGAGATTCATACACTTCACTTCTATCACTTCTTATCATATTGATTTTTTTATCCAACTAATTTTCAATGTCAGTATTATATTGCCTAAATGCGTCTATTACTTCATCCTTACCATTTAGTAAAGAAACATAATAATATCTACTGCAATTGTCGATAAAAAATTAAGACTAAGGGATTGAAATTTCTTTCAACAAACTTATATGGATGCTGAACATACTTAGATTACACACATTTGAGACTTTGATATATTGCACTCAAAGTTAGGCAACACTTCCAAAATAATCAATTTTTGCAAGATTTTGTAATTGACATGTCCTAAACAATTATGCCACAAATCATTTAACTCTAGCAAGTAAGAAGAAGTTTCAACTTTCTTCATTCCAACAACCATTACAACAAGGTTGAAAAAGCCCTCGTTCAGGTAGCACTTTTCTACATATGTTTCATTCTTTCTTATTATAACTTTTTGAAACAAACACACACTTAAACTTATTTTTTACCAAGAAGTGTTGTCGACACTAAGTTCTTTCTAATAGTAGGAATATGGAGAACATTGTTGAGAGTCAACACCTTGCCCAAAGTTATTTTTAAGAATATCTTCCCACTTCCTTCAACCTTGGCCATTGCACTATTTCTCATGAAAATTACTTCTTTGGAATCAACGGTATCATAAGTACCAAAAACTTCTTTATCCGCATAAACATGTCCGTGACTCTTGAATGAAACCACCATTCATTTGGATTCAACGAGATTGCGTTCAGTGATCATAGCACACAGATATTCAATCTTTTCATTTTCTTTCATTATGTTTATCTAATTTCTTTTCTTGTTCTTATTCGGAACTTGATTACTTAGAGATTTGTGGTCAACATCACTATAATTGTAGCACTTACCTTTGAACGTTTTCTTGGTCTGCTCTATCTCTTTTTTCAAAAGACTTTTTCAAACCAGATAATTAATTTTTAATCATTGTTTTTTTTTTTGAAATATGTGGATCTCTACTTGTGAACATTTACATAACAAGTTTGCTTAGTCAAAATGATATCATTTGCTGTCATTCTTTGAAGTTCACACTAAAATATTTTTTCAATTTATCTGTAGTTTTCATTGCTAGAGCAATATCTAAATGACTTAATGACGCAACATTGGTTACCGTTGGAACAACACCATTCACAACTTAATCAATTTGTTGTTCAGTTTCATTCGTCATTTTCTTGTCAATCTTTGACATACACTTCAGTATTTTAGAATACTAATAATATAGACTTTAATCTTTAACCAACTTGTTTTAGTCAATGGTGAAGTATTTATATCTTCAAATCATCAACCAAATGAACTTTGAAATTTGAAGAAATTTTTGTATCTTCAAATCATCAACTAGATGAACTTTGAAACCAGATGAAGTTTGTATGACTTCAAATCAGAATCAAATTCAAACAGAGTGAAATCCCACGGGTTTTAAACTTCAAAAATCAATACAGAGATTTTAACGAATCGGTGAAGTTTTTATATTCTTCGAACTGAATTTTCACATTGATTTCTCGGTGAAATTTTTATATTCTTCTAACCGAGGGAGTAGCAATCAAAAGATTTTAGTCTCCACAAAACAATACAAATTCACCAAGTACTTGATTTATAAGTGGTGATTTTTTTTCCTACCAAACAAGTACAAAAATAAATATTTATTATTATTATTATATAAATTCCTTAAGATTATTATTTTCGGGTACAAAATCTGTAGATAACAATATGAATTTCAACACTAAGTTATAGAACAACTTCAAGAACTACAATGAAGTTCAACAACTTCAAACACAAGTTCAAATGAATGATCAAATTAACTATCAAAATGAAGTTTCTACTATTTTCAGGAAAACAGTAAAACCAAACTTAAGAAATGAAGATGAAACAGAAAGATTGTAGAGTCAAGTCCACCGAATTCATGGTGTATTCTTAAAAAATTTATTCCCCTCAATACCCGAGGTTAATGGAATCTTTCCTCCCAAGATAAAATGATTTACTTCTAAAAATAGTGGTACCTTAAATTTTTTGAACTTTAAACCCACTCAACAATTTGAAGATCACACTAGAGTTTTTAGAAGAAGAAGAAGATATTTTTCAACTCAAAATTCATGTCTATACCTAAGGAAAAATTCAGGTATTTATAGCGATCAAGGTGTTGCTTTATGAAGATAAGTAATGGTTCAGAAAGGTGCACCCCTTCGTAAAGGTGAAACTCTTCAAGAAGGTGCAACTCTTTGGAAAAATCACAATCCATTGGAAAGGTTATAACCATCCAAACTAAAAAGGTGCCTATTCAAATTGCATCCTTTCTCTTGGTGTCTTTTACAAAAAATACCTATTCATTTTTCATTCACACCTCTCACAAACATAACATATCTAATAATATATTATTATATTAACTTGAAATTGTCGTAGAAATTCTTAAATTCCTATCTTGGATCTATTTATGCGAATGGGGCCTAATGAATTATGATTGCATGCAGGCAGTGCCATTATTCATATCAGAAATAGCTCCACCAAAATATAGAGGTGGTCTCAACATTTTATTTCAAATGCTCGTAACAATTGGCATTTTATGTGCCAACATGGTCAACTATGCAACTTCAAAAATGCACCCAAATGGCTGGAGAGTTTCCCTTGGTGGTGCAGCATTTCCAACAATATTTCTTGGCCTAGGCTCTTTACTCATTGTTGAAACACCAACTAGCCTAATTGAAAGTGGCCAAAAAGAACAAGGCAAAAAAACACTAATAAAAATTAGGGGCGTAAATGACGTTGAAAAAGAGTACCAAGAGATTTTACAAGCCACTCAACTAGCACAACAAATAAAACACCCTTTTAAAAATTTGATGGAAAAATCTAGTAGGCCACAACTTATATGTGGCACAATTCTTCAAATCTTCCAGCAATTTACTGGCATAAATGTTGTCATGTTCTATGCTCCGATACTATTTGAGACCATGGGGTTAGGAGGAGAAGCCTCATTGTTGTCGGCTATTGTTACTGGTTCGGTCAATGTGATATCTACGTTGGTCGCGATACTTGGTGTTGATAGATTTGGAAGAAGAGGCTTACTTGTTGAAGTTGCTTCCCAAATGCTCATTGCCCAGGTAAATTAATATTATAAAAGATTTACTTTTATGGTGTTAGATTGTATAACGCTTCCCACGAGTAACTTGACTCTTTCTCCTGAATTTAGCTTGTAAAAGTAATCTTATTGAGTATTGATTGAGGCAAAATATTGAAACCCCTAACATCTGCCTGTTCTGGCAGCAAAATAAATTGTTCTGACACATCATTTGACATACACGAACAATGTAAAAGTAATTTTACACTGTCGTGTTTATAACTTAAATATTTTTTAAATTATTCATCATTGTGTTCTTAACTAGCTAGTGTTATTTAGTACTTTTTTTGTTTCAACGTATGTTGCACTATTCATATTAGGAGAGAAAATTTAATTTTTATCATGAATTTAGACATGAAAATTTTAATTTATTAAAATATATAAAAGTTTCATATTCGAAAACTACATTAGAATTACTATAAGTCATGATAATTAACAGTTCAAATTATTTAAAAGATATATTAAAAAATTGCAATGTAATAAAATTAAATCTCTTTTGACTCTCGAAATTCTAAAGAAACCACTAGAAATTGAGTCGAAGAGAGTAATTCACTTTTGACCATGGCAATTATTAGTACTTTTTTTCAAAAGAACCATTCACTTTTTAAAGAATAATTTTTGTATTATTTCAAAGTCAGTGTGTTTGATTTATAAAATTTTTAAATCCAACTTGAAGTTAGATTCCAAATTTGGAGAAGCGCTCCAAATCTTTTTTCCAACATTATTTGCATAAACTCCAAATAAAATGCTATCCTCTCTCTTTTGAACAAGTATAACCAAACATAACTTTTAACTCCAACGTCATAAATTCCAAATGAAATGAAATATAGGGTCAAATGCCTACTAAGAATTTTTTAATGGCTCTATCTATTTTTTTTTTCCTTCTTGTTGTGATTGTTGTGTGCAGTGTATTTCAGGGGGCATTCTTGCAGTGCATTTGAAATCCACAAATGTAATACCAAAGCACTATGCAGGCATTGTAGTTATTTCTATTTGTGTGTTTGTAATGGGATTTGCTTGGTCATGGGGACCTTTAGGATGGTTGATTCCAAGTGAAATTTACTCATTGGAAACAAGAACTGCCGGATTCTTCTTTACGGTTAGCATGAACATGATTTGCACTTTCATCATAGCTCAAGCTTTCCGAACAATGTTGTGTCACATGAGGTCTGGGATATTCTTCTTTGGTGTTTGGATTGTTGTAATGGGAACTTTTGCATATGTATTTCTCCCTGAGACCAAGGGAATTCCAATTGATGAAATGAATGAAAGAGTATGGAAGAAGCATTGGTTGTGGAAGAGGCTTCAACAATGATTCTGCTGATCATGAAGATTATCAAGATGCCAAAATCCTGGAGAACTAGTAGGCCCAAGTGATCCAGTATCAACTGGATGATTAGTTAACAACTTATTTGGATGGTTCTTACATGTGATTTCATAATGTCATCGTGTTGTATCATATTGTATGGTGTTATGTTGTATTGTATTGTGTTGTTTTGATGAATTCCACATTTGAATAACTTGTATTGTTTCGTCATTGCATAATGCCAAATATCGACAATTTGAAGGATAAAGTTATTATTTTATAAAGAATATGAGATAGGTTATTATGGATTTTAAAAAAGTAGGACAGAAACAAAATCGTAATATTAAATAATAAATAAAGGCAAAATAAGATAAACGACCAATCACCTGACACGGTTGTTACATAAATTAGTCGTTTCATCATTACAAAATAATAGATTTAAGGACACAACACACCAACATGATTCCTGCTGATTGTGGAGACAATCAAGATGCCTATATCCTAGAGAACTAGTTGGGTCAATGAGTATCAGACAAAAAAAGAAGAGGAAAAAAGAAAAAGAGCAAACCATTTATTAGCTTTATTTTTTACTTCTGTATGCATGAACCATAAGCTATGTTTTATCAAGTGAGCTAGAAATACTCATCAAATTGTATTTAATAAAATATGGATTGAAATTATATGCATCGATAGTACAGCAAGTTTTACACTTTGAATAATTTCTTTTTTGTAGTAAGCAATTACTTATGAACCAATTTTCATTAAAATACCTGTTTTGAATATGTTCAGGGGTCAGAGCGAAATCTCGTGGATACATGGCCCAAAATGACGATTCAGAACAACTTTATTTCTGGAGCATTTAGCAAAAGCTAAATATAATAAACTAATCAAAATCAATGGGTAAATTACATAAATCCCTAAACATCCTTATCGTATTTATTCATATTTCCTACTTTAAATTAATTACACAAAATTTCAGATACATGTGGATACATGTCGTAAGCCTCAGATACATGCAGATACATGCCATAACCCCAAATACAAGCGGATACGTATGACTAACTGCAGATACAATGAAGTATCTGAGACTGAACTGTATATTCGGATAACTTAATCATGTATCTGGATGCCGTAACATATATCTGTATGTATTTGGAGGGTTACTTATCTACAATATATCCGCAGGTAACCATATATTGCGACTACACAATGTATTCGTGCCATTTATACATATATGTAATAATGAAAATTTAGGGGAGAGATACTAATTAGCTCCAATAGTAATGGAAGATTTATGTTGTTTACCCATAAATTTATTTGGCGCACTCTGAGAGATATCAGGTTTTTTTTGGGTATTGTAGGTGTATTAAGGTCAAGGAGGCGACATATGATGTTAATAGGACGAGCAGGAAGACAATGACCAGACCTGACGAGATTCCAGTAAAATTTTGAAAGAGCATTGATAGGGTAAATAAGGAGTGGCCAATTGGTTTGTTAAATGCTATTTTTAAGATGGCTAAGATTTCCGAAGAATGAAGGTGGAATACAATGATTCCATTATACAAGAATAAGGGTGATACACAAATTTATAGCAATTAAAAGAATATCAAGCTATAATGTCACACTATGAACGGTTAAGATAAAATAGTTGAGATGAAGGTGATGAAGGGTGTGTCCATTTTCAAAAATTAATTTGGATTCATGCTGGGGAGATCTGCTACAATAGCCATTTATCTTGTAAGGACACTGATGGAGATATACTAAGAAGGGAAGAGGTACATGCATATGATGTTATTCGTTGACCTTGAAAGGCCTACGACAAAATCTCAAGGGAAGTCCTCTAGAGATCCTAGAGGTTAAAGGTGTACTAGTGACATACATGGACATGACCTAAAAACCGAGGTCATGATGGAACCTACACCGATCAACCTATGTAGGTAAGCCAAAAATTCACAACAAATATGAAATACGACACAAGAAAGAGATAAAGTACAAAACGAGAACTTATAGAACAACGTCAAGCCTTAATAATCATCAATCCAAAATATCTAAAAGAAAATATAATGAAATCCCAAAAACATGGTATCTTAAGTATAAAGAACATCTAAGAAAATATGAATCTAATAATACATATTTGTCTCCAAAATACAAGTTAATACATAAAAAATAGATAGAAGCTGAAACAAGGCCCCGGACGTGGAATTCACCAGTACTCTAAATCAACTTTAACAACACAAATCAGTTACCACGGATTGTACTCATACTGGGATCTACACCAAAAGGGTACATAAGTAGGACTGATGTCACGACCCAAAATAGGATCATGACCGACGTTAAGGAGGTTAGAACTCCAAAGCAAGCCTCGTAAGTATTCTACAGAAAATTGGACAGAGTTTCTCCTATTTTTGGGTCTATCAAGAAAACTTTCTATCTCAAAATAACAACACAACAATACAACATTACAACCAACATACCAATAACACCAACACAATTCACCAAAATCATCAACAATGCACCAATACAACCAAATAACAATATAAAGTCTATCTCTAAACTATGAGAAGAAGTCAAATACTTCACGAGTCCAAAATAGTGAAAGAATACTCAAACTCTAAAGAAGTGACTATTTAACGACTCTAAGAGTTTTCAAGAAAAAGAGCATAACAAATAAATAAACTGTTATCTATGCGAATAACTGTGGGGCTCACCAAGAATATGCCACTCGAATTCTCTAGCCAACGATATCCTCACTATCACCTGTGTTATCTGTAAAAATAATAGAATGGAGTAAGATGCTAGTTCAGTGAGTACTAACACTTAACCACAATCGTTTTAATAGAGACACGTCATAAAACAATATGAAGTAAATGTTCTATCAGAAAACAATAATAATAAACAATATTATTTATTTCGTGTAAGAAAGATGTACTAATTATTTAGTAATAAACTCATAAGCATTGTATCATATCAAATATTACATATTTGGGAGGTTTTCAAGAATGAATCATGCAATCAGTGTGGATTTCTGCTTCAAGAAAAGCCAATAACCATGGATCCCTCATAAAGGAGTCAAATAATCATATCAGTAGGTCCCTACTTGAGGGAGATCTGTAACAGTATGCTAGTTCTATTTTCCCACTAGCGACGACTGTAATAGTAATCTATAAATACAAGGTACACCAGTTCTAACAAGCGCGTCGTTAGCTCCGAAATTCAAATCAAAGTCTAATCCCATTTATACTTTCTTTGTAAAATACTCATATGAAAGCATTTTCAAAATAGTACAAAGCATTTAAGTTCATATCAAATCATATTACATATAAACTTGAATAAACACATGTCAAGATACTTATGTCTCAAATAAATGAAATAATCTTCACAATATTAGTATCATATCTCAAATAACCATTTTAATATCATATCAAGTAAGAAACTTGTCTCATGTGCAATTTCAAAGCATTTAGTACTTCTTGTTTCATCAATATCAAGTATAAAATATGCAAGTTAAGAAACACAAATTATGGTAAGGTTACTACTCACAGTACACTTGTCGGAATACCAAATGTGTCACCTCGAAGAATTGGTATGATTTTCTTTGATCAAATTTATAATCACATTATATCAATCTGGTGTTAATGTCTTTGTTTAGGCTAAAACATAACCACTTTAAGCTACCCATCTATAGAATTTTTATTATTGGCTCTCAATTGTCAACTTATACTAGATTTGCTTCAACCCATAAGAACATACTTATAGTTGATTTTTCTCAATATCATAAACCTTAATAACCTTGTTGTCTATATATTATCTCTTGGTTAAGTCGAAAGTATAAAAGTTATAATTCAATCATTTAATATTTTTGCTCCGTTCATGAAAATTCAAAGATTTCTCTATTAATTTAACCCTTGATTCTTAAATTCTCACCCCAAATCAATAACTATGAATTATTTGAGTCAAATTTATGGACCAAATTAAGAAATTTACCTTGAACTCGATTAAAATCTGTCAAGAATTTCCCTTTTTTTCCTGTGTAACGCACGAACTGTTGGTGGCTGCCCCATGCTGCCTCACACAAAAATGAGTATAATCCCTTTTAAACCCTCCTTATTTTGTTAATTTGGGTAGATAGGCCTTTGGCTAGTTTTTCTCTTCTTTCCCTTTTCTTGTTTTTAAGTTAAATAGGCTTTAGCCCATGTTCTCATCTCTTAATTTTTTTCTTTTACAACTACTAATACTCATTAATTAATGGTATAGGGTATTCAATTCTCCCCACATTAAGAAATTTAGTCCACGAATTTTAAAACAAGTGTATACTTGTAGACTGAAATAAGTGAGGATACTTGAGTTGCATGTCATTTTTCGACTCCTATGTTGCTTCTTTAATTTTATGGTTCTTCTTCACACAAATTTTTTTGACCGCAACTTCCTTACTTGTTGATCAATAATAGCCATTGGTTCCTTTTCATAGGTTAAGTTCTCATCAAGATGCAAGGTCGGTGCTTCAAGCACGTGAAAAGAATCTGTATACACTTTCTTAGCATACAGGCATGGCACACTGGATGAATGAGAGAGATATCAGGAGAAAGTGCCAAATGATACACCACTTCTATACGATCAAGTATCTTATAAGGTCCCATATATCTCGAGCTCAATTGACCATTTTTCTAGAATCGCATCACACTTTTCATAGGTGAGACTCGTAGAAAAACCTTATCCCCAACAGTGAACATTAAATCTTTTCTCCTCTTGTTTGTATAGGACTTCTGTCAACTTTGAGCTGTGAGCAACTTCTGTCTAATAAATTGGACCTTGTCCATAGCTTTCTGTACCAAGTCTAGTTCTAACACCTTAGCCTCTACAACTTTAAACCACCCGATAAGAGAACGACATGACCTACCATATAAGGCTTTATATGGAGCCATTTGAATGCTTGACTGAAAACTATTATTGTAAGTGAATTCAACCAAGGTTAAGAAAGTATCCCAATTACCTCTAAAATCAAGAATGCAAGAACTCAACATATCCTCCAAATTTGTATAGTATGCTCAGACTATCCATCCATCAGTGGATAAAATACAATACTAAGATCTACTCGGATACCCAAAGCTTTTTTAAACGATCTCTAAAAGTGAGAAGTGAACTATGATCCTCTGTCAGAAATGATGGACAATGGAAATCCATGAAGTTAGATAATTTCATCCAAAATAACTTAGCATATTTTACTCCACTATATGTAGTCTTTACTGGCAAGAAGTTACTGATTTAGTATGTCAATCTACAATTACACATACAGACTCATAACCTCTAATTGTTCATAGTAGCTCAATTACAAAATCCATGGTAACTCTTTCCCATCTAATCTAGAATCCTGACCTCTTGTAATCCTATTGGTCAATGATGCTCCACTTTAACTAACAGACAAATCAAACAACTAGAATCAAAGTTAGAAATATCTTTCTCCATACCTTACCACCAGTACAATTGCTTTAGGTCATGATATATCTTAGTAGAGCCAAGATGTATGGTATATCTAGAGTTATGATTTTTCTTAAGAATGGCTCGTATTAACCCATTGTCATGACCTTAGACTGGCCCCTAGTTGTAACACAATGCTCAGTGTCACAAGTGACCACAAGCTAACCCATGGCATGGTAAAACTTTAAGAATGGTGAAGCAAATAATGAGATACTAAGCAGAAACTAATTTGAAATGACCTGATTATAATAAAATCAAAACCAATACTGGATATCAAAATCAAGACTATCTAACATAATCAACATGAAAAAAATATAACTATCTTTCTGAAAGCCTTTAAAGCATATGAGTCGTTGGGACAAGCCTCCAACTAACTCTAACTCTCTAAACTAGAATATTAATTTAAAAAATACTGATAACTGGCCCTCGAATGATGAGGACTCGCCAACACTGCTACTGATATGGTGCAGAATCATACTAAGTGAGATCTAGATGCATAAGATCGAAACCTATATTATAAGACAATATAGAACAAAAGAAAGTATGCACTCAGTACTTTGAATTTATTGAGTATGTGAGATGGGAAATTAATTGATATAGGCTGAAAATGACGCACGTGATAGGATAAGCTGAGGTAAGATCAAAGAATAAACATGTATTAAATGATAAGATGAACAACTGAATACATGGTCATGCAAGTATCTGAATCTAAATTATGAACTATGGATTATGGGAGCTACCATTAACCAATATACCCCAATATGAGCTAACCACGGTCCAACCTGTAATCCTAGTTGGATGGGTGTTAAATACCTAGCCAAGGGTACGAATATTGGCTGACATGTATCCACTAAAATGATGTCCAAAATGACTATGGTGTCAATCCTGGTCTGACGGGTGACCCTTTAGAACCTACGGTGGTGCTGTAGTTCTGAAACTTAGGGACTTCTACTAAAGGTCTCAACCTAACTGACGGGTGAAACTCCACCCCTGCATTTTCTCGGACGTACTATCCAAATGAATGACACTGATAATTGAAAATTCTCAATAATAATAATGTGAAAATCTATAATAAATGCATAATCTAGAAGTATTCAATGACACGTAGGCTGGATAATCTAGCATTCATAAGTGTATGCATGAAATCCTAGGTTATCCGGGTGTTCATAACCTATCATCTCTGAATAATGCAACTAATCATGGCAATATTAAAATCTCAAAGAAATAAGAAATTTCATAACTCAAGCCCAAAAATCAAGAATTCATCAATATAATGAGATTTTATAATTCTGAGTATGGAAAGATGCTCAAATATATGGAAAACATATATCCATGGTTTTAGTTAAAGAAATAAACTTCAAACTTAAGAAATTCATACTTTACATGGAAACCCTAAGCTTGAAGGGTGAATTAAACTTAAGAAATTGAGTTAAATTTGGAACTTAATGGGTAGATTGAAACCCATTGATGAAATCCCACATACCCGAGGTTGAAAACCTTGCCGAACTATTTGGATTTGAAGTTTGAAATTGAAGAACCCTAATTTTGCCTTTGGAGAAGAAAATCACTTCTCTGTTTTCTCTCTATATGTTGATTGAATTTTGAGTTAATGAAGAATTTGGGGCATTTTACACTTATATTCCAGCCTTAGGATAGCTTAACAACATTGTTTTGGTGTTTAAAGAGTGGGAAAAGACCAAAAAATCCATTTGAAAATGTTATAAAAGTGCAGAATTGTCCCGGTTAATAGTTTGGGCGATGAACTGTCACTCTCGTGACCAACCATCACTCCAACCACTCTAGAATGACCAAATTGTTGTGTTTCTACTTAAAGGTGACGGTTTGGCATGACAGTCCATCGCTGGTGCAACGGACCGTCACTTGGGTTATCGTGTCTTGGTTGACAGACACCCTTTTGATAAATCGAGCATAAATTTTTACTCCGATATTAGATTAAGAAAAACTGGAGATGTTGGAAAGTTAATTCAATTATCTATCTTTTGGTTCATCTTAATCTCAAAAAATCTTTGTAATATGAAAGTTATGATTGTTTGAAGTTCACTATAGTAATATTCTTCACAAGAATTCAATCGGTAAGGAAAATTTTTACTTGTCTATAAGCTAGGATTTTTTTGTGGCCTTAATATATGTCTTATTCACTCATAAAACTACAAAAACATGATATTTTATTTTTCATGAACTTTAAGTACAGTTCTAATATTGGCTTGGATTCTTGGGGTTTTATAATACCTCTCCCTTGGAGTCATTCATCCCCGAATTAAAACTAACTACACTAAAGTGTTGGGGGAAAAGTTGTAATTCCCATTATAAACTCTTACTAGATTAATAATGATTGATACTGAGTTTGTAACTAATATTTAGACTGAACCGAACTCATGAATATATGTTATGACATGAAACTAGCTACGTGGCCTGAGATAGAAAGAATTAATTAAGGAAAAACTATTACCTCAATCTGGAACTGAGTTTGATGAGAAAATATGGGGTACTTGGTCATCATATCTACCTCTGTTTTCCAAGTATCTCCCTCAACTAAGACTAATTTTGCCATTGAACTTTCACCAAAACAACTTCCTAATTTCTCACCTTACGAACCTGATAGTCAAGAATCTCAACTAGTACCTCTTCGTAAGAGTGACTATCTTTCAAACCCACACTCTCTAAAGAAACAATTAATGATGGATCACTAATGTATTTCTTTAGCAAGGAAACATGAAAGACTGGATGCACTGATGCTAAATCTACAGGCAATTCCAACTCATAGGCTATATGACCATAGCGACGCAAAATCATATAAAGACTTGCATAGCGTGGACTGTGCTTTACCTTCTTACCAAATCTCTTCACCCTTTTCATGGACTAAAACTTCAACTAGACATAATCACCAATAAAAAACTTAAGCTCCCTTTTCCTCACATCTGTATAGGATTTTTGATGACTCTGAGCGGTTTTCAACCTTTCTCTAATCAGCTGAAATTTTTCCCTTATCTCATGTACTAAATCTTCCCCTATCAAATCAGATTCACCAACCTCAAACCAACCAATAGGATATCTACACCTCCTACCATAAAGTGCTTCAAATGGGGCCATCCGAATACTAGAGTGGTAGCTGTTATTATTAGCAAAATCAATCAAAGGCAAAGGATCATCCCAACTACCTTTGAAATTAATCTCGCACTCTCTTAAAATGTATTATAAGGTCCGAATGGTCCTCTTTGCCAGGCCATCTGTCTGCGGTTGAAAATTCATACTAAGATGAACTTGGGTACCAAGACCCTTTTGAAATATCTTCAAAAATCGAGAGGTAAATTGGGTACCTCTATCTGAAATAATAGTCAAAGGGACTCCATGCAACTTCACCAACTCCCTAAGATAGAGTTTAGCATAATCTTTGGCTAAATTTAAAGTGTTAACTAGCTAGAGGTGGGTTGACTTAGTCATTCAATACATGATAACCCAAACAGAATCATGTTGTCTATTAGTATGAGGCAATCCTGCAATGAAGTCCATCTTCACCACTGTTGATTTCCTGAAGCATATCACCAGGTCTATGGTGTTCAACCTTAACCTGCTGGGAATTTGGACACTTAGCTGGAAATTCTGCAATATCTTTCTTCATATTATTCCACCAATAGACTTTCAATATATCATGGTATATCTTAGTATCTCCCGGGTGAATAGAATATCGAGAATCATGAGATTTTGCTAATATTCGTTGTCTCGAGTCATCTAAATATGGGACACACAGTTTACCCTGACAATGAAGACCACCATCTCCCTCTTGGGAGAAACCTCAACCTTTTGACTCTAGAATGCTTTTTGCAACCTAAGAAAAATAGGATCACATTCTTGTTTTTCCTTCACCTCAACTAGCAATGAAGATTTTGAACATTCTAAACCAAGATATCACTTTTGGTTGAATCAACCAACCGAACGCCCAACCTAGCAAGCTAGTAAACCTCACAAACTAACTCTTTCTTCTCATCCTCAACGTGAGAAACACTCCCCATAGACAATCTACTAAGAGCATTAGCCACAACATTGGCTTTATCCAAAAGGTACTAGACACTCATATTATAATCTTTCAAAAACTCTAGCCACCTTCTCTAATAAAGATTTAGATATTTTTGGCTGAACACTTACAGAAGACTCTTATGATCAGTGAATACAACACTATAAACCCCATAAAGATAATGCCTCCAAATCTTTAAGACAAAAACAATTGCTGCCAACTTAAGATCATGAGTCGGGTAGATCTTCTCATGAGGTTTGAGTTGTCTAGAAGCATATGCTATAACCTTGCCCTACTGTATTAACACATAACCAAGTTTAACTCTGGAATCATTAGAATAAACCACAAAACCATCTGAATCCTCTGCTGGAGTCAAAACTAGAGCAGAGGTGAGTCGAGTCTTTAACTCCTGAAAACTCTACTCGCAAGAATTGAACCGCTGGAATTTGACTTTTTTCTAAGTCAGTCTGGACATAGGGGAAGAAATAAAGAAAGTCCTTTAACAAACAGTCTGTAGTAATTGGCTAAATCCAAGAAACTCCTAATATGTAATGAAGAGATTGGTCTAGGTCAGTTCCTCACTGCTTCGGTCATTTGGGGATCGGCTCAAATGCCTTCACCGAAAATGATATGACCAAGGAATGCTACTAATTTTAACCAAAATTCACACTTACTGAACTTAACAAAAACTTGGTGATCTTTGAGAGTCTGTAAGACAATCCTTAAATAATCTGCATGTTCATCCTCACTTCAAAAATAAACGAGGATGTCATCTATGAAGACTATGAAGAACATGTTCAAGTAATGCTTGAATACCTTAATCATCAAGTCTATAAAGTTGTAGGAGCATTCATTAGTCCAAAAGACATAACAACAAATTCAAAGTGACCATACCGAGTTTTGAAGTCTGTTTTTGAAATATCACATTCTCCAACTCTAAGGTGATGACAGTCGAATATGAGGTCTATCTTAGAGAAATAATTAGCACCCTGAAGTTGGTCAAACAAGTCATCAATCCCGGGAATAGGATACTTATTATTGACTGTGACCTCATTCAACTAGAGATAGTCAATGCACATTCTAAGAGAACATCTTTCTTACGCATGAAAAGAAGTGAAGCACCCCATGGAGAGATACTGGCATGATAAAACCCTTATCTAGGAGATATTTAACTTTTCCTTTAATTCCTTAAGCTCAGCTGGAGCCGTTCTATAGGGTGGAATTGAAATAGGTTGGGTATCTAGAAGGAGATCTATTTCAAAGTCAATTTCTCATTCAGAAGGAACTCCAGGCAGTTTTTTAGGAAATACTCCTGGAAATTCATTTACCACAGGAACTGACTCAAGAGTTGGGGTCTTGGACTTTGAATCCTTAAACAAAACAAAATGATAGATGCACCCTTTGGAAATCATTTTCCTTGTCTTAAGGTAAGAGGCGAATCGGCCTATAGGCACTGAGCTACTACCCTTCCACTCTAAGATTGGTTCATTTGGAAACTAAAACTGGACTACTCTGTTTCTATAATCAGCTGAGACATAGCAAGAGTGGGGCCAATTTATACCAAGAATAACATCAAAATCTATCATGTATAACCTTACAAGGCCGACTGAGGTGACTTTTTAGGATACTGTGACTAGGAAATTTCTGTATGCCTATCAGGCTATGATTAAATTACTGACATGGCCCGACCCGGGGCCTTATCACAATGGGGATCCCAAGTCCGAACGAGACTGGATACCACCCCTGTTACCCAACCTAAACTTCAGTCGCATGCCCTAAGTTGGATGGATTTCGAACATATAACAAGATAGTGTAACTATCCAGATTACAGACTCTGGAATAGGTCTATTGCCAAGACCGACCTAACCGAGTTTGACCGTACCATACTAACTGTCCAACCATACAAAGCCAAACCAAACCATAGATCCAACCATAACCAAATAAGTTTTAAATCATAATATGATTAATCCTAAAATAAAATATGATGGAATAGTGAGAAATTTAATCCAATGAGGTCAGCCCTAATATAAATGTCAGTACTAAGGCTAACACTAATACCGATCCCATCCATTCCAACCCATAGTAGTTCCACGAAAGCCTATAACCAAAATAAAACAAATATCCAATTGGGATATGCCCCCAACCATAGCAAAAACCAATATCCATAAATAATACTTTAATAAAATCCATGAAATGAAGCCTTCTGACTAGATGAAAACTCACCACTTTAATAAAAAAACTATCCCTAAATATTTAAATGCTAACCAAGAGGAGTAGAACAGCTAGTTACTATATCGTGTGGGGATACAACGCCCGAAGACTGGTTAGCGGGTGAACGCTAGCATGAACTCAGGAAAAGGATAAAATAATGTCATTTATAAAACCTAGTAAAAACCATCCATATTCACAAAACCCTATATATATAACCATGCCAAGAAAGGGGAACGGGTTTAGCATTCCATTAAAACCTTTACCTGTTTTGTGTAGCTTTTCTGTCCTAAACCACCCACAGGATATATGGGTTCAGCTCCCCCTGCTAAAAGGGCGCCAGTGCGTGAAGTCGCATAACCAAGGAAGAAAACTTGGGATGACTAGTACATCCCCCAAAATATAAAGTGTGACATCATGCACACGGTCACTAGGACCAAACCTCACATCGACAAATATGAGTTTCCAGTTTAGATCCCCCCCGGGACCTCCACCTTCCATGGCTTTGCTACACATCCCTTATTTAAGACCAAATAAAATCATTTCCAACAAAACCACTATTCCATTATTATTAACCAAGGATACTAGTGGTATCTTTATACTAACAATAACTTGAAAGTTATGTCCTTAGCCAATCCTTGGGGAATTTCCATGTACCCCGTATGATTTCCAATTAACCAAAACCATGGCCACCAAGGCCTTTCCAATCCATTCAGAACCATTTAAACTATTCATATCATTTAGGGTTCCATTACCATGTTTAAACGATGCATAAGTTCCATTGAAAAAACAATATTATAGCGAAAACATTGTTATAGGCATTTTGTCAAACACAACGGGGGCATAGTATTTCCAAAACCAAGGTCCATTACCAAAGAACCATTCCCATGCAACCAATTATCCAAAACCACCATCAATGCATATAAAATCATAATTAAAACATGGAAAAACCATAACCAAACATTTATAACCAAAAGCCCCAAATCATATTTGAAAACCCAAAATCATACAACATTCAAATCGTAAAAACATTGTACAAAATCATACTTTTAGTTGGAACTAACAATGTGGGAAGAGAACATGCCTTAAACTAAGATGATGATGGAAGAAATCACCAAGACAAGCCCCAATTTACTCCTTAAGATGAAACCTTAGCTTCCTTTGCCCAAGAACTCTAGAGAGGATTTAAGAGTGTTTTTCAAGTGTTTAAGAATAGAATAATAGGGCAAATAACCTTCCAAGTGCAATATAAGTCATGGGACCTTACTAGGATAAGTGGGTAAATGTCGAGATTGCCAACACTTACTTCATTAAATACCCATCATAGGGTATGACTGACCCTTACGAGTCGTACCCATCCTATACGAGTGGTACCCACCTCTTATACCCTAGGCTTTCCCCATTGGACCTAACACTTTCTAAGGTAGGACACACCTAAACCCAAGTCATATTCAAGTGTACGACTAGTACCCATAAATCGTACCCCTGATAGAATTAAATCCATGAGGTTTGAACACTGACCACCATATGAGTCCTGGGCATGACTTGTACCCTGGCTTACAGCTCAGGGTAAGCCACTCGTACTCAGATCCAACTTAAGTTACCAAGTCTAAGGTTAAGTGAAGGAACCAAATGACCCGTATCCACCAGTATGACTCGTACCACCAAGTCATACCTATTTCAGTAACCAAATCCATCCCACCAACCAACACTGGTCAGCATATGGTTGGACCATACCACCCTTACCCAAGTGTATGACTCGTTCCCTTAAGTCATATCTATCCCAAAAACAAAAAATCAAGGAATTTTTCTAAGGTCCAGAAACCAGGGTGTTTCTGTCTCACCCACTAGGAACATTCATCCCTGAATGATAGATAATGTAGGGGTAATCACACACATGAGTCATTTGCATTATCAAATATATTTCCAACATTTAACAAGGTTTGAAAACAAAAAGGCAAAGTTATTAATCTTTCCCTTAACAAACTTAGAGAATAAAGATATATTAAAGACACATACCTTCCGCATGAATCCCAAGAGCATAAAACAGATGCGGATACTTAGACTTCATGTCCTCCCCCACTTCCCATGTAGCTTTTTCCACCTTATTCTTCCACTATAGAACCTTAACAAAAGCCATATCCTTGGTTCACAGCCGACGAACCTGCCCATCCAAGAACTCAATCAGGACCTCTTCATAAGATAGAGAGTCCAAATTAGAAGGTACTCCAATTCATAAGCCACATTATCAACCCTTCTCAAAACTACATAAGTATCAATGTACCAGGGACTGAGCTTTCTCTTTTTGCCAAACCTCATTACTCCCTTCATAGGAGATCCTTGAGGAATACTTTATATCCAATCTCAAATTCCAAGTCTCTACGCCTTATATCTACATAGTACTTTTGTTGACTTTGGGCATCCTTAATCCTATCTCGGATCACCTTGTAATACCCTAGAAAACTTTTTTGTTGAAATTATGTGCGTAAATGTGTCGGGATCCTATCTTCGAAAATGATTTATAATTTTTCTGTGTGTCATTTCTTGGATTTTGACCCACCATTAAGTAGAGCATCAAATAATCTTTTCAACGATATATGGATCACCCAAAACGGACACTCGAGCGATGAGTTATGACCATTCCGATCAAACTACGACCATTCCAATCGAACTTTGAACAGTAAAACGTGCAGGAAAAAAAGTACTGAGGCCAGACGTATTTTGTCTCCAAATTTAAACGATCATAACTCATTGTACATAATGAACTGTGTGAGATACTATATATCAACAGAAAGCCCTGAGAGTCTTCTTTTCAATGAAATTGGTTTCATCCAATTTGGACATTGAAGTAAAAAGTTATGGACAATTTACTTCAGCCTATCGGATAGATCATTGAAGGGCAGATTTGACATTAATTGATTTTTAAAAGTATTTTGGTCATTTTCCATTATTGTAACCCTCTATATATACCCCCTTTGAGCTGAGAATTGTCATTTATTTTCTCTCATTTCTCTTATCTCTCTCTCTATATGTATATATATATATGTAGAGAGAGAAGAAGAGGAGTTACGGTTAGGGTTCCAATTGGGGGAAAATCGATTCAAGGCTTCGCTTCGTGAATTGCTTCTGTCAATCTCTTCGGCTACGAAATCTAAGGTATGCAAGTATTTATCTATGGGCTTCTTTCATCCATAGAGCCCACAAATCCTTTTTCAAAGGCTCAAGATACATGTGTATATATATATATATATGATTATACTTTCTAAATTTTTATTGTGTATGTGTGTAATATTCATATGATAGTTGAGATATATGTGTGGGATGATTATGTGTGTTGGTTGAAGTATATGTATGTAGTATTTGTGTGATGGTTGGTGATTATGTTGTTTAAGTTGATGATATCCAAGAAAGGATCTTTTTATGTTTGTGGAAACTATGGTGGTGTGTGATGTATAAATATATGAAATGGGTGATTGAATATTTGTAACCTTGATGAATCCACCTATGCCTAAGAATTACATGTAAGGTGTTTGTGAAAATATCTAAGAGATTAGAGATTTTTTTTTATAACATAATAGGTCCAAAATTAATTGATTATGAATATATGATAATTTAAATTGTTAAGCCTTGATTTATACTATTATTCCCTTATTTCTTTGTTATGACTTGATAATTGTTATTGGGAATTATATATACCTACTATTGATTGATATGTCAAATATTTTCTAAATGTGAGTTGGATTGTAAATTGAGAAATGTAGATGTTGAAGTTGAAGGATGATGGTGTTGTGGTGCATGAAATTGAGCATTAAACCTATGTCCTAAATGGTGCATGTAAGGTGATTGCTAAAATGCCTATGTGAAGAAGAATTAAGTATTCGACATGTTTGTTATCCAAATTATGATTTCATGCCATATCCATATGCTTAACTTATGTCTACCATATGTTTGACAAAATATTTAAGAGAATAGGAAATTATGCATTGTGGTTCATTAGGTCTTAAAAGATAAATTCATGCTTTGTTCCTATGGATAGTTGATTTCCTTGAATTTTTGGTGCGTTGTGGGTGTATGATGGAATGCCAAGATGAATTATTGAGGTAACTGTGATGTTTGTGCGAAGTATTTGCTGTGGACCCAAAGCATGCTCCCCACGTGTTCGATTGGATGCTTATATGAAGAAATGAGGCCATTTGATTTGCTAAGTGTGAAGTCCTCAATTATGTGTTGCGTATGATGGCCTATGGGCATGTTGTGTATGAGTTATCTATCTTGTGTTACTTTATGCTATTGTGTGTTGGGGGTACGTATGCCCAAAATAGTCTGCTGGTCTAGAGTCGAGTCAGTTTCAAGCTAATCTCAATTGAGCAATGAACAATAAACTCCCGGTTAGTTTCAAAACTTGGGGAAAACTCAGTAATCTAGGAAATCATTCTTTATCGAATACTCGGGACATGAAGCTCTAAAATTTTACATATCAATTCACTCCGTTACAGACCTCTGTACATTTTGTGAGAAATTAAGGTTATCTTAAAAGTAAGTGGCATTTAGAAATACTCCTTCAGAGAACAGAATCAAGCGAACTCTGTCATATTGATAAAGTATCATAATGTGAGAACAGATTCAGTTCAGTTGAGTACAGTTGAGAACCGGTTATGTGTCTTTCAGTTGGGAGTAGGATTCAGCACCGAGCGAGCTAAGGATGGGAACATTTTTGCGAGTAGAGAGTTTGATTCCTGGTAGCAATCCTTATGCTCCAAAACTACGTCGCCAGCGTAGGTTGAGACATTTATCCTGTGAGTAGAGGGTTAGATGAGGTGGTTGTCCTATAAGTAGAGGGTACCACCGTTCTCGTTTGAGGTCCTGATCGTAGAGAGTCCTATGAAGTTGTCTTTACTAGTGGCACGGTATTGACACCCTTCCAGCTGGGGTACAGGTTGGATCCCACCTGTGGTAAGTAGGGCATGTTGGTTAAATGATCACTCTCACATTTTTAGTAACAGTCTAAAAAAAAACTCAGTTAATGTGCAGAAGTTGAGGCTATCAGATATAAGCCTCCCAGTATTGCTATCATTATCATTGAGTAGAGAGACTTCCTGCGAGATGAGGGTTGCTCTCGAACGTATTTACCCATTATCATTATCATTGAGTATAGAGACTTCCTGCTAGATGAGGGTTGATCTCAGATTCAGTTGTTCAGTGTTCTAGAGTTGGTGAATTTGAATATCAAATATCAGTAATATCAGTTATCCGATTTCTCAGTATGGATAAGTACAGATGTCAGCTCTAGTAGCTTCAGATACTCAGTATCTTATTATCAGTATTATTATTTTTGGGTGTCAGTGTTCAAAATGTAACATTCGGTGTCATGATGATTTCAATTGTTCTTTATACATCTATGTGTGTATTGTTGATCAGACATGTTTCAAAATTGGTAACTGCAGAGTTTCTATATATGTTTATTCCAGCGAATACATATTATTCAGATTGGTATGTTTATGCATAAACCTTATATTTCACCTTACCCTATCCTTGCATACTCGGTACATTCTTTGTACTGACCCATTCGAGTTATGGTGTTTTCCCCACCATAGGTTCAGAAGAGCGAGATTCAAAGTATATTTAGCTGTCAGATCTTATAGCAGTGGGTCCAACAGTGAGTCCTCATCATCCGAGGATATGCTATTTCAGTGTTTTGATGATTTTAGTAGACGGAGTTAGTTGGGGAATTGTCCCTTCAACTCCACAGTTCAGACAGTGTAGAGGATTTTCAGACAGATGTATTAGTGTGTGGTTTAAGGTATTGTATATTTCTAGATGTTTGAACCTTATGGCCAGATTTACCTAGTTTCCGCATTTATGGTATTATATTATGCAGTGAACAGATACGGATATCAGTGAAGGGTTAGCTTGTGGTCCCTCGGGGTCACGAGCATCGTATGGTGTTTCGGTTCATGGGAATCGGGGCATTACACGCCTTCTCCTTTTCCATAGCTTGATAGACCAAATTCGGACCGAACATATCCTCCTCACCAAGCTCGAACTAACCAATAGGAGATCTACACTTTCTACCATACAATGCTTTAAAAGGGTACATACCAATACTAGAATGATAGCTATTATTGTAAGCAAACTCTACCAAAGGTAGATTCTTAACCCAACTACCACTATAATCAACAACACATGCCCGCAGCATATCCTTCAATGTCTGAATAGTTCTTTTTGCTTGCCCATCTATCTGAGGATGAAAAAAAGTACTCAGACTCACCTTAGTACCCAATCCCTTCTGAAAAGACTGCTAGAAATGAGATGAAAACAATGTACCACGACTAGAGATAATCAAAATAGGTACCCTATACAACTTCACAATCTCCTAAAGATATAACTTTACATAATCCTCCGCGGAAGGAAAAGGTAGTCCTCACTGGAAAAAAGTGAGCAAATTTTGTCATCCTATCCATGATGACCTAAATTGAATCATTTTGATTCCGCGACCAAGGAAGAACGGTAACGAAGTCCATACTGATTACCTTTTATTTCCATTCGGGAAAAATAATCTCTTGATACAACCCTCCTGGTCTCATGTGCTAAATTTTAACTTGTTGACACACCAAGAACTTGGCCACAAAATCAGTCACGTACCCTTTCAAACCATTCCACCAATACATCTCCTTGAGATCTTAATACATCTTTGTCGTGCCAGGATGTACAACGTAGCGTGATTCATGAACCTTAACCAAGATCCTTTATCATAACCCGTTGGCATCAGAAATGCACAACCTCCCTTGGTACCGTAAAGTATCGTCGCCACTGATCTCAAACACCATTACCTTTTGCCCACCAACGTCACTCTTGATTTTCATCAAGAAAGGTCTAGAACTTGTTTCTCCTTAAACTCTGCAACAAGAGATGACTAAACCACTTTATGTACCATCACCCCACCCTCCTCAGAGTCCAAATGATGAACTCCAAGATTTGCCAAACAGTCAATATCTTTCACCAATTCTCATTTTCCTTCCTCCACATGAGTCAAACTCCTCATAAATAACCTGCTAAGAGCATCAACAACCACGTTACCCTTATCTGGGTGATAGTGAAGACTCATGTCATGGTCTTTGAGAAACTCCAACTATTTCCTTTGCTTGAGATTTAGATCCTTATGAGTGAACACATACTGTAGACTCTTATGATCAGAAAAGATGTCTATGTGCACCCCATATAGATAATGCCGCCGGATTTTCAACGCAAAAACAACTGTCAACAGCTCCAAATCATGAGTAGGATAATTCCTCTCATATACCTTCAAATTCCTTGAAGCATAGGCAATCACCTTCCCATGCTGCATCAAAACACAACCAAGTCCCACCCTAGATGCATCATAATAAACCACAAACCTTTCATTGTCGTCAGTTAATGTTGAAACCAAAGCCGAAGTTAGCATATCTTTTAACTTCTCAAAACTCCCCTCACGAGCATCCGACCAAGAAAACATTACCTTTTTATGAGTCAACTTAGTCAAAGGAGCAACAATCATCAAAAAGCTCTCCATAAACCGCTGATAATACCCAGTCAAATCCAAGAAGCTCAAATTATCGATTAGAGTCGTAGTCTAGTCCACCTTTTAACCACAACTACCTTTTATGGATCCAGCATGATCCTCTCGATAAAAATAACATGACTAAGAAAAGTCACAACGTTCAACAAAAACTGACACTTGGAGAACTTGGCATACGATTGTTGTTTCTTTAAGGCTTGCAATACCACAGGGAGGTGATTAGCATAATCCACCTTGCTTTTGAAATAAACTAGAATGTCATCAATAAACACAATGATGAAGTGATCTAAGAATTGTCGGAAAACCCTGTTCATCAAGTCCATAAATACCGCCAGGGTATTAGTCAAACCAAATAACATCACCAAGAATTCAAAGTGCCCATACCGAGTATAAAAAGCCATCTTAGGGATATTTTCCTCCCTAATCTTGAGATGATGATACTTAGACCGAAGATCTACCTTAGAAAAGAACTTGACACCTTATAATTGATCAAAAAAGTCCTCTATTCTTGGAAGAGGATACTTGTTCTTGATCGTTACCTTATTCAACTGCCGATAATCAATGCACATTCGGGAACCATCCTTCTTGCACATAAACAACACCGCTGCACCCTATTTGGATACACTAGGAAGAATAAACCCCTTATCTAGAGGATCCTTAAGTTGCTTCTTGAATTCCCTTAACTCAACCAGAGCTCTTTTATAAGGAGGAATAGATATTGGACGAGTGATTGAAACCAAATCAATACCAAACTCTATTTCCCTATTCGGAGAAACACCGGGAAGATCATTCGAAGGACCTCAGGAAACTTTTTTACCACTGGAACTGAATGAAAAAAAGGACCTTCCGAGTAAAAATCTTTAACCCAGACCAAGTGATAAAGACAATCTTTAGAGATTAACCTCCAAGCTCTAAGACAAGAAATAAACCTCCCCCTAGGAGCTATGGAACCACCCTCCCACTCTATAACCGACTCACGAGGGAACCTAAAGACAACCTTACGGGTCTGACAATCCAAGGATGCATAACAAAAGTGTAGTCAATCCATCCCGAGAATAACATCAAAATCCACCATATCAAGTTCAAACAAATCCACCAAAGTCCACCTATCACCAACATATACCACACCCCCTTCCCTATAGACTTTCTTAGCAATAACTAAGTCACCTATCGGGGTAAAAGTACTAAAAGGATCCAAAACAACCTCGGGATCAAAACCAATACATACAACCATATATAGGGTCACATAAGAAAGAGTGGACCCCAAATAAAAAAGGCTATACATGTCACGAGAAAAGACTTGTAACATACCGGTAACGACATCAGGTTATGCCTCAGATTTATGACTAGATGCAAGAGCATACAACCTATTGGGTCAGTGCCGCTACCAGATGTAAGAGAAGATACCTAAGCCGCACCATTAGGTCCAGGAGTAGAAGATGAAGCAACTGGAGCTTTGACTGCTACTGAAGCTCCCACACCAATCGGATAATTCTTGAGCATATGGCCTGGATGGCCACATTTAAAACACTTGTCCCTTCTTTTGCCATAATAACCCCGATAAAGATGACCACAAAGTCGGTAAGAAGGGCATAAAGAAGTTGACTGACCCCCACCTGCCTAAGATTGGGCACCCTATTCCTAAAAATTATCACCACATTGTTGACTCTTATCACCAATTACCTCGAGTAAGGAGCACTAGCAGTAGCGAAAGAGCTAGAACTTCCCCACTTCTTTTTTGGCCATTTACCTCCATCCCAACCACCTTATGACTGAGCACCTCCCTGGTCTAAAAACCTACTCCTCTTACCCTGCCTATCTCCGAACTTTGCCTATTTCGTCTTTTTATTCTCTACCTATTGCATATGGACAACTAACCTCGAAATGTCCATATCATTGATCAGCAAAGCAATCTTGCTTTCCACGATCAAATCTCGAGATAGTCCAGAAGTGAACTTTTTCATCCTCGCTCTCATGTTAGCCACCAAATCAAAAGAATACCTTGACAGATAATGAAATTTGAAAGCATATTCCTTGACAAACATTCTTCTTTGCTTAAGATTCAAAAACTCCTCCATCTTTGCTTCCCTCATCTCTTGAGGAAAGAAATGATCCAAAAAAAGCATCCTATAAGGACTCCTCCTCCACATCATCTCTATCCCTATACCACTTTTTGCACCATTATTACACAATATCCTTGAGCTGATAAGCTGCAAAGTTTACACATTCCACATTAGTAGCCTACATCACCCTGAATATCATCTCCATTTCATCCAAGAGACATTGAGGATCCTTCTCCACCTTTACACTGATAAAAGTAGAATGGTTTAGTTTTATAAATTGACCAACCCTTGTGGCCTCAGTAGACAACCCACTAGACATATCCCGCTCAGCCTGAGCAGCAACCAACTGAGCAATAGTATGAATATATTGGTGAAATTCTGCATTAGTCACCTCACCTTGAGGAGGACTAGTAGAAACTAGAGGAACTCCATAACTATTAGGGATAGGACCCTGAGATCAAAGACAAACTCCAGACGTAAGATGTACCCCATCAACATTGTCCCCAGATGGGATCAAAGAGTTTTCTTGTATTTCAGATCGTTGAGGCATGATCTGAAAAGTGAACAGCCAAGGATTGTAGAAGAATTCTAGGAATTAGACTCCCAACTTGAAAATAGAATACCAAGAAAGTGAAATATTCTTAAATGCCTTGTAGCCTCTCTATTATGAGTGTGGCGCATTACACACCCTTAAAGGAGATTCTACTAGGAATGTCTTTGTGGACTCCCAAATGACCATTAACATAAAGCTTTGATACCAACTTAACAAGGCCCAACCCGGGGCCTTGTCATAATGGGTGTCCCAAGTCCGACTGGGATCAGATACTACCCCTGTTACCCAACCCAAAATTTAGCCTCCTGACCTAGGTTGGCTGAATTTTGAATATATAACAAGATAGTATAACTATCTAGATTACAAACTCTGGTGTAGGTTTATTGTTGAGACCAACCCAATCGATTCTGACCGTCCCATACCAACCGTCTAACCTTACCTAGCTAAACCAAACCATAGATACAACTATAACTAAATATGTTCCAAAACATAATATGATTAATCCCAAAATAAAATATGATGGAACAGTGGGAAATTTTGTTCAATAAGGTCAGCCTTAATACCAATACCAATACTATGGCTGACACCAATACCGATCCCGCCCATTCCAACCCATAGTAGTTCCACAAAAGCCTCTAACCAAAAGAATACAAATATTCAGTTGGTACATGTCCCCAACCATAGCCAAAACCAATATCCATAAATAATTTAAAGTAGGAAATAACATCCATGAAATGGAGCCTTCCGAATAGATGGAAGCTCACCACTTTAATCCAACAATTGTCCCTAAATATTTGAATGCTAAGCAGAAGGAATAGAATGGTTGGTTCCTGCATCACATGGGGATACAACGCCCGAAGACGGGTTAGCGGATGAACACTAGCATGAACTCAGGAAAAGGATAAAATAATGCCATTTATAAAACCAAGTAAAACCATCCATATGCACATATCCATATATATATATATATATATATATATATTACCATACCGGGAAAAGGGACCTCATTTAGCATGCCATTAAAGCCTTTACCTGGACTATGTAACTTTTTCATCCTAAACTACCCACGGGCTATATGGGTTTAGCTCCCCCTGTTGAAAGGCCCCAGTATGTGAAGTCGCACGACCAGGGAACAAAACCTGGGATGACTAGTACATCCCCCAAAATATAATGTGTGACATCATGCACACGGTCACTAGGACCAAACCTCACATCGACAAATATGATTTTCCAGTTTAGATCCCCACGGGATCTCCACCTTCCATGGCTTTGCTACACATCCCTCATTTAAGCCCAATTAAAACCATTTTCCAACCAAACCATTATTCTATTATTATTAACCAAGACTATTAGTAGTGGTATTGTCATACCTATTGACACCCAATTTTGGATCTCCATACTTAGAATTAACGCATTTAGGCTCTTTGATCGTTAGATGACATAATTTGTAATTTTTCACATATCTTTTGCAATTGTTAATAAATTGTTGATAATTATCATCATTTTATAATTTTTACTCATTTATTGTCATATTTTAATTTTACATGATTTATTGATAATTATCTTTAATTTCATAAATTTTAGGATTTTTATTAATTTATTATTATTTTAATATTTTTTGCACATTCATTTACATATGTACACAACATAGTATTGCAATTTTTTACTGCATAATATATTTTTAATTATTTATAGAATAATGTGTCTTTTTTAAAATAAATATATTTTTTATTTGTTAGTTATATTTTTTTGTAATTATATCTCGACATTCAGTATTTTGTACGTTATTTAATACGATCCGCAAAAGTAAGTCGATTTAATTATTTTAATATACAGAGTAATAAATTAGTCAAATCAAGGTCTACTTACTTTTAATTTTTTTTGACCTTATTTTATCTACTTTCCCTAATTTAAGGGATATGTTGGAAGAAAAAGTAGAAATAAATATTTTTTTTAATTATTTTTTACCTTTTTAAATATCATACATCCATACATCACACATATTAACACACATACACTAATACACACACATGCACAAAAAAAACACTAACAAAAAAACAAAAACTATCGTTTCTTCGTTACTATCTCTTTTATCCCTCTCACCTTCCATGGTTGCCGCCGGCGAGCCCCTCCCCTTGCTCTCCTCTAGTTCTCGCTCTTCTCCTTCTCCGCCATCCAATCACCAATAACCACAAACCGCCACCTGAGCAGTCCGTTCCTCATAGCCCAAATCTATTGCGCCACCAGAAACGTTGCCAAGACGCCTACGAAACATCCACCAACGTCGCCGGATCAGAACGCCACCACGAACCAGATCTGCCAGCGATTCCCGCCGTTCCAGCCACCAAACGTAGCCACAAGCTGCCTCCCTTTCCCTATTTTGCACTTTATTTTTTTAATTTTGTTATAGATCTAGCCAAATTTTTTATTATCCGGTGTTGCTCTAGCGAACGTTGTTGTGCCATTGCCATTACTGTCACTGTTTTGGTGTTTTTATTTTTCTGTTTATTATGAATATTATGTTGCTTCGGCAAATGTGCCGCTTTCTCTCCGTTTATATTGCTCATCAATATTCCATTTCACTAGTTTATGTGTTATTGTGTATATTAATTTGACTGGATATATTTATTTATTGTGATTTGATTTCTTCTCTAAAATAAAAGCATTTCGATGAAGCTCCGAGCATTCCGGTGAATATCATGATTATTTTTGTATTGTTTCTACTTTTCTCATTATTTTGTACTGTTCACTGTTAAGGAATTAATTTTGTATATTTTTTCAACAACCTATATTAGTGTTTAAGTATTCTTGTTATTTTTGCTTACCACTTTCTGTCCAATTTTTGGACTGATATCCTTCATTTTTTACCCTTCTTTTAAATTTATTAAACTGATTTGAACAAAATAGACATATGTCCGATGAAAATTTTCCGTCGATTTTTGAGGCCTTCACAAATAAAAAGATGAATTTTACGTATACAAATACGTATTAACAAAAATAAATATTTTTGGGTGAGGACGAAATGTTTATAATATTTTAAAACTTTATTTGAGTCCCACTTTTAACAAAAATTATATTTTTTAAATATGTATACATACCTTTTATTTTTTTTTATAATTATTTATTTGTTACTAACATTTTTATTACAAGTGTTTGTACAGGTCCTCGGGAATATTTGTCGGCAAAGGCATTCAAAGAAGACTTTAAATTTTGTGTTTATATTTTTGCATTATTACACTTGTACAAATGTCAATTATAGTGAAATTTTATTTTTTGGGGCGTTGGGCGGGGATGCTCTTTATTAGACAAACTTCACCACGCGTTTAGGCAAATCTAGGTTGTTAATATATACATCAAATCGATTTAAATAATTAATAAAAATAATACATACTTTATACGTTAAAAACATTACATAATCTTTTTCTTTAAAACAATTTTTTCTTTATTCAATCTTTACTTTTCTTTTCATATACATTCCTATATATACTTTGCCCAATTCCTTCCCTTCGGAATAATTTGAACCCTTACCTAGAAGCTAAATTGGTTCGTAGATTAGAACACAAGTCATATATGTTAATAAATAAATAGGTTTCCCTTATTTTCCTTAAAAATGGGTGGCGACTTTGTGCAAAATCAATTCTTTTAGTGTCCATAATGTCGTGCTCATTTTGACCTTAGGTAAAAATCGGGTATGACAATACCAACAATAACTTGCAACTATTGTCCTTAGACAATCCTTAGGGGATTTCCATATACCCCACATGATTTCCAATTAACCAAAACCATGGCCACCAAGGCTTTTTCATTCAATTCAAAATCATTTAAACCATATCATTTAGAGTTCCATTACTAAATTTAAACAATGCATAAGTTCCATTGAAAAACCAATATTATAGTGAAAACATTGTTATAGGCATTTTATCAAACACATTGGGGGCGTAGTATTTCCAAAACCAAGGTCCATTACCAAAGAACCATTCCCATACAACCAATTATCCAAAGCTGCCATTAATTCATATAAAATCATAATTAAAGCATGGGAAAACCATAACCAAACATTTATAGCCAAAACACCCAAATCATATTTGAAAACCCAAAATCATACAACATTCAAATCATAAAAACATTGTATAAACCATGCCTTTAGTTGGAACTAACAATGAGGGAAGATAACATGCCTTAAACCAAGATGACGATGGAAAGACTCACCAAGACAAGCCCTAATTAACTCCTTAAGATGAAACCATAACTTCCTTTGCCCAAGAACTCTAGAGAGGATTTAAGAGTATTTTTCAAGTGTTTAAGAACAGAATAATTGAGCAAATAACCTTTCAAGTACGATATAAGTCATGGGAACTTACTAGGATAAGTGGGAAAATATCCAGATTGCCCTCACTTAAACTTTATTAAATTCCCGTCATAGGGTACAACTGACCCTTATGAGTCGTACCCATCCTGTACGAGTAGTATCCACCTCTCATACCCTAGGCTTTCCCCCTTGGACGTAACACTATCCAAGGTACGACACAACTAAACCCAAGTCGTATTCAAGTGTTCGACTAGTACCCATAAACCATACCCTTAGAAGAATGGAATCCAGGAGGTTTGAACACTGACCACTATACGAGTCCTGGGTACGACTCATACCTTGGATTATGGCTTATGGTAAGACACTCGTACTCAGATCCAATTTTAGTTACCACGTCTTAGATTAAGTGAAGGAACCAAATGAACCGTATCCACCAGTACGACTCGTACCACCAAGTCATACCCATTCCAGCAACCAAATCCACCCCACCAACCAACACTGGTCAGCATATGATTAGACCATACCACCTATACCTAAGTGTACGAATCATTCCCCTAAGTCAAATCTATCCCAGAAACCAAAAATCAAGGAATTTTTCTAAGGTTTAGAAACCAGGGTATTTCAGTCTCCTCCACAAGAAACATTCATCCCCGAATGACGGATAAGGTAATCATTTGCATTATCAAATATATTTCCATTCTTTAACAAAGTTTGAAACCAAAAAGGCAAAGATATTAATCTTTTCTTTAACAAACTAAGAAAATAAAGATGTGTTGAAGACACACACCTTTCACATGAATACTAGGAGCAGAAAATAGATGCGGATACTTAGACTTCATGTCCTTCTCTATTTCCCATATAGTTTTTTCTACCTTATGTTTCCACCATAGAACCTTAACTGAAGCCACATCATTGGTTTACAACTGATGAACCTGTCTATCGAAAATCTCAACCAATACCTCTTCATAAGAGAAAGAGTCCGAGATACCTAACATCTCCAAAGGAACAATTGAAAAAGGGTCACTAATAGACTTCATAAACATGGAGACATAAAATACCAAATTAATGGAGTCCAAACTAGAAGGCAACTCTAATTCATAAGCCACATTACCAACCCTTCTAAAAAACATATAAGGACCAATATACCAGGGACTCAGCTTCTTTTTTTTCAAACCTCATTACTACATCCATGGGACATACCTTGAGGATCACCTTATCCCCAACCTTAAACTCCAAGTCCCTATGCCTTACATCTGCATAGGACTTTTGGCAACTTTGGTTATCCTTAAGCCTATCCCAAATTACCTTTACATTTTTCATAGCCTGATAGACCAAATTCAGACCGAACATATCCACCTCACTAAGATCAAACTAACTAATATGATATCTATACCTCCTACCATACAATGCCTTAAAAGGGGAAATACCAATACTAGAATGATATCTATTGTTGTAATTAAACTCTACCAAAGGTAGATTCTCAACCCAACTGCCACCATAATCAACCTCACATGCCCGAAGTATATCCTTCAATGTCTGAATAGTTTTTTCTACTTGCTCATCTACCCTAAGGATGAAAAACAGTACTTAGACTCACCTTAGTACCCAATCTTTTTTGAAAAGCCTGTCAGAAATGCAATGAAAACTGCATACCATGATTAGAGATAATTGAAACAAGTACCCCATGCAGCTTCACAGTCTCCTGAATATATAAGTTTGCATAATCCTCTACCAAAATGGTAGTCCTCACTGTCAAGAAGTGAGAAGATTTTGTCATCCTATCCATGATGACCCAAATCGAATTATTTTGATTCTGCGATCGAGGAAAGTCGATAATGAAGTTGATACTGATTACCTCCCATTTACATTTAGGCAAAACAATCTCTGGATACAACCCTCTGGTCTCATGTGCTTAACTTTAACTTGTTGACAAACCAAGCACTTAGCCACAAAATCAGCCACGTCCCTTTTCATACTATTCCACCAATACATCCCCTTGAGATTATGATACATCTTTATCGAGCCGAGATGTATAACATAGAGCAATTCATGCCCCTCAGCCAAGATCCTTTGTCATAATCCATCGACATCAAGAATGCACAACCTCCCTTGGTATCGTAAAATAACATCATCACTGATCTCAGACACCATTACCTTTTGTCCACCAACGTCACTCTTGATTTTCATCAAAATAAGATCTAGAACTTGTTTCTCCTTAATCTCTACAACAAGAGATGACCAAACCACATCCTGTACCATCACTCTACCCTCCTCGGTGTCTAAAACACAAACTCTAAGATTTTTTAAGTGGTGAATATCGTTCACCAATTCCTGCTTTCCTTCCTTCACATGAGCCAAACTCCCCATGGATAACTTGCTAAGAGCATCAGCTCCCACGTTAGCCTTACCTGAGTGATAGTGAAGACTCATGTCATAGTCTTTGAGAAGCTCCAACTATCTCCTTTTCCTAAGATTTAGTTTCTTCTGAGTAAACACATACTGTAGACTCTGATGATCAGAAAATATTCTAGTGCACCCTATACAGATAATACTGACAGATTTTCAATGCAAAAACCACCGCCAATAGCTCTAATTCATGAGTAGGATAATTCCTCTCATGCACTTTCAACTTCCTAGAAGCATAGACAATCATCTTCTCATGCTGCATCAAAACACAACCAAGTCCCACCCTAGATGTATCATAATAAACCACAAAACCCTCACTGCCCTCAGGCAATGTCAAAACAGGAGTCGAAGTTAGCTTATCTGTCAACTTCTCAAAACTCCCCTTATAAGCATCCGACCAAAAAAAACTTTACCTTTTTATGAGTCAACTTAGTCAAAGGAGCAACTATAGTTTAAAAGCTCTCCACAAACTCCCGATAATACCCAGCCAAACCCAAGAAGCTTCGAATATTAGTTGGAGTCGTGGGTTTAAGCCACCTTTTAACCATAGCCACCTTTTATGGATCCACCATGATCCCCTCGATAGAAATAACATGACCAAGAAAAGTCATAGCGTTCAACCAAAACTCATAGTTGGAGAAATTAGCATACAACTGTTGTTCCTTCAAGGTTTATGATACCACACAGAGGTGATTAGCATGATCTACCTTGCTATTGGAATAAACTAGAATGTCATCAATAAACACAATGATAAACGGATCCAAAAACTGCTTGAAAACCCTATTTATCAAGTCCATAAATGTCATCAGGGCATTAGTCAAACCAAATGACATCACCAAGAATTTAAAGTGCCCATACCGAGTATGTAAAGCCATGTTAGGGATATCCTTCTCCCTAATCTTAAGCTGATGATACCTAGATCGAAGATCTATCTTAGAAAAGAACTTGGCACCTTGCAATTAATCAAACAAGTCATCTATCCTTGGAAGAGAATACTTGTTCTTGATATTTTGTAACGCCTTAAATTTGGTACCCGAAGCGCTACACGATGCTCATGACACTGAAGGACCACAAGCTAACCCATGATTGATATCTATATTTGTATACTACATGATATACTATATAATACGGAAATATAAACTGAAAGGACATAAGGTTCAAAATATAACATAATATCCGATAAAATATAACATTTGTGATAGGGTATAAATGCCCAAAACAAAACTGTCTAAACATACTGTAGTTTGAAAAGCCTCTAATACATAATTGTGTAAATAAGGAGATGATGGGACATGTCCCAAACTAACTCCAACTAATAAACTAATTAATGAGATAATAATGAAATGATCATGTCCTTGAAAGATGAGGACTCACTGCTAACTCTGACTGCGGAGACTGGAATGCTACTGAAGCTCTGGAGCTCATGCTTTTGAACCTATAGTATAAGACACCATAGCGCAAATACATCAGTACTTTAAATGTACTAGTAAGCATGTGAGGTAGGCTGAATGCAAAGGGTTTACATGCATGATCTATTCTAACTGACTGAATAATATGAATGTAAGAATACATTCATGAATACATAATAACTGTAACTAGGGTTGTGATAACATGATTACTAAGTCTGAGTACTGATAACATAACATGGTGATAACTGTAAAACTAAAATAACTGATACTGAGCAATAATATCTGATAGTCTAGTTTATGATGGAACTAGCTGAGTTCTGTACTATTCTGAGTTAACTATATTTGACGGCCTTGAATTCTGTAGAACTATCTGAGTTTATTACTAAGACTGAATGACTATATATGATAGTCCTAATTTTGTAACCGAAACTGTGGAAAGTAGTCATCTAACCGACATGCCCCTAATATGCCATTATGGATGAGTTGGGGTTTAATCTGTAACCCCAATTAGAAGGGTATCAATACTGCACCACTAGTAAGGATAATCTGTGAGTAACCCTCATATAACAGGTAACCCTAGTGAGAACGGTGGGAACCCTCATATAACAGGTTAAACCACCTCATCTACCCTTATATAATGGGCTATGATGTCTCAACCTATATTAGCTATGTAGTTTTGGAATGCAAGGATTGCTTCTAAGAATCACATCCTCATATAGTAGGTGAGTTCACATCTTTAGGTTCACTTAGTGCTAATTCCTACTCCCATCTGAATAGACACTAAACAGGATTAACTGAACTGGACTAGACTGAATTCATGGAGTTTCATTAGCTGACAGAATACTATTGAGACTACTAAATTATTGACCTTTCCTGAGTCACATGATTGATTGGATTCTATGGACCATGGCTTGACTGAGGATATCATGAAAATATGACACTAAATCTAGGAACATAGCTATATTTTTTGGGTAAAAGTACCCCTAGGACTCGATGGAAGGAAACTGACAAGGCATGACATTATTGAATACATGACCAATATCAACAATCCACAATACAATAGTTGGAGATATTTCATGGGCATTTGATTTTCATAGCTTGGTACGTGAATAAGATAGAATGTATAGATAGCATAATTTCATAAGGTTAACTCATTATCAATCCCACAAGTAATTTCAAGACATAAGAATAACATGAAAGTCATTTTGAGCATAAGGTTAAAGCATACATTGTTATTTGGGTCACAATTTAGCTATACTGCTTAATTTCTATCCCTTTAGGCATTTTATCAAAAACCTTACATGTACAACTTAAGGCATAGGTGAAATTATCAATTTGACAAATCATAAACCACCAAATTCTTGGATTTCAATTCGTATGCTAACATAGTTTTCATAATTTCACATAAGGATCCAACATGGGAATCAAACAACAACCATCACATAACTTGACCAACCCATAACAAAATAATCATGATTTATAATTTAAAATAGGGTTCTTCAGCTTTATGGATGAAAGGAATCCATAAATCAACACAACGCATACCTTAGTTCTTGATTTAGCGAAGATTGATGGAGAGATTTTCTTGAAATTCAATCCCCAATTCAAACCCTAGTTTGGTCATAAGAGAAAGTTGAGAGAAACTAGTATATTTTGGGTGAAGAATGGCTAAATCACGTGATATTGGGTTTAAATAAGGGTGATAAATTGACCTTTTTAACCCTTGATGCGTCTTTTAAAATTGGTGAAAATTTCCCAACATGGAACCCTGGCACGACGTGGCGCTATCGCATCGTGTCACTAGAATTTGACAATTGGAAAATAAGGGAATGGCGCGACGCGGAGCCATCGCATTGCCACTTCATTTGCAACCTAGAAGTTTGGTGCGACGTAGGAAAAATTACATTGATACTGGAAAAAAGGATAATTGCCATTTTAGCTTGTGGGACGGCATGCCATTGACCAATATGGCGTTGTTTTATGACAGGAACTTGAAATAGTCATAACTTTTTACCCGGTTATCGGATTTGGGTGAATCTTATATCGATGGATAGCTTATTGAATTTCCCACATAAAATAAGTGAAAATCTTAAAAATTCCTCATGGAATAAACATCATTCAATTTAGAAGCTAATACTTGACATTCTTGGGATGAAATTAGTTAAGAAACTTTGGGGTATTACAATATCTCCTCCTTAGGAATATTCATCCTCAAATGCGACTGACTGAGATGGGAGAAACGATGAGCTGAAGTACATGTTGATCATGAACAACTAAAATATGATTGACATTTCTGGGATTTATATTGAGCGTGCATATCAGATGCATGATTTTATGACTTAACTGACTCATGAACACATGACTGAGATTTCTGATAACTGAATTTCTCGTTAGGAGGATGCATGTTTGATGCATACACACTTGACTAATCTGATACTTGAATATATGACAAATCTGATGCATGAACATATGACTGAATATGCAATGGTACTTAGTACCAAGTTTAAAATGGAATCCTAAACAAGAGACTAATACCAAGTCATATCTAAAATCTGGACATGAAAATCAAAAAGCTTAAGGAGAACTGTTAACTTGAGCTAGATCTAAGTCGGTGGATAAGAGGTGGGGATACTTGGTTCACATATCTTCTTATGCTTCCCAAGTATCTCCCTCAACGGACTCATTTCGCCAAAGAACTTTGACTAGAGAGATTTCTTTATTCCTCAGACAGAGTCTGATAGTCTAGGATTTCAACTGGAATCTCTTCATAAGAGAGGTTGTTCTAAATATTTATGATCTGAATAGGGACTATAATTGATTGGTCACCTATACACTTCTTGATCAAAGAGACATGGAAGACTGGATGAACTACGGCTAGATCTGAAGGCAATTCAAGCTCATAAGCTACTTTCCCAAAGCAACTGAGAATTTTGAAGGGACCAAAATATCGGGGATTAACCTTTCCCTTCTTTCCAAACCTCTACACTCTCTTCATGGGAGAGATCTTTAGGTAGACATATTCACCAATCTCAAACTCAAGATCCTTTCTGTGCATATCTGTATAAGACTTCTATCAGCTCTGAGCAGCCCGAAGTCTTTGTCTGATCAACTGGACTTTTTCTGAGGCATCAAATACTAAGTCTGGACCTATAACTGAGGCCTCACTAACTTCGAACTAACTGACTGAAGATCTGCATCTTCTGCCATAAAGAGCTTCAAATGGAGCCATATTAATACTGGAATGATAGCTATTATTGTGTACAAACTCAATCAAAGACAAATGGTTATCCCAACTACCTTTGAAATTAATTGCACATGCCCTTAGCATATCTTCTAGGGTCTGAATGGTCCTTTCTGCTTGACCATCTGTCTAAGTATGAAAGGCTATACTGAGATAAACTTGGGTACCAAGACCCTTTTAGAATGCTTTCTAGAAGTGAGAGGTGAAGTGGGTACCTCTATCTGAGATAATGAATAACAGAACACCGTGCAATCTGATGTAGAGCTTAGAATAATCCTCAGCTGAATAAGAGGTATAGACTGGAAGGAAATAAGCTAATTTGATCATTTTGTCTATAATGACCCAAACTGAATCATGCTAATGATGAGTACGAGGCAAGCCCATCACGAAGTCCATGCTTACTTCTTCCCACTTCCAAGTAGGAATATGGAACTCTTGCTTAGACCCATTAGGCTTCTGATGCTCTATCTTAACTTGCCGATATGTAGAGTACTTAGACACAAACTCTGCAATATCTCTCTTTATCCCACTCCACCAATAGATCTCCCATAAGTTGAGGTACATCTTTATGGTCCCTGGATGAATAGAGTAGCTCACACCATGCATTTCTGCAAGAATTTTCTGCCTTAAGTCATCTACACCTGGAACACACAAACGACCCTGATAATGCAAAACACCATCTCCCCCTTGGAAGAAAACCGATACTTTTGATTCCTTGAATGACTCTTTTAACTTGACTAGACTGGGATCTTTATCTTACTTTTCTTTCACCTAGAAAACTATAGATAATTCTGAACTACTCTGAACCCGTATATCACCCTTTTCTGTATCGACTAAGAGAATGCCTAGTCTGGCAAGCTGATGGATTTCCTGAGATAACTTCTTCTTAGTCTCCTCAACATGAGCAACACTACCTATAGACAGTCTACTGAGAGCATCAGTCACTATGTTGGCCTTGCCCAGATGATAAAGGAAACTTATGTCATAATCTTTCAAGAGCTCTAAGTACCTTCTCTGATAAAGATTGAGATCTTTCTAAGAAAAGACATACTGGAGACTCTTATGATCTGTGAACACATCTACATAAACACCATATAAATAATGCCTCCAAATCTTTAAGGCAAATACTATGGTTGCTAACTCAAGATCATAAGTAGAATAATTCTTCTCATGAGGTTTAAGCTATCTGGAGGCGTAGGATATGAACTTACCATGATGCATGAGGACACAAACCAAACCTACTCTGGATGCATCACAGTACACTACAAACCCATTTGGATCATCTGGAAGAGCTAAAATTGGGGTTGAGGTGAGTCGAGTCTTCAACTCCTGAAAACTATTCTCGCAAGGATCTGACCATTGAAACTTAACTTTCTTCAGAGTCAATCTGGACATAGGGAATGCTATAGAAGAAAATCCTTCAAAAAACCATCTGTAATAGCTTGCCAAACCCAAGAAACTCCTGATATCTGATAGAGAGACAAGTCAAAGATAGTTTCTTACGGCTTTGATCTTTTGAGGATCAACCCTAATGCCATCACCGAAAATGATATGGCCAAGGAATGCTACTGGCCTTAGCCAAAATTCAAACTTAGTGAATTTGGTGAACAACTGATGATTTTTGAGAGTCTGAAGTATAATTTTGAGATAGTTTGCATGATCACGCTCACTGTGGGTATAGACTAGAATATCATCTATAAAGACTATGATGAACATGTCCAAATACTGCTTAAACACACGGTTTATCAAGTCTATGAAAGCTGCTGGGGCATTGGTAAGACCAAAGGACATGACTAGGAATTCGAAGTGACCATACCGAGTATGAAAGTCTATCTTCGGAATGTCACATTCTCTGACTCTAAGCTGATGGTAGCCTGATCTGAGGTCTATCTTAGAGAAATAGCTGGCACCCTGAAGTTGTCCAAACAAGTCATTGATTCTGGGAAGAGGATACTTGTTTTTTACTGTGACTTTATTGAGTTGACAGTTATAAATACACATTATAAGAGAACCATCTTTCTTGTGTACGAATAAGACTGGTGCGCCCCACGAGGACACACTGGGCCTGATAAATTCCTTATCTAAGATATCCTTCAACTGCTCATTCAATTCTTTGAGTTCCACTTGTGCCACTCTGTATGGAGGAATAGATATAGGCCGAGTATCTGGAAAGATCAATGTCAAAGTATATTTCCCTTTCAGGAGGAATTCCTGAAAGATCTTTGGGAAAGACATCTGAATATTAATTCACGACTGGGACTAAATCAAGGTTGGAAGTTTTAGAACTAGTGTCCTTAACTCAAATAAGATGATAGACACATACCTTAGATATCATTTTCTATGCCCGAAGGTAGGAAACAAGATGACCTCTGAAAGCGGATACACTATCCTTCCACTCTAGGACGGGTTCATTTGGAAACTGGAACTAGACTATTCTGTGTCTGCAGTAGACTATGGCATAACAAGAATGAAGCCAATCCATGTCGAGAATGACATCAAAATCCATCATCTCTAATTCGACTAAATCTGCTGAGGTGACTTTCTAAAATATCTTAATCGGTCAGTTCATGTATACCTGTTGGGCAATGATGATTTTACCCATTGGGGTAGAGACTGAAAAGGGCTCTGCTAAAATTTTAGGACTGAATTTGAAATCAACTGCTATATAGAGAGTAACAAAAGGAAGGGAAGCACCTAGATCTATTAAAGCATAAACATGCACATGAAGATCGGTAATGTACCAGTAACCACATCAAGAGAATTTTCCTAATATTTCCAGGACTGGAGAGCATAGTGTCTATTTGGGCGTTGCCCACTAGTAGCACTGGAAGTGGCACCCAGCTGATTTGAGCGACTGGACTGAGCTAAGGAATAGGTCAGCTGACCCTGAGGACCTGGCTGAGGATAGTATCTAACTCTGTGGCCTCGCTTGCCACATTCAAAACAAATACCACTGCCAGCTTTAGAAATACCTTGATGGTGCTTGACACAAGTCTGGAAAAGAGGATAGGTATGGGCACTGCTAATACAGCCCTGAGACTTAGAGCTTGGCTCTCTATCTTTATTATCATCCCTAAACTTAGGAGCTGGAGCACTAGCTGGAGAAGGAGTTGGAACTGATGACTTAGGATAAAACTTAGAATGATTTGCTTCTTTTTATTTGGGCTGATCAAAGTTGAAACTACTTGTCCTTGCTCTCTTATTTTGTTTCTCCCTTATCTAAAATTTTTGATCCTCTATCTACTGAACATTAGTCATAATCCTGGCTAAAGTCATGTTACTATTCAACATCATAGACCTACACTCATTGACCACACTATCATTTACCCCAGAAACAAACTTACTCATCTTGGCCTTGCTGTCTGCAACCATATGAGGGGCATATCTGGATAATTGAGTAAACTTAAGAGAATACTCTTTCACCATCATGTTGCCCTACCTGAGGTTAATGAATTCTAGCATCTTATCCTCTCTCAGCTCTAGGGGAAAGAACTTCTCTAAAAATATGGTGACAAACTACTACCACTTTATAGGTCCTGCATCAACCGACCTCTCTGGATTCCACAACTTGTACCAAGTGTGAGCAACATCCTACAACTAATATGCATCTAGCTCAGCACTCTCAACAGCTGACACCCCCATAATGTCAGTAACCTTTTAAACCTGATCGATGAATTCCTAAGGGTCCTCATCTGACTTGGACTCGAGAAAGGATGAAGGATTCATTTAGGTAAAGTCCAAAATCCTGGCTACAGCTGAATTGTCCACTGGGTTGGTTGGAACGACAACTGGTTGTTCATTATAAGCGGCAAATTTCCATCCCTTTAGGCATACTATCCCTTTAGGCATTTTATCAAAAATCTTACATGCCCAACTTAAGGCATAGGTGAAATCATCAATTTCACAAATCATAAACCACCAAATTCATGGATTTAAATTTATATGCTAACCATCACATAAATTGAGCAACCAACAATATAATAATCATGATTCATAATTTAAAATAGGTTTCTTGAGCTTTATGGATGAAAGGAATCCATAAATCAACACAACGCATAACTTAGTTCTTGATTTAGCGAAGATTGATGGAGAAATTTTCTTGAAATTGAATACCCAATTCAAACCCTAGTTTGTTCTTGAGAGAAAATTGAGAGAAACTAGTATACTTAGGGTGAAGAATGGCTAAATCACGTGTTGTTGGGTTTAAATAGGGGTGGAAAATTAACCCTTTTAACCCTGGATGCGTCTTTTAAAATTGATGAAAATTTGTCGACCTGAACTCCTGGTGCGACATGGCGCTATCACGCCATGTCACTGGAATTTTACAATTGGAAAATTGGGGAATGGTGCGATGCGGAGCCATCGCATTGCCAATTCATTTGTGACCTAGAAGTTTGGCACGACATGGGAAAATCGCACTGAGACACTGGAAAAAAGGACAATTTCCATTTTATATTGTGGTGCAGCGCGCCACTGACCAATATGGCGTTGTTTTACGACAGGAACTTGAAATAGTCAGAACTTTTTACCCGGTTATCTGATTTACGAAAATCTTATATCGATGGAAAGCTTATTGAATTTCCCACATGACAAAAAATGAAAATCTTAAATATTCCTTATGGAATAATAATCATTCAATTTAGAAGATAATACTTGACATTTTTAGGACCAAATTAGTTAAGAAACTTTGGGGTATTACATATTTACCTTATTTAACTGCCGATAATAAATGCACACTCGAGAAGCATCCTTATTGTACATGAAAAATACTAGTGCACCCCACAGGGATACACTAGGATGAATAAACCTCATAGGGAAGAACCAAATGACTTGTATCTACCAGTACGACTCATATTACCATGTCGTACCCATTCCAATAACCAAGTCTATCCTACCAACTAACACTAGTCAGCATACGACTGGACCATACCACTCGTACCCAAGTGTATGACTCATTACCCTAAGTTGTATCTTGCCCAGAAACTAAAAATCTAGAAAATTTTCTAAGGTCCTGAAACTAGGGTGTATCAATTACCGACTAGAGTAGAAACTGAGAAGGTTCTGTAAGGATTTCAAGGTTGACACCAAAGCCTACTGCTATATAGATAGTCACAAAGGAAAGTATGGATCTGGGATCTATCAATGCATAAACATGAATATGAAACACTTCCAATGTACCAGTGACCACATTAGGAGAACCCTCCTGATCCTGCTGAGTTTGAAGGGCATAGAACCTATTCTAGTGTTGTCCACCAGCTACATTAGATGACCTGCTGAGTTAGGCGACCTGCTGGAGCTGCTAAAAAGTTATATTAACTTTACATATGAGCATTCTTACCTATCTATAAAGCCATTGGGCATTTCGTCAATCTGTGGACTAACTTTCCACACCCAAAATAAACATCACTACCTACCATACACTCACCCTTTTGGTTTTTACCACATTTCTAACAAATTAGATTAGTAAAAACACTATTCATACTACCCTGAGACTTAAGAGCCGAGTGCTCTATCTTGAGTATCCTGCCTGAACTTGGGTACTAGATAACTAGCAGAAGTTGGGGCTGGAGTCGAAGTTTCTAGTAAAAATAATAATGATTACCACCATATGACCTCTGTTAAGAGAAATTAAATCTACCAATTCTAGACCTCTTACTCTCTCTTTTCTTCTTTGTGATTTTCTCCTATTTAATCTATTGAGCATGAACCATCAATATGGAGATGACAATCTTCTTAACCAACAGAGTCATCCTACATTCTTTGACCACATCCTTAGAAACACCTGACCTAAATTTGCTCATTCGGGCCCTAGAGTCAGCAACCATAGCTGGAGCATATCTTGCCAATTGAGTAAACTTAAGAGAATACTCTTTCACACCCATGTTGTCCCACTTTAGGTTTATAAATTCTTATACCTTAGCTTTCCCTAAATTAAGTAGGAAGAATTTGTCCAAAAATGCAAAAACAAATTCATCCCACTTAATCGATCTTGTATCTGCACCTCTATCATCCTTCCATTGCTTGGACCATGTGTAAGCCACTCCTTGCAATTAATAAGTAGCCAAACCAGCACTTTCAGTTTAAGTGACAATAATAATTTTAGTAACTTTTTGAATACTATCCAAGAACTCACATGATCTTCTTCATACTTAGACCCAAAGAATACTGAGGGATTTATTCTAATGAAGTCTCAAACTCTAGTTGTTTCTATATTCACAGCTGGACAGAATGGTGCAACAACCTACTGGTTATTCTGGGTGTTCATGGATTGAGATAATGTTGTGAAAGCAGTCCTAAACTCAACTTGAGAGGCTTGTTCATTCAAAGGGTTTGCTGGAGCTGGCGGTGGTGCTTGCTAATTCCCATTCCTTCTTCTATTAGTTCTCTTAGGAGGCATCTTCTATAATGCTATAGATGCTTAGTTAGAATAACATTTTAATAGATTTCATACTCTATCGCATAATAAGAATCATGAAATAAGTGAAACTTTTCCTAAGACGTTTTATAGCCTTTCACTAATAAGTATGGCATGCTTCAGAACCATGAATATGTTCTACTTAACGTGAATTTCAGATACCCTAGGACACTTTAAACCCGATTCTCTGATACCAAGTTTGTCACGATCCGAAACTTGTCCTTAGTCGTAACACGATGCTTAAAGTCACAAGTGACCCCAAGCCTACCATAGCCTGACAAAACTCTAAGAATGGTGAAGCAAATAATGAGATATGGAGAGGAAATTAATTTAAAATGACCTAATTATAATAAAATCAAAAATCAATATTAGATATTCAAACTAAGACTATCTGACATAATGAGCATGCAAAAAATATAACTATCTTTCTAAAAGCCTCTAAATTATATAAGTTGTTGGGACAAACCCCCAACTAACTCCAACTATCTGAAACTAGAATATTAACAAAAAAAATACTAATTGTTAGCCCTCAAATAATGAGGACTTATCAACACTGCTGCTAATATGGTATGGAATCGTAATAAGTACGATTTGGATGTTGAACATCAGAACCTATATTATAAGATAATATAGGATAAAATAAAGTATGTGGTCATTACTGTAAATGTACTAAATGTGAGATGGGAAAATAACTGATATAGGCTAAAAATGATGTATATGACAGGATAAGATGATATAAGATCAAATAATAAACATGTATTGCATGATAGGATGAATAACTGAATACATGGTCATGGAAGTATCTGAATCTGAACTATGAATTATGGATTATGGGAGCTACCATTAACCGACATACCCAAATTTGAACTAATTGGGGTCTAACTTATAACCCCAGTTGGGTGGTTGTTCAGTACCTTGCTAAGGGTATGAATATTTACTGATGTGGATTAACAAAACTGATGTCCAAAAGGACTAAGGTGTCAATACTGGTCTGTCGGATGATCTTTTAGAACCTACGGTGATGTCGTAGTTCTATAACTTAGGAACTTATTCAAAGGGTCTCAACCTAACTGATGGGTGAGCCTCCATTCCTGCATTCTCTCGGCGCTAAGTACTACTCCCGACTGAATGACACTGATAACTAAAAATGTTCAATAATAATTATAATCTAAAAATCAACAATAAATGCATAATCATAAAGTACTCAATAATATGTAGGCTGAAGAATCTATCATTCGTAAGTGTATGCATGAAATCCTAGGTTATTCAAGTTTTCATAACCCACCATCTCTAAAGAATGCAACTAATCATGGTAATATTAAAATCTTAACGAAATAAGGAATTTCATAACTCAAGTCCAAAAATCAAGAATTCATCAATGTAATGAGATTTTATAATTCTGAGTTTGGAAAGATGCTCAAATTTATGGGAAAACATATATCCATAGTTTAGTTAAAGAAATAAATTGAAAAACTAAGGAATTCACACTTTACATGGAAACCCTAAGCTTGAAGGGTGAATTAAACTTGAGAAACTAAGTTAACTTTGGAACTCAATGGGTGGAAGGAAACACTTTGATGAAATCATACATACCTGAGATTGAAAACCTTGATGAACTATATGGATTTGAAGTTGAAATTCAAGAACCTTAATTTTTCCTTTGGATGAGAAAATCACTTCTTTCTCTATTTTCTCTCTATCTGTTGATTGAATTTTGAGTTGATAAAGAATTTGGAGAGTTTTACACTTATATTCCAGCCTTAGAATAGCTTAAATGACGTAGTTTAGTGTTTAAAGAGTGGGAAAATACCAAAAAAAACCTTTAAAAATGTTATAATAGTACAGAGCTGTCCCAAATAATGATTTGAGTGACGGGCCATCACTCCCATGATCAACCATCCCAAAATGACTAAATTTTGGTCTTTTTACTTAAGGGTGATAGTTTGTCACAATGGCCCATCACCCAAGCCATCGTGCCTTTGCAGACAGATACCTTTTTGGTAAATCGAGTATAACTTTTTACTCTGATATCAGATTAAGACAAAACTAGTGGATTTGGAAAGATGATTAAATTATCTATCTTTTGGTGGATTTTTTTCTTAAAATATCTTAGAAATATAAAATTTATGCTCGTTTGAAGTTGACTATAGCAATATTTTTCACAAGAATTCAATCTATAAGGTATATTTTGACTTATGTCAGTAGTTATTTTGGCCTTAATATATGTCTAAATCGCTTATAAAACTACCAAAACATGATGTTTAATTTTGTATGAACTTAATCATGGTTCTAATATTGATTTGGATACTTGGGGTGTTATATTTTATGTCTACTAATGAGCAGAAGAGATTTGAGAGATTCATCAGATTGTCTCCTCTCATGTTCAGTGTTGCCATTGATGAGGATTATTATACATTTTTTACTAATTGTCAGGAGATGTTGTATAACCTAGGTTTGCTTGATGATGTACGAGCCTATGCTAACACATTTGAAGCTTTTAACTCTAAATAATTGCAAGGTCTTGAGCAACTTTAGTTGTTTTTGATTAGCTTACTTTGATTTTGCAGTAAATGTAGAGATGAAGGGGAATCACCAATAAAGGAAGCTAAAAGCCTAAAATTTGAAGCAAATAAAGGACTAAGTGTGGCTAATGACATCCATGACACATCGTCAGCCTGGTGATAAGCTGTCAAGGATGCAGTCAGCCTTAAATAGAAGATGGAAGTTGAAGAAAGTTATTTGATGACATCCATGACACATCGTCAAGATGGTGATAGGCCATCATCATCAGCATCAGCCTTAAGCAGCAAGAGCCAAAAATGAAGAGGAGCTGATGACATCCGTGATAAGCCGTCAGACTCCTGATAAGCCATCACTGATGTTGTCGTTTATTCCGAGAAAAAGATGAAACTTCTATGTTGTTTCCTTATTTAGGGTTAACTATTTAAAGCCTTATTTTAGGTTTTTCTAGAGATATACAAAATTTATCAATCAACATACTTTAAAATGAATGATTTCTCTCTCTCTCTCTAAACTAATTTTTTGGGAGTTGTCTGGTGAATTAATTCAAGTTATACTTTTTGATCTTCATCATAGTTGTAAGTTAATCTTATCAATTATAAATTCAGTTTGTGTACTTGTTTCATGCATCATGAGTGGCTAAACCTCATTAACTTGAATTATGGGATCTAGGTTTAGGTCATGAAGAGGTGCTAAATACTTAAGATTCAATAGGTGTTAAGATTTCTTGATAATTTTGAGATGTCAATTAATGTCTGTTGGTTGCAAACAGTAGGCATACCTACTTTGATTTGCTTGAGAAAGAAAGCATAAATAGTAGGAAGTGAATTATCAACAGGGACTCAGAAATACTTCATTTAATAATCAGCATTGTAACAAGGTTGATTAACCTGAGTTAAAATCTGGGCAGTAATAGCGATGACCTAAGTCCCAGAAGATTAGGAAATTAGACGCTTAAATAGGTCGAGAGACATTTGAGCATATCATCGATAAAGATAGCTTGTTATCCTAACCACCACGAGAATCTTGAGTCACCTTTGGCATCTATCATGTACCGTAAGCCCTAGTTAACAGAATTCTAGTTATTTCATAAAATCTTGGCTACAAACATCAAAATCAAAGTGTCAAACAATTATTTGTGAAACTTAAACCCCCATTTCAAGAGACATTAAACTATCAGTGAATTAAATCATAAATAACTTGAGTTCACATTATATTCCCTGTGGGATTCGACCCCAACCTAGTTGGGTTTTACATTGACAACGATCGCTTACACCCATTCAAGAGTATAGTTTGAGAGTTATCAAAAATGGCACCGTTAACGGGAAATATGATTATAAACTGAAAGTTTGTGTGTGCTAATTAACTGTTAGTTTAGTTTCCTAGATTTACATTTATTTTTTGTTTCTATTTATTGTAGTTTTTTTTTTGTTTATGCCAAAAATAGGAAGTTTTGGAGAACCATTATTGCCAATTAATCTGGAACCTCAGCTAATTGTGAGAATGGCTGAACAACAGGAGGCAGAAAGATTAGCCGCTTTGGCCAGGGCTCAGGTGAACGTACAGAACCAAGGTCAACAAGTACATCACCCAAACCATGATAATGAAGACTTGGGTGATGAGGAATTTCTGAATTGTCAGAACCTAAGGTAATCTGAGCAAATTGCTACACCAGTGGAGCGAAATTTTGACAGAAACCATCCAATTAGAGGAAGGTATGGTCAACAGCCTATCCATTATGAGGTTGATAACGATGACGAATGAATGGATGGAGCGACTGGAACAGGTGCTATCATTCCTCCACCATTGTCACCTGGTGCAAAATTCAGCATAACAAGTACCATGATCCAACTCCTGAATCTGAAGGGGTTGTTTGGAGGCTTTCCTGGTAATGATCCGAACATGCACTTGATGAACTTAATCACCATTTGCAAATATTTTGATAATCTGGGAGTGAGTCAGAATGTGATCCAGTTGAGATTATTTCCATTGTCTCTATCTGGGGAGGCAACAATGTGGTTAAATAAGCTTGAGCCTGATTCTATAACCAACTAGAGACAGTTGAAAGAGGCATTCCTAGAATAGTTCTTTCCACCCTCCAGAAGGGTACAGTTGAGGGATGTAATCAGTAACTTCAGGAAGCTCCCAACTGAAGCCTTGCATGAAACTTGGGAGAGATTCAAGAAGAAGCTGGCATAATTTCCGAACCACAAAATGACAGACTTGCACTTGATAGAGACTTTGTACAGAGATTTTAACTCTATGACAAAGCCAATTATAGAGAATATTGTGGGTGGTTCATTCATTGACCTCTCTTTTCTAGAGGCTTGAAACGTGTTGAATAGAATGACCAAACAGAGTCGACCCTGGCATACCAGGGATTTTGTGGTAGTGAGACTGACTATTTCTGTTGGTATGACCACAAATCAGCATAGAAGGGATGAGGAGCGATACCAAGACATGGTCTATTTGAAGAAACAAATGGACTTACTAACCAAGCACTTGCTTTTAGGCAAGACTGGAAAAGTTAAGGCTGTGGAGTCTCAGTGTACTGTTACTAGTAATACAGATAAGGAGGCAAGCTATATGAGTAATCAGGGGGGTTTCAGAGGCAATAGACTAGGGAATCAAGGTTGGAACTTTTATGAAAAGCCTGATTATAAAGATAAGGATCAAGGACACTGGAGAAGCAATAATGATAGGAGTGGTTTGTATGTTCCTCCTGGATGTCGAGATGCTGAACCAACCAGCTCTAGTAATATGTCCATGAAGGACATGATAGAAAGATTGTTGAAAGGAGTTGAGGCTACCAACTTCGGGGTAACTACTATGAAGAGTGAATTCTCTACCCTGAGTCAGTTGGTTAGTTCACACTCTACTTCTATCAAGCAGTTGGAGCAGCAGATGACCCAACTTTCCACAACACTAAACCAAAGAAAAATTGGTATTTTACCTAGTTATACGGTTCAGAATTCATGGAAAGATGGCTCATGTATGACGATCACCACTAGGATTAGTAAGATCTTACCTGGCCCTTCTACGGGAAACTCTGTAGATGATAAGGTGATTGTTGATGAATCTAAAGAAATTAATCTAGTGGAGTCTAAGAAGCTGGATATTTCTGTTGACTCTTCAAAGAAGAAAAAAGAGAACGAAGAGTAAGTGGTGTTGAAAACTATCCTTAGACCACAACCTCTCTTTCCTCAACGATTGAAGAAGAAGGTTGATGATTCAAAATTCAGCAAGTTCTTGGCAATGCTCAAACAGTTGACAATTAATGTGCCTTTGGTTGAGGCACTTGAGCAAATGCCAGGCTATGCAAAGTTTATAAAAGACCTTATAAATAAAAAACGGAAAGTTATCCATGAGATGGAGGACAATCTTCTCCGTTGTGGCTCTATCTATACAAGGTCTTTAGTGCAGAAAAAGGCAGACCCAGGAGCATTTACCATCCCGTGCACTATGGGACCCCTGAAGTCACAAAAGCACTATGCAATCTGGGAGCCAGTATAAATTTAATGCCACTAGATGTGTACGAAAAATTAGGTTTGGGGGATCCTACCCTAACAATATGCAGTTGGTAATGACAGATAGGTCTATAAAGAGGCCTTTGGGCATACGACATGATGTTTCGGTAAAGGTAGCCGATTTTATTCTGTATGCTGATTTTGTGGTCTGACATTGCAAGGTGGATTTTGAAGTGCCTATCATCTTGGGTAGGCCATTGCTCACAACTGGGAGAGTGCTGGTAGACATGGAGTTGAACGAGCTAAAGTTTAGGTTCAAAGATAAAGAAGCACGCTTCAAAATATATAATTCATCCAAAAGAGATGAGTGTGTTCTTAATCATTGACGTCTTCTACGATGATGGTAAAGGGATATCAAATGGTTGTCTTGGCAAAGCCTGAGTTGTCAAGATAACCAAGTCGTACCGCGACAGTAAATCAGGCGCTATTGGGAGGCAACCTAAAGTTTTATGTTTAAGCAAGATTTTTTATTTTTATAGTTAGGATTTAGTATAGAGAAGGTGGAAAATTGAGGAGGTCAGCTGAAAGGCCATGATGACATTCATGATAAGCCATCACGACTATGATAAGCTATCACAATTATTGTTAGATAGGCCAAGCTTGAGGTATTCTCTGTTAAGGGTGATGACGATCGTGATAGGCTATCACACTTGTGATAAGCCATCACAAATCATCGTCAGCCCATAACCTTAAAAGCTGAATTTTGGGCCCATATTAAAGAAAATCCGACCCGTCTTAGCTGTGAAACCTTTTCAAATTTCTACTAGTTTTATTTCTTTTTCTTTAGTTTATTTCTTTCCTAAGTTAGATTATTTCCTACTCTTTTCAAAACACTTCAAGAAAACAAGTTCCCTTGTGTGTGGGTTTAAACTTCACAATCAAGAAATTCTTCCTACTTCCTACTTTCTTTTGTGCGTGTAATCAGATTAAGAGCTCCCATCAGGTATATTCTAACTTTAACTCTTCTCTTCTTGTGGTAAGAGTTATATAGATGATAACCCAAGTCCACAAAATTCTTGAACCAAGTTCAACTTGGAAAGGAGCTAAAATCGCACCTAGGGTTTACTGTGTGGGCCCAACGTTTAAAAAGACAGCTCACAAATCAGAATTCAAGTGGATTTTAAACAATAATGGGGACCAAAAATTAAGTTAAAATCAAAAGTGGATTCTGATAAGAGCTGAAGACATCCATGATAGGCTATCACAATTGTGATGACTTATCAAGAATGTCGTCAAAGGCTGACAAGAATAAAGTGGTTTCTGTTTAGAGATGATGACATTCGTGATAGGCTATCACAATTGTGATGGCTTATCAGAAATGTCATCACAAGTTGTAAAACTTTTTGAAGGTTCTGTCTAAGGTTGATGACAATTGTGATAAGCTATCACAGTCGTGATGGCTTATCAAGAATTGTCATCACACTTGGAACCTAAAGTATGAATAAGATAAAATAATTAACGTGTTTGTGTTTATGCTCTTGTGGACTAACCAATGGTTTTTCTACTACTACAGGAACCATATAATGGCACCAAAAATAAAGAGCCCCACAGCACCAAACAACACGACCAAAGAAAGTGTACGTTAAGCTCATCGGTGAGGAATCTGATTATGAGGAGGAGGAACCCCTGCTCAAGAAGCAAAAGAAGAAGCAAAGTCCAAAGAAACCTTCACCAACTCTACCTATTAAAGTAGAGGATAGTGATGATACTGAATCAACGACAACTTCTAAGCAGGAGGCATCTGAACATTCTGAACATGAACAACATGAGTCTAAACATACTAAATCTAAAGAAGAGAAACAGGACGGGTTTGAGGAGTCTGAATATGAGGGAACAAAATCTGGATCCCCATCCATTGAACAATAAGATGATGAAGAGTTACTAGCTCAGGGAACACTTATCAAATATATGAACCCCAAAGTTCAAGATAATGCTAGGTGGAAAATTCCTAGGGCAGAGAGCATCTTTATTGCTGGGCTCTGCAAAACTAATAAAATGAGTGATAAGAGGCCAATTTAGGAAGAAAAGATAATTATCACTAGAGGGTTGAGCAGGTACCCTGAAGTGGAACAGAAGTTCCAAGATTTTGGCTTGGAACGGACCACAAAAGGAGGAGGTTCATTTTGCCCTGCACTGGTTTGGGAATTCTACGCAAACTACCAAGCTCAGTTGGAAAATATGTGCAGGCCTGGTAAAAGAGTAGCAAATCGGCCCCTATTGGATAGAGTGCAAGTGAGGGGAGTAAGGGTTGATGTCTCAATCAGAACCATTAACAGGTTTTTGTATGGTCCTAACTTTATTCCTTTGGCTAGTACACCATTAGTCTATGCTTGGATTGGGAACCGGGAGAAACAACGGTCATGGTTGTCCAACATCATAGCTAACGGAGATCCAGCATGGGTGACAAACCCAAATGAAAGAATATTCAAGTCCTCTTTGACTCAAGAGGCAAAGTTTGGGTGGGGTATAGATTGTGTTTGGCTGATGCCCACTGATGGAGATAACATTCTGGGTGATGATCGAGCTATTCTAGTGGTGAGCATGGTGCAGAACCTTTCCCTAAATTTTAGGGAAATCATTGTGGATGAAATGACGATTAGGATGTCGAGAATCGACACTGCTTATCCTTTTCCTTGTCTTATCATAGAGTTATGCCAAGCTGCTAATATGCCAAAGATTACAGGAATTGATGATGATGTTTCTATTCAAAAGACTCACAACCCCATACGGTTTGATGAGAATCACAATATTGAGACTTCGTAGAGGTGTAGAGATAGCAGCAGACCCTCCAGTTATAGATGCAGGAGCAACACCTCAGGTGAAAGTGCAAGATTCAAAGACTGGGCAACCAACTTCCTCAGCATAGGTAGGTTCAATGCTTGAAGGGGTGCCAAACCCCTTAGTTTCTACAGTAGTAGCAGGGTTTGTATTTCATCCAGTTAATATTAGAAAAGTGGCTAAGCAAGCCAAGTGGTGTAAGGCACAGCAATATGCTTTTTCCAAAAAGTTTGTTACGGTAGTGGACAAGAGAATCAAGGTTTCCCTTGAGCCGTTTGTGACTTTGCCTGAGCGGGTTGCAGATTTGGAGAACTAATTTGATTTATGGGCAAGAGAAATAACAAGAGTTGATCTTGCTAAATTCAGAGAGGCATTAGATAAGGTAAAGAAAGATGTTGGGGTATTGCAGCAACACCAGTTTATAATGCCAACAGGTCTGGCCATGCATGAATCTGAGGAAGATATCCCAATGCTTGACGTCACTAAAGATTCCCTATAGAAAAAGAAGAAAAAAGGGGAAAAAGAGGGGCAAATATAAGAGAAAAAGGCCCGACAGTGATGAAGAGCAAAAACCAAAGAAGAGGGCAAGAAAGAAGAAGGATAAGAAGGAGCTGAAAAAGGAAAAAATTGAGTCCTTAGTTGATAACGAGAAATGGGAGGAAGCCATCTGAGCTAAGGCTGCAGGTGCCTCATCTATCAGGGCTCTAGCTACTACAAAGCCAGATGCTCCCGATAGAGAGAAGACAATAGATGATGCAGTAGAAGGGTCGGAGACCTAAGATTTATATGCTTGATTGCCTTCAGGTATACCCTAACCCTTAGAGCATTTTATTTTTTATTTTAGGTTGAGGGTGTAGGGTAGGTTGTTGTTGTAGCATATTTTGTAGATAATTAGGAGTAATACAAGTACGTGAGACAGTTAGCTTATTTTGTGATTTTTGAGTACCTCTCTAGTGGTCTGATATATTGTATACTGTGTGAATTGTATCCATTTGTGACCACTGTGCATTTTTTTGTGGCATTAGTCTAGCAACTGAATAAACTTTGTTAAACAAATACATGAACCGGATAGGTAGTGATATGCAAGATACTTGTGTCCATGTGTGTGTAAGGTCTTACTTAGTTCCCATTGTGTGTTGAATCTAAAACTTACCCGGTTAGTCTTGCCATAGTCATAGGATAGGTGTTAGGAAAGGATCATAGGCCATGTTTGATTTTAGCCCATTTTAGCATAAATGACCTTCCTAATGTGAAGAATATCTCTTGATCCCATTTTGAGCCTAATTAGCCTATTTCTTTCTTTGACACCTCTCACCTTCCCATTCACATCACAATGAACCTATTTTGGCCCTGGTCCTTCTTAGACACTGTACACCTTAACTTAGGAAAATAACCTAAGTTGAGGGTGGCTATCATAGGGGTGCGTGATGCCAAATGAGTATAAAGAGAGACGGAATAAAATAAATAAATTAAAAATTTGGGTGCGGTGAAAAAGGAATAAGAAAAAGAGAAAGCTGCATAAAAGATGATAAAAAGATAATTGGATAAGTGAAAAAGCCGCATCCATCTTGAGCATGTGTGATCAATAAAAAGGAGAAATAAAAGAAGGTTAAGATTTGAAACCCCGAGAGTTTAGTGTAGTGTCAAGGAGGCGTAGTCACTCTAAAATACCCATGAATATCATACCATCCCCTGGCCTACGTTACAAGCTTAAGAAAAGCCCTATAGTGATCACTTGTCTGAAAACTTGGGTACTGAATATAAGGGAAATCCTATGGCATTTGACATGCAATGTTTGGAACTTTATTCTAAGAGTGAGTCTTGTCTTTATCCCTGTGTTTATACACGTGAATTCTGATATGAATAAAAAAGTGATTTCTTTGTTGTGAGGGCACACTAGGTATTTTGCTAATCACTGACTTGCTCGGATAGTGTGATTTAGGTATAAGCTTGGTTGTTATTGCTGAGTTTTTGCCATATCTTGATCCTTGTGAGTTGTATGGTTGTTTTCAATGATAGACACAGTTGCTCTTAATTTGACTGACCTTGGAGATAGTGAATGTAGTCTAAACTGATATGAGTAGTTAGCTGCCAAATTGTACTTTGTATACTCTTAGTTATGTTATGGTTCCTTGAGGACAGCCAATTGTCTAAGTTGAGGGTGTTGATGTGTGAGCCTATGCTAACGCATTTAAAGTTTTTAACTCTAAATAATTGCAAGGTCATAAGCAACTTTAGTTGTTTTTATTAGTTTACTTTGATTTTGTAGTAAATGTAGAGATGAAGGGGAATCACCAATAAAGAAAGCAAAAAGCCAAAATCTAAAGCAAATAAAAGACTAAGTATGGCTGACGGCATCCTTGACAGCTTATCAAAAGATGGAAGTTGAAGAAAGTTTTGTGAGGACATCTATGACATGTTGTTAAGATGGTGATAGGCCATCATCATCGTCATTAGCCTTAAGTATCAAGAGCCAAAAATGCAAAGGAGATGACGACATCTGTGATAAGTCGTCAGACTCCTGATAAGCCGTCACTAACGTCGTTGTTTATTCTGAGAAAAATCTGAAACTTCTATTTTGTTTCCTTATTTAGGGTTAACTATTTAAATCCTTGTTTTAGGATTTTTTAGAGATATACAAAACTTATCAATCAACATACTTTGCAACAAATGATTTTTTTTTCTCTCTCTAGACCAATTTTTTGGGAGTTTTGTCTTCTGAATCAATTCAAGTTATACTTTTTGATCATCATCATAGTTGTAAGTTAATCTTCTCAATTATGAATTCAATTTGTGTACTTATTTCTTGCATCATGAGTGGCTAAACCTCATTAATCTGAATTATGGGATCTAGGGTTAGGTTATGAAGAAGTGCTAAGTACTTAAGATTCAATAGGTGTCAGGATTTCTTGATAATTCTGAGATGTTAATTAATGTCTGTTGGTTGCAAACAGTGGGCATACCTACCTTGATTTGCTTGAGAAAGAAATCATAAACAGTAGGAAGTGAATTATCAACAGGGACTCGGAAATACATTGTTTAATAATCAGTATTGTAACAAGGTTGATTAATCTGAGGTGAAATTTGGGTAGTAATAGTGATTCCCTAAGTCCGAGAGGATTAGGAAATTACACGCTTAAATAGTTCAAGAGACATTTGAGTATATCATCGATAAAGATAGCTTGTTATCCTAACCACCATGAGAATCTTGAGTCACCTTTGGCATCTGTTATGTACCATAAGCCCTAGTGAACATAATTCTGGTTATTTCATAAAATCTTTGTTACAAACATCAAAATCAAAGTGTCAAACAATTATTTGTGAAACTTAAACCACCATTTCAGGAGACGTTAAACTATCAGTGAATTAAACCATAAACAACTTGAGTTCACATCATATTTCCTGTGCGATTCGACCCCAACCTAGTTGGGTTTTAAATTGACAATGATCGCTTACACCTATTCAAGAGTGTAGTTTAAGCATTATCACTTAAGTCTAATGGTTTTTCTTACACTATCTACTAGTTGATTGATGTGGCTAGGCAATGGTGGTGATTTCTTGTCAATATTAGGCCAGTTGATTCCCTCAAGTTGACATGGACCTAATTTTTTAAGGCTTTTCTAGAGAGTTTTGTGCCTTATATCGTGAGGGACTAGAGAAGAGACGAGTTTGATTATTTGGAGTAATCCTCTATAGTTATTGTAAAGTATGACACTCATGTTTATTCCTTCTTCTAATGTGCCATTGTCAGCATTTCCACCGAGCCTAAGAGGATCAAAAAGTTTATTAAGGGTTTGAATGGTTATTATTAGTTAGTGAAGGCTTAGCTAGTGATATCAGGTGGTTCATTTCGAGTATAGTAGATCATGCCAAAATGATTAAGGGTATTCACTAGGGTATGCAGGGTGGTAGCGCCAAGAAGGTGCATATTCATGGTGATTTAAGTGGTAGTTCATCTCAAGGTAGGGATTTCTTGGGTAGAGGTTCTCATGGTTATCATAGAAGATTAGTTCAGACAATTTTGTTGAGTTCAAATGTTAGGTTTGTGGGGTTTGAGACCTCTAGTTGTCAAAGATTAGGCCATGCAGGTCAAGGGACTTGTTTTGTTTCATCAAGGTATAGAGGGCGTTCGGGTTTTTTGGATCCTCCCAGTATGATTCTTTTAGTAGAGGATATTTTGTATGTGATATGCATAGTCACTTATTAAGTGATTGCCCTCATTATGCGATTGGCCCTTCCCAATAAGATTCTCAGCTTTAGTTTTGTTCAACCCCAGTTTCAATAATTAGATATAGTACACAAGGCAACATCGGTGGTTCTAGAAATACCAGAGGTGGATATAATGGAGCTCGTAGTACTGGATGAGGAGTCACTCAGTTTGATAGCGAACATTGACAATGTTATGCTATTCTTAAGAGACCCGAGGTAGAGGTCTCTAATGCAGTTATTGCGTATATTATTTCTATTTTCATATTTTTGGTATAGAACAGTTTTGATCATGGGTCTACATTCTCTTATGTATATGCATTTTTTTCTTATGGTATCAATGCTATGTGTGAGTCCATTACTCTGTTTATTTATGTATCTACCTTAATAGATGATTCTTTAGTAGTGAATCTGGTGTACTGATCTTGTGTTGTCATCTTTTTAGAGTGTGAGACTTGAGTAGGCTTGATTATCCTCGATATGGTTTATTTTGATGTTATCATAGGTATGGATTGGTTGGCTCCTTATATGCGATTCTAAATTTTCTTACCAAGATCGTGACTTTAACTACTTTTAGTATTTTGAGATTAGAATGTAAGGGTGATTCTAGCTCGTGTTCGAAGGGTATTATATCTTTTTTTCACGATCATCGCATGGTAGAAGAATGGTGCTTTTCCTATTTGGCCAATATTCATGATATTATTTTTGCTTTACCATCTCTCTTGGATTCTATGTAAGTAGTGTCATGCCTATTTTTAACCAATGTTAAATAAAACATGACTTATGGACTCTTAAATGAATTGAAATTTTGTACAGCTTCGCCACCTAATTTTTAAGAAAAAAAAGAAAAACTATTTAATTACTAATACGTATGAATAATGTTTTAGTAAGCAAGAATCAATTTAGACTCTAGGTAAGGGTTCAAATTATTTTGAAAAGAAGGGGTTAGGTACCCTTCAGAACCCACAAATGTGGTGGTACCCGGCTAGACTAAATTTATCAAAGAGGAAGGATGTAAGAAATTAATTTTTGTAAAATATAAGTACAAAAAAAAGTAAGAGATGTATGTATGTTATGTATAAATATATTGTAATAAAAGATATGTATAACAAATGTATAAGATACATGTGAAAAGAAAATATTTTGTAATGTATGAAAAGAAAAGTATCATTGATGTGCTATGAAAAGGAAAAGCGTTTACAAATAATATTTTTACTTGATTAAAATTACGTAGAAAAGTAAACATTCATTTGAGAAGAAAAAGCTACATAAATCTATAACGTAAATGTGTGAATTATTTGATTAACTCAATTTTTCTGTAATTATTGATGGATTAAATTTATCAAAATGTGTGTTATGTAAGTAAAGAATATTCCCGCCCAACACCCAAAAAGTAATGTTTTTACTATGTTTAATGTGTACAATTATAAGAAAAAATAAAAATATAAAATTCTTCTTTGAATACTATTTTCAACAAGTATGTTTGAGAACCTGTACAAATACATTAGTAATAATTTAAAATAAATTAAGAACTGTGTGCATGCATAAATGTATATAAATATATAAAAAGTAAAAATTTTGTTAAAGCATGGGCTCAGATTAAGTTTTAGATACGCCATGGCTACAAAGTGGTTACTCGATTTATCGGTTATCCTAAATCACCTTGCAAAGATACGAATCTTTGTGTTGCCTTGATATTGTAAAGATTTCACCATTGCTCGAATCTATTTAACTTTTGTTATGTATTTGTATTAATGTCCATCTTGGTCACGACCCGAGGCTACCCCCTAGTCGCAAAATCGGTGCTTACATCACAAGTGACCACAAGCAAACCCATGAGCTGGTACCTACTGTGAGCACTTAATAAAATATAAACATAACATCGGTGAGGAATATAAATTGAAAAGGGAAATATATCTGAATACTTAAATACGAAATACTTGATATTTAAAATAGTTGATAATACTGAACTAACTGACTGACTGTCTCAATGTTTGAAAGCCTCTAAACTGACTGAGGAATTGATGGGATAGACCCCCCAACTATCTCCGACTGACTGAATAAAATGGAATACGGAATAATTGAATAAACATAATATGTCCTTAATAGATAAGGACTTACCACTATTGCTACTGGATTACGCTGAGCTGTCTAACTGCAGTCGGGAAACCGTGTGTCCAAACCTATGATATTAGACATCATAGCGCAAAGAAGAATATGCAGTCAGTACTTTGAATATACTGGTATATGCGATGAGGACAGGCTGAAATGCATAGGATACTGTACATGCGAAATAAAGACTAACTGTATAGCATGAGATAACTGAACATGAATGCATGGAAACTGAAATATCTGAGAATGCAAGACCAAGCATATATATAAACATTTTTAAAATAAGCTGTAAACTAGAATATTAAAAATCTGATAATTGAATGACTAGTAATTTGTATGCTTTGGTCAAGCAAACCTGAACTGAATTCTGGATTGAATACTGCACTGAAACTGTGGGAGGTATCATCTAACTAACATGCCCCAATCTGAGCTAATTGGGGTCTTGTAACCCCAGTTGGAAGGGTGTCAGTACCGTGCCATGGATACTTACAATGGCTATGTGGATCCACTAAACTGGTGTCCCAAAGGACAAAAGAGTTACCCTCAAATGGCAGATGCTCTAATGAGACATGTGTCACCCACAACTTGTAGGTAAACACTTTGTCAACCCTCAACTAGCAGGTAAACATCTCTAACTTATGCTGGCTACATAGTTTTGGAACTCGGGGATTGCTACTAAGGGTTACACCCTCTACTGTCAGGTGAACCCTCATCCTTGAGTTCGCTCGGTGCTAAATCCTACTCCTAACTGAACTGACACTAATACTGGACTGAACTAAATTCAACTGAATGCTATTACATAGCTGATAGTGCTCATCATGAATATAAACATGTAAGTATACTAATAAGAGTCATGAATTAACTATCTAAGTACTTGAAAAGGATGAATTCATGTAAATCACATAGGTATCGGGTGTTCATAACCCACCAACACTAAATGGAATCAACAGTAATGCCTTATAAAAGCCTTAAAATCATAATACGAGATCATTGTTCAAAACCCAACACTTAGGTATTTCATCAAACACATGAGAGTCATGAATTTAAGCATGGTAATGGGTAAAGCATGCAAAGATAACACGATTACAATACTAAAACCATGAATTAGGGATTTCAATATGAAGATTTCAATATTCAAAACATGTAATGGCTCATCCCATCGAAAACACTTGTAAACATAACACAAAATCAAAATCAATAATAGCTTCATGGAGATAATTCAACTTGAACATATAAAACTCATAATTTAAAACTAAAAAGGTATTCTTGGGCTCATGGGTGAAAGGAACCCATGGATGAACGTCACACATATCTCACTAGATGATTTCATGAAGATTCTTAGAAATTTCTTGAGATTTGAAGCTTGAATTCCTTGATTTCTTAAGAATGGGTTAGGGTTTGTTCTTGAACAAAGGAAGGCATCTTTTGAGAGAATTTGTAATTAAAAGAGCAAATAATGCTCTTTAGTGGCCTAAATTTCATATTTTGGATGAGCTAGGTGAAAGGAAAAGACCTAAATGCCCTTAAAATATTGATAATAGAATATGGCTGAGATGGAGCGCGCGGTGTAGTCTCTGGAGCATCAAAATAGAGGGCATGACGTAGTCTCTAGGATGTGGTCTGGAGGGGTGCAATGGAGCACGCGGCACGGGCTAATCCCGATGCTACCACTGATTTGGGGCTTCCAAACATGCCCTTACGCTTGTCCAAAATTTTTAAAACTCACCCGAGATGGACTTTTAACATCCCCGGTCATGAATTAACTCTAAAATCAAAGTTTTATAGTCGGGAAGACCAAAAATAAAATCCTTGAATTTCAGGGGTCTTGGAAATGACTAAGCCCCCAAAAATTGGCCAAATTTTTAAGTTTTTGGACCCCCTTAACATGCAACTGAGAGCTGAAAGGAGCTATGACATTTACAGAGTATTACAGTCTTTTATCTGGGAAGGCCTCAAAAATCATCGAGGAATTTTTTCATTGGCCATGCATTGGTACTTGACATAAAATAAGTAAATCTGAAAAAATAAAATTCATCTTTTATTACGGGGTGGCTTCAAAATCCGATGGAGAGATATTGTCAATAGCCAAAGTAGTATACTATTTGTTTATTATCAGTGTAATAAATGACAAAGCAACAAAAATAGAAAAAAGTCCAAATCAACAAAAATAGTGAATAAACAGTCCTACAAAGAAACACAATAGTACTAAATCAATAGCAAGCTGCAACAGTAAGAAGAGAAAAATAAAACAACAATGGTGACAATCGAAGTAGTGAACAAACTCTTCGGAAAAAATGGAGCTTTATCGGAGAATTAACAACTCTGACAAATTATCATATGAAGAAAATTATAAAAATAGAAACGGTCCCAAAACAATGGTTGCAGCAGCATTGCTTCAACTACGTTTGTCGGAGCAATGCCTTAAACGTTGAGAATCTAGCTATATCTAGCTAATTTTAGGGTGATAGTGATGAGACAAAGAAAAATTGTCATAGTGGTGGCGTAGCTGGAGATCGAAGCCCGCCCACCAGTGATCAACTATGGTGAGGCATGGCCAAAAGAAAGAGAGAAGAGAGGCGTGTGGTGCATTTGGTAGCTGGAACTTATCGGTCATCAACTCCGACGAGCCAGCGGCAGTAAAAGAATAAAGAGGGAGTTGGGAAGAAAGACAAGTTGTGACTGGAGCTCGTTCGCCGGAGCTTCAGCAGTGGCGGCGATGGTAAAGGGAAAAAAGAGAGAGGAAATATGATTTTTATGTGTGTGTGAATCATATGTGTGTGTGTGTGAATTTTGTGTTAAAGTGTATTATTTTTGTGTATTTGTGGGTGAGAGAATAAAATATATGTGTATAATTTTTATGAGTTTTTTGGGAGAGGAGGTGGAAAGGGAGGAAAAAATATGTATGTATATGTGTATTTTTTGTATTTTTTAGACTAAGGAAAAAAAGAAAAAATTAGTGTGTGTATTTATTTATTCTTGAGAGAAGGGAGAAAGAAGAACAAAATGTGTGTACATTTGTTGTCTTCAAAATGTTGAACCCTTCCCTATTTATAATAAAAATGGATTTCTGTTATTATTCAAAGGATAAAAAGGTGTCCCTTCTTTTTATTATAGAACACCCTTTGGTCCTTAAGTTATTGACCAAAGGATTTTTCATCCTTTTTACCAAAAGGTAAGTTATTATCCAAAGGGTAGTGTCATTGTATGATCATTGTCAAAGGTGACAAGACATTATTATGCGGTCATTATCGAATGTGACAAGACATTATTGTTTGGACTATATCGGATGTGACAAGACATTATTATGAGGTCATTGTCGAATTTGACAAGACATCCAACTATTATGTTGTGTACAATAATTGATCCGACTTAACATTTGTGGACTGTATAAAATAATGTGTAAAATGTAGAAATTGATATCTAATTATAAAAAAGTGTATAAAATTAAAAATATAATTAACTTGAAAATATTATTAAAAAACTGTAATGTCATATTGGGTACATGAGCAGATGATTGTGAAAAAAGTTAAAAACAATAATGAATTGATAAAAAAATTCTAATATAAATAGAATTATCAATAAATTATGAAAAACAAAAATATGACAATAAATTGATAAAATCCTAAAGTAAGGATGATTATTAATAATCTGTTTACAATTGTAAAAAAATGTAAAAGTTGTATTTTGTGCCATTTAATGATTAGAAAGCCTAAAGATATTAAGTTTAAGCACCGAGAGCCAAAATTGAGTGTCAACAGTTGCCTCTTTTCGTTTGAAGATGATATAGAAGTCTTCAAACAAAATCGTTGATGTGTATCCAATTTTGCTCGACAAAAAATTATTTTTTTGATGAAAATTCAACTAAAATCCAATTTAGAGTTGTCTATATACCTTGAGTTGCATGAGGATCAGGTCGGGTGTAGTTCAAAAGAATAGGCCAATTGCCTCTTATCCTATTTTTACGGGTGGATAATCATGTGAGATTCTTATTGAGAGAAGAAATATTTGGGAATGAAAGTGTTGACATAATCTCGATGCTCATCTCAAAATTGCCCTAGTATCAAGCTATGAGATGCTGGGGATGCAAGATTGTGTACTTGCTGGGGAGAAAAAATGATTAGAGGGTTGTTATGATCGAACTCTGCATAGAACTTCCTACATATTTTGAGTTTCACGAGAATAAGGTCAAGTAGTTTGTAATGAGAAAATATGGAAAATTTTAAGCTGGTTCTTAAAATTTACCCCAATGTATGATTTATAACTAACATTTGAGTCTTTGAAAAATGTCATATTGTTACAGATTATATTTCCAATTGAAAAGATGCATGGTGCCTCTGATTGTCTATGGTTACTTGAGGATGAATGAAATCTTCGATTATTTATGGAGACTTGATGCACGTCATCTCTAATTGTCTATGGATACTAATCTTGATTATCGTCTTAAATTGTCTACAAAGACTGAGTGAATGATGATGTCTTCGATTGTGTACGAAGACTTGATGCATGACATCTCTAATTATTTATGGAGTCTGATGTTGATTGTCGTCTTTGATTGTATACGAAGATTATGTGATGAATGACGATGTCTTTGATTGTCTATGAAGACTTGATGCATAACATCTTCAATTGTCTATGAAGACTGATGTTGATTGACATCTCCAATTGTCTACAGAGACTGTGATGAATGATATCTTCGATTGTCTATGAAGACACGATGATATCTCCAATTATCTATGGAGATGGATATTGATTATGTTAGAGTCCGCCGATTGTCTTTGGGAACTTGGTGCATGATATCTCCAATTATCTATGGAGACTGATGGTCGTCCTCAATTGTCTTTGAAGACAAAGGTCATCAATTGGTGAGGTAATAGAATTATAATGGCCTCTCGATTGGTGGAAACACTGGAAAGGTAATTGTCTTTCGACTAGCATGGCTATTGAAATAAAAGAGCTCTCGACTAATAGAGCGATTAAAAAGTAGTAGCATCTTGACTGGCAGGGCTATTGAAAAAGAGCTCTCGACTGGCGGAGCGACTAGAAGGTAATAGTCTCTCAAATGATAGGGCTATTAAAATAAAAAAGCTCTTAAATAGTGGAGCAATTGAAAGGTAATAGCCTCTCAACTGGCAGGGATATTGAAATTAAAAGATCTATCAAGTGGCGGAGGAATTGAAAGGTAATAGCCTCTCAACTAGAGGGGCTATTGAAATAAAGGAGCACTCGACTGGCAGAGTAACTGAGAGGTAATAGCCTCTCAACTATCGGGGCTTTTAAAATAAAAAAGGTCTCGACTGGTGGAGCGATTGAAAGGTAATAGCCTCTCGATGGGAGAGGCTTTTGAAATAAAAGAGTTCTTGAATGGAGAAGCAATTAAAAGGTAATAGCCTCTCAAATAGTGGGGCAATTAAAATAAAAGAGCTCTCGACTGTCGGAGTAATTGGAAGGTAATAGCCTCTCGATTGGCAGGGCTATTGAAATGCAAGATCTCTCAACTGACAGAGCTATTTAAAAGGTTATAGCTTCTCGGTTGGTGGGTCTATGGAAATGCAATAACCTCTCAACTGGCGGGGCTGTAGAAATGTAAGAGGTCTTGACTGGCAGAACTATTTGAAATGCAATAGCCTTTTGACTGGAAGGGCTATGGAAATGTAAAATGCCTAAATTAGAAGGAGAACACCTAATATAAAAGAAAAATATCTGTGTTTGAATGTTTTTGAAAAAAAAAAAGTCAATTGCCCATATTTGGAGGTGGGCACCTTGAATGAAAAAGTGTAATGCATGTATGTGAAGGTATGTTCTTGAAAGTAAAAGCTAACTAGCCATATTTGGGGGTGGGATCCTTGAGTGAAAAGCATAATACATGTATTTGAAGGCAAATGTCATGAGAAATAAAGAAAATTATTTTGTATTTTCTTTGAAAAAAGGTTGAAAATTGAAATGTGCAAAAAAATTGTTCAGTATTTTCTTTGTAAGAAATGTGGAAAGGTGAAAGTATAGAAGATTGTTTTATATTTTCTTTGGAAGAAATTTTGAAAGGCATAATCGTGCCTTGATTGTAGTTGGTGCCAATAATTAGTGGTATGTATAATAATTTCCCTATCTCCTTCTAACTAACTGATATCGACCTCAAGGTAATTTCTATAGTTTCAAGTGGTACCTCAGACACATCTAAGTATTGACAAGATTTATTCATCTTGCTTCAAACAAAGATTTTGAACTGTGCCAATTCTTATGTTTCAAGTGTCATCGCTAGAAAGAATATCTAATTTTCACACATATTTGAGTATTTTTTTCTTTTGAATTTAGAGACGTCTCGAGATATACTCTCACACTCAGAAAGAAGTTCAATGAATGCAATTATGATACTATAGGCTTGGTCTTCATGTAAGTATCCACTAATATGAGAACACTTAGAATAAGATCATATAGGACTTGTTATCGGCTTGTAATGTAGGCTTGGGTACAGGTAGAATGATATTTGGAATGAAAGTGACTAATTCCTCGATAAGTGTTGCACTGTAATAGTACCTTTAACATTTGTTACGTATTGACGCTTGATCTTTTTTATTTTCCTTTGTTGCCCCTGATTTTGTGTTTACTTCGACTTCGCTTGAATCTTGTGTTGGACTTTTTCCCCATTCTTTTTAATATAGTTTCCCTTTTTTTTTGGATGATGATGATTCTCCACCTTTTTTGGAGTTATATTTTTTTTTCTTATGGGGTTTTCTTTATTTTCTTTGAAGTCGTCTTTTCATCTTTGCTCTTCTAGGACTCTATATCCTTTGCCTTTGACAGTTTTGATCTTGAATCTCCATCCATAATTTGCACGTATTTAGTGCGCTCAAGGAGGTGGGCCAAGAGAGGGATAGTGCATGTAAGCACTCAAAAGGTATAAGGTCAAATGTGGTTATACAAAGAAAAGGTTTAAGACTCAAAGGGGGAAATTCTAGGAATTAATATCATTTGGTGGGCCGTGGAAGGCACAATCGGGTCAAACAACGCCTACAATCCTTTCCCAAATGAAGTGTAACTTAGAATTTCACCTCAACAGATATTTAGGCAAAGTTCTCGATCATCAACGCAATAAACTAATTTAAAGCTCACCTCACAATGCACATGAAATGATGAGGTTGACTTCATTCTTGTCTTAGTTGTATGCAAGAGAATTTTTCAAGTTGTTACTCTGGTTTGACTAAAAGGTACCAAAACAACATATGGTTTTACCATGAAGTCTGTCCTTTCCATCATACCAAGTTTCTTGCTCGTGTAGGCTCCTAACTGTGTTGGTACAAATCGAGTCGAAATACTAAATTTTTATTTATTTAGAAAAGGAATGAGACCGAACCCAAATGAGGGTTGCCTCGTATTATGTGAAAATAAGAATTAGGTCTGTGTAGTTCAGGATAATTTGTAAATTTGTATGTGACATGTATGATTGTCAAGACGTGATGGGCATCCTTGAAAATGATGTTAAAACAATTAGGAAGGAACGGTTTGTGGCATAAAAATTATTTCGATCAAATGATTGAGAGGATGGATGTCAAGCATGAAGTTTTGGGACTACTTCAATATGTCGACAAGATTGGGAAGGTCAGACATTAAAGAAGTTATGGTCTTATTTCGCCATAGTTGGTAGTATTATTATGACTGAAGGGGGTTGAACCCTTGATCTTGAAATTGAGGATCGATACGCCATAAATTTAATGATTTACAATGTTTGAAAGAAGAAGCAAGGTGTCCTTCAGCCAAAATCGAGTGAGGACTAGGAGATAAACCGGCTAGGTACTAATGTTATTGAGATTTAGGTTTAAGTGGTAATTTATTTACGCTCTTAAAGACTTTTAGAGAGTTTCTTTGAACTATTTCAAAAAATTATTCCAGTTTGAATTTCAAAGAAATTATTCCGAAATAGTGAAAAGACCGAACCCTAATACAAGGTTTCCTATGTATCTTGTCAGGACAAGAATTAGGTCCAAACGTAGTTCAAAGCTTTTGAGTTTGTATAAAGCATGATTTATTTTTAGAAATAGAATTTTCCTAAATGTTGAGAGTAGAACTGAATAACTGCGAGAAGGCACACTAACCTAAATGCACAAACTCTGAAACTATGGAATTCAAAGAAGGTTTGGGGGAGTGTGAGACACTCCCGTGTGAACTATTGTGTGTGAAGTGTACGACCAAAGACTCGATGAAATTGTGATTATGAAGTAATATAATGTGTCGCTATTTTCACAATATACAGATAAAATGTATTAAACAAGTAATGAATAAGAGAATTGATAAGATCGCAAAAACTAATTTGTACAAATAATGTAAAAATTTTATGAGCAAATACGCACAATTTTCAATGCGAAACAGATAAAGAAGTAAAAAATTTAAGCATATGCAAAAATGTAAAACTACCTACATTAATGGAAAAATTAAGTCCATTATGGTTAGAACCCGGTGTTGGGTCAAAATTTTGTACAGAGTCATTACCTAATTTTTAAGGAAAATAAGGAAACTTATTTAATTATTAACACGTATGACTAATGTTTTAGTCTGTGAGAATCAATTTAGACTCTAGGTAAGGGTTCAAATTATTTACAAGAAAAGGGGTTAGACACCCTTCAGAATCCACAAATGTGTTACCCGGCTAGACTAAATTTATCAAAGAGGGAGGAGGTAAGAAATTAATTTTATAAAATAAAAATAAAAATAATTTAAGAGATGAATGTATATTAAGTATAAATTTGTTGTTATAAAAGACATGTATAACAAATGTATAAGATATATGTGAAAAGAAAACATTTTGTAATGTATGAAAAGAAAAGTATCTTTGATGTGCTATGAAAAGGAATGGCATTTACAAATAATATTTTTACTTGACTAAAATTACGGAAAAAAGTAAAGATTCGTTTGAGAAGAAAATACTACATAATATCTATAACGTAAATGTGTGAATTATTTGATTAACTCGATCCTTTTATATAATTATTGACGGCCTAAATTTGCCTAAACGTGTGTTACGTAAGTAAAGAATATTCCCACCCAACACCCAAAAAGTAAAGTTTTCACTATGTCTAATATGGACAATTATAAGGAAAAATATAAAATTCTCCTTTGAATGCTATTTTCGAAAAGTATTTTCAAGAACCTGTACAAACACATTAGTAATAAATTAAGAACTGTGTGTATACATAAATGTATATAAATATATAAAAAGTATAATTTTTGTTAAAGCGTGGGCTCGGATTAAGTTTTAGATACGTCAAGGCTACGAAGTGGTTGCTCAATTTATCGGCCATCCTAAATCACCTTATCAAGATACGAATCTTAAAACCTTTTATGTTTCTTTGATATTGTAAAGATTGCATCATCACCTGTATTTTTTTGTTGCATAATTTTTGTTATGTATTACACTTGATATTAATGTCCATCTTTCATCTGGGAAGGCCTCAAAAATTGAATGAGAATTTCTTCATTGTCCATGTACTGGTACTTGATATAAATAAGTAAATTTGAGAAAATAAAATCCATGTTTATTATTGGGTGACCTCAAAAATCTGATGGACAAATATTTTCATTGGCAAAAGTAGTATCGTATTTGTTCGTTATCAGTGTAATAAATGATAAAGCAACAAAAATAAAAAAAATAGTCCAAATAAACAAAAATAGTGAATAAACAGTCTGACAAAGAAACACAAAAGTACCAAATCAACTGCAAGTTACAACAATAAGACAAAAAAATAAAACAGCAATGGGGACAATCAAAGCAGTGAACTAAACCCGTCGAAAATATGGATCTTCACCAGAGAATTAACAACTCTAGATAATTACTATAATAATAAAATTATAAAAATAGAAACGATCCCAAAACGGTGGTGGCAGCGGCGTTGCTTCAATGGCGCTCGCCGGAGCAACGCCTTAAACATCGAGAATCTGACTAGATCTGGCTAATTTTTGTGTGACAGTGATGAGACAAGGGAGAAGCGGCATGGTGATGGCACGGCTAGAGCTCGAAGACGGCTTGTTGGTGATCAACTCTGGCAAGGAGCGGTCAAAAAATAGAGAGAGAAGGCATCGTGTGGTGCGTTTGGTGGCTGGAAATCGCCGATCATCAACTTTGATGGGCCAACAATGGTAAAGGGGTGAGGAGGAATAGGGGAAGGAAGAGAAGTTACGGCCAGAGCTCCGACAGTGGCGACGATAGTGAAGGGAAATGGGGAGAGAGGAAAGATAAAAAACATTATGTGTGTGTGAATCGTGTATATGTGTGAATTTTGTGTTCAAGTGTATTATTTTTTGTGTACTTGTGGAAGAGAGAAGAAAATATGTGTGTATAAATTTTGTGTGTTTTTTGAGAGAGAAGGCGGGAAAGGAGGAAAAAATGTGTATGCATATGTGTATTTTTTGAATTTTTTTAGAGAGAGAAAAAGAAGGAAAAATTTGTGTGTGTATTTATTTATTCTTGAGAGAAGGAAAAAGAATAACAAAATATGTGTACATTTTTTGTCTTCAAAATGTTGAACCCCCACCACTATTTATAATAAAAATGGGTTACCTTTATTATCCAAAGGATAAAAAGGTGTCTCTTCTTTTTATTATAGAACACCCTTTGGTCCTTAAGTTATTGACCAAAGGATTTTTCATCCTTTTGACCAATAGCAAATTTATTATCCAAAGAGTAGTCTCATTGTGTGGTCATTGTCAGATGTGATAAGACATTATTGTGCGGTCATTATCGAATGTGACAAGACATTATTGTGTGGTCATTGTCGGATGTGACAAGACATCAAACTATTATTCTGTGTAAAATAATTGATCCAACTTAGCATTTGCCGACCGTATTAAATAATGTGTAAAACGTAGAAATTGATATGTAATTATAGAAAAAATGTAAAGAAAATTGAAAATGTAATTAACATAGAAAATGTTGTAAAAAGAAATATAATGTCATATCGTGTACGTGTGCACATGATTGTGAAAAAGATTTAAAATGATAATGAATTGATAAAAAAATTCTAATATACAGAGAATTATCAATAAATTATGAAAAATAAAAATATGACAATAAATTGATAAAATCCTAAAGTAAGGATGATTATCTATAATTATTAACAATTGTAAAAAAATATGTGAAAATTGTATTTCGTGCTCTTTAACGATCAGGAAGTCTGAAGACGTTAATTTTAAGCACGTCAAACCAAAATTGGGAGTCAACAGTTGCCCTTTTTCGTTTGAAGATGATGTAGAAGTCTTCAAATGATAACATTGATGTGTAGTCAATTTTTCTCAACAAAAAATTATTTTTTTGATGAAAATTCAATCAAACTCCAAGTTAGAGTTTTCAACATACCTCGAGTTGCATAAGGATCAGGTTGGATGTAGTTCAAAATAATAGGCCAATTGTCTCTTGTCATGTTATTAAGGGTGGATGATCATGTGAAATGATTATTGAGAGAATAAATATTTGGGAATGAAAGTGTTGACATATTCCTGATGCTCCTCTAGAAATTACCCTAGTATTAAGCTGTGAGATGGTAGGGATGCAAAATTGTGTACTTACTGGGGAAAAAAATGATTATAGGGTTGTGATGATCGAACTCTGCATAGAGCTTCCTACATATCTCGAAGGTCACGATAATCAGGTCAATGTAGTTCAAAATGAGAAAATAAAGAAAATTTTGAGATGGTTCTCAAAATTTGTGCCAGTGTATGATTTATGACCAACATTTGAGTTTTGAAAAATATCATATTATTGCAGATTGTATTTTTAACTAAAAATATGTATGGCCTCTGATTGTCTATGGAGACTTGAGGATGAATGACGTGTCCAATTGTTTACGAGGACTTTATACACGTCATATCCAATTGTCTATGGAAACTAATGATGATTGTCTACCAAGACTGATGTTGAATGATGATATCTTCGATTATGTATAAAGACTTGATGCATGACATCTCCAATTATTTATGGAGACTGATGTTGATTGTCATCTCTGATTGTCTACGGAGACTGAAGACGTTAATTGTATTTCATGCTCTTTAATGATCAGGAAGCCTGAAGACGTTAATTTTAAGCATAGAGATCCTAAATTGGATGTCAATAAGTAGTTAGGGAATTCAAGGATATGTTCCCTACAAACTTACCTCGTATGCCTCTAGATTATGATATTGATATTTCCAATGATGTTGAGTCGGGCACGAAGCCCATTTCCATCTTTTCTTATAGGATGGCCTCAAAAAAACTGACGGAATTAAAGGAAAAATTATAGGATTTGTTGGATAAGGGCTTCATTAGATCAAGTGTGTCTTCTTAGGGTGCTCCTATCCTATTTGTGAAAAAGATTAATGGATCCATTCATATGTGTATTGATTATCGGCAATTAAACATGACTGTTAAGAACAAGTATCCTCTTTCTCATATTTATGGCTTGTTTGATCATTTTCAAGGTGATTCAGTGTTTTATAAGATCGACTTGAGATCTCATTATCATCAGTTGCGTATTAGGGCATCAGATGTCTTGAAGATAGCTTTTTGAATGCGGTATGGGCATTATGAGAGTTCTTATTTATGTCTTTTGGGTTGAATAATTCCTCTACATTATTTATGGAGTTGATGAACATGATATTTTTCCCTTATCTTAATTTTATTATGATTGCATTTATCGATGATATCTTGTTTTATTCCAAGGATGAGTTTGACCATGTGAGGCATTTGAGGACAGTACTTTAGAGATTACATGATAAGAAGTTGGATGTGAAGTTATTGAAGTGCAAGTTTTGGTTGGATTCTATTTTTTCTTAGGTCATATTATAATCAAGGATGGTATTATGATCGAGCCACCCAAGGTAACTGTGGTTTGTGACTGAGCTAGACCTACTTCTCCTATCGAGATTCAAAGTTTTGTTGGGTTAGCAGGCTATTATTGGTGCTTTGTGCAAGGTTTCTCCTATATTGTGACTCTGTTGACCAAGTTGACCTAGAAGAAAATTGTTTTTCAGTGGTCGAATGTGTGTGGAGAAATATTTCAAAAACTCAAGGAGTTGTTGACTTCACCTCTTATTTTGACTTTGCTTGAAGAGGGTATAAGTTTCACAATATTTTGTGATGCTTCCATTATTGGCTTGGGTGGTATTTTGACATAGAAGGGTAATGTGATTGCTTATGCTTTTTGGCAGTTGAATTCTTACGAGAAGAACTATCTTACTCATAATTTGGAGTTAGCAACGATTGTGTTTGTGTTGAAATTATGGCAACACTACTTGTATGAAGTTTATTTTGATATTTTCGCAAATCATCATAGCCTTTGGTGTTTCTTCACTCAGTGAGATCTTAATAGGAGGTAGCGTCGGTGGTTAGGGTTGCTTAAGGATTATGATCTCACTATTTTCATCATCTGGGCAAGGCTAATATGGGGGCAGATGCCTTGAGTTGGAAAACAGCAAGTGTAGGAAGTTTGACTCATCTATTGGTAGGGAGTAACCCTTAGCCTTAGACATTCAGTCTTTGGCTAACCAGTTATTTCGACTTGATATTCTGATATCTTAATGTGTTTTGGCATATGTTGAAGCTAGGTCATCATTAATGGAATAAATTAGAGCTCAATAGTGTAATGATGAGATGTTGGGGTGGTCTATGATAAACTGTTGAGTGGTTAGGAAAATACTATATCTCTTAATTCTAAGGATGTTTTAAGGATCGATGGTCGTGTTTTTATGCCGAGAGTTGGGGGTTGGGTTAGGCTGATCTTAGAGGATGCTCATTGTTCAAAGTATTATATTCATCCAGGAGAAGCTAAGATGTATCATTATTTGAAGAAACACTATTGGTGGTGTGGTAAGAAGAAGACATTGTGGAGTTTGTAGCCAAGTGTTTGAATTGTCAGCAAGTGAAGTATGAGCATCAGTGATCAGGTACTACTATGCAGGGATACCTATTCACGAGTGGCAGTGGGAGCAGATCATTATGGACTTTATGGTTGGTTTACCCCCAACTTTAGGAAAGTTTGATCCTATTTGGGTGATAGTGGATAGGTTGGCTTAATCGACGCACTTTGCACCGGTAAAGGTAAACTACAACACAGAGAAGTTGGCAAAAATCTACATTTATTAGATCTTTCTACACAGTTTACATAGAATTTTTGGAGTTCTATGCATAGAGCATTGGGTACTCAGCTTGAGATGAGCATAGATTTACCATCAGATGTATGGATAGTCAGAGTGGACCATTTAGGTGCTAGAAGACATTATTCAAGCATATTTTATGGATTTTAGAGTTCACTGGGACCTGTTTTTTCCATTAGTAGAGTTCACCTACAAAAATAGTTAGCATTTCAATATTTAGATGGCATCTTTTAAGGAATTGTATAGCCATGGGTATAGATCCTCATGGGATGACACCCCCAACCTTTTACTGATTCAGGAACCTTAGTTGTTTTTTTGTTAAAGGATGAACTTGGATTTTAATGGTGGATAGTATAGGAACCCTTGTTGTGATTTTATCTTTTGCTTTGTTTTGACCATATTTTCCTTCCACCTAGTTGTTATATGCTATTCATGTATTGTGGGGTTGGTTGACACGGTCTCTAAAGCATTTGGTGAGTGATTTGAGTGAGTTTGAGCTTTGAAGAAGCCTTGAAAATGTTTAGTTTACTTTGATCAATACTCTGGAATCAGAGCATCAAATGGCAATTATGTCTGTTTCATTAGATCAGGAATATAGATTTTAGGTTATCAGAATGGTTAGTTCGAGTTTTGAGCCTTCATAGTTACTTTTGACCTATTGGTTGAGAACTAGTTAAATTATCCTAAAGGGAGTTCCAAAGATTAACTTATTGAAATGCATTCTTTTGAAAAATCTGATAGTTTCATTGAATTCAAAATGTCAAAATTAGTCTAGTAACATCATTAGATTATTTTTGTGGGTCCCAAATGAATCCCGAGGATTTCTTGAAGCTATATTTCCAAGTATCAAACAGCTGGTGCATTTTTTATGGTGCAAGATGGATCTTTCTTCGCATTTATGGGACCTTAATCACATTCATGGAGAAGGAAAATATCGTTCATGTAAACGCGATGATGGAACCGTATTAGCATAGGGTCAACTTTTTTGTTCATTGCGATCGCATATACAGTACTCAGATCGGCTTAGTCTTTGCATTCACGACTAAGGGACCACGTTCACAAAGAGGAAAATGTACCTAGATAGAATTAAAATTCTTTCTCATCCAAAACCCCATTTTCACTATTTTAATACTTTAAAAGCTCGGTTCTTGATGGTTTCAAAGAGAAATTTCTTCAAACTTGTGCAGATAAACTCTAAAATTATATTTTCATCAATTTCTATTGATTTCTTTACAAATCTACCTTCAAATCTTTGATTTAAAATTTGAATTTTGGGATTTTTATCCGATAAAGAAGAAAATTAGTTTTTCTATGATTTCAAGTCCGATTTTAACTTATTTTCAAATGGATTTTAATATTTAGGATTATTAAGGTATGGAAACATGATTCTTGAATACAATTTTCATTTTTACCCTTTTTTATTCTAAGTTAATTTTTGAACTATTTTAGTACCCACAACAAAAGTAGCCAATAAGGGTATCATTAGACTCTTTTTGATGTGTAAATTACGTTATTATTAGGTTTGGTTTGTTTCAAAGTCGTGCGTAAAGAAAATGCTCCGTGTTAAAGGATCTAAGCTCGTATTTTGACTTTTTGAGTTAAGTTATGACTACTTTCTTCAAACTGGGTTAGGTAGTTAACCATACTTGTAAATTATGCTATGGGCTGGGGATTGCATTGTGACATTCGTATTGGAGATAGTTATTTTATCATATTACCCATGTGAGAGCCTATTTGAGTATTTTTATTGACTTGAGGAATTATTATTTTTGATATGTCTGAGTGGGGGCTTATGTGAACCTTATATTTAACTTGAGAGATGATTATTGTTGGGATACTCGAGTTGGGGTTGATACTGGTTTTGTTTGAGCATTATTTGTCATCTATCATTCTTGTGATGCTTGAGTCAGGGCTTAAATTGATACTATTGATGTCATAGATGACTATTCATTACTATGGTGCCATGCAATGGCTTATATCATGATTTAATAAGATATTGAGGAAATTTAAGCTTATTTGATATCATCATTTACTTGATTCATTATATGATATTATTTTGGTTATGAGCATTCATTATATGATATACATGCAATTGGTACGAAAGAGAAACACTAATTTTAGAAAGAAAACAATACACTTTATAAAATCCTTGACTAAAGATTCTACCGGCAAGGTTGACTGAGATATGAGATTGAGATCGTGAAAATATATGGGTTGCTAACCTCCTATGTGTCTTTTCTTGGAAGTTTATGCTCAGAAGGAGCATACGAAGGTCATGCGATAGCCGCCATGCAATAGCTTATTTCATCTTCATCCCGTTGCATTGCATTGAATTTGCACCATTTGCACTTCTATTTATCTGTTTGTTGTTGTGTATTAAACCCTTTTGTATATACACGTATGTACTTTTTCTTATATAAATATTTTATACTTATAGAAATTGTTAGGAGATATGGTTTGAGCCCCCATTAGAATTTTTTTTGTATGCAGGAAGCATGCTCATATCATTTGTTACTTGTTTAGTTTTTTGTGTTGCTTAGTCGACATATGATACCTACTAAGTACAAGTGGATCATACTCATTTGTAATACCCCATACCATTAATTAATGAGTATTAGTAGTTGTAAAAGAATAAAATATTAAGAGATGAAGATGGGCTAAAGCCCATTTAACCAAAAAAACAAAAAGAAAAGGGAAAGAAGAGAAAAAGTGGCCAAAGGCCCATCTGTCCAAAATAACAAAATAAGGAGGGTTTAAAAGGGATTATGCCCATTACTACGTGAGGCAACATAGGGCAGCGACTAGCAATTCGTGGGAAACACAGGAAAAAAGGGAGAAATTCTTGACAGATTCTGATTGGGTTCAAGGTAAATATCTTAACTTGGTCCATAAATTTGACTCGTATAATTCATAGTTATAGACTTGGGGTTGAGAATTTAAGAATCAAGGGTTAAAGTAATAAAGGATATTTAAATTTTTAGAAATAGAGCAAGAATATTAAATGATTGTATTGTAACTTTTATACTGTCAACTTAACCAAGGAATAGTATATAGACAACAAGGTTATTGTGGTTTAAGATATTGAGAAAAAATAAACTATAAGTATGTTCTCATGGATTGAAGCAAATTTAGTATAAGTTGGCAATTGAGAGCCAATAATAAAAATTCTAGAGCTTGGTAGTTTTAAGTAGTTATGTTTTAGCCTAAACAAAGAAATTAACACGAGATTGATACGATGTAATTATGGATTCCATCAAAGAAAGTCATACCAAATGTTCGAGGTGACAAGTTTGGTATTCCGACAAGTGTACTGTGAGCAGTAACCTTATCATAATTTGTATTTCTTAACTTGTATATTTTATACTTAATTTTGATGAAATAAGAAATATTGAATGCCTTGAAATTACACATGGGGAAAGTGTTTTACTTGATATGATATTGAAATGGTTATTTGAGATATGATATTGATATTGTGGAGGTTATTTCATTTACTTGAGATATAAGTATCTTGACATGTGTTTTATTAAAGTTTATATGTAATATAATTTGATATGAACTTAAATGCTTTTTACTATTTTGAAAATGCTTTCATGTGAGTATCTATTATTGACAAAGAAAGTATAAATGGGAGTAGGCGTTGATTTGAATTTCGTAGCTAACGGCGGGTTTGTTAGACCTGGTGTATCTTGTATTTACAGATTACAGTTACAACCCTTGCAAGTGGGAAGGAAGAAATAGCATACTATTGATCTCCATCGAGTAGGGACCTACTGATATGATTATTTGACTCATTTATGAGGGGTCTACGGTTATTGAATTTTCTTAAAGTAGAAAGTCACACTATTACATGATACATTCTTGGAAACCTCCCAAATATGTAATATTTGATATGATACAGTACTTATTGAGTTTATTACTGAACAATTAGTTCATCTTGATTATGTGAGAGCATTTATTTCATGATGTTTTATGACTTGTCCCTATTAAAATGGTTGTGGTTAAGTTTTATTACTCACTAAGCTAGCATCTCACTCCTCGCTATTATTTTTATAGAGAAGATAGGTGATGGTGAGGATTTCATTGGCTAGAGGATTTGAGTGCACATTTTTGGTGAGGCCCGCACTTATTCGTGTGGGCAGTAGTTAATTTATTTGCATGTTTTTTCCTTGAAAACTTTTAGATTCACTCCATAGTCACTTTTTTAGAGTTTGAGTATCCTTTCATTATTTTGGACTCGTGGAGTATTTGACTTCTTATCATAGTTTGGAGATGGACTCTGTATTGTTATTTGATGGTATTGGTTCATTGTTGATATTTTGGTAAATTGTGTTGGTGTTATTGGTATGTTTGTTGTGATGTTAGGTTATTGTGTTGTTGCTTTGGGATAAGAAATTTTCTTGATAGGCCCAAAAATAGGGGAAACTCTACCCAATTTGTTGTAGAATATTAAAGAGGATTGCTTTGGAGTTCTAACCTCCTTAGCGCCATTCATGATCCTATTTTGGGTCGTGACAAAGTTGGATCCTAGTTTGGGTCGAGACAAAGTTGGTATCAGAGCCTAGGTTATTCTTGTGACTAATGGAGCACACGTAGTAGTAGAATCTCAATTATGGTTATGTTGCCGGCCATTTCTATAATTGTGATTCTGCGAGAGCATGATAGGATGTGTTTTGATTTTCTTTCTCTTTTTTTTTTGCGTGTGTAATGTTTAGGACCAATTAGATGAATCTAACCATATTTTTTTGTTAATTAGATGGTTCTCACTCGAGAAACTAATTGTAGGGGAAGAGGCAGAGCTCACAGAAGGGGCTGAGGTAGAGGGAGTAGTGATACCGCAAGAAATCGTACTACCACTCTGAAAATTTCAAGAGATCTCACTCCTGAAAGTAGTAATAGTCTACCTCCTCCATCGCATGAGGGTAGTACTACTGAGGTACTTGATTTCATGCAAAAGTCATTGAGAGCTTAGCTGACCAACTGGATAGATAGGAGAGGGCTGGTCATTATAATTCTACACAACCACAACCATAGTTTTAGGCACCTGCACAGAGTTATAAGTTTGGAAACAAAGAGGTATCCTTACAGGAGTTCCTTAAGTTGAAATAACCAAAATTTATAGGTTCAGATAGTTCAGCTAATCCTCAAAGATTTTTGGATGGTACATTCAAGGCACTGCATAAACTAGGTGTTCTATTGAGAAGGCTTGAGAGATTGCATTATACAAATTAAAGGACATGGCTAACACTTAGTATGATAATTTATTGATAGGAAGGTCTGCTGGAGCAGCACCACTGATATGTGATGAGTTTACTAAGTTCTTCATGGATAAATTTCTTTCTGACAGTCAGAAGTAGAATTATGCAGATCAGCTTAAGAAATTAGTCCAAATAGATTATGGATGTGTCGACTTATAATATCAAACTTTGCAAGTTGGCTACATATGCTCCATACTTAGTGTCCATAGAAACAGCTCGAGTCCAGAGGTTTGTGAATGGGTTGGTTGCTTGCCTCTATAATGCAGTAGCCCCACAGATGAAAGTCTTGACCTATTATGAGATAGTGGATTTTGCGAGAAAAATTGAGAACAGGGGTCATGAAAAGAGGGAAACTTATGATGTATAAAAGAAGTCTAAGACGGAGGATCTTTCAGTGATGACTTTAGTGCAAATTGCAGAGTAAAAAATCAGGGAAAATAGTATGGCCATTAGATAGAAATAAATTCAATTTCACAGTCTTCATACAAGCCACCTCCTAGACAGGCTACTCAGGGGTCTTTAACATCTCATAGATATCGTAGTTCTGGCCAGATGTATTCCACTACTCCATCCTACCAGACTTGCGACAAATCATATATGGGCAAGTATCGTGTTTTGACTAGAGACTACTTTTGGTATTGTCAATTGGATCATCGCATAAGGGATTGTCCTCAGCCTTCGAGGAATATTAGTTGGGTTTTTGGGTAGTTAGATGTACCTATTTAGGTTACTCATAATACTGCAGGTACTAGAAATAGAGGTCGAGGTAATGGGGATCGGGTTGCTGGAAATCAGGCATAAGAAAGTGTTAGCAGAGGCCAGTCGAGAGCCTTTGTACTTACTAGGAAGGATGTGCAGTCCTCGAATGCAGCAGTTATAGGTATTTTTTTCATCTATTTATTTGATGCATATGCTTTGATTGATCCAGTTCTACCCACTCTTATGTGTTCTCATACTCTGTTGTGAGATTTGATAGACAGCCATGGATGTTGAATAATCCTTTTCTTATTGGTAATCCTATGGGTGATTCTTTGTTAGTTGAGTATGTGTATTGTGACTGCCAGATTATAGTAGAAGGTATGGGTACTCTTGCTGACTTGATTGTACTTGATATGATTGACTTCAATATGTTGATGGGCATAGATTGGTTATCTCCCGGTTATACTACTGGAGATTGCCATGCAAAGATAGTTCGGTTTGAGATTCCTAATAAACCTAGATTTTGTATTAAAGGGGGGTTAATTTCCAGAGGTTAGTAAAGTAATATCTTTTATGAAGACCAAATGACTATTGAAGAAAGGTTGTATAGGTCTCTGAGCTATGATAAGTGATGTTAGAGAGGAAGCACTTAGTTTGGAGGAGATACCTGTAGTGAAGGAATTTTCTGATGTATTTCTGGAAGAGTTGCCAGGATTACCTCCGACTCAAGAGATAGACTTTGGTATTTATTTGGTACCTGACACTATGCCAATGTCTATAACCCCATATCATATAGCACAAGCAAAGTTGAAGGAGCTAAAACAGCAGTTGGAGGACTTGCTAGATAAGAGTTTCATAAAGCCAAGTGTTTCACCATGAGGTGCACCAATTTTGTTTGTAAAGAAAAATGATGGGTCTCTAAGAATGTGTAATGACTACAGGCAGCTAAATAAGGTAAAAATACATTATAAGTATCTGTTGCCACGTATAGAGGACCTATTTGATAAGTTACAAGGGGTTGTCCATTTTTCAAAGATTGATCTATGTTCTGGTTATCATTAGCTTAGAATCAGGGAGAAAGATATATCCGAGACAGCATTCATAACTCGATATGGACATTATGAGTTCCTCGTGATGCCTTTCGAATTAGCCAATGCTCCGGCTGCATTCATGGGCTTGATGAATAGGGTGTTCTTTCTATTTTTGTAAAAATTTGTGATAGTACTTAATGATGATATTTTGATATATTCTTGTAGTTAGGAAGAACATAAGAATCATCTGATGACTGTATTACAGACATCGCGGCAACATAAGCTCTATGCTAAGTTCTAAAAGTATGAATTTTGGATTGACTTAATATTATTTTTGGGGCATGTTGTCTCCAAAGATGGAATCATGGTAGATTCTAAAAAGACCGAAGCAATGCAGAAATGGCCTACACCTACTTGAACTCTTTATAGGTTTGGCAAATTACTATAGGCATTGACCAATTTGACACAAAAAATGTAAAGTTCCAGTGGACAAAAGAAAGTGCGCAGAGCTTTTAAAAATTCAAAACATGTTTGACCACCGCACCAGTATTAGCCTTACCATCAGGTTTTGAAGAATTCACGGTATTCTGTGATACTGTAGGGATTGGATTAGGATGTGTTCTCATACAACATAATCATGTTATTGCTTATGCTTCAAGACAGTTCAAGATGCATAAGTTGAACTATCCTACACATGATTTGAAGATGGCTACAGTGGTATTTAATCTTAAGATTTGGAGGAATTACTTATACGATGAAATTTATGATAATTATATCGGTCATAAGAGCTTGAAGTACATTTTTCAATCGAGAGATCTAAATCTTCGACAGCATCAGTGGATGGAACTACTTAAGGATTATAACTGTGCTATCTTGTATCATCCTGGAAAAGCTAATGTTGTGGTTGATACTATGAGAAATAAATCTATGGATAGTTTGGCACATATAGCTCTTGGAAAGAGATAATTGGCAAAATATATGTAGAAAATTGAAGGCAAAGGTGTCAGTTTTGGTGTTGGAAAGTTGGGGGTATTGTTGGCTTAAGGTGAAGCTAAATCTTCTTTGGTAGAGCACATAAATGCCACTCAATATGAAGATGTGCAGTTATGCTAATATCGATATGAGGTCCTAGCTGGTCAAAATATGACAATGAGTGTTTACTATGATGGTATTCTCCAACTGGGTAACTGCTTATGTGTACCAGATGTATATATATGTAACACCCCAACTTAGGATAAGGAGTTGAGTCCATAAGAGGGGGTATATTTAACACCCCAATTTAGAATAAAGAGTCACATATCGGCAAAACATAGAAGAGATATTGGGTATATAAGAAATCAAGCCTTTCACTCTGGTGATGCGTTTTAAAGTTATACGGGACTAGGCCCAGAGCGGACAATATCACTAGTAGGTTTGGCTGTTACATAAAATGACCTAGAGAAATACACGAAAACCAATCTAGTACGCAAAGTATTAATATGTGGGGCAACCACAACAATGGGTTGGGCCACAAGAAACTAAATCTATAAGTAGTAGCCTGCCCTGGCAGCTATGCACCACATACATTCCAAGGACCATCCAGTGTACCTAATAAAATACCATTTTGAGAAATGCCATTCAAATAGATCAAAAGATTAACTAACGGATCATGTAATATTGGGGTATCCATGAAACTTGAGGAACATGAGTTGGTCCCACATCCTCTGGCTAATAATCTACCTTCTCATGTCTAATACCAGGCTCGAGAGAGGTTTTTCTATCCTTTTATCTAGCTAGAGCAACTTCTCATGCCCGACCTCCACCTCTGACTCGACCACGACCCCTGTTCACCCCCTGCTTGGGGGCTGTAACACCCCAAAAATCCAAACCATTATTATAAACATGCATTAAGTTCATCCAAATTCAAACCTCATATTTTATTAGTTTCATTAGTGATTTAGATATATATTAAGGTCACAAATAGCTCCTAGTTTATAGAAAATTCAAAACATCCCTTAGCGATTAAATTCTTGTGAAGTATATAATTATAGTCAGATTCAAATGAGAATAACTTTTGGTATACTAAGAATTTTTTGTCTCAAGACCCATCATCGAATAGATATATCTTTCCAACTATACCAATTTTCCTTTAATCTTATATTCGAGTGAGAAGTTATGGCAAAAATATTGAAGCACTGTCAAAGATACCTAGACTACGACTCGTAATGTCTCATAATAAATCATTAGGAGAGAATCCTAACTTGGGTAGTATAGGATGAAATTGGGTTTCAGACTGTAGTACCCCATACTTTTGCTAGTTCGATTCAGCTTATAGTGCATGCATAAAAGGCTTAGAACCTAAAATTTTCACAAAGTGTTGGAGACTTGGTCCTATTTTGTCCTCTTAACTTTGAAGATTTTTAAATTGACCTTTACGACCCCGAGATATAAGTTTTTTAGTTACTCATGTTTAGGGGTGTAAGGAGTATATCTCAGAAAGTTTCGGATTTTTTGGACGAGGATTGGGGTACGTTTGGATTTCAATTCTAGAACCTCACCGCGATAGTGGCGCGTCGCGGTGTGTATAGCGATGAGCCCTTCATCGCATCGTGGTGAAGGTGCTTTAGTCTAATTTTTGATTTATAATTTGAATGCATGTGTCATAATCTTTATCATAGTGTGTGAAGTGCTTATGAGGTGAAGAATGTTCATAGAAATCACTTCGAACAAAGTTGAGCTAAGAGCCTTTGATTCCACCAAAGTTTGGTATTCGATTCAACAAGGGCTAACTTTGAACGTGTATAACATTTGACATATAAGGGATTTTTTGTAACGCCCTGGAAATGGGTCCTGAGACGTCACACAGTGCTCAAGACTACGATTAGCCTCAAGCTAACCCTGGAAGCTTCTACTAAATCTGTAACTCAAAATAGCGAAATATAAACATATAATCAATATGGAAATTTGTCTGATCTAAACTGAAATTATCTAAACATAATATCTAAAATTATTAGACTCAAAAGTCTAAAAACTCAATGTTGGAAATCTAATTTATGTATAGCAGTCTGACAAGCCTCTACTACTAACAACTAGAGAGCCACTGGAACAAACCCCCAGCCAACTTAAACTGACTGAAAATATTGAATCAACTACTCTAGTAAGCTAAAAAACTGAATAACTGGATCCCCGAACTATGAGGACTCACCAATTGTCGGAATGTAGATGGAGATGCTCGAAATCACTCATGTTGCTGAAACTGAGCACCTAAACCTACATTATTAAATAATGTAGCACATAGACGTATATGTGGATCAGTACTTCTAGAATGTACTGAGCATATGGGGGTGAATTCATAAGTAAAATAGTGAGGGACTATATATATTTTTCTTATAAACAATGCATGCTAAGTAATAATGGCTCACTTAGGCTTAAGTAATTGAAAACTGTAATCATAAATCATGAATGATACAACATACTATATAAATGTTGTGAGCCACCACACTTAGTTCTAAATTTGTACTTGAAATCTATTTTCAAATCATACATGCTGTGTAAAAAGACTTGCCTCTGTATCTATAAACTGAAAGCTAAAATCTAGTAGCTAATGTCTTACGTAAAACAGTATCTGAATTAAATCATGAGTCCTTACACTTAGTTTCTCAAAACTTTTCTATTATTCTTTTCTATTAGAATTACTCTTTTCTGTAGAGAGGTTCTTCTAACTAACATACACTATGTGAGCTATCATAGTGTCCAACGTCTAGTTCCCTCATGGGAAAATCTCACGTTGGGGAGAGGTGTCATACTTTTACCAAGGATTATAACCTAAGCTAAGCGATCACAATCTATAATTGTCATCCATATAGAAATGAGAATAATCTGATAATTTGAACCTACGTTGGCTCATAGTTCTGGGGCATGTAAACATACCAAACTAGGTGCTAAATACTACTCCCTTTAATCTGTATGCTCATTCTGTAGGAAATTCACTTTTAAAACCATTATTAGAGTTTATAATGAAAACCACTTGTGTAACTATTTACTGTAAATTGTAATTAAAATAGTAAAGTGGATTTCATATCTTAACTGAGGATCAAAAGATCAAATCTTGACTCAAAAACTGAGTATAAACTAATCATAGGATGCTTAAAAGCATGGTCATTCTTGAAATATCAACATTCAAACTAGGGCATAGTAACTCATGCATCAAGTTCATATCAAATCATCATAAAGTTCATGCTTAATAGTGAAAGCTTGCAAATTCAATTCTAAATGTGAAAAATAATGTCACACGCATAAAAATACGAAAGTGGACATCCAATTCAACATCTAAATCACTTGTAACATCATAATCTTCAAATAATGATGAGTGGGTACAAAACCTAGACTGAAATTCATATACTTTCATGTAAAATTCAACTTTAAAACTAATTTTGGGCACAAGGATAAAAGAATTATCCTTGTTCATAACCCCGCAAACCTTAATTGATGAATAAATGAAGAAGCTTGAACTTTGAGTTCCTATTTGTGTTTTTGAAGATTGTTTCTTGAAGATCTTGAATTAGGAAACTTGAATCTTGGGTTATCTTGAAAAAAGATGGTGGAATTTGGATTTTTTAAGGTTTGAAATTTGAAGTTCTAGGATTTCTTGGAGAGTAATTTGATGAATTATGAGCGTATTAGGCTTAGAATAGGTTTAATCTAGTATTTTTCACGAATTGGGGGATGGAGAAAAGACTAAGTTGCCCTTTGGAAAATTAAGTTCGGAACTAGAATCCCGATTTTGGGCCTCAGTGCGATGCGGTGCCTTTGTGGTGGCTTACTAGAACAAGGACGAGTGTCATTTTGCACTATGAAGCAACACATTGCTATCATGTTGCGTCATTGGAAAAAAGATGAGTGCGATTTTGGGCTCTAGCGCAATGCGGCATCTGCTCCACCACAATTTCTAGCGCAACAATGGCCAATCGCGGTGAGCTACTAGAAAGGGACGAATGGGATTTTGGGCTTCACCGTGACAAAGTGTAATCGCGGTGCTTTACTGGAAAGAGGACGATTGCGAATCTGCCTTCCACCACGACGCCGTGCTATCGCGTTGAACTACTATTTCTCACTAAAAATTCCATAACTTCTCAGTCGGGTATCAGATTTAAGAAAATTGGTATCATTGGAAAGTTAATTTAATTATCTATAATTTGGTGGGTCTATAGCTGGAAAATTCTACACGTATCAAGAGTTATATATTTTAAAATTTGACCCTTGACACATTAGGAGCTAAATGGGACTAAGAAAGTACAGGGTATTTTATTTCTCATCTCAAGACCCACCAAATTGTAGATAATTGAATTAGCTTTCCAACTATACCAATTTTGTCTTAATCTGATACCCAAGCAAAAAGTTATGATCGTTTGTTCAGAACCAATAGGCCACCGCGATTAGACCGCATCGAGATAAGCCTTTAATCCGCATTGTAGTTATGAAATTTTGGTTTAAATAATGGAGGGGCAATTGGGTCTTTTCCCAGCTCAACTCAATTCGCAAAAACACGGCCTAAGGCTTCAGTTAAGGTATTATATGCCCATATTCTCCAAATTTCCTCTTAAGAGGAAACCCTAATCATCCCCAAGTTCATCCATTCTGTCATCTTCTCTTCAAGAAAAAACAAGAATTTAAGTTCCCTAATCTAAAAATCTAAAGAAGCTTTTAAGATCATCTCCAAGGCTTTCAAGGTAAAGAATTCTCCACCAAGTCAAGTCTATTAAGGTATGCGGGGTTATGAACAAGGGTATCCTTTTACCCTTATGCCCAAATTGCATGATTTCAAGATTTTATTTAATTGTTTTGAAGTAGGGTTCATACCCAAGAATGTATATTCTTTAAGCATCTGATTTTCATGAGATTTAAAGCTTTAAGTATATCAAAAGTTCTTATGTTTATGTTTTAACTTACATGATTTATATTATGAATGAGATTGCACTATCTTTACTTGTTATTGTTGAAGTATTTCAAGATTGTTATTGAGCATGAAGTTTTATTATGAATTGACATGAGTTTAAAGCATGGGTTTTAAGCCCTAAGTTTAAGTATTTAGATTTTAAGAAGATTATGCTTTTAAGCATTCTTTGATAAGCTTATATCAAGATTTAAAGCAGGAACTGATATTTTGATCCTAAGATAAGATAAGGAATCCATATTTGTTCATTTTGATCATAGTTTAAAGCAAAGAGAAGCATAACTGATTTTTATTATAAACCCTTATGCTATTTTAAGATAGATTCCCTAAAGTATGAGCATATAAGTAAAGGAGTAGTATTTAGCACCTGAGCATATAAGTAAAGGAGTAGTATTTAGCACCGAGTGGGTATGAGTCCAAGGTCTCATGACCCAAAACTACGAGTCACCATAGGTTTAAAGTCCCAATATAGGTTAAGTATAGTGATCACTTAAGTTAAGGTCCTATTCTAATGGCAAAGGTAGGATAGCTTTCCCCAACGTGAGCTCTCCATACCGTGGGTAAGACGTTACACTCTATGATAGCTCACATAGTGTATGTCGGTTAAAAGAACCTCCCTAAGAAAGTGTAAAAGAAAAGCTTTTAGAACTAAGTGTTATGGCTCACAAAGTTCATACTTATGCTTCATTAGTCATGTTTATGATTTTACAGTTTTTGTTTTATTCAAGCCCAAGGTGAGTCATTTACACTTAGCATGCATTATTTGAAAGTTTATATGGATATTCAACTATGGTTTTACTTATGCATTCACCCCCATATACTTAGTACATTCTAGAAGTATTGATCCACATATATGTCAATGTGCTACATTGTCTTATAATTGATTCGAGGGCTCTAGTCAATTATAGTTTGAGTGGCATCTTGTTTTCTTTATTCAGTCGTATTGATCAGGGATAGTTGGAGGTCATGTCTCAGCTACCTATAGTCAGTATCAGGGATAGTTGGGGATCATGTCTCAGCTACCTATAGTCAGTATTAGTAGAGGCTACATAGACAGTCAGTATGGTTGATGTATTGAATTTTTGTTTTATTTTGTATGCCCAGAGTTGTAATCTTTTTTTATAGTTTTGGTTTTGAACATATTCAGTAAAGACTTCTCTTCCGCTTGCTTCCTTAAGATTTATGTAACATATTTAGTTGCTCACAAATTATGCCAGTATAAGGGTTAGCTTGGAATCACTTGTGGTTTTAAGCACTGTCTGACATACATGGGGCAGTTTCGGGGCATTACACTGACCACGAATCAAGTCATGACTCATGGCCAAACCCTACGAGTCGTGATCTACGTCGTTAGGACTACTTCCAGGCAACTTCCAAATGGTTTTTAAAGGGTTTTTGATCTTTTCCAACTTTTTTAACCCCAAAACTATGTCGTTTAAGATATTTTAAGGCTAAATAAAAAGCCAAAACAACCCCAAATCCCTCATTCTTAACACAACACCAAATTAATTTATAAACACATGATTTTTCTTTTCTCCCAAATCATGAAATTGGGGTTTTCATCTCCAAGTTCAAATCCCCAAAACATCTATTCAAGAATCAAAAGTAATTAGGTATGTGGGGTTTAAACAAGGATAAATTTCCATCCTTGTGCCCAAAAGCTTTAGTTTTTGCGATTAAATTTATGAGATTCCAATTAGGGTTCATACCTAATTTCCATATTTTTTAGATTATGACATTATCATGTGAATTAAAGTTCAGTTAGCACAAGAATATACCTTAGCATTCATATTTTCGCTTATATGATTGTTATTATACGATGAATTTTAGTATTTTTGACATGAGTTCATACGAGATGGTGAAAATATATGATTTCCAGCCTGATTTAGTCAGTTTACACATATGAGCTTATGAATTTATCATGATTCTCTCAGTTTGCAAGAAGTTCAAACTTACTATTTTAGATTACCATAATATGGTTTAGACTTTAGTTTTGATTTTATGATCTTAGACATGATATGAAATTCATACAATTTTCATGAGTATGAGTTATTAACAAAAGCATGATTGACTTTTAGATTTACAAACTCACATACTTATTTTATGGAGAATTTCATCAGTATGAGCATTTAGTATATATTCTGGGGGGTAGTATTTAGCATTGAGAGGGAGGTGTGGATTTAGTGCATCCTATTTTCTAAAATTATGTGCCACCATAGGTTTAAAGGCCTCGCCAGAGAGCGTCCCCCTTGCCCAATATGAGCCCAGTACTCCAGTTCAGGTTCTACTCCGATGGCAAGGATAGAACAACCCTCCTCAACATGGGTCAGATGTTGGACTCTATGCTATCTTACATGGTTTATGTTGGTTATGAGAATTTCCCACAGAAAAGACAGTTTTCAAAAACTAAGTGTAGTAACTCACCCAGGTTATCAGATTATGTTGGTTACTCATGTTTTATGATATTTCAGCTTTCAGTTTATTTCAGTCTCTTGGTGAATCTATTTGCACTTAGCGCGTATGTTTTAAGATTATGTATTGATTTAGTTTTACTTATTGCATTCAGCCCATATGCATTAATTTAGTTTTACTTATTGCAATCACCCTCACTTACCTAGTACATTCCATAAGTACTGACCACATATACGTCAATGTTTTATAGTCCACACATCATAATCAGACAGTTCGCAGCTTCCAGCCAGCAGGTGATGAGTTCTCTTGATTTGAGGACTCGAGTCAACTACCATTCCAGTATTATATGTTTTATTCAATTGTATTGATTAGGGATAGCTATGGGTCATGTCTTGGCTACCTATAATGAGTATTAGTAGAGACTTCATAAACAACCAGTTAAAGTTGATGTATTCCATTTCAGTTTTCTTATGTATAATCCAGTGATGTAAATGTCTTAAAATAGTTTTGGAATGAATAAATCCAACTAATGATAACTATTCCGCTTACTATTTTTAGTTTTACGCAGTTTATTCAGTTGCTCACGAGTTATGCCAGTATCATAGGTTAGCTTAGGATCACTTGTGGTTCTAAGCACTGTGTGACGTCCAGGGGGTAGTCTCGGGTTATTACAAACTTAATATCCAAGCACAGAGTTTAAGTGTCCTAGGCTTTCTACAAAGCCCTATTCTAGTAGAGTCTTGTGGAATGGTACGGAGACTTCTGTACTTTTTTTGAGAGGCTATTCGGAACTTAAGAAATATTTCCCTTTTCCGTGCTCTAGATTGTGCAGTAAGATTGTTCTCTTAGAAACTTCATCGATTTGTGTGTTACTCCATAATTCTCTATCTATGACTTATTCTTGAGATAACATGAGTAGTAAATTTCAATAGCTCCTGAGATGATGCTCTCAGATTTATTATCAGTAACTTCAACAATTGCACAAAGGGTTTGGAAGGAGCCCGCTACTATGTTTAAAGTCCTTTAATTTAAAAGCTTATGTCCTCATCTATATGAGTTGTGTAGTTAAGACATAATATGATATGTATTCAGATTCCTCATTAACTCTTCAATATAGATAGCGCTCGTGAAAGGAGAGAGTACGCTCCTGAATTATTAAAAAGAGTTTGCATTTAAGGAATACTATAACTTAGGGGGTTATGATCCATAAGTAGTAGAACATCCTTAGCATTGGAAGTATGGGTTTAGAAGTGTAGCGATAAGAAAAGTGGAGATAGTGATTGATTAAAAGGATATAGGTGAATCTATGCATGTTATTGAGTTAATATTAAGGTGATATATTCTTATGTGTTAACTAAGGGGTAGTGAATGTGGTGTCAATTTCATGGCGGAAGGTAGAGAAGGAGATAGTAGTTAAGGTGATTTGTCGTATGCTTGAAGTAGGAAGGGAGTTCTTGTTGGTAGTTCATTGTACTAGAAAAACATAGGTCATTAATGAAAGTATTCTATTGTTAAGGAATGTTAATATGGGTTCACTTTGTGACTGTGGAAAAGAGATTGATTGATGTTTGTAGAGCTAGGAGTATAATTTAGATATATGGATAGAGAAGTAGTTGTGATGTGTAAAAGGAGGATATTCTAATGGATTATAATAAGATAGACTATATGATTATGATCAATTATTGTTATTATGAGGTTCTAGTAGACTAGTGTTTCTTAATATTTTATTTTATAGCTGCCAAGCAAGAATAGTGTATGAGGTTGTTTTGTTAATCATGTCTAGTACTAGACACTAAGTTTGAACAGTGGAAGATAATTAGGATGGAAATAATGCTTCCAGGGGTTAGTGATGCTAGTTATATGAAAGTGATCTAGTAGGCTTGAAACAATGTATGCAAGAGCTTAAGTTTATTTATTTACAATTAAGTATGATGTAGAAGTATACCCTAGGTGATATGGAGTTGAATTATTTTTTAAGATTATTAATTATCGTGTGTGCTTAGATAGTACCCTTGAGTTACTAAGTATGAATAAGGCTAGTTATATAGTATATGGTGTTCTTAATATCTAAGTTAAGCGTTATTGTTTGTCGATGTTGAGATTTTTGGTATAATTTTGATTCTCATGGTTTAGGAAAAAATATAATTTTAGAGGTGTGATATTAGTAAATTAAGAAGAAAGAGGTAGACTATGTGATTAGTAAGATAGGTATGTTGGTCGAGAGGAGTGTCAGTATATAATGATGATTGTTCAAGCTAGAGAAAGTTAAGGATGATATATAAGAAAGGAGTATCCAAGAATGAAGTTATTATTTTCCAAATATATTTTATTCGGGTGAGTTGGGCATTTATGTGTAGGTCGTTAGAGTGAAGAAATTATGGCTAGTCTTGGGGATATGGAGTAGACCAGTAAGCTTAGAAAGTTGTCTTTAATCTAAGGGGGAGATGATAGGGTAAATAAGTAAATCAAGTTTAGAGAATTAGATTGTGATGCATGTCAATAAGAGTTGTGATGAGAGTGTGATCCATTCTTATATAGCGTATTCCTTTCCTTGAATTTTAATTATTATGGCACCTTATCTATGTTTTGCGTGATAGAGCCATGCTTGTGACCAATGCTTATATACTTCATGCATATTCAAGTTCATTCTCAGCTTCTGTGATTCAAGTTATCCCCATAAATCTATGAGTTTCACTTTTATGTTAAGAAACTTTTGATAAGTATGAACCCATGTTTTAGAGTGTGCTCATTTTTTAGAACTCATGTTGCACCCTTAGTGACCCGTAAGTTTCATATTATGACATGTATGTCCTCAGTTTAGAACTCTTTAATGAATTCATGCCTTTGATAAGCCAAAGTTAAGTGTCAAAGTTATGTATACTATTTTTTTTCATGCTTTAGGTCCTCATGTTCTAGCCCTTCAGTGACATCTTCTTATATTAAAATAGTGGTGATGAAAATGGATGAGCAATGGTTTAGATGAAAGAGGGTAGATGACCAACATTAGGGAAGATTATTGTATGCTTGTTTTATCTAAGGCTAAAGTGTGCAGGGAGATTGACGCAAAGCGTTGGTATATATCATAGTTAGTTGAGAATTCTAGGTATGTCTTCTTGGGGATAATGCATGAAAGTCGTAGGTAATAGAGAATATGGGAAAATTAATGATAGGTTTGAATGTCATGTTGGTTTATAAGTCGATAAATGAAATATGCACTAGTAAATTCATAGTAAAAGTTCAGAGTTAGTCATTAAAGTGGTAAGGCATGTTATGCTTAGGATAAAAGCTCTGAAAAGACATAAAATATTGAATCCCATGGTTTAGGTTAGTAATATGGAATTATATGCAGTACCTTGTGATTTTGAGTTAGGCTTAAACATGGTGAGCATATATAGTTCAACTCAGACTTTTGTAGGAGGAGTAATCAATACCCAAGTGAAGATTATAAGTGGTGTCAAATGAAGTGTAGTATTTAAGAGGAAAAGTATAGTTGAGGGGTATTTGAGAAGTGTGGCTAAGCTTGAAAGTTAGCAGTTGCGTTGCCTAAGGCATAGTAATTTTATTCTAGCTTATGTTCTATATTCCTAGAGTCCATGTTATAGAGTTTTAGCCATGTTACGATTCCTTATTCAGATATCTCACTCATATCATGCCCAAAATTCTTTTCTCCCTAATGTTATTAGAACTTCTTACAAAGAGTGCTGAAGAAATACTTCGGTTGAGTTATAACTTTAAGTATAAGTCAGTCCTTATAGTCAGTAATTTAGTTTCGCAATCAGACAGATAAGTTTCTATAGTTTTTCATTTTTTCATCTAGTCTTACTATATGAAGTTTCATGAATATGCCTATTCCGTGAGGTAATTTATTCACATTCAGGCTAATCGTGAATTCAGTTGAGTCCTTAATCCTAGTTTAAATCAGTCTCAACCATAAAGGATATCTAGATTCAGAAATCAGTATCATGTTTGTTATCCAACTTCGAAATTCAGCAAGATAGTACTAGTGAGTTCCTAAATTTTCAAGTTTCTCAAAGTTTTATTTGGAGATTTAGTCATCATGTCCCTATTCATCTCTTAAAATTCTATGTCAAGGATTACAGCTCTTTTCCTACCCTTTCAGCCAAGTCAATCTTCATTTGAGGACGAATGATCTCAATGGGGAGATATTGTAACACCCCAAAAATCCAAGACATTATTAGAACCATTCGTTAAGTTCATGAAAATCCAAGTCTCATGTTTTAGTAGTTTTATTAGTGATTTAGATGGACATTAAAGTCACAAATAGCTCCTAGCTTATAGACAAGTCAAAACATCCCTTAGCGATTAAATTCTTGTGAAGTATGTAACTATAGTCAGCTTCAAATGAGGATAACTTTTGGTAGACTACGAACTTTTGATCTTAAGACCCAGTATCAGATATATAGTATAATAAGCTTTCCAATGATTCTAGTTTTGCCTTAATCCGATATCGGGGTGAAAAGCTATAGCCAAAATACTGAATCACTGGCAAAGCTGCCCAGACTCGTAATGTCTCATTACGAGTCATTAGTAGGGAGAAATAATTTGGTTAGTAGAGGTTGTAATTGGGTTTCTGACCACGACTCAAGTTATGACTCATGGCCAGACCGTACGAGTCATGACCTAAGTTGGTGGGACTGCTTCTAGGCAGTTTCTAAGGGTTTTTTTTGGTTTTTTTCCACTCTTTTCACCCCAAAATTATGTCGTTTAAGCTGTTTTAAGGCTAAATAAAAAGCCAAAACAACCCCAAATCCCTCATTCTCAACAGAACACCAAATTACTCTATAAACACGCAACTTTTTTCTCCCAAATAAAGGAAGTGAGGTTTTTCATCTCCAAGTCCAAATCCCCAAAATATCAATTCAAGAATCAAAAGTAATCAGGTATGTGGGATTTGAACAAGGATAACCTTTCATCTTTGTGCCCAAAAGTTCTGATTTTTGCAATTAAATTTATGAGATTTCAATTAGGGTTCATACCCAATTTATGACATTATCATGTGAATTAAAGTTCAGTTAGCACAAGAATATACCTTTGTTTATGTTTTCACTTACATAATTGTTATTATGAGATGAATTTTAGTATTTTGACATGAAGTTATACGAGATGGTGAAAATATATGATTTTTAACATGATTTAGTCAGTTTACACATATAAGCATATGAATTTATCATGATTCTCTTTGTTTGCAAGAAGTTCAGACTTACTATTTTAGATTATCATAATATTGTTCAGACTTCAGTTTTGATCTTATGATCTTAAACATGATATGAATTCACACAGTTTTCATGAGTATGAGTTATTAACAAAAGCATGATTGAATTTTAGATTTACAAACTCATATGCTTATTTTAAGGTAAATTTCATTAGTATAAGCATATAGTATATATTTTGAGAGTAGTATTTAGCACTGAAAGAAAAGTATGGATTCACCGCATCCTACTTTCCAAAAACTACGTGCCACCGTAGGTTTAGGGGCCTGTACAGAGAGTGTCCCCCTAGCCCAATATGGGCTCAGTTTAGTGATCACTCTAGTTCAGGTTGTACTTTGATGGCAAGGATAGCACAACTCTCCTTAATATGGGTCAGGCATTGGACTCTATGTAAGTTCACATAACTTATGTCGGTTATGAGAATCTCCTACAGAAAAGACAGTTTTCAAAAACTAAGTGTAGTAACTCACCCATGTTATCAGATTATGTTGGTTACTCATGTTTTTATGATATTTTAACTTTCAGCTTATTTCACTCTTGTGAGTCTATTTGCGCTTAGCATGCATGTTTTAAGATTTTGCATTGATTTAGTTTCACTTATTGAATTCACCCCTACTTACTCAGTACATTTCAGAAGTACTGACCACATATACGTCTGTGTTGCTACAGTGTTTCATAATATAGGTACCAATTGTAGCTCACACATCATAATTAGACAGTTCACAGCTTCCAGCCAACAGGTGATGAGTTTTCTTGATTCGAGGACTCGAGTCAACTAAAGTTCTAGTATTATATGTTTTATTCAATTGTATTGATTAAGGATAGCTAGGGGTCATGATCTGGCTACCTAGTAGAGGCTTCATAGACAGTCAGTCATAGTTGATATATTCTATTTCAGCTTTCTTTTGTATAATCTAGTGATGTAAATGTTTAAAACAGTTTTGTAATGAACAAGTCTAGCTAATGACATTTCTTCCGCTTATTATTTTTAGTTTTATGTATTTTATTCAGTTGCTCATAAGTTATGTTAGTACCATGGATTAGCTTAGAATTTCTTATGGTTTGAAGCACCGTGTGACGTTTAGGGGGTAGACTTGGGTCGTTACAGGGGCTCCAACAATGGGTGTTGGCTCAATCTCCTCAACAACTCTAAATCTAGTCCTCACCATCTGCACAGAAAGAATAGAACACAAGTTTAGGATATTGGACATCAAAAATATGCACGATAAGGAACCGAATTAAAGAAGTTTTCCAAAAAATATCTCATAGCCTTTTGAAAATAGATCCAAAATCAATTTGTAGACTATATTAGATACCTTGCTCTTTTACTTATGAAACCGATGAACCTAGCGCTTTGATCCCAATTTTTCATGACTCAAAATTTTAGGTGATGATTTCACCTATCCCAACCAACCTTGGTAGGAAAGTTGAAAACCTACAACAAATATGAAATACGATATAGGAATAAGTTGAAGTAAATATGAGACTTCTACAATAAAGGTAGGCCATAATAATCATAAATCTGAAATATCTAAAAGAAATACAACTGAATCCCAAAATCTGGTATAACAAGTATAAAGAGCATCGAAGACAATACAGAATTTGATAATATACCACTGTCTACTAATACAAATAAAGATATAAAAGATAGATGGAGGTTGGAACAAGGCTCCAAATGGAGAGCTCACTAGTACTCTAAATTAATTCTCACAACACAAATCAACTATCACAGATCACAATTATACTAGGATCTATACTAAAAGATTACAGAAGTAGGCTACACGTAAAAAGGAGTCTAACGATACCCATTAGGCTACTTTCATTTCAGATCCAAAACTAGTTCAAAAAATCAACTCAGAAAGAAAATGCGTAAACTAAAAATTTTATTTAAGAATCATATTTTTCATACCTCAAGGTTCCTAAATTTGAAAAATCATCGAAAAAGAAGTTGAAATCGGACTTGAAATCAAAAAAAAACTAATTATGCATTTTACTTGGTAAAAATCCCAAAAACTAAGTTTGAAATAAAAGATTTGAAGGTAGATTTATAAAGAAATCAATATAATCGATGAAAATATAAGTTTATTAGAGTTTAACCAATAAATTTGAAGAAATTTCTCTTTAAAATCACCAACAACTGAGCTCCCAAGGTCTAAAAATGGTGAAATGGGATTTTGGACTAAAAATGATTTCAATTTTGTCTAGGTAAATTTTCCTCTTCACGAACCCATGGTCGTGCACGTAAAGACTAACAACCCAAATTGAGTCCTGCAAATGCGATAAACAAAAAAGATATCCCTACATGAAAGCGGTCCCACTATAATGTTTGCAATGAATGGTATTTTCCTTCTCCACGAACACGATCAGGGGCCCTTGATTATAATGAAGGATCCACCTTGCACTAGAAAAATTGCACCCAATAGTTTGAGACTTAAAAAAATAGTCCTAAATGAACCCTTGAAATTATTTTGGGACCCCATAAAAATAATTCAATAATGCTACTAGGCTAATTTTGACATTCCACACTTAATGAAACCATCAAATTTATTAAATGAGGCCGTTTTTAACAAGTTAATTCATGCGATCTTCTTTAGGCTAAATTTAACTAGTTCTCATCTAATAGGTCAAAACTAAATATAAAGGCTCAAAATCTAAACTAACCATGCTAGTAATTCAAAAACGACATTCCAAATCTAATGAAAGTGACAGAATAACCTTTTGACAGTCGAATCATAAAATATTGATCAAAGTCAAACTAAATACTTTAAAGACTTCTCAAAAGCTCAAACTCACTCAAATCATGCCTGAATGCTTTGAGGACCGTGCCAACCAACCACACAACTTATAAATAGCATATAGCAACTGTAGGGAGGGGAAAATGATCAAAGCACAAAAAATGCTAATTATCACAATAAGGGTTGTTACAGTACATTAGGGCGATAAAAGGCATGTATAATAGAGCTAGAATATGGATTAGAACGACAAGAGAAAACTCGAAGCACTTCCCAGTAGAAATGCAATTGCACCATAGATCAATCCTTAATTTGTTCCTCTTTGCCTTGGTGATGGATGAATTGACGTGGTCCATTTAAGATGAGGAGCCTTGGTATAAGTTATTTATGGATGATATAGTACTGATTGATGAGACGCGTGTTGACTAGGCTAAAGGCATAGACAAACTCTGAAGGCTAAAGGGTTCAAGTTGAGCAAGCCTAAAGTAGAGTATTTAAAGTAATATTGTAGTGATATATTGCATGACAGAAGCATGGAAGTGTGATTTGATTCAAAGGTGATTCCTAAGAAAGATAACTTCTAGTATCTTGGGTCTATAATTCAGAAAAATAGGGATAGAGACAATGATGTTACACATCATATTGGACAATGTGGATAAAGTGGAGACTTGTATCTAAGGTCTTGTATGATTAAAGGATTTCACCAAAACTTAAAGGTAAGTTCTATAGAGTGGTGGTTAGACCTATATTATTGTATGGGGTGGAATGTTGGCTGCTCAAACATTCTCATTTTCAGAAGATGCTTGTTGTGGAAATGGGGATATTGAGATGGATATGTAGGCATACTAGATAAAAAAAAAGATTAGAAATAAAGATATTCAAGATAAGGTGGGTGTGGCCCCGTGGTGGAAAAGACGAGAAAAACGAGATTACAATGGTTTAGGCAGGTGAAGAGGCGTGATATAGATACTCTAGTGAGGAGGTGCGACAGGTTGAATATAGTAGGTGTGAGAAGAGGTAGAGGTAGGCTGAAGAAGTATTGGAGAGAGGTGATTAGACAAAACATGATGCAACTTAAAGTTATTGAGGACCTAACCTGGGATAGGAGGGTGTGGAATGTGTGTATTAGAGTACACAGTTAGTAAGGTAGGAGTGTTTGTGCGCGTTTTGTGGTCTTGGGTTTTTTGGTGTTTGTCATTATACTAGTTGTAGTATTGTAATCCTTGTGATGTCTATTATATAGTTTGTTGTCTATTATATTTAAATTATCACACTATTTTGTTATTGTTTGTGTTTCCTTCTTATAGATTTTGCATTGTTTCCCTTGTTAGTTGCTATATTTTTTATCATTGTTTTCTTCTTCTTCATACCTGAAATTGCTACAGGTAAGCCGAGTGTCTTACGAAAATAGCCTCTTCACTTACACGAGGTAGTGATAAGGTTTTCATATAACTTGTGAAATTTCAATAAATATATTGTTGTTGTTGTTACCCATAAATTTATTAGGAATTTTAATGTAAAATTTACTCGAATGATGGACATCTTTTGATTGAAACATCACTTGCTAGATCTAGGCCCAAACCAAATTTTCTCGAACACGTGTTGCAGATTTTTTCCTTTCTTTGTAATTTGGCTTCTTCCTCTGAAAAATACGTATTTTCTTTGTTTTAACTGATTTATCTAAATTTAACTTAACATGAAATTTTTAAAAATAAAATTTATTTTTTGAACTTTCTGATTTTAATTAAAGATATATGGAATATACTAAATAATTTTAAATATATTATGTGAAAAATTATGAAAAAGGACTTATTTAGGTAGCACTCACCAGCCCCTCTATATCAGTTGCAAGATTACATATAAATATCTTATAATAATTATTATTTTTTACTTACTTACCTATCACACATTTTTTACGAAAATTATTTTTCTTCATACTAACCACACCCATAGGAGTCGTTTGGTGTAGGGTATAAGGGATAAATAGTTTCGGAATAAACTGAGGGACTATTTTATTTTATATTTAGTGTGAGGTATTAGTTGGTACCAGAATTATTTATCACATCATTTACACTATAATGGCAGGATAAATTATCCATATACATGATAGAATAACTAATCATGTAATTAATTATTCCAAGATAACTTTTTTCCAGCCAAATGAACCCTTAAAGTGCAGGCCGAAAAGTAAAAAACATCTTACCTTTTTTCCTCTCTTCTTCCTTTAATGACATTTATGTCTTTATCACGATCTTATAAGAGGAAGTTGGGATGCCAAAGCAGGCAAGAGGTCAACATGCCTGCTTTGGCATTTCAAGGGTATTTCTGAAAGATTGCAATTGTATTGGTGGAAAAGCCTATGGAGCGTAGGTGCTTTGTTTTATGAAAAAATTCACAAATAGCAAACTTAAGTCCATAAGTAGCGCTCCATAGCAACAGTTTCATAATTATCTAAAATAATAATTTGTATTTTATATTTTTTATTTTTTTTAATCATAAAATACATATACAAATGAATCAACGCCCCTTATTTTTCTCAAATCTGTTGAGATAAATAAAGAATGATTTAACCACTACAATTATGCCATAATATAAATTTAAGGATTCTTTTTTTAAAAATGATTCTTATTAAAGGAATATCTACTTTATTTTCAATAGCTCAATTCAAATTCAAATCGATTTCACTGTATATTTTCTTTTCTTTATTATTTTCAAAATAAATCATATTTGTTGATACAGATATTCAATTCCAAACTTGATTTTGAGATCTTTCGTATATGTATTTCACCATATTCAATTGGCTTTATTATTTTGTTCGAACTCGATTTTGCTACATTCAAAATTATTCAATTCAGAGTATATTTTGAATGTACTTGTAGAGTTATTTTTTGACAAACTCAATTTTGCTACATATTCAATTCAAAATGGCGATTATGGTATTCAAATTGTAATAATATGTTTTCAGTGTATTTGTATATTTTTTAAAGTGTAATTGTATATTTTTTGTTTATTTATATATTTCGAGTTTATTTTCTGTATTTCGAATGTAACATATATATACAATAAAATACAAAACACATATACATACATATACATATATAATTTATAAAATACATATCTGACATTGTACAAAATACATATCTGACGTTGTACTTTAAAATATCCAAAGCTATATATATAGAGAGAGAGAGAGAGATAGACATATATAATATACAAAATACATATCTGACACTGTAAAATACAATACAAAGACATATGTGGCATTCTAAAGGACACAACATAGTCTAAATACACATCTGACACTGTACAAAAGTAAATATACATATATCTATAATATATTAAAAGTGTGAAGGGCCTTAGAAATATTGTTTGAACTTTTTATCCTTCATTAAAGCACTTCTCTTTAGACAAAATCGTCTTTTTATTATTTTACTCCAATAAATTATAATAGATACGAATAATATTATTTTCCAGTAAGGTTCAAAAATTAAAAAAATAACTTCCGCCAAATTTCCTATCCTTTTTTAGTTATGACACAAAAACCTTCAGGCTGTTCTTTTTTCATTATAACACTTTCAGTTTTCCTGTCCTATTTTGGTTATAACACCTCCACAAAGGAATCCTGAATACAAATCGCATAAGAGTCCTTTTTGGTTATGAATCCCATGCTTCTATAAAAAGAATTACAATTTCAAACTTTTTTTCACCAATTTTGTCGTGGCTGTCTCAAACTGCAGCTTCCAAGTCTTCTTCAATTAATAATGAAATTTTTGTTATCCTGTTTTTGTCAATTGAAATTTTTGTTATCCAGTTTTTGTCAATGAAATTTTTGTTATCTTGTTTTTTTCTTCAACGATTTTGTAGGAGCACTAAATCATCAACGTTCTTCTTCTTCTTTGTTCATCAACTATTTGGTTTAGTAAGAACATTCGTACACAATAACAATGATTTATAGTTTAGTAGGAGTATTATTCATGATGTAAATAATGAAATTTAAGGTTTTCCTATCTATTTTTGTCATCTATGAATTATGCATTCATGTTTTCAAATCAAAACACGCTAACATTATTCTAACACGAATTTAGATTTTCTCTGTGTCAGAAACTATTCTGCATTTGTTATTCTTTCTTTTCTAGTTTAGTGTTATGCACTTAAACGATTTATGCCTTACTTTCATTTTTGAACAGGTTGTTTGGACCATTGCAATTCGTAACAGAAAATTGGTTGTAAGTTCTATTAGTTGAATATTCTCTTTCCTTAAGTTTCGTAGTTAACCAAACTAATTGCTAAAGTGGTTCAAGTTGCTTATTTTTAGAAAAATCTAACTTGGGTTGTCTCCTTTAATTCAGTGTAATTTTATTGTTATGAGACTTAAAATTTGTATTATTTGTAATTTACATGCTTGAATCTACTCTTGTGTTCATAAATTTCTTCTACTCAGGCTAACTATGTATTCACAAATTCAATACGTACCTCCTATGCATTATTATGATTAAAGCTCTGAAGTTGTGTCCAATAAGAAAGAACACTGTTGTGTTACACTATTTGAAGCTACAAAATAATTGTGTATCTGTGACGTTACAACATATTTACAATCAATATTGCAAAAGGTCAGATGATATTTTCATTTAAGTTTTACCATTTATTTGAGTAACAAAATAAGGTTGTCATATGATCATCTACATATTTCACTCATTTCATCCCAATATTAGCAAATTATCTATCAAGGTAAATTAAAATTTTCTACTTGTCACTATACTAACACATAATCTAAATAGCAAAAAGTTATATTATCCAGAAGGCTTGTTATTGGGCCACAAACGTATAAAAATATGACATTGACCAAGATCCCTAATGTAGCACGATAAAGAGCAACCAAAAATAGTCAATCACAAAAAAGACAATACAGTCACATGCTGAAACAGAAATTTTGCAAGATAATGAATAATTAACCAAGAGTTCAAGTTATATTATATAAAAAATACAAAGATCAAACAACGACGAAAGATGGGATTTCACCGACAATAAAACAAAAGTGTACCTGAAGAAGAGAAGTCACGTGTGGAACCCTTGAGTACACGTACAAAATTCTAAAAAAAAAGCAAATTAAAAGACCAATTTCATCAAAGAAATCATGGAAGCAAAATGAAAGAATCCAATATGCACAAAAGACCATAGAAACTGTAACAAACAAAATTGGAACCCACTTGTCTTTTAACTTGAGAAGCTTTAGAAATTGATAAGGAAAGTGAATTGAAAGTTCAACTAGTAACTCTGCTCCTGGAAAATGAAAATCCATATCAGTAAATAAGATCAAAACAATAAAATGCATTCAGAAAAATCTTGACGACTTTACGATGTTTCAGAACACGGTAAACTTACATATTTTGATTTCAATAAATTATCTTTTGCTTGGGTACAGAAAGAAGAATCCACATTTTATCATAAATTGGAGTAGAGTAATGAAGAAAATACATACTTCTTGTAAAAATTGAGAAATTGAGGAGATCGACTCCATTGCAGAGAAAATACAAGAGGTTAAAAGAACTATTGCAATTGACATAGAAGATGAAGATGTTGAGACAGAAATATCAATCAGAAACACCAAAAAGGTTGGAGATGACACCGATTACATAATAACTTATAAAAGAGTCAAAATTGAAAGGAATTAGGAGATTTTTAAGTATAAAGATTATAAACTCAAATATTTTCGTTAATAAGGTTCAACCAATTGGCTGTGGTAAAGTAATGCATCGTTTATGACAATAATGCTCAATATATGTGTAGCAACACTTTCCCTAAATACAAGACTTTAATGCTAGACATTATGCAATTGGATGTCTTCCCCTATCACGTAGATACTGGATCCTAACCACACATACTCAGAAAGAAATTTGTGGCCTTTGAGTTGGCAGGATACTCAATTGATGATATGAAACACAATGCAAGAACCAAATATTTCACAAGGAATGTAAAACTAAAGCATAATATAGTACAGTATTATGAAGTTTCTTGTACTTCAAGAATAACAACAGCATACCCAGTGTAATCCCACTGGGTGGAGATCTGTATAGGGTAGAATAGAGTATACATAGATCTTAATCTATATGCACATTGAAAGTTCCTGCTTCAACTTTACTTCCTCTTTTGGTAGCCGGTATTCGAATAATTCAACTATTGAGATCAAGATCTCAAATGTAACGTGCGCAATTAAGAAGGCACATAAGAAGTTGTCAAATCTCTTTATTTAATTTGTGACAACCTGAGAATATCAGAAGATAGATAATCTGTTGACGAAGAATCACATTGGGGGTATCAAGTTCTTCAAATCTACGCACGCAACCAAGAAGGCGTTTTTGATTACTCTGAGAGTGTCGACTTCACTGTTGAAAATTTATGGGTGGATCCGCTTTATTGATAATCCTCTTCTTTGTGTGATGTTAATCAGTAGGTAACTGGTGCAAAGTTGTTTAGAAAAGGAGCTTTATTGAATATTAGACAACCGAATAGGACCATGATATTCTCAAGTTTCTAATTGAGAATTATCTGATTAGTGCTACTTTGGAGTTTGGTATTTGTTGTCTTGAATCAGTTTGGGCCTTCTCCTTTGGGCCTGTTTTGATTGTCTTGATTCCTTTTTCATTTGGGGTGGAGCCACCTTGTCTTCGGGCTCACTTTTGCTTAATTTATGCAGCACAATTGAAATTTTACTTTTATCATAATAATTTATATTTGTTTTTAATATTTTAATTTATTGACTATTGATATTTCAAAGTACTTCTTACATAAATTTTAGACATATAAATTTTTTTAAAAAAATTAAACCTCCTATATATGAATTCACCGTAAAAGTTCAATAGTTTGAATTACAGTGTTACAATTAAAGTTTAAATATATTTTGGACCTTTTATAGAAAACTTTCGTATTTTAATTACACCTAACTATAGGTAAAATTACTTGCCTTCTAGATCTGGGATTTGCCAGTTGTTTTCTATCATTAGTATAGGTTTTTTTAGGTTTTACATAACATCACCTTACTGCATTATGCTTTGCCATATAAATTTTGACAAAGACTTTTCTTTGTCCGTTTTGACTTGAGATGGAGTATGAAAAAAAAATAGAGATGACTTTTTTTATTTTTGTAGTCTTAGACTAAAGATGCGTAGAATGTATTACCGTCAAATCACTGTATAGTGGCAGCATTTATCCAAAAATTTCATGATTGATAGAGAGGTGTTGTTATATATGTATTCTTACATTGAAGCGTAGATCTCATTTAACTATTAATAATACTATACAAAATTAAAAAGAGCATGAATAGAAAAAAGACAAACATTAGTAGTCTTTTTCACGTGAAGTTATGAAATTTTCTTAAATTAAATATTTGCACTTGAAAGTTAGTATGTGTATGACATCAATGATGGTTATCATAAATATTTTGGTATTTTAAAAATATTTTGAGTATGATGTTATACAGAGAATATTTTTTACAAAGAGTGAACCACTACTATAATAAATGTCATTGATGTTAGGGGTAGAATGTTGTTGTAGAGAAGTAAAGTACAACATGAAAAAATAATTTTGAAAAAAATTAGACCGCTATCGTAAAGTATCGTTATAACGATGTGACGTTATAGAGAGGTCTGACTGTATTTAATCGTGTGGTCTTAAACATGCATTTCTATAGTTTAAATTAAAGAGTTTTCTAATAAGAAAATTGTACATTCTTTTTTAAATGGAATAAAAATAAAGTAACACAAATCTTCTATATACTATATTAAAAGTGTGAAGGGCATTAGATATATTATTTGAATTTTTTGTTCTTCATTGAAAGCACCTGCTTTAGACAAAATCGTCTTTTCAGTATTTTTCTAATATTTAAGAGTTGAAAATTAATTAAATATTTATAGTAAAACTTTTTCTTATTAGAAGTCATCGGAATTAATGACAATAAATATCTTTTTTTCATTAGTTTAAATTTCGAAATCAACTAAATTTGATTTTAAGAAGATTTGAAAAATCTAGAAATAAATATGAAAGTGTTAGAATAAGAAAAATATAAGAAGTACAAAACTTTTAAAAAGTTTTAAGTAAGTAATCAAAGATTTTCTAAAAAATTTAACTTTCAAAAAAAGGAAATGTTTTAAATATAGAAAAAATAAAATAAATGATCGCACTATAAATATTATTCAAATTGATGCGTCTTTCTTAGTCTCTATTAGTAACAAAAGAGGTATCACATCTCAAATGCAAAAGTGAAGATCCATTAACCACTTGAAACTTTCGGTGATAAAATATATATGTGCTTACAATAAAATATATGTTATGTTTACATTATTATTATTATATTAAAGTATGAAAATTTTTCGAGAAGTGATTAAAACTTTTTTCAATTTATTAAAAATTTTCGCCATAGACAAAATCATTTAATTTTAAATAATTAAAAGTTACACGTGCGAGGCACGTGCGAATTAACTAGTAAGTATAAATACATTACATGACCCATATATATACATATACAACAAGTTTTGTATATATGTGCAAATCAGTGCCCACCAACTAAATACATTTGTAAGATATACAAACACCCATACATTACAAAATACAATCATGTTGAAATACTTATATAATACCTCTTCTTGTTCATCCTCTACCAAATTATCTTCAAAAGATTTTTCAGCTTCAGGACTTGGAATTTTCCTGCTTGCTCCAATTTCTTTTGCTTTTCTTTTTTTTCTCTGATTTTTTAGTCGTTGAAAATTTTGAAGAAGATTCTTTTTCAATCCTTTTTCTTTCATAATTTCGGCCATCTTTTCTGGACCGTTACGATGCTTCGACCTTACCTCTTTAATGCTCACTAATTTGACTGTGTAGGCTAAACCTGTCAACTGGGTGGGGATGGCCCATTCTGTCCTGATAAGCTCAGCCCGTTTAAAGGTTTCGGCCTGGTCGGCCTCTGGGTTACTGGGACGACGGTCTCGGGCTGGGCCGTCTTAATTGACAGACCCAGTGGACCGGCACAGTAACAAAAATTGGACCAAGCCCACCAGTTACCCGGACCGGCCCGGTTTAAAAAAAATAGCAAGTAGCCATTAGTGGGCCATTGGACCGTTGAAGCCCAACAACATTATAGCCGTTCGGACCTTCCAACGGCCAATTCCCACTTTTTGGCTTTTTATTTAAAAAAAATTAATTCAAAAAAATTTCTATAAATACCCTACAATTTCAAATCATTTTCCACACAAATCTTATTCTCTCAATCTCTCTCAAATATTCTAATTATCTACTAAAGTGCTCAACTTTATTTTTTAATTTTGCGATTACAAATATCAAGTGGAAGTTTTTTCAAGTCGCAACTTTTGGATACTTTTATAATTTGGTATTGTGGTTCAATCTCTTACTTTTAACTTTTAATTAGTGTATTAATTGTTGAATATATTTTTTTTATTATTTTTGTGTATTTTGATTATTTTTTAGTTTAATTTATAATATGGATAAAATAAGAAATCTCGGTAAAAGTGTCAAAAAATTTATCCCAGAAGTGGTAGTGGAAGTAAAAAAATGAATTGGTGGCGGTTTCGGTAGAGATAGTTTAAGTACTAGATATACCTGTGTGCCTCCGGTACCAGTTAGTCAACCTTTTGAGGAAGAAATAAGTATAGGTATTCACGATATGAATTATTTAGAAGCTCAAGAAAATTATGGTATAGAAGAAGAGAATGAAGTAGACGCGGTTAATTTAGATGAAGATGATGAAAATATTGGTGAGACATTTCAAGTCGAAAATATTAATGTTAGATCTAAATCGGTTAATCTTCATCCCTGTCATGCCCCTACAAGATCTCGTAGAAAAACTAGTATTGCATGAGAATTTTTTTTTGAAAATAGATGGAGAAACTAAGGTGAAATGCAATATTTGTGAAATTATATATGAGCATAAAATCAGAGGCAATAAAGGGGATATGGGTTCGTTGATGAGACATTTAAGAGATAGACACGCAAGAGAGTTAACTATTGCACAAAGTGGTGAGATTATTGGTGGGCCAGCACAAACAAGATTGAATCCAACAACCGGTCAATTGGTTAAGAATTATAATAAAATGAAGGACTGGAAAGAAATAGCGAAAATGATAGTTGTGGGTTGTTGACCTTTCACTTTTGCTTCTTCGGATGCTTTTATTCATTACTAGTTTAGGTGTACGTGCCTCGCGCGTATACCTCATTTTATTGAGTTCAAACATTACACTAAATAGGATATTTGTTTAAATAATAAAGATGAATACAATAATCAAATTCAACTTCTTTTGGAGAATTTATTTAATTAAACCTAGCCTTCACCAAAAAAAGTTTTTCAAAACCGATCGACATTCATCTATCACCTAGAAATTGCAATAAAATAATACGATGATAGAGACACCAAAATAATATAATTAAATCTAATCTTTACACAAAAATTTTCTCAAAGCCTTCTGACACTCATTTACCACCTGTAAACTATAAAACAAATAATAGGATAATAGAGATATCAAAATAATACAACTAAACTTAACCCTTACACAAAAAAATTTCAAAACAGAGATATAAATACAATACAATTAAACCTAATGTAACGCACTAAAAATGGGTCCCGAGAAGTCACAGGGTGCTCAAAACTACGAGTAGCCTCAAGCTAATCTTGTAAGCCTTTTACTAAATCTGTAGCTAAAAATGGGGGAATATAAAGATATAATCAATGCGGAAATCTGTCTGATCTAAGCTGAAATTATTTGAACATAATATTTGAAAATACTTGACTTAAAAGTCTAGATAACCAACACTAAAAATCTGAATTTTAACTAGCAGTCTAACAAGTCTCTACTACTAATAACTAGAGTGCCATTAGGACAAGCCCCCAACTGACTCGAACTGACTGAAAATACTAAATCAACTACTATAATAAGCTAGAAAATCTGAAATTCTGAATAACTGGGTTCCCAAACTATGAGGACTCACCAACTGTTGGGATGTAGATGGAGATGCTCGAAATCACTCACGCTGCTAGAACTGAGCACCTGAACCTACATTATTAAATAATGTAGCATATAGACGTATATGTGGATCAGTACTTCTAGAATGTACTGAGCATATAGGGGTGAAATGCATAGTAAAACAGTGAGGGAATACATATATCTTTCTCATAAACAATGCGTGCTAAGTAATAATGGCTCACTTTGGCTTCAGTAATTGAAAGTTGTAATCATAAATCATGAATGACAAAATATACTATATGAATGTTGTAAGCCACCACACTTAGTTCTAAATCTGTGCTTGAAATATATTTTTCAAATCATACATGCTAAGTATAAAAAGGACTCACCTCTATATCTGTAAACTAAAAGTTGTAATCTCATAGATAATGACTTATATAAAATAATATCTGAATAAAATCGTGAGGCTTTACACTTAGTTTCTAAGAGATTTTCTATTAGTTTTTACTCTTTTCTGTAAGGAGTTTCTTCTAATTGACATACACTATGTGAGCTATCAGAGTGTCCAATATCTAATTCCCTTATAGCAAAATCTCACGTTGGGGAGTGATGTCATACTCTTGCCAAAGAGTATAACCTAAGCTAAGTGATCACATCTGTAACTGTCATCCATATAAAAATGGGAATAATCTGATAATCTAAACCTATGTTGGCTCATAGTTATGGGGCATGTGAATATACCCAACTCGGTTCTAAATACTACTCCATTTAATTGGTATGCTCATTCTGTAGGAAATCCACTTTAAAACTAGTATAAGGGTGTATAATGAAAACCAATCATGCATCTGTTCACTTTAAACTATAATAAAACTGTAAAGTGAATTCCATATCTAAGATGAGGATCAAAAGAGCAAATCTTGTTCAAAATCTGAATATAAATTAATCATGGGATGCTTTAAAGCATAATCTTCTTGAAATATCAACATTCAAACTAGGGATTAATAACTGATTCATCAATTTCATGTCAAATCATCATAAAGTTCATGCTAAATTCTGAAAATCTTGATAATTCAATTCTAAATCTTAAAAATAATGTCACACGCATAAAAATACGAAAGTAGACATGCAATTCAACATCTAAATCACTTGTAATATCATAATCTTCAAATAGTCATGAGTGGGTATAAACTCTAAACTGAAATTCATATAATTTAATGAGAAATTCAACTTTAAAACTAATTTTAGGCACAAAGATGAAAGAATTATCCTTGTTTATAACCCCGCATACCTTAATTGATGAATAAATGAAGAAGTTTGAACTTTGAGATCCTATTTGTGCCCTTCAAGATTGATTCTTGAAGATCTTGAATTGAAAATCTTGAATTTGGGGTTATCTTGGAAAAAGAATGGTGGAATTTGGATTTCTTGAGGTTTAAAATTTGAAGTTCTAGGGTTTCTTGAAGAGAAATTTTGATAAAAATCAGCGTATAAGGCTTAGAATAGGTTAATCTAGTGTTTTACACGAATTGGGGTTTTGGGAAAAGACTAAATTGCCCTCTGAAAAAATAAGTTCGGAACTGGAAATTCTTGATTTTGCACCGCGGCGCAATGTGGCATTACAGAGGCTTACTAGAAAATGGACGAGTGCCATTTTGGGCTCCGGCGCGAAGCGGCATAATCACATTGCGTCACTAGAAAAGAATGAGTGTCATTTTACACTCCACCGCAATTTCTAGCACGACACTAGACAATCGCAGTGAGCTATTGGAAAGGGACAAACAGGATTTTGGTATTCACCGCAATGCAGAGTAATTGCGGTGCTTCACTAAAAAGAGGAAAATTATGAATCTGCCTTCCACCGCGACGTGGTGCGATCGCATTAGCCTACTGTTTCTCACTAAAAGTGTCATAACTTCTTAACTGGGTATCGGATTTAGGCAAAATTGGTATCGTTGGAAAGATGATTCAATTCTCTACAATTTGGTAGATCTAGAGCTGGAAAATTCTACATGTATCAAGAGTTATTTACTTTTAAAGTTGACCCTTGACACCCTAGGAGCTAAACGGGACTAAGAAAAGTGTGGGGTATTACAATATATCCCCCTTGAAAACATTCATCCTCGAATGAGACTAGTTAAACTGAGGATACTGAGGAACTGAGGCTATATGCTGGCATACACAACTAAAACAAAACTACATGACTGAATCTAAATCAAACTGAGCAACTAAACTAATCTGCGAATGCATAACTTGATATGAAGATAATCACATGGCTGAAACTGTGACATGTCTATTTCTGCTTCCCAAGTAGCACCCTCAACGAACTGATTTCATCACAGAACTTTGACCAAGGAAACTTATTTGTTATCAAGAATCTCTATTGAAAGTTCTTTGTATAAAAGGCTATTCGAATGTCTGTGCTTTCTAGAGGGACTACAACAGCTGAATCATCCATACACTTCTTCAATAAGGATACTTGGAACACTGGATGAGCTAATGACAAGCCTGCAGGTAGCTCAAGCTCATACGCTACCTTCCCTACACGAGTCAATATCCTATAGGGACCCACATATCGGGGACTAAGCTTCCCCTTTTTGCCAAATCTCTTCACCCCTTCATGGGTGAAACTTTCAAATAAACAAAATTATTGACTTCAAACTTAAGATTTTTACTTCTTACGTCTGTATAAGATTTCTGACGACTCTGAGCTGCTTTCAATCTCTCTCGAATAAACTGAACTTTCTCCATAACTTCAAACACCATATCTAACCCAATCAAAGTGGCCTCACCCACTTTAAACCAACCTACTGGTGATATACATCTCCGCCCATAAAGAGCTTCAAACGGGGCCATCTGAATACTAGAATGGTAACTTTTATTATTGGCAAACTCGATCAACGGCAAGTGGTCATCCCAACTGCCTTTGAAATCAAGAACACATGCCCTTAACAAATCATCTAGAGTCTGAATAGTCCACTCTGCTTGACCATTTGTCTACGTATAAAAAGCTGAACTACAATGAACTTGGGTATCAAGACCCTTCTGAAAGGCTTCCCAAAATTGAGAGGTAAACTGAATACCCCTATCTGAAATGATAGACAAGGAAACTCCATGCAATCTAACCAACTCACTTATAAACAGCTTAGCATAATCTTCAGCTGTGTAGGATGTGTGAACTGGCAAGAAGTGATCTAATTTGGCCAATCTATCTACAATAACCCATATCGAAACATCTTGTCGATGAGAATGAGGTAACCCTGTCACAAAGTCCATATTCACCTCTTCCCACTTCCAAGTGGAAATACCAAATTCCTGCAATGTGCCACTAGGTCTTTGGTGCTCTACCTTAACCTATTTACAAGTTACAAACTTGGCTATAAATTTTACAATATCTTTCTTCATACCATTCCACCAATAGACTTCCCACAAATCGCAGTACATCTTGGTGGCTCCTAGATAAATGGAGTAATACGTACCATGCGCTTTTGCCATAATCCACTGCCTCAAATCATCAACATATGGCACACACAATCTATTCTGGTATCTCAACACACCATCTCCCCCTTGGGAGAAAACCTATACCTTTTGGTCTTTAACTGAACCCTTCAGTTTGACCAAACTAGAGTCCTTATCCTGCTTCTCTTTCACTTCAGAAACTAGAGAAAATTCGAAATTACTCTGAACCCAAACATTCCCCTTAGCTGAGTCAACCAACCTCACACCCAATCTAGATAAACGGTGAACTTCCTAAACTAATTCTCTCTTATCACTCTCCGCATGAGCAACGCTGCCCATAGATAGTCTACTAAAGGTGTCTGCCACCACATTGGCCCTGCCCGGATGATACAACACACTCATATCATAATTCTTCAATAATTCTAACCACCTTCTCTGATGAAAATTTAACTCCCTCTGAGTATATACATATTGTAAGCTTTTGTAGTCCGTGAATACATCGACATGCACCTCATAAAGATAGTGCCTCCAAATTTTCAATGTAAACACCACAACAGCTTGCTCAAGATCATGGGTAAGGTTGTTCTTTTAGTGAGGTTTAAGTTGTCTAGAGGCATAGGCTATAACCTTACCTCTCTGCATTAAAAAATAACCCAGACCAATTATACAAGTATCACAATAGACAATGAATCCATTTGTACCATCAGTTAGCACTAAAACTGAGGCTGAAGTGAGTCGAGTCTTCAATTCCTGAAAACTCTTCTCACAAGAATATGACCACTGAAACTTAACTTTCTTCTGAGTTAATCTAGACATAAGGGATGCAATAGAAAAAAATCCTTCAACAAAACATCTGTAATATCAGGCTAAACCCAAGAAACTTCTGATATCTGATGGAGATATAGGTTTAGGCTAGTTTCTTACTACTTCTTTCTTTTGGAGATCAACTCTAATGCCATCATTAGAAACAATATGACAAAGAAAAGCTACTGATCTTAGCCAAAATTCACATATACTGAATTTGGCAAACAATTGGTGATCCCTAAGAGTTTGCAAGACAATTCTATGATGGTCTGCATGGTCATCCTTACTACGAGAATAGATAAGGATATCATCGATAAAGACTATGACAAACATGTCTAAATACTATTTGAACACTCTATTTATCAAGTCCGTGAAGGTTGTTGGGGCATTTGTCAGCACGAAGGACATGACTAAAATCTCAAAATAGCCGTAACAAGTTCTGAAAGCTGTCTTTGGAATATCACATTCCCTTACTCTAAGCTAATGATAGCCGGATCTAAGATCTATCTTAGAGAAATAACTTGCACCCTGGAGTTGGTCGTAAGTCATCAATCCTAGGAAGAGGATATTTGTTATTGATTGTGACTTTATTCAGCTGACGATAGTCAATGCACATTCGCAAAGAACCATCTTTTGCATGAATAGATGGGAGCTCCCTGTAGAGAGACACTAGGCCTTATGAAACCTTTATTGAAGAGGTTTTTAAACTGCTCTTTTAACTCCTTAAGCTCGTCTGGAGCCATACGATATGGAGGAATGAAGATGGGTTGAGTATCCAGAAGAAACTCAATACCGAATTTTATTTCCCTATCGAGAGGTACCCCTAGAAAATCTTCGAGAAAAACTTTAGGAAACTCATTGACTATACGGACTGATTGAACTGTTGGAGCCTCAGACTTATTGTCTTTGACTAAACAAGATGATAGATGCACCCTTTTGAGATCAACTTTTTGGCCTTAACATAGGATATAAAATGACTTTTGCGAGACACTGAATTACCTTCCTACTCAAAGACTGACTCATTCAAAAACTGAAACTTCATCACTCAGGTGCGATAATCTATAGATGCATAAAAGGAATGGAGACAATCCATACTCGGAATAATGTCAAAATTGACCATGTCTAACACTATTAAGTCGGATCTTATGAAGAACAGTGTTAGGACACTTTCTATAGACTCGTTCGGAAACAACTGACTCACCTACTGGGGTAGAAACTAAGAAGAGATTAGGAAGCTTTTTTGGACCTACTTCAAAATTTACTGCAACTAGTGGCGTCACATAAAAGAGATTTGGCCCTGGGTATAACAACACATAAACATCAAGATGAAAGACAGGAAGTATACCAGTAACAATATCTCGTGAACTCTCCTGCTCCTAATGGGTAGTAAAGCAAAAAAACTGCTTCTTGCACTGATCGCCACCGGTACTGGATGATGTGCCCTGAGGAGGGACTGGGAGACCAAGAGGAGCTGGTACGCTAGTAGCCTGAGTCTAGGAATGAACATCCTTATTTTTCTGCTTAGAATGAGGACACTCTTTGATTCCATGTCCCAACTTACCACAACCATAACAACCTTTCTTTCCCAAACCAACACTCACCAAGATGATTCTTACCACATTTAGCATACGAAGGATAACTGGATTTTCCACTCACTCTATTCTGAGATCTGGACATAGAAGTCTTATCCCACTACTTCTGCCTAGCTCTAAGGGCGGGAGCACTGACTGAAGATGGCACTGGCATAGATGAGCAACTCTAAAACTACAAATTATTTCCCTCTCCAAACTTTATCTAGCCATAATCAAACTGCCCGATTCTAGCCTTCTATTTCCCCTCTCTCCCCCCTTCAACTTTTCTGCCTCAATTTATTGAGCATGAATCATCAGCCTGGCAAGATCCATGTCCCCTATAAGTATGGTAGTCCTACACTCCTTGACTACCAAACCAGATACTCCAGTAACAAACTTACCCATACTCGACCTAGGGTCAGCCATCATATCAGGGGCATACTTAGACAACTGGTTGAACTTAAGGCAGTACTTTTTCACTGTCATCAAGCCCTGTTTCAGGTTCACAAACTCATCTACCTTAGATTCTCTCAGTTTACACAAAAATAACCTGTCTAGAAATACATCCTAAAATACCTGCCAACTCATAGGAGTTGCATTCTCATCTTTACCATTCTTCTGCATAACTACCCAATCATATGCCGCATTCTTCAGCCAATAGGATGCCAGCTCTACACTCTCTTCCTCAGTAACATGCATAATTTGGGTGATATTTCTCACCTCATCTAAGTAAAGTTGTGGGTCCTCGCCTGCTTTTGACCCAAAGAACTCAGTTGGATTCATTATTATGAAGTCACGAATTCTACCTACTGCTAAATCCCTATTCTGCTGAAGTGGGACTGCATTAGCTCGACGATGGTTGTCCTGAACATTGGCAGTCACAGTTTGGCTGGTTATTATTTCTACGTGCATTAGCTCGGCGAGGAGGCGTATTCAACTATTACGTAAGATCACAAATTAAAAGCAAATAGAGACACTGTAAGCATAATAGATCATGAAGAAAAGGATGATTTCCTAAATGTCCTGTAGCTTCCTTCTCATAAATATGGCACATTTCATACCCATGATCAAGACTCTACATAATTCGGCTTGTCTAACTCCCTAGAACTCTTATAACCTTAGGCTCTGATACCAAGTTTTTAACACCACAAAAATGGGTTCTGAGATGTCACACAGTGCTCAAGACTATGAGTAGCCTCAAGCAAACCCTGTAAGCCTTCTACTAAATCTGTAACTCAAAATGGGGAAATATAAGGATATAATCAATGTGGAAATCTGTCTGATCTAAGCTGAAATTATCTGAACATAATATCTAAAAATACTTGACTTAAAAGTCTGAACAATCAACACTGAAAATCTGAATTTTAACTAGCAGTCTGACAAGCCTCTACTACTAATAACTAGGGAGCCACTGGGACAAGCCACCAGCTGACTCAAACTGACTAAAAATTCTGAATCAACTACTGTAATAAGCTAGAAAATTTGAATAACTGGATCCCCAAACTATGAGGACTCACATCTGTCAGGATGTAGATGGAGATAATCGAAATCACTCATGTTGCTGGAACTAAGCACCTGAACCTACATTATTAAATAATGTATCACATAGACATATATGTGGATCAGTACATCTGGAATGTACTGAGCATATGGGGATGAAATACATAGTAAAACTGTGAGGGAATACATATATTTTTCTTATAAACAATGCATGCTAAGTAATAGTGGCTCACTTTGGCTTGAGTAATTAAAAGTTATAATCATAAATCATGAATGACAAAACATACTATATGAATGTTGTGAGTCATCACACTTAGTTCTAAATCTGTGCTTGAAATATATTTTTCAAATCATACATGCTAAGTATAAAAAGACTCACCCCTGTATTTGTAAACTGAAAGTTGTAATGTCATAGCTAATGACTTATATAAAATAATATCGGAATAAAATCATGGGGCTTTACACTTAGTTTCTAAAAGCTTTTCTGTTATTCTTTACTCTTTTCTTCAGGGAGGTTCTTCTAACCGATATACACTATGTGAGCTATCATAGTGTCCAATGTCTAGTTCCCTTATAGGAAAACCTCATGTTGGGGAGAGGTGTCATACTCTTGCCAAGGAGTATAACCTAAGCTAAGTGAGCATTTATATGTAACTATCATCCTTATAGAAATGGGAATAATCTAATAATCTAAACCTATGTTGGTTCATAGTTCTGGGGCATGTGAACATACCCAACTCGGTGCTAAATACTACTCCCTTTAATTTGTATGCTCATTCTGTAGGAAATCCAATTTAAAACTAGTATAAGGGTTTATAATGAAAACCAATCATGCATCTGTTCACTTTAAACTATAATAAAACTATAAAGTGGATTCCATATCTAAGCTGAGGATCAAAAGAGCAAATCTTGTTCCAAATCTGAATATAAATTAATCATGGGATACTTAAAAGCATAATCTTCTTGAAATATCAACATTCAAACTAGGGCATAGTAACCGATGCATCAATTTAATGTCAAGTCATCATAAAGTTTATGCTAAATAATGAAAATCTTGATAAGTCAATTCTAAATCTGGAAAATAATATGACACACATAAACATACGAAAGTAGACATGCAATTCAACATCTAAATCACTTGTAATAACATAATCTTCAAATAGTGATGAGTGGGTATAAACCCTAAACTGAAATTCATATAATTTCATGAGAAATTAAACTAATTTTGGGCACAATGATGAAAGTATTATCCTTGTTCATATACCTCACATACCTTAATTGATGAATAGATGAAGAAGCTTGAACTTTGAGTTCCTATTTGTGTCCTTGAAGATTGATTCTTGAAGATCTTGAATTGAAAATCTTGAATTTTGGGTTATCTTGGAAAAAGAATGGTGGAATTTGGATTTCTTGAGGTTTAACATTTGAAGTTCTAGGGTTTCTTGGAGAGAAATTTTGATGAAAATTAGTGTATAATGCTTAAAATAGGTTTAATCCAGTGTTTTACATGAACTGGGGGCTTGGGAAAAGACTAAATTTCCCTATGGAAATATAAGTTCGGAACTAAAAATCTCGATTTTGCACCGCGGTAGCCTACTAAAAAGGGGACGAGTGCCATTTTTGGCTCTTGCGTGACGCGGTATAATCGTGTTGCGTCACTGAAAAAGGACGAGTGTCATTTTACACTCCACCACGATTTCTGGCGCAACACTGGCCAATTGTGGTGAGCTATTGGAAAGGGACAAATGGGATTTTGGTGTTCACCGCAACGCGGCGTAATCGCGATGCTTCACTAAAAGAAGACAATTACGAATCTGCCCTCCATCGCGATGCGGTGCTATCGCGTTAGCCTACTATTTCTCACTAAAAGTGTCATAACTTCTCAATATGGTATCAGATTTAGGCGAAATTGGTATCGTTGGAAAGCTGATTCATTTATCTACAATTTGGTAGGTCTAGAACTGGAAAATTCTACATTTATCATGAGTTATTTAATTTTAAAGTTGACTCTTGACACACTATGAGCTAAACGGGGCTAAGAAAAGTGTGGGGTATTACACCTAAACTTTATCTAAAAATTTATCAAAGCCGATTAACATTCATCTACCACCTGTAAATTCATCTACGGCCTATAAACTACAACAAAATAATACAATAGTAATCACAAAGCTTCTAGTTTGATGAAAATAATTCTCGTCTGAGCAAAAATTTTGACCCTAAAGAATGACTTGAATAAAAACAAAGAAGATATATGTATAAACACACGTTGAATTCTATTATGTTGACAAAAATAGTGAAGGAGTTGAGGGTTAGAAAATTAAGCATCCATCAATCTAGACATGCAACAGAGTCAAGTTAGAGGAGCATCAATCATATTTTTTCAATAAGTAAATCGCTTTCTCTCTGATTTAACGTGCATCCCAATATTTATAGAAGTATTTCTTTAATAGAGTCCTAATCGGTTTCTCTAACTTCTAATTTTGATCGTGTTGTTAACAAAAATAATTATTTAATAATTACTTATCATTGGATAGATAGTAATTTTGTTATGCAAAAGCGTATTCTGGCACTTTTGTATGATGAAGATTGTAGACATACTGGAAGATTTAATTTTGAATCTATTTTTAAAGTTGCAAAATATTATGGTATTGAAAGAAAAGTTTTATGTATAGCTTTTGATAATGCATCTAACAACAAGGTTGTTGTTGAGTTGTTGAAAGTTGAACTTTCTCCACCGTTACCCAAAATATTTCATGTTAAGTGTGTTTGTCATATATATAATTTAATCATCAGAGATGGTCTTGAATTTTTTGATCTTTATATTGAAAAGGTCCTTCTTGCAATTGGCTTTATTCAAGTAAATAATCAAAAAGCTAGAGTGAGAGAATTTAAAATCAAATATGAACAAAATAGACTTAGACCGTTATTTATGCCTGAAGAATGTGATACTAGATGGAATTCTACTTATACTTATTTAAAAACTTGTCTTGCTTATAAAGTTCTTATTATGATGACTTTTAATTGATATTCTGGTTCTTTTCTCGAGTGTATGCTACATGATTTTGATTGGGCCGCAATTGATGATCTTGTTAAATTTTGAAAAAAAATTATATAGTTACAGTTGAATTCTCTGGTGCTTATTATCCTACTGTTTGTAATATTTTTTATTATTTATCCGATATTTCTTATTTGCTTAACGAATATAAGAATAAAGAAGGTTACAAAGAAGCTATTACTGCTATGATTGCTAAATTTTAAAATTATTTTTATCCGCTTCCCCCAATTTATTTGATTGGTGCTATAATAAATCCATGTATGAAATATAATACTATAGCTGAATTTAGTTCTATTATTTTTAATGCTTTATAGATACAACCTAAAGAAGAATCTTCTTTATTTACAGCTATGAGTGATGCAAACAGTTACATGGAAGTATTATATAATCATTATGCCGATTTACTTGATGAAGTCGTACCAGCAAATATCACTCCAACTGTCACTCCTCAAGCTTTCGAGGATCCATCATCTTCTAAAAGGAAAGAACATAGTAGTTATCCTAATTACCTTTTTTATTTAAATATTTGGGACAGGGGACAGCCTTCAACACATAACAACTTTTCGAGAAGAGCTTAAGTATTTTCTTCAACAGACGATAGGGGAATGTAGAGCAAAGATCTGTGCGCTGGATTGGTGTAAGAATAATGAAAGACAATATCCAATGCTTTCAAAATTAGCTAGAAATATATTAAATGTTCCAATATCAACTGTTGCATCAGAGAGTGCTTTTAGTCAGCAACGATAATAGCTTGGAGACAACCGACACTCAATGGGAAGAAATGCTATGAATGTTCTAGTTTGTCTTAGAGATTGGATTAGAGCATAACGAAGAACTTAAGGAATGTAGGAGGAGCCGAAAGACAAACAGAATCTTGAAGAAATTATGACTTCAAGAGAGAACTCAGCACAATCAAGTCCAATGAATGGTTTAGCCTTTTCCCTCGTTGATTTTGACTTTCCTATGGAAGTTCCCGTTAATATTAACATGCATAAGTTGGAAAAAATGATGTAAAATTTATAGATTTTTCATTCTTGTAAATTATAAGTTTTGGATCATTTTGCAATCAATAAAATACAACATTCATTCACTCCTTACTTTTTTTTTCATCTAAATTAAATTTCTAGTTTGAATTAAATACTTTTAATATATTACTATCAAACTTTACACTAAGTAATAAACATAACAAATATAAATACATATAATGAAAAAATAAAAATAATGTTAGCAAATATTACTTAGACAACTAGTATTGACATATAAAAATACTATAAGTTTATCTTTTAAGTGTTGTATCTAAAATTGTAATTTTTTTAATATATGTTCAAAACATCAAGTATTATTATATTAAGTAGTATACATTGTAATCTTGTATGTATATATGTGTTTATATTTTCTAAAGTACCATAACAAGTAATGTATATATCTTTCAACTTTCAAGTGGTATTTTAAGTAGTATAGTATATATTCTACATATATGTGTATATATATCTATAGACTCTAAAGTAGTATATATTTAAAGTATACATGTGTATATGTTTTCTAAATTAGTATATAATAGTCTATATATGTTGTATGTATATTATTTCAAGTGGTATTTTAAGTAGTATATATTCTACATATATGTGTATATACTTTCTATAGACTAAAATAGTATATATTTAATGTATACATATGTATATGTTTCTAAAGTAGTATAATAAGTAATGTATATATGTTATATGTGTATATATTTTATATATACTCTAAAGTAGCATATATTTAACGTATACATGTGTATATGTTTTCTAAAGTTGTATGTATATATATAGTGTATGTATGTTATATGTATATTGTTTCAAGTAGTATTTTACGTAGTATATATATTATATTGTACGTATATATATGTATATATTTTCTACAGACTCTAAACTAGTATATATTTAATGTATACAAGTGTATATATTTTATAAAGTAGTACATATTTATTGTATATATGTTGTATGTATATTATTTAAAGTAGTATTTTAAGTATTATATATATTATACTATACGTATAATATGTGCATATATTTTCTATAGACTCTAACTAGTATATATTTAATGTATACATGTTTATATATTTTCTAAAGTAGTATATATTTAGTGTATATATGTTGTATATATATTTTTTAACGTATTTAAAATGTATATAGGTGTGTATATATAGTATATATTGAAAAAAAAAACATGTAAATTCGAATTAAAATTTTTATTTTTTTTACATTTTGATTGGTCAAAATCGGATTCACGCTAAGTGGACCGGTCCCGATCTATTTCAGCATATTTACTATTTGGGCCAGGACCGGTCCGGCCCGTCAAGAATGACTGGTACCAGACCGGCCTAGGAACCGGTAAAAAGAAGTGGGTTGGTGCCGGTTTGAACCGAACCGACCCGATTTACAGGCTTGGTATAGGCCTAGAAAATAGTTGAAATTGTTATCTGAAAAATAGGAGAAAATTGAAATAGAAAATAAGAGGTAAAGTACAAAAAGTATAAAGATAAATGTACTGGCATGAAAAGAGGAGAAGCTACACATGGTAACTGTAAAAAGACGATAGTATCTTGGCCCTACTAAAAATATTATTATTTTTCTTATAAAATTTAATTTTGTAAAAATATTATTATTTAGCTTAATTATGAATTTAAGTTTGCTACTTGTTATATTTTTTTCCTTGTTTTATTGTAGGTTGCGGGCCTTTGTACCATTATTGAGTAATGGCCGCAGGCCTTTTTGCCATTATTGAGTGATTGTTGTAAGGAAAAATTATCTAAAAGAAAAACTTAAGTTACAAAACTATTAAAAATCCCTCCACTTTAAAAATATTGCAAATATTCCAACATTTACTACTTTTACTAAAAGTTGAGATACATGTTAAAGACCCCTCATCCTACTCCTTTACTTTATCAAATTTAGAACGATTTTCCTCCATATTCTACGCCATTATTTTAGCGGCGGTTTCAATCTCACTTTTTCCTCTAATTCAAACTTTTGAATTAAGGTAAATTTTCCCCATACAATCATATTCAATTTCTTCTAATCTTATCTACAGTTTTCTTTTTCAAAAATCAGTAATTGGGAATTGTGTATTGCAGCAATGGCGTGGTTGGCTTCTCGTTTGCCTTATCATAATATAAATCTGAGCCTCAATTTGCAAAAGAAAACAGGAAAAGGGTAAATTTACCCCTTTATATGCATGCATAAGGCGCAATATCTTTTCCATGATTAATATGAGAGATATTGAACCAACGCCCTTTTGCTCTGCAGTTTCAATGCTTTTCACTCATAATGTATTGCCATTCTTTTGGCAAGTAAAATGAGTCATTTGAATGAAATGTCGGATCTCTATGAACTCGGCTAAAGTTTCTTGGAAAAAAATTGTTCTTCATTGTCTCAAAACAAAAATTTAAGATTTATGAAAATCTTCAGAGCAATTTCTTGTATCTCTTGTTTTCTGTGTTTGTTATTATCAGTATCTCTTATTTTTAAGTTTTAGTGAAATAGGCATATCAAAGATACATGTTAGTAAACTTAAAGATATATATATTATGTACGAGATTGTTTTGTACATATCCCCCACTGTTTTTTGTTTAATTCAAATATTTATATCAAGGATACATATTCTGTAAAACAACAAATACATTTTAAACCTTTTGTATATCTGATTTTGTGTTATTGTTGATTTATGTGTCTCTTGTTATTTCAGATCTGGGTAATTTCAAGCTTAGATACATATTTACACATACATGATACTTTTTTCAATATCTTGTATCTATTGTTATTTGTTTAAGTTTTATATGTATCTCTTGTTTTTAAGTTTTAGTAAAATCAGCATACTAAGATACATGTTAGTAAGCTTAAAAGATACATATAGTGTATGAGGGGTATGTTATGAAAGTTGTACCTTAAACTTTTTAAAGAAAACTCCAAACTTGAAGTGAGAACTTTTTTTAAGTACAACAACAATACATTTAGAGAAATCTTATAAAGTGGGGTCGGAGCAGTGGCGGAGCCAAGATATTCATTAAGGGAGTTCGAAAGTGCACACACAAAAAACTAGTCGAAGGAGGTTCAACATATATTATATATACATAAAAAATAAATTTAAACGTGTATAAATAGTGTAATGTTTCGCCGAAGGGTGAACCCCTGAATATATGCTAGATCCGCCACTAGGTCTGGGGGAGGATAGAATGAACGCATTTCTTACATCTACCTTAGAGGTACATAGGTTGTTTTCGATAGATCAACTCAAGGAAAATCGTCCAAATCACTCCAAAAAAATAACGTATAAAAAATAGAAGATAATAATAAAATAATAAATCGTAACATGAAAGTAACTGTAACACAAATTTTCTTTTCAAATACCAAAATCTCTTTATATATATAAAGCTGAATCTAGAGGAGTCTGATGTAGCAGCCTCACAATTCAGAATTCATATTTTTCTTTTTTCTCAAATTTTTTTATTTCTTTTTCTCTTTTTTGCCATTTTAATTATTTACAAAAAAAATTATCCCTCACTTTAAATCTAAGCGATTATGACCTAATCATCTTCTGAAACGTTACATATCCTTTCAAAAATAACTTCTTAAGCGTTACATACCTTTTCAGAAAGAAAACTTCTGAAGGAGAGATTTCCAGTGATTAGAGTATCTTTTTCCATTTCTTTTCTTTTCTATGTTCTTTGATTAAATTCTCAAGTAGTACATGATAATATTTTGCTATCTAAATTTATTAAAAATAAATTCTCTTTGAAACTATAACATGACATTCTATTTTTTAAAATTTTTTTGCTCATGGATACTCTAACCCGCTTTGATTTAAATGGTGTCAAAATGTGAAAATTGAAAACAAAAGCTAGAGTAATATTATTTCTAGGGTTAGTAAGAAGATGAAAGACGGAGATCTAATGAATTTTTAATTGAATTATAGGAGAGTATTTGATGGTTGCCATTGTATGTATTATGAATCTGACGATTTCTAGCAGCAATTGAGGTTTTTCTATTAATAGCCAGACTTTTTCTCAAATTTGTTATGTGCGATGATGTTTATGAGCTATCATCAGAAATGCCTTTAAAATTATTGAAATTAGTGTGTTTAGCTTTGTTTCAATGTTCTTTTTCCTACTTAACTTTGTTTTATTAAGTAAATGTGATATTTTTGTTAGTGAGATTGATAATCAAGAATTTCACGAAAGAAAAAAATAAATTAAATCCTTTTGATTAGCATATTTGTCTTCAACACTTTCTTTCTTTACCATACCACAATATCTCAGACCTTTGATTCACCTTATTTAAAAAAAAAAAAATAACTAAAATTATTTTTTGATTCTCCTTTTGCCCTTTTTTAAAAAAATTCTCATGGCCTTTTCTTTTCATAACTTCTTTTGCAGATTCCTAATATTTTTAGATAAATATAATCATCAATAGCTTCATTCTTCAAGGATATGTCCAGCTTACTGTTGCAATAAATTGTAAGCCCCAAAATAGTTCCCTCTTTTGTTGGTATTATATATAGACGAACTATAGATGACAATATAATTTTTTGTGCGTGTGGATTGTGCTAATGTCCCTTTCTTATTTTTTTTTATTTTACGAATAAGTGATCCTACATTCAATCTTGAATTCTACTCCAAAGTGTAGGGCATGTTGCAAGTCTTTTATCTATCTCAAATATTTATTTTTCTGCTTACATTTCTTTTTAATTATCTAAGATACTTTAAAGATATTACTTGAAATGTCAGATTAAACATTAATTTTCATTGAGTAAATTTTATGATTATCACTTGGTTAGTCTCTCTAATATATTGTGCTTTGCTAATGCTTATATTTGTGAAATTATACTGAGTATATAATTATTGCTAATATTTATATTAGTAAAATACAATTTAATAAAACTCAGTATCATTTGATTATAATAAATTTATCTATATAGTGGTTGATTAAGTTTTGGAAGCTCTTGATTGGATTCTTAAATAGTATTATGTTCGACGTATACAAATTTGAACTTTATGATTATGAGTTTGATCAATTTCCTAACCTTATGAAATATAATATATATATATATATATATATATATATATATATATATGTATGTATGTATGTATGTATGTATGTATGCATGCATGTATGTATGTATGTATTTTTTTTTGTCTTAGTTGAGCCAAATTTTACACTTAAGTTAAATGTGGTGTTGAAATTACATTATTATTTATACTTGATCCATATTATAGTTTGCTCAAGATATTGAATTCCCCAAAGATCAAGTTCAGCTTATACTCCGTGTGGTGTATGAGGTAAGTTTTTGAAACTTTTGTTTAGAATGTTGTTTTGGTCTTTTAAAAGTTTACCCCTTCTCTTTTTCAACTACAAATGCTTGTAATTAGAAAAATCAATTGTTATTGTTTCTTTTTTTATTTTTTGAGTTTCTATTATTTGGATTATTTGATGTCCAGATTAAAGCTTAATTGGATAAACCTCTAGAGAAGGACCACAGATACAAATTCATATTTGTATTCATATGCAAAGAAATGCCTGTCAAGGAATAATAAATCTTGGTGAATCATATCTTTTTTCTTTTCTATATGGACTTTTGGGTCGCGTTTATCACAGTATCTGTAGGAGCATCAAGTCCATGTTGTTACTCTTGTATTTAGAGGATGGTACATTTGGTAAAATAATTTCTTAAATGTCTGACTGTGTATTGCTTTGCTTTTGGATATTAGAATATTTTCAATCCAGTCGTGTTTTGTTGTGTATTGAAAATCGTAATTCTGACATTTACTGCTTACTCTGACTGTCTTCTTTTATCGATAAAATGTCTTTAGCTTGAAGATTTTCTCACCTAGACTATAAAGCTCCTCCCTCACCCATTAATCGCCTCATCCACTAAAAAAGAAGAAGTTGGGGAGCGTCGTTGTCCATCCTATGGAGAAATGCTTCCTCTTGCTTATTTTTTCGTTCGAGTGCTTGATTGAAGAAGCCGGGTGAATAACCTTTATAAGAATGAAACTCCTATATTTGAAGGATCATGGCAAGAAAATGAAAAATAGTTCATTACCTTTACTTTTACTGAAATTGCCTAAGAAAACATATATTGATCAAATGGTGTTGTCTTTTCGTTTTTCTCTTTTAACCAAAGTAATAATATTGAGTATATACACTCTCGTACCTAAACACGTACAGTGAGATGAGATGTAAGTTAAATTTTTTCTTTTTTCTTTCATTAATTTTTTTTGCTAGTCTTGGAATTTTTATTTCTATATGGCTAGAGATTTTAGCATATTGATAATAGTACTGAGCTCTTTGGTTATAAATTTAAGGAAAATTCGGACAATGACATTACTCCTATAATAATGATGCGCATGGTATAAGAAAAATTGTGTGCTGGTGACTGAAAGTATTATATTTTTGAAATATTTTTATAGATGGTCCTGCAAATAATTTTCTATAAGCTTTTCATATCATTGGAAAACAAGGCTATACTTCATATTTCTTTGAAGTTGACGCTATGGCACTGACACTATTCTCACTTTTATTTTTTATTTTTTGTATTTATTATATTTTTTTGATAAACTTCTATTTATTAGTTACTAAAATGTATAGGCACGTAAATAAGTTTAGTTTGTAAAATTTGATGTAAAATCTAACTGATACTCTGATTAAATGTATCATTCTTCAAAAAGGTAGTTCAACTTAATCTAATGAAAATGATTGTTCTAAATCAATATTTATACCGCACGAAGTGCAGTCTAAGTCACTCTATGATACAAGCCTAAAGTGTATAAGGATTGCAAGGACTTCTCAAAGAATCAAGCTCGGAATTGGCGAGATATTTGAGACCCTTTTGGAATCTTCTCAAGCCGTGATCAAGATGAAAGGGGAGAAGGAAAGCTTACACTCAAGAGGCACCTAATTACTAAGGGCATGGAGGTCTTTACACTACAAAAGGCCACACTCAAGAGGTGCCTTTTCTAAACCCTCATTAAGGGCATTTTTGTCAATTGTTATGTAATAGTATAAATAGACCTTTTAGCTTCCATTTTCATTAGCTTTGATGAATATTGAAAGGATCTCCTTTACTTTGTAACTTAGTCTTCTAGTTTTAGCTTGAAATTTAAAAATTAAGTGTTTAATGCATTTGGAAGGTTTTTCACTTGTATTGAACATTTGGCAAGAAAGGAGGAGTTGAGGGAGTGTAAATTCCCTTAGTTCACCTAAGAGGATGGTGTTATCTCTCATTGGTGTTGTGTGTCTTGGTGTTTGATACACACATTGGTGCTATTTATTGATGTGGGTGTATGTCTCTCTACTATTTTTATTTTTTGCATCTCTTCTTCATCTTTTTTCTTTTAAGTGTGTTGTTTTTCCTTTTGTGTGCCTGCTGATTTTTGCTATTTAATATCCATTTTCGTGTGTTGATAGTCTTTAGACTATCACTCTAGTTATCATTATTACTTATATATAGGAGGGAGTTTGAGTGCTGAAGCAGGCAGCAGGTCGACATGTCTGCTTCAGCTGCTTCAACTGTGATTTTACTATATCATCCTTAATTAAATATTATAAGTTATTTATGTATTAAAAAAAATATTTACTAAAAAATAAAATAGATATTTATGACATGTCTGATTCAACTGCTTCAATCATAATTTTACTATATCATTCTTAATTAATTATTATATCATTAATTAATTATTGTATCACTAATTAAATATTTTAAGTCATTTACATATTAGAAAATTAATATATTTATTATTACAAAATATAGACATTTATGATATGTTTGCTTCAGTTGTTTCAACCGTAATTTCACCGTATCTCCGTTAATTAATTATTATAATCATCTAAGTATTAAAAAATTAATAATATTTAATTAAAAAAGATAAAATAGACATAAAATAAAAATTAACTCTTGATATTTTAAATTAATTTGACGACTTATATGAGACTCTCTTAAATTTTTGTCACATGTATTTTTTTTAAAGTAATTATCCTATATAATAAGTGACAATGAAGCAGTCTGATCATGGTCGACATGTCTGTTTCAATTGTTTAATCGTAATTTTACTATATCACCCTATTTAATCATTATAAATTATTTATGTATTGAAAATATAATAAGTGACAACGAAGTAATTGAAGCAGGCAACTCATGGTCGATATGCCTACTTCAGTTGTTTTAATAGTAATTTTACTATATCACCCTAATTAATTATTATAAGTTATTTATCCATTAAAAAATAATAATATTTAATTAGTAAAATAAAATAGACATTAATGACATGACTGCTTTAGTTGCGTCAAACGTGATTTTACTATATCACCCATAATTAATTATTTTAAGTCATCTAAGTATTAACAATTAATAATAATTAATAAAATATAAAATAGATATAAAATAATAAATTAAATTTTAATCTTTTAAATTGATTTGGGGTCTTATATGGGCCCATTTAATTTTTTTTTCACAGGCATTTTTTTATTATAATTTTACTATGTCCCTTCTAATTAGAATAAAAGAAAATTTATTATAAATCATGATAATTTAAAATTTAAATTATTTAAAAAATATAATTGACTATCAATATAATAAAAGTTTGAACAAGGAGAGTAGCATATATTATTTGAAAATTACATAAAAAAGTATTATAAATTACAATAGTTAACAATTTAAAATATCTAAAAATATAATTAAAATATGATTAATTGTCTAAATTTTATTTGTATCGTATAAATTGAGGCAAAAAATAATTTATATTGAGCCCCTACTCGGTATCTAGTAAAATGTAGAAATGAAAAAGTAAAGGAGAAAAATCAATGTAAAAAATAGGTGTTGAATGTATTTGAAGAGCAATTTTGTTCAATTAATCGCTGAGCTCTATTGTAAGGTTTAATTAAATAATTTATCGTAATATACACCGTGGTAGGAAAAAAAGAAGTGGTATGAAAGTTGAAACTTACACTTTATAAAGGAAAGTGTAAATTTGAAGTGGGAATTTTTTTCTAATTACAATAATAATATATTCAGTAAAATCTCATAAAGTAGATTTAAAGAAGGTAGAATGCACGCATATCTTACATTTACTTCAGAAATACATATGTTGTTTTTGATATACCCTTGACTCAAGAAAAATCATCCAAATCAGTCTAACAAAAAATAATATGAAAGTGACTGTAACACAATTTTTGTTTTCAAGTATCAAAATAAAATATAGAAATAAAAAAGTAAAGGAGAAAAATTAATATAAATTGCCAAAAATAAAAGTTGAATGTATTTGAAGAGCAAGGGAAGCAATTTTATTTATTTAAAAATAATACAAATATCACATTAAAATACTAATTTCAGATAATGATGATTGAACCTGTGCACAACATGAGTTACCTATTTTCTGGTCGTAGATCGAAATGTCACCTACCGGAATAAAATCCTCGTACACCTGTGCGTAATCCTTTCTTGGTAATTTGTAGAGCCATCAATATGGGTCAGACGTGTTGGGTTGGTCCATTTTAGTTAAAAAATTGTTAGGGTTGAATTATAATTTTTGCAGTCTATTTAAGAATAGAGCTTTTTAGCTCAACCCGTTGGCTCGTAGGGCTTGGGCAATACGAGCTGGAATGACTCGTGGGCCAAACAAAAAATGATTAAAAAATAGACTAGAATATTAAGAATTAAAAAAAAGAGTACAAACTCAAAGTCCATTTGTACCATAATAGATATTTAAATATTAAATATGATTATAAAATATATAAATAATTAAAATATAAAATACTAAAACTTTAAGAAATTAAATATGTTTGATGAAGATGATGTGGCGATGTTGAACACGTCATAAGTGTCGTGAGATTTTTTTTTTAGGAGTTCATTTTCACTTTTAATGGACTAAATATTAACATTTCTTTGTGTTTTATTGTGATAAATTAAAAAAAAATAGGTTAATATTGCTATTTAGCTAGTTATATTATTACTCATTAACAGTTTCGTCTGTTTTTCAACATCTTTTTTTTATTTGAATTTAGTGTCAAAAGTTATTTAATTTCACAGATTATTAATTTTTTTTATTTTTTTTTGTAAATTTGAGACTTGATTAACAAGTAGTAATTTCATGTAATATTATGTTGTAAATATTTATGTAATTAACAAGTTAAAATTTAAATTAAGATTATAAAAATAAGGTTTAAGTCATCGACAAACACTTAAAGTTGTCTAAAAAATTTACTTGGATCGCCCAACTACGGCATGTACCTATCAGGCACCTCAACTGCTAAAATTGATACCTATCAGGCACAAAATATTGATTTGGCAAGAAAAGTGTAACTCACTTTCCTTGGGCACGTGAATAGTAAAAAAATAATATTTTACCTTTTTAAATTAAAAATTATATTTAAATTATTTTATTAATATAATTTTTAATTATCCTAATTACTTAATTTAAAAAAAAAAAAAAAGCACCCCCTTTTCATCATCTTCTTAACACCCACCCCGCCCCCCATTCATCGTCTTCTTCACCCACCTCCCTCTCGCCCTCATCGTCTTCTTCACCCCCAAGTCATCGTCGTCTTCGTAATAGCATACCAAGTTAGATATATTAATTTGATTACCAGAAATTTAGTTCAAGAGTACAAGATGCGGAAAAGGAACATTTGAATCTAATGCATATTTTCTTAGTAATTTGTGGGAAAATATAACACCCCAACTTAGGATAAGGAGTCTTATATCTGCAAATACAGGAGGGATGTTGGGTATATAAGTGAGCAAGCCTTACTAACTAATGACGCGTTTTAAAGCCGTGCGGGCCTGGGCCCAGAGTGGACAACATCACTAGTGGGTTGAAAAGTTATAGGGATCTCTCGGGCCTGGTTCGAGACGCCCGTCGCGACCAAGGCTCCGGCTCAGGTCGTGACAGAAAAACGTTTTCAACTTTCAACTAGAGCATTTAAAGTTGCTAAAATTTGAAATAGATGTGGTAAATTGGAGCATGTGAATCCTCCCAATTATGACTCTTCTTTGGCCTTAAATGAGATGCATACAATTTCATTTTTGTTCTCTTTCATCATTCCCCCCTTTCAACTTACAAAATTTCCTACTTGTTCTTTCCTACTATCTTCTCTCTTTAGTGCTCATCTTCTGTTGGTAACTCTATTTCTTGGTGACTTACTTGACTTGAAAAGTATTTCCCCCCAATGGAACATCTTTTCTAGATCAATTAACTTGGCTTTATTAGGGGTGGGTGGTGAAGAAGACATAGTCTGCTGGGGGGGGAGGGATAAGTTACTATTTTTTTTTAAATTTTAAAATAATTTATCATGGAGTAATATATTTAAAATAGTTTTTGGACTCACACGACATGTATAATTATTTAATTGAATTTCTAACTTATAGTTTTTTTAAAAAAAAATCATTTGCCAAGTGTTTTTTTTTATTGGTCATTTTTGTCATATCAGGCGAGTGTGTTGCACACACTCTACAGTTTTTGCTGATTGTCCCAAAAAAGGCTTGATTGGATCAAAGTTCAGGTGGATTAGGGGTCTGATAGGTATAAACCTTAGTTAAGGGGTTTAAGTGAATTTTTGGGACAACTTTAAGTGTTTGTCGATGATTTAAGCATAAAAATAATATATTTTTAAAAGTGGCCTGGCCCGTGGAGACCGACACCCCATAATGTGATGGATTGAACTTGCTATTTTCTGATCCGTTATGCTGATGGGCCAGCCCGACCTGATCCATCAATCTCCAAAGCCCGTGTGGGCTATTCGGGCTGGCTCAACCCGTATTGAAAACTCTAGTAATTTGGTTTCTTCAAAATGATACTTGTCCATTATATTAAATAACTAGTATAGGTACCCGCGCGATGCACGGAATATTTTTAGAAAAATAAATCATTAGAAATGTTATCTTATTAGTTTGAAATAATAAATTATTTTTTATTGTATCACATCGATATATTTTTAAATTGATATATTGAATATATTTTATAATAAATAATTCATAAAATTACATAGTTCAATTAATTTAGTTGAACTATGTCTTCTCCCTCCGCCGCCATCACTCCGCCGCACAACTCCATTCGTCTTCAACCCTCTCAACCTCTCCTCCAAACAATCTCATAATCAAATCATATCAAAAGAAAAATATAATGAATCATATAATTATAAAAAATAAAAATGATCAGAATTTTTTTTATTACATTGTTCACTATCAAATATTATTCGATTGTTAATACTGACTTTTATTAACTTACCAAATTGCTTAATGTAATTATCAAGTAAAATTTTTTGTAAATATAAAATTATAAATTTATTGTGTTTAATCATGTACTTTATAAAAAAAATTTCAATATAAAATGTATGGATAGTAATTTGTGAATTTCAATTAATTTCTTAACTGAAATTCTCTTATTTAATTTTTTCATTATATTCTCAAAGTTAATTCAAAATTCTTATCCCTCACCCCAACCATCAATATTTGTAAAACAAAAATATTTTATTTTAATTATTTTCTCCAGAATACATTGAATGATTATTTTTTGTTACATTTTATAGGTAGCTGAACTTTTTTCTCTTACACTAGTGAATTTGCTCACGCTTCGCGCAAATTAGATTTTATAATATTTAAAATTATTTTTGGTTCAAGTTTAAAATACTTTGAAGTGTTACTAAAGTATATTACTACTCTTTCCATTTTAAAATGAATTAGTTTAACATGATACAAAGTTTTAAAAAAAAAACTTTTGAATTTTGTGGTTTTAAATCAAAATTATGTTAAATATATCAAAATATCCTTAAATCTTATGGTCTTAAACATGTTCCGTGAAAAGTTAAAATTAAAATATTATTAAAAATGAAAAGAATCATTCTTTTTAAAACATATTAAGAAGGACAGTATAACATTATTTTTGAAACATACTAAAAAGAAAAGTAAGTCATTCTTTTTTAAATAGAACATTTAGTTTTAGTATATTGAATAAGTAAAATGGACGGAGTAAGTATATTTATATGTCATTGAGCTGATATGGTAAATGGCATAACTTTTCACATTTTAATATTTGTATGCAATGAAATTTAATTATTTTCTTTTATTCTTTTATAAGTGTTTCTTTTAAGTTGTGACTTTGTTCCTAAATAAATATAGTTTATATCTTTAAAAATATTTTGATCATAATTTTTCTAAGATGTCCTTCAGTTTCAACATAGTAATAAATGTCAATTTGAAAAGATATAAAATTTAATCAAGAATAAATTAATAAAATTATCTTTAATTTTCTAAGAGTGAGCAATTTATTAAAAGTTGTCCAAGTCTAAAAATATTTATTTTAAAATGAAGGGATTGCCACTTAAATAACAATTATTACAACATTGATTTCCATATTAACATAAGACAATGTAAGGAAAGTAAATAGACCATCATTAATTTAATCAGTTTTAATTTCATATTAATTTCATATTAACATTAACAATATGCGGAATCACATAAGACAATTTGATCATAAATAATATTTTATTCTTGTTAGTAAAAATATGATATTCTATCTTTTAAATTGTCGTCTTTATGAAGATAAAAAGGTGTGAGTTGTGGATATAATTTTTTAAAATAAAATAATTAAAAATAAAAAATATTTTTTTGATCATAAAGAGATGTCATATCACCTTATCTACGTACTCAACTATTGATAAAGAATAATGAATAATTAAAATATTTTTTAATTAATATGGATAGATATCCATAAATTCATTTTGTGTAAATCTAAAAGGTAAGAAGATTACAATAATTGACCATACACTCTCATCTATTATATTCTAAATTTAAGTTGATGATATTAATTTTAAATGAAGATACATAAGGAAAAATAAAAAAGAAATATTTTAAGGAAAAGTAAAAAAAGAAATGAATAACAACAAAATGGAAAGAAATAATTAGCACTAATTTTGGCAATGTTTAAATTAAATTACAAAATAAACTTCTCCTTATTCTTCTCCTCTTTGATATGAACTCTATAAATAAATTAATTTTCTCTCTAAATAATTCTTTTTGCCCTTGAAACAACCATCACTATTCTTACAATTTCTCATCCAAAATCAACTTTCAATTCTCAGTAAAGAAATATTTAAGGAAAAGTAAAAAAAGAAATGAATAACAACGAAATGGAAAGAAATAATTAGCACTAATTTGGTAACTTTTAAATTAAATTACAAAATAAACTTAGAAAAGTAAAAAAAGAAATGAAAAAGAAATGAATAAAAACGAAATGGAAAGAAATAATTAGCACTAATTTTGACAACTTTTAAATTAAATTACAAAATAAACTTCTCCTTGTTATTCTCATAATTTGATATAAAATCCCTAAATAAATTAATTTTCTCTCTAAATAATTCTTCTTGCCCTTGAAACAACCATCACTTTTCGTATAAATTCTCATCCAAAATCAACTTTCAATTCCCAATATATCTCTCTTTATAAGATGAATTACAGTGCAATATTTTTTTCCAATTTCTTTTCTCCAAATAATTCTTCTTGCACCTTCCAATTTCTTTCTCCAAATAATTCTTCTTGCACCTTGAAACATCATCACTTTTCTTATATATTTCTCAATCCAATAATTTTTTTTGTAGTATATATCTCCTTGGAGAAAAAATTACAGTGCAACATCTTGTCAAAAAGACTATGTTTAAGAGAAAAAAGTTGTTGCATGACCTTTCTCTTTCACTTTTGTTAAAGAAATCACATTTTAAAGAAGAAGAAGATGATGCAAAGTTGAGGATCTCAGTGTTGTTGGAGAAAAGGTTATTACATGACCTTTTTCTTTTACTTTTGTTAAAGAAATCACATTTCAAAGAAGAAGAAGAACATGTAAAGTTAAGGATCTCATTGTTGTTGGTCACAAATACTAAAATCTTTCTTATTTTATAGGCCAAGAATAAATCAGTTTTAGAAAATGAATAGTTTTTGGTCCTTTCCTTTTTCATTTTCTTGAATGTGTATAATTTTTAATGAATATTTTAAATGGACATGATTAATAAGGGAATGATTTTAAATACTTTAGTGTCATTAATTAATAGTATTTTATAAATTTATAAATAAGAAAAATTAAGAAAAAAGCTCAAAAAACCACATAAAAAATAAATAACATTCCTTGATTCTTAGGCATGCCGCATCAGCAGCCCCAAGTTTCTCCTTTATATATATATATATATATATATATATATATATATATATATATATATATATATATATATATATATATATATATATATATATATATATATATATATATATATATATATATATATATATATATATATATATATATATTGATTTTCAAATATAAGATATTGAATTCAAATCTAGGTCACTTAAGTTCTTATATTTTAATATTCATTTAATTCGTTGTTTAGTAATGCTTTACATGACATACAAAATTTAAAATTTTACTTGTTATGGTTTAAAAATAACTTTCTCATTTAACATATTAATTGTATTATATTACTACTACACATACTAAGTACTACTTCTAATATACATATATACTATGTACTACAACTACTGCCACTATTTATGATTATTATTAGTAGTATTACGTTCTTATATTTCATAAAATATGTTAATAAATTATATTTAGATATATTTTTTAATACAACTAATAATTAAATGTATCTATAATTTTTGTAAAAAATTATAAATTTATCTTTGAGAAGCTATTGTATCTCCAATTCAAATTTAAAAAAGGAATAGATAACATTAACACTATGTTTGGATGGTGGTTTGCCATGGTTTCATAATGTACGGTACAGTATGATATGATATGGTACTGTATAGTATAGTACAATACAATGTTTGGATAGACTGTATCGTTACTGCTATTTAATAACAGTTTTTTTGTTTGGTCTGATGGTATAGTACTGTATCGTAACGGATAAATTTACTAAAATATTCCTAGTTATTATAAATTTTAAATTTAGAATAATTAGGGGTATTTTCTTATTAACTATGAGCAAAATTTTGGATATTGATGTTTGAATTAACTATGCATCATAATAAGTACAATTATGCATCAAATTTGGAACTAAAGCAGTACATGGAAAATCAGTACAAGAAGTAACTATTTCCAAACAAAGAAATTGTAAATTTTCAGGGCATTTCTACACTTGACTGGGAGAAAACTATGCATTAAATCCAAGTCATTTAACTATTTCTTGGACTTGCTAGTCACAAGGACAAAGTTCCCACTAGACAAGTTATTATTCGACAATTATTTGAAATACCACAAACAGTACATAGCTTCAACAAAATTGAAGGAAAGGTGTCTTTTAAGTCTTGAATGAAGGATTGGTGACATTGACCAACTTAGAGGGTCAAACATCATTAGAAAACTTGATTAAATTAATTGTGGAATTGATTAATATTTTCAAAAATACAAATCAACCCAACCTACACCCCTCTTTAATCCAAACCAACCAGTCTCTCTCCTCTCTCTCTCTCTCTCTTGACAGCTTCTCTCAACTCTCTCTCAACCAACAGTTCTGCAAATTTCTCCTTTCAATCCTCGGCGACTTCAACATCCGACAATAAATAGTTGTGCTTCGAGTTCCTTTTCAATTTCAACCTTTAATTGACGTGATATCCTTTCTCTCCGACAATAATATCTTCAAATTCTTCAACCTTCAATCGACATGACAACCTTTCTCTCTGGCCACAACAGCTTCAAATTCATCATAGTTCCTTTTTTTTTTCACAGGTAAAAATTTATGGCCTTTTTAGTTTTGAAGAAAACGAGAAACTTGAGCCAACTTCTCTTATAGTATTGGTTAACAATTTCAATATTTGTTGCTTTAATTTGAAATACAGTTTCAATAAAACCCTAATTCTGGTATTTCTTCTCTTCTCTTTTCGAAGTGAATTATGATTTTTTGTTGTTTCTTGTATTTTTTTGAAGTTTGATTTTTCTTGTTTGTGTTTACAAGAACAAAATAATGATTTGAGTTGATTTGTTTTATTCTTGTTCTTGGTAAAAATAGTGATATTGCTGTTTTTCTGTTGAACAAAATCGTGCTACTGTTTTTTATTTTATCCAATAAATTATCCATCTGGTGGAACATATTAACCATCTGATGTAACAGATTTGTCAGATGATGTAATAGATCAACCATCTGATATTCCAGAGGAACCATCAAATTACAATTATGATGTAACAAATTAATCATCTAATGCAACAGATTTAGGATATGATGCAACAATTTAACTATCTGATACAATAGATTAATCATATGTTGCAACAAATTAAGCATCAGATAAAAAATCTGATGCAACTGATTAACCATTTGATGTAATGGAAGAACCATCGAATTAATAATCTAATGCAACAGATGAACCTTCCGTTGGATAAAATCCTACCAACTCTTCCGACAAGACATGTCTAAGACATGATTTTTTCAACTGATCATTCATCTGCCATGATAGATGACCCAATATTAGAAAAAATCTAAATAATATTGATCGTTGATAAATGTTCCAATAGATCACTCATGTGCTACAACAGATGTGTGACCTATTGCACAGACCATTCATCTTTCTCAATGGATGGGTGATATATTTTATATTGTCACAACAAATTACTCAGCCGTTACTGCAGGTTAGTTAACTGTTCTGACAGATCACTCATATATTGCAACAGATATTGATCTGTTGCACAGACCATTCATCTTTCTCAATAGATAAGTAATATATTTTGTATTATCCCAATAGATTACTCAGCCGTTGCTATAGGTTATTTAATTGTTCCAACAGATCACTCATATATTACAACAGATGATATTGCAACAGATGTGTGATCTACTGCACAGACCATTCATTTTTCTCAACAGATAAGTGATATATTTTATATTGTTGCAACAAATAACTCATCCATTCCAACAGGTTATTTAGCTATTCCAACAGATCACTCATGTTGCAACAATGTGTGATCTGTTGCACATACCATTCATCTGTCTTAAAAGATGAGTGATACATTTTGTATTGTTGCAATAGATTACTCATACGCTGCAATAGGTTTATTACATACTGCAACAGATATACTACCTGGTGCAACAGATAAGTGATCTGTTGGAACTATTATTTTACTATTTTGCTTATTAGATTTACTGTTATCCTTTTTTAACGATGCATTAATTAACTATAATATATTTTTTTATTTCTGTTAATTATAGATAGTATAGCTCCCAAAAGAACAGAAACTGAATCAAGTCCAAGTAAAGGAACAAGTGAAGTAGCTAGGCTACATCCACCACTCTATGAGCTTGCTTTACAAACATTGTCTCAATCAGGAGCAGAATATGATAAACACAGGAAGGAGAAATATTTTAAAAGAGATGATCCAAATGCTAATAGCCCTTTCACCAAAGAGTTGGTTAAAACCTTCAGCATTGATAGTTATCCTATGAGAATGTAGCGCGATGGTGCCACAAATTTAACGGGTGATTTCATGGTTAAGTCAGTCATGGAAAAATCTTTTGACGCCTTCAGAAAAATACTTTGAGAACAAAAATTGGATGCTTATTTCAGGGACAGCTGCTTTGGAAAATATCTTAATTTGCCGGAGGACAACAATGCTCGTTTCCAAATGGAAATGGTATATAAACTTCTCAAGCGTAGGTTTATGTATGAAAACAAAGATAAGATGGATGAGGTGTGGATAAATTACTGTGGCATGCCTGTGTGTTTTGGTTGGAAGGAGTTTGCCATAGTTACTGGACTAAAATGTTATCCTCCTTCTCAAGTTATACCTATTCTAACCCAAGAAAATCACCCCGCACATTTAAAAAAGGCAAAGACAAGTCGTTTGATTGTGATGACCTGGTGTCCATTGTTGGTAAAACAAAAATTTGATAGAAGCGTTGAAAAGTAAAGAACTTTCAAATAAGCACAAACAGTCATTGTGCTTGGTTTGGTTTGTACATAATATTCTTTGGGCGAGAGACATTAACAACAACATAAGCGTTGGTTTAACAAAGCTCTCCGAGGATCTTGAGGCATTTAACAACTATGCTTGGGGTTATGAAAGCTTCAAAATAATTGTCCAATATTTGTTGACTCCATTAGCGCCAAAGACAGTCAACTTATATGACTTTCCATGGGTTTTCATGGTAAATATTTCGTTTCTTTTATTATGATATCATTTATTTTTTTTACTCAATAATGGTTTTGATTTATTGGCATTATTTTATAGGCTTGGGCGTTTGAAGCCATTCCTTATTTGAGACAACAAGTGAACTACTAGGAAGAAGTTTCCTATCCAAGAATCTTGAGATGGTTGTCGGCCAAAACTGATAAAAACGTAAAATTTTTTGATCTCTTCAACCCTCCAAAGGATGCAGTAAGTATAATTATAATTAAGTCTTTATTTTAATTAATGATTTTTTTGAATGATCTAATTATCATTCTAATATATGTAATAATTTATGTTAGATTGTACATCCTTCGCTAGTTCCGACCAATCGAGAGTTGAAAATGTCATTTTTTCTTACGTTACGGTCTGTGCAAACTTTATCGGACCCTAAGGTCATCGACAGAATAAAAATAGAATTGTTTGGAGCAACAGGCATTACAAGAAAAACAGTTTTGGAGGGTGGACTTGTTGTTGTTGATGGTCTTAGTGGTGATGGAACTGTTGGTGGTGGTAGTGGTGCTGCTGTTAGTGCTAATGATGCTCCTCTTACAGTATTTAAAACAAACCATTATGAGTATGATCATACTGGTTATACAGATTTTGTCTCTCCCAGCGAATGTTCTACATGCAAATGTCATGACTGCAGGGCGAAACATGATATAGTGATTAATGCTATTAATACATTAACTACTTTTGTAAAGGAATTGACATCTAAGAGGAGTGTCATTCCATCAAAGAGAATTTTATTTCCATCAACTCTATTAGAGATTAAGGCTAAGAGGAGAAAGAGAGTGATTGCCAAGGCATTGTCAAGATGAACAAGGTGATATATATGTCTTCCAACTAACAAACAAACATATTTCTATTTCAACAGATGATACATCTGTTGAAAATTATCAAATAGATATATACATCTGTTGCAGCAGTTGATTAACTTGTTGCACCAGATAAAGTACCTGTTGTGACATATGTTTTGTATGTTTTAGAAAATCAAACAGCTCTTTGTACCACTTTCTCATGTAGAAATTTGATCCAACAGTTGATTCATTGTTGCAACAAAAATATAATCTATTTGGGATAATTTAAAATAGGAGAAAGACCTATTTGATTTGCTAGAACAGATGGGTTATCCTTTTTCGTTTTGTTGTATCTCTGTGATCAACATTGACCAATTTTGGCTTTTCAGGTGGATGTAGAAGCTATTGCTGAACAACATTGACAATATGCTACTCTACTCTTTTTATGGAAATATGGAGAACAAAAAGCGCAGAAACCGTATGTAAGCGACAATAAATATTTACGACGAGAAAAGCCGAATTTCATAACATCGAATAAAGAACAACTTGTCCATATTGAGTAGATCTTTATAGCTTGAGTTTGTCAAAGTAATAACTTCACCCCTCCTTAGGAATCCTTGGCATCAATACTTAAATTGTTGATGTATTTGTTGAGATCTGTACCCATAGCAATTTTTTTATATTTCATTTATTCGTTGATTTTATTTCAACTAATTTCTTAAGGCTTCAATTTATTTTATTTTGTCTATGAATTTTATTTTTTCCTTAGATTTGAACTTATTAATTAAAATGGAATACTAGATTCAAATGTTGCAACTGCTAATGTATCTGTTGCAACAAACGGCACATCTGTTGTAAAATATCAAACAGATTTAACATATAGTTCAACAGGTAGGTAATCTATTGAAATTTATCAAACAAGTCTTTCCATTGATGCAACAGATAGACTTAGATAGAAACACCGACATAATGCAACAGGTGACCAACCTATTGCAACAGATAAACTATATGTCAGAACAGGTAGAATATCTGTTACAACGGATGGAGAATTTGTTGCATTATAAAAATTCAAATTTCATTGGACATAAAAAAAATTGCCACCACATGTTAAAAAGTGAAAGTAAATTGAAATAAAAAAGGCGGAACCCATCGACAGTGTTCAGTTCAAACACCTAAAATAATATAGGCATCAAGTAGACAATGCTCATTTTAAACACGTAAAATAAAATAGGCACAAATGTGTCAGGTTTGCACTTTTTGCTGAATTGGCGTCTGATTTTGCCCCCAACGGTTATCCCCCCCACTCCCAATGTCTTATATATTCGTCTTCTTCCTAAAATTTAACCCTAAATTCCCAAATCTTATTCTTCGTTGTCATCTCTTTTTATCTATCTAAATTCTTTAAATTATTTACATTTGATCTTTTTTTTCTTCATCTTTTTTTCATTTTTTCCAACTGAGCTTGACAATGTCGAGCGCATCTTCCACTGTTTATTATGATAACAATTTTTGATATTGTAAGTGCGGCCATGAAGCTCTATTAAAGATTTCTTGCACTCAACAAAATCCAGGTCGTAGGTTTTTTACTTGTAAGATTTTAAAATTAATATTTTTTTATTTAATTAGTTGATTAATTATTGACTTGTAATTATTTGGTAATTGTGTTCTTATTTTTATAGAAATTGGGTGGATACGATTACTTTAATTGGTATGAAGAACGACACCTTTCACAAGAAAATCATGTAATCTGGGGTTTGTTGAAGAAAGGCAAGACTTCTGAAGAGAAACAAAATCGAGCAAGAAGATACTACATTGTTACCGTTATTGCTATTGGTTTGGTGGTGTTGGGCACATGGATTTTCAAGCCAAATTGCTGAAATTTTTATGGTGGTGTATTTGCTATTGGTTTGGTGTTGTCGAGCACATGAATATTCAAGTGTAATTGTTGCAAAATTTCAAACAGATTTAGGCATATGTTCTAAAATTTAGGTCATTTGTTGGAAATTATCAAACAGGTCTTTCCGTTGTTGCAATAGATTAGACTTAAATTAGATAAAAATAACGTTGACATAATGCAACAAATGACCAACCTATTGCAATAGATAAACTATCTGCCAGAACAGATAGAATATATTTTACAACAGATTGATAATCTATTGCATTATAAAAAACTCAACTTTCATTCATCAGAAAAAAATTATTACCACTAAATGTACATGTAATTTAAAGTAAAGTAAAGTGTGACTTGAAATAAAAAATTATTATTTCACAGGCTCTTCTATATACACAGGCTCTAAGCGTCCAGTTAGTACACCATAATCCCAGACCTCTTGCAGGTTTGCCATAACGTTGTCGCACAGAAAGGTCATTGGCTCAGCCATTTCTATGCTGTCGGCAAATATTCGATGTGTGCAAGGGCGTGCGAACCGCTCGCGTAATTGGTATCATTTTTTAGAAGGGTCATACCCTTGTTTGGACCTTCAAAATCCTAAGATTTATTCATCAACACTTCCTTTGGCAAATGATCCATCAGTTTACTCTCCCTCAACAAGATGGGCAACAGCTCCATCAGTGGCTGCACGAGGAGAAAAAGATCGACATCGTCGATGACAGGTTCATTGCAGTCATAAATTTAGATCTTTCCCTCCTTTAGTAGTATCTCAACAGACGATAATATATGTTGTTCACGCTAATGACTACATGAATCCGCTTTGCCTCAGTCCAACTCTTGCCGTATGGATTTGGCCTCTCCTCTTTAACATATTTTATCATTTCTTCTTCCTTCAAGTCTAACGTAGAAACTAAGAAATCAAGTCCCTTGCCACACGCTTTAGAATTGAGTTGATTGTACTTATCCTTGAGCTTCTTGCAGAAATCGAGGTCCATTATCCTATTAGCAGCATCACAAGCTTTCGGGTACGTTAATTGTCTTTTCCTCATGAGGTAGAGAATTTTGTCAACATGCTGTGATATAAGAAGACAATTTTTAAATAGGTTAGTAATTGTAAAGATGGTCCATCTGTTTCATAGGGTTCTATGAATCAATAATCAAACGTAACTTATGCAATAGATGGATAGTAAGTTGTAAAAGAACCATCACCAGTTGCACTAGAATACCTAGTTGTTGCAACAGATTTCACATCTGTTGCGTAGCTTCTTCTTTATGGGGTAGATTAGATTAGAAGGCTAGGTTAGGAAAAGTAAACTTTCCTTATCCTCGTACCACATACGCATATCTGTCATAGTTTGGAAGTCTTGGGGGGGAAAAGGGAGGCTTGGGGTAATCTTGTGCGCCTGGCTTGGCATTCTTGGCCTGTCGCAGATCTCTATTCTCTTTGGCGCCAAGTTCCGCGTATATGTCCACCTTCTTGAATGGCCCCTGAACTTCAAAAGCTTTTTGAGAGGGGGGAGTTGGAATTATATTTTATTTCAACAGGAGAGTATGTCGGTTATTGTTTTTTTCTTTCTCCTAACCAACACTGTAGGAGTGTATCGATCCCTCGCCTTCTTGGATGGTATGACACACCTCTTGGATTTGAATTCCTCGACAGCTTTAGAGATAGCCTCTACTGTTTCAAAGAGTTTATCCTGGCTGTCCTTGCACTCTTCGTATTCACAATGAGAACACGAGGGTGAAGAGGGGTGAGAGGGATCTGTGTAAGGGTGAAAAAGGGTGTTTTAAAACATATTTAATTTTTTTTAGCATCAACATACTCATCATCACGTGTGGTAGCAGCATTATCCTGACTTCCACCAACACCAACACCAACAACTCCACCAGAAGAAGCACCCAGATCTGCCTTAGTAGGTTAGTCATGAAGAGCCTCAACATTAGGCTGACCTTGCCTAACTACTCTTCTTATGGCTGTTGCTCCAGCCAATTCTTTCCTTATTAACTCTACCGTTGTGTCTGCTATAGTATCAACATGACCTAGAGTAATATAAGAAGTCATCAACGACTCCTCCTCAGTAGGCACGATCCATGGATGCAAAACCTAGAAAAAAAATAGATACATTTAAATCATATAATATAATAATTTTCACAGTTGGGTTAACATTTTAATAGTCAACTTCTGCAACAGATTAATAATATGTTGCATTATATTACCCATTTGTTGCATAGTTTGCATTTATATGGTTAAAATTTGTTTTAGTCGGGTTCAGAGAACCAGAGTAACACATGGATAATCTGATGCAAAATATCAATCATCTATCATAACAGACTACTAATTTGTTGCACCAGTTATACAAGATGGGAAATCTGTTAGGTTACATGTTATGCAACAGATAATCTGTATGTGTATTAACAATATGTTACATCAGATTACACATTTGTTGCATAATTTGTAGTAGATGGTTAATCTATTAGGAGTCGGGTTCAGAGAACCAAAGCAACAGATGGGTAATTTGAAGAAAGATATCACTCGTCTGTTGCAACAGCATCGGTTGGCACAGGACGGGTAATTTGTCGCAATAGATGTTCAATTTGGTGCACCAGATATAACATTTGTTGCACTAGATATAACATCTGTTTAATATCTTTCATTGAGTAAAATTATTTTACTTGAAGAAGGTGTACTACATCAACCGAAGGGTTAAAGAGATCAGCCTCCCTAATTTTGGTGTTGCTCTTTGCAGCCAACCACCTAAACATCCATGGACCTCATCCGAGTAATCCATTACCTGCTTTCGGAGGGAAGAATTGACTTCAAATGCCCAAGCCTAAAAAATATAAATAGGAAGCAAGCAAAAAAAGTCATAGTAACTATATTCAATATAACTTAATGGATGAGTTAAAATAGTGATTAATTTTACTATGAAAGCCCAAGGAAAGTCGTATAGTGTGGTCGTCCTTAAGGATTGCTTTGTCAGTAAATATTGGACAGTCAAGTAGAAGTTGTCATATCCCCAGGGATAATTATTGAATTTATCAAAATCCTCAGCACGCGCCAACAAATCATCTTCTATGAACTTGTTGACGTCTCTTGATAATATAACCGAATGGGCAAACCAAACTAAGCATAATTTCTCCCTGTACTGCTTTGGTATGGTTTTATCCATGAGATCTGTCAACAAATCCGATGATTTGTAGCCACGTCAAGCAATATCAAATAACCCATCTATTTTTTCCTTGCATTTTCTTGCCTTGGATCTTTTACGGGGTGTTCCCTTGGCGATAGGTGGTTCTTCTGGATGATGGCATCTTAAGCCCGTCACTATGGCAAACTCTTGGAAGCCAAAACAAATCGGTAAGCCACAGTAGTTGATCTAGATTTAATCCATCTTTTTGCCCCCGTCCTCTAAATCTTTATCATCCCCCACGTACTTGATCCCGCGCTTGAGAATACCATATACCATCCTTATTGGAAAAAGGGCAGGGGCATCCTCAGCCAGCTCAAGAAAGCGTCCAAAGCAGTTTTTCTTAAAAAGTCCATCTATGTTTTCGTCCTTCATAATTTTTCTAAAATAAATAAATTTACTCCCCATCTGACATTTAAGTACAATTTCACCAGTTAGTTCTTCTTCTGCTTTTTTGTCATTTATCGGCATCGTAACTTAAAACTTGTCAATATCTAAAGTTTTGATAGGATCGTGTTGGGATGTCGATATTAATTCACGCCCCATTGGTGATCCATTATTATTATGTTGATGATCATCCTCTTTTTCTTTCTTACTCTCTAATTCCTCCTCTTTCTCACTCTCATTTTCTTCATCACCATCTACAAAACCCTAGTCTACCGCCCTCAACTTTGTTTTCATATCTCTCCTCAAATTCACTTTGTTTTCCTTACTGAGATTGTTTAGGAAGCTCCTCCGAATCCCCCTGTATTGTAGCCTTTTTTTGGGGGTGGTCAGACGTTGATCCACTTTCATTTTTTTTTCTTTTGGGAGACATGTTTTACCTATAAACAACAGAAAAACAAAAATTACATTAGAATTGATGTATGCATAAATTTTAAAAAATACATTACAAACACCACCAATAACGACACACCAACAGCCACCACCACTACAAACACCACCAACCAATGCCACAAATACCACGAATACCACCACCACCGACAACCACCACAAATACCACCAACCAATGCCACCATAAATACCACCAACAGCCACCACGAGTGCCACGACGACGACGATGACCACAACGACCACTACAACAAACACCATAAACACCATCTAATAATACCACACAGTCAATGAAACACCGCAACAGAAACTAGGGTTTTCTTGAGTTCTTCCTATGATTTTACCATCAAACTCAAAATTGTAAACCCATTCTAAAAAATAATATAACTAAAAGTTTTCTTTTTCATCATTAACTTAAAAGCCCTTATTTTTTAGAAAAAATAACAAATATAGAACTTTTCTCGAACACTGTTACCTACAAAGACAGAAAATGACCGATACAAGCAAGAATAAAGTCAAAAATAACACCTATGTGGTCAGAAATGAGAAGAAAATTGATCTGTTATGAAGGGTAGAGCAATTTGTTGAGTAGTTGTAGTTGTTGTCTGTATTGTATAATTGAGTGAGAAAAAAAAAGAGTGAGAACTCAAAATTTAAAATGCTGAAACATTTTTCTCGCAAATGGATGATTTGTATGTGTTGATTTATATTTTGGAAAAGAATGACAAGTTTTGAAAATGTTAATTTGGTCTGAATTGATCTTAATTATTTTTTAAAATGATAAAAGACATGCGTAATTTCTAACCCTCTCATCATCCAATTGCCAAAAGACTCAATTGAAGTTGTAGTTGATCCTATGAACTCACCCACCCCTGGTCCTAGATTAATCGATTTAGGTATATGAACTCAATTAAAATTGTATAAAAATAAATGTTCAACTTGTTGCACAAGATACTCATCTGTTGCAAATTATCAAACAGATTAAGTAATCTGTTGCGACAGATTACCCATCTATTACAAATTATCAAATGGATTGTCACATGTCACTACAGATTACCCATTCATTGTAAATTATCAAATAGGGGTTGCCATCTGTTGTAGTTGACCCTATAAGAACTCACCCATGCTCCTAAATTAATCAATTAAGGTATTGGTTTAACATATGAGGTAGTAAGAATCGATTCAACTCAGAGTGATCGATCAATGATTCTGGTCGGGAAGAACGCAATACTGTCTCATCATTCAATTGCCAAAAGACTCAATTGAAGTTATAGTTGACCCTATGAGAACTCACCCCTGGTCCTAGATTAATCAATTAGGGATCGTTTGGTAGAGTGTATAAGAACAATGCAAAATATAGTGTATTAGTAATGTTTGCATTAGTAATACTTGTATTAGTTATGCATGTATTATTTTTTATACATTATTTGGTTTGATGTATAAGAAATAATACATCTTACATAATTTCTATAAAATAAATTTTTGTTTACAAAAATACCCTTCTTTGATTTTGTACACTTTTTTGCAACAAAGTTCTTTTGTTATTTCAAACATAATTAATATTGTTGAACTATTATATAGAGGTTTAGGATTAATTGCCAGACCTTCATCTTTGTGCAAAAATATTATGCCGATGGATTAACATAGTCAAAACAAAAATAAAATACAAGACGTAAAATTAAGAAATAGTCTCGATTTTTTTAAAAATCTTTTTAAAGACTCTCGAAGCAAAGCAAAAATATGTTATAGTTATTTAAATCAACCATTCATTGTTGTAAATTCAAATAGTGGGAAAAGAAATTGTGAAATGTTTTGAAAAGATTATATTCAATATAACTTAATGGATGAGTTAAAATAGTGATCAATTTTACCATGATAGCCCAAGGAAAGCCGTATAATGTGGTCTTCCTTGAGTATTACTTTGTCAGTAAATATTGGACAGTCAAGTAGAAGTTGTCATATCCCCAGGGATAATTATTGAATTTATCAAAATTCTCAGCACGCGCCAACAAATCATCTTTTATGACCTTGTTGACGTCTTTTGCTAATATAACCGAATGGGCAAATCGAACTAAGCACAATTGCTCCTTGTACTGCTTTGGTATGGTTTAATCCATGAGATCTGTCAACAAATTCGATGATTTGTATCCACATTGAGCAATGTCAAATAAACCATCTATTTTTTCTTGCGTTTTCTTACCTTGGATCTTTTGTAGGGTGTTCCCTTGGCGATAGGTGGTTCTTCTGGACGATGACATCTCAAACCCGTCACTATGGAAAACTCTTGGAAGCCAAAACAAACTGGCATGCCACAGTAGTTGATCTACATTACATCCATATTTTTGCCTCCCTCCTTCAAATTTTTATCACCCCCCACGTACTTGATCCTGTGCTTGATAAGACCATATACCATCCTCATTGGGAAACGGGCAGGGGCATCCTCAGCCAGCTGAAGAAAGCGTCCAAAGCAACTCTTCTTAAAAAGTCCGTCTATGTTTTCGTCCTTCATAATTTTCCTAAAATAAATAAATTTACTCCCCATCTGACATTTAAGTACAGTTTCACCAGTTAGTTCTTCTTTTATTTTTTTGTTATTTATCGGCATCGTAACTTAAAACTTGTCAATATCTACAGTTTTGATAGGATCGTGCTGGGATGTCGATATTAATTCACGCCCCATTGGTGATCCATTATCATCATGTTGATGATCATCCTCTTTCTCTTTCTCACTCTCTAATTCCTTCTTTTTCTCACTCTCATTTTCTTCATCACCATCTACAAACCCTAGTCTACCTCTCTAAACATTGTTTTCATATCTCTCTTCAGCTTCACTTTGTTTTCCTTACTGAGATTGTTTAGGAAGCTCCTCTGAATCTCTCTGTACTGTAGACTTTTTTTGGGGTGGTCAGACGTTGATCCACTTTCACTTTCTTTTCTTTTAGGAGACATGTTTTACTACAAACAGTAGAAAAACAAAATTTATATTACAATTGATGTATGCATAAATTTTAAAAAATACATTACAAACACCACCAATAATGACACACTAATAGCCACCACAACCACAAACACCACCAACCAATGCCACAAACACCATGAATACTGACACCACCGATGGTCACCACAAATATTACCAACTAATGACACCACAAACACCACCAACCAATGCCACAAACAGCCACCACCAGTGTCACTATGACGATGACGACGACGACCACTACAACAAATACCACAAACACCATCCAACAATACCATGACAATCAACGAAACACTGCGATAAAAACTAGGATTTTCTCGAGTTCTTCCTACGATTTTACTACCAAAACTCAAAATTTTAAACCTATTCTCTAAGATAATACAACTAAAAGTTTTCTTTTTCATTATTAACTTAAAAGCCCTTATTTTTTAGAAAAAATAACAAATATAGAACTCTTCTCAAACTCTATTACCTATAAAGACAGATAAAATAACTGATACAAGCAAGAATGAAGTAAAAAATAACACCTATGTGGTCAGAAATGAGAAGAAAATCGATCTGTTATGAAAGGTAGAGCAATTTGTTGAGTAGTTGTAGTTGTTGTCTGTACTGTATAATTGAGTGAGAAAGAGAAAAGAGTAAGAACTCGAGATTTAAAATGATGAAACGTTTTTCTCACAAATGGATGATTTGTATGTGTTGATTTGTATTTTGGAAAAGAATGACAAGTTTTGAAAATGTTAATTTGGTCTGAATTGATCTTAATTATTTTTTAAAATTATAAAAGATATGCATAATTTTTAAACCTCTTATCATGCAATTGCCAAAAGACTCAATTGAAGTTGTAGTTGACCCTATGAACTCACTCACTCCTCGTCCTAGATTAATCAATTTAGGTATATGAACTCAATTGAAATTGTATAAAAATAAATGTTCAACCTGTTGCACCAGATACTCATCTGTTGTAAATTATCAAACAGATTAAGTAATCTGTTGTGATAGATTACCCATCTATTGTAAATTATCAAATGGATTGTCACATGTCGCAACAGATTACCCATTCATTGTAAATTATCAAATAGGGGTTGCCATATGTTGTAGTTGACCCTATGAGAACTCACCCATGGTCCTAGATTAATCAATTAAGGTATTGGTCTAACATATGAGGTAGTAAGTATCGGTTCATCTCAGAGTAATTGATCGACAACTCTGGTCGGGAGGAACGCAATACCGTCTCATTATTTAATTGCTAAAAGACTTAATTGAAGTTGTAGTTGACCCTATGAGAACTCACCCCTAGTCCTAGATTAATCAATTAAGGTATTAGTCTAATATATGAGGTAGTAAGAATCGGTTCAGCTCAGAGTGATCGATCAATGACTCTGGCCAGGAGAAACGCAATACCGTCTCATCATTCAATTGCTAAAAAAGTCAATTAAAGTTGTAGTTGACCCTATGAGAACTCACCCCTGGTCCTAGATTAATTAATTAAGGTATTGGTCTAACATATGAGGTAGTAAGAATCGGTTCAGCTTAGAGTGATCGATCGACGACTCTGGTCGGGAAGAACGCAATACCGTCTCATCATTCAATTACCAAAAGACTAAATTGAAGTTATAGTTGACCTTATGAGAACTCACCCCTAGTACTAGATTAATCAATTAGGGGTCATTTGGTAGAGTGTATAAGAACAATGCAAAATATAGTGTATTAGTAATGCTTGCATTTGTAATACTTGTATTATTTATGCTTGTATTAGTTATGCATGTATTAGTTATGCATGTATTATTTTTTATACATTATTTGTCTTGATGTACAAGAAAAAATACACCTTACATAATTTCTATAAAATAATTTATTTTTTACAAAAATACCTTTCTTTGATTTTGTACACTTTTTTGCAACAAAGTTCTTTTATTATTTCAAACATAATTAGTATTGTTGAACTATTATATAGAGGTTTAGGATTAATTGCAAGGCCTTCATCTTTGTGCAAAAATATTATGCCGATGGATTAACATAGTCGAAACAAAAATAAAATACAAGACGTAAAATTAAGAAATAGTCTCGATTTTTTTAAAAATCTTTTTAAAGACTCTCGAAGCAAAGAAAAAATATGTTATAGTTATTTAAATCAACCATTCATTGTTGTAAATTCAAATAGTGGGAAAGAAATTGTGAAATGTTTTGAAAAGATTCACTAGTGCAAATTAAAATGGTGGGAAAAGGAATGGTGAAATATTTTGAGAGGGAAGTTGAGGGTTATTAAGATCATTTAATAAGTTAATGCATATGCTTAAAGTCTTTGTATTACTAATACATAGGAAATAGAGTGTATTACTAATACACACTTCAATACACAATAAAGTGTATAACTAATGCTTGCATTAGTTATACATAGGCAAAAAGTCGTACCAAACAAGGTACTAGCAATAAACATTAACTAATGCATGCATTATATTTTACAATACACTCTACCAAACGACCCCTTAAGGTATTAGTCTAACATATGAAATCAATTAAAATTGTATAAAAGTAAATGTTCAACCTGTTGCAACATATGTCTTTTCTGTTGGATTTAGTCAAACAGATTAAGTTATCTGTTGCAACATATTACGCATCTGTTGTGATAGATGACCGAGCTTTGGAAATTTTCAAACAAAAATTGTTATCTGTTGCTCTTAGATGTTTTAAGACCCTTTTTTTAAAGCAATTTAGGTATTTCCTGTCCGATATAAAAAAAGTTAAAATACTAAGACGGTAAAAAATATTACTTGATAACTAAAAAATCTCTTAAGTGAGTAGTCTTATCTGGTCTTTTCAATGTCACCGTCTCCTTGTGCCCCTCAAAGGTCAAAAGTTATTAATGAATATTTAAAAACCATATCTAGAAGAATACTATCTCGTTCAGCCATAACATAAGTAAGACTCAAGACTCAACTCAACTCATCTATCACTCTTTCTTCTTTATTCTTAATTCTCTTTCTTTCCTATTTGTCTCTTTTTTCTCTCTTCTTTCAGATGAGGATCCTTTTGGATTTCAACCGATCAATATCTTTTCTCGACTAAACTGGATGTTCTGATCCCTTTGCTTTTTTTACATTGCAGGTATGTTCACTATTGCTCTTTCCATCTCGTCTTTTTTTGTATGTCATTTAAATTAGATATTTATATCTGTTGCTATTGATGATTTACCTTTTACCAATTTCCTATTTATTGAGAAAATTGAAGGAAAGATGACTTTTAAGTCTTGAATGAATGAACTGTTGTTTATATTTGTTGCAAAATGCCTCATCGATTGAACAAATGGGTAATCTGTTGCATCAGATTGGTCATATGTTGATTCACTTAATTTTGTGTTACCCTTTTGTACTAATAGAGCAACTGTTCGAAGAAATCAAATCAGTAGTAAGACTAGTTTGATTTATTCCAATAGATGACCCATCTATTGCAACATGTCATCCATCTGTTGCAATAGATGCCTCATCGATTGAGCAGATGGGCAATCTATTGCATCAGATTAATCATCTGTTGATTTTCTCAAATTTGTGTTACCCTTTTGTAATGTTATTTTTCTTCTTATCTTGTTTAACATCAAATGTATTTCTCTTGTTTGTTGATAAAAGAAAGTGAAACTGGATCCATTTTTGCCCGACAAGCATTAAAGGCTAGAATAAAGATGGTTCAGAGGAATAAACTGCTTACAGATGGAACCACTATATATGTGGGAGGTATGTATTATTGATCAACCTATCATGAAAACACATATCCAGTACAATAATTTTATGAATGTTTGTTCTTTGCCTATTAGGCGTTAATTCTTCAAACAAGATATGATATTTTACAGTTAAGATTGTTAGGTTTGAACTGGTAAGGCTGAGGGACCAAGTAGGTAGTGTCGATAACTTATTATAATTTAATGATCGTTGATGCTCATATTTTTGTGTCAAGTTTGGGGAAGGGTTCAAGTTTTTGGTGGCAGTGTAAATATCCAATAGTGATTGGACCGGTTTTAATGGCTCAATGGACTTCTTGAAAGGCCTCTGAAGCCTCGCATTACCGCAAACACCAATGGAACCAATAGCAATTCCCCTGGTCTAAATTTATATGGATGGATTGCTGGAGGAGACTATTATACAATAGTAGGTGCTTGGGAGAATACCTGTGCGGGAAGAGGGAGGTTGAGAAGGCCATATAAGAGGAAACACATGGTAGAAAGAAAAGTGTAGCAAAATTGGCTGATGAAATTGACATAAAAGATGAAAAACTGGATGACCTGCGAATGTGAAACGTATCTAAAAATGAAAATCCATCAGTCGTTGAAGTAAAAGAAGAATGGTCAAGAGGACTGTAGCTAGTCACTTTGCTAGAGACTACAACTAGCGAGCGTGGCCTCAATAAAGACCCACAAAATACAGGATCAGAACTCTAAGGAAGCAGTTTTGCGAGAACGGAAGGAGGTATGATTGTCGGTTAGAATTAAAACCTAAACAACTACTCCTGAATTAAAAATACGGGATCAAGCCAAGGTGCAATTTCTTAAGTTAAACTTGCATCACATGCCTCCTGTTTATGGATATGTTCAGGTCAAAGGCAGTGGAAACAATAAGGTATGGGATTTCTGCCCAACTTTAGACCTTTTTGTTTCTACTTCCATCGATCTGATCATAGCCACAAACAGAAGACATGGCATACAAGTTTAACTTGAGAAATTGACACTTGGCTTCATCCCGTATTTTTAATTTAAGTGTAGTTGGTTCAGGTTTCTGTCACGCCCCAAAATCCCATCGGGCCAGACTGGCACCCGAAGCCGAGAAGGCCCGGGAGAACCCGTTCAAATACCTGTGCTTTTACTTACATGGCACCAAAAATTTAGACAGCACTTCGTTGCATATAGAAGGGTCTAATTACCTCTATCAGCACAGCACGCACAAATATATATATAATACTTGGCCGTCGGGGTCACCACATATACAAATATAACATCACTATATAAACTTCCATGACTTTACTCTTCCTTATGTCTACAAAGCCTCTAGGATATACATGACATAACTAGGGTCGGGACAAACCCCCGCCCACACATGACTCCTGTACAATAACAAAACATAAGGAACCGACTCGGAAAGCTCCGAAGCAAACTAGAGCTCACCAACAATAGCTGTATGACCTGGCTCCTATCTATGTTGTGAGTGAGCTGACGCACCTGTGCCTGTAGCATGAAATGCAGGTCCCCCGTGAGGGACGTCAGTACGAAATATATACTGAGTATGTAAAGCTGTAAATAATCATATGTGATATGGGGGATCAAGAAAATCAGACGCAAGTGAATAAATCATAATAGAAGTGAACCACACTTCATAAACACTTTTAGGATCATGCACATTATCATTAATCTGAATTTAGTTCTTGAATTCAAACACATTTGTGGGACGGTATACATTCGTTCATTTCATTCTTTACAATTATCAATCGCCATTACCTCCTCCTCCCGAACCTCCAACCACCTAACAATAATCAATACTTTACCGTACTGTGACCATTAGGCTGCCTCCAGTACATATCAACTGAGATCGACCCATGCTAGGCTTATGCCCCTGGGATACCACCCATAAACACATAAATAGGGATCGACCCATGCTAGGCTTATGCCCCTGGGATACCACCCACACGTATATCAAGTAACACACATAAGAGATCTTTCCAATAACTTAGTTCAAAAGCTTTTGAGATTATTACATTAGTGTTCATGCCAATATAGTACCTTTGGAACAACCTACATCAATAGGAATCAAGTAATAGACCTTCTATACAATAACGATGTAATAAGGACTCATTGGTACATCAACAATGTGTTTCAGAATCATCAATATCACAATAATGAAATAGGAGCCTTTTGGTATATTAATGAAACATTTGACACTTTATAGAATGGAAACAACTTCGTTGGTAATGTAGAACAATACATGTTTTTGGACAACCTCGGAATCTTACTTGATGGAACATTGGTGTTTTTATGCCAAAGAACATTGTTAGAGTATGCTTTACATACCTCGTTGTAGATTCGGATACCAATTCAACACAACTTCTTGCCTTTACAAATTACTTATCTACAATGAAATGTTTGGCATCTAGGATTAGAAACCCAACACCACAATTCTCTTCCATAATTCCATACAACTAATATTTGCAAAACATTCCAAAAACCAACTTGAACAATAAGTTTATGTGTATATATATATATAATCATCATTTCAATACCACATCATCAATACCAAATCCCTTCACAATTCAACATAATCCAACCATGCACAAGAATAATCCAACATCATTTCCCAATCATCTTTCAACAACAATCAAATAACATACTTCTTATGCTCACATGCATATATATATATATACATATACATATAAATAACACCAACATAATTTACATCCTTACCATAAAATGGCCCTTTTGGTTTCAAAGTCTTGTTGGCACAAATATGGGGTGCTTCTCGAAGCCCTCGAGACGGTGAACACAACTACGGAATCAATTTAGATTTTTTATGGTTGAATCACAAGATAATTGGAGTTGAAATTAGGCTAGGGTTTCTTATTTTCAATAATTTGATGATAATTGATGGATATGAGACTAATTATATGTATATAATGACCAATTTTCGTCCATGAGGTGATGGAAAATGACCATATTGCCCTTAAAAATTTAAGTAAATCCGAATCTGTCCATGGTGGACTGTTTTGATAGGCTAAAGTAAATCGGCCATAACTCTTTGCTCCGATATCGGATTTGGGTGAAATTGGTATTGTTGGAAAGATAATTCAAAGGGATTTCATTTCATATAAAGTAGGCCACCCATTTCGTCCTGTACAAGGAGTAATGATCGTTTGAAGTTGACCCTAAAAAACTATTTTGAGAGGCTGAAGTAAAACGAGTATAACTCCTTACTCAGATGCTGGATTTGGATGAAAACAATTGCATTGGAAAGAAGACTCCAAGATATTTCTTTTGATAGGTCGCAGCTCTCCCAGTTCATTATATTGAGGGAGTTATGATCGTTCAAAGTTGACCCAAAAAACTGGCAGGCCTCAGTAGTTTGTGTGCAGGAAATTTTCCTGCACATTTACTGTTCACATATCCCGGCCACCATTTTATAGTTTCGAATGTGCTCGATTATATCCAAAACTTATACGTTTTTGGAAATATTTATATCGTTGGAAAGCTTATTCAATAACCTTCGTATGGAACCATCGACGGGCAAATTCCGGTATAAATAAAGTCGATTCCTATACACATATAATCCAACTATACACTTGAAACCATCTCAAAATAATCAATACTCATACTTAAACTCATATATACCTAACTTATGATCAATACATATACTCCAACACATATAACCATGGCTAATGCACGTAATTAAGTCGGGGTGTTATAGTTTCAATTCTGACCAACAATCGTATCAATTTCCTGTGCTCGCGAAACTTCTTCCTTAGAGTTTTAGTCCTGCACTTTGTGAGAGTCTTCATTGAGGCCATGCTCACTAGTTGAATTCTCTAGCAAAGTGTCCAGCTCCAGTCTTGTTGACCATTCTTTTTTTTTAATGACTGACAAATTTTTATATTTGGATACACTTCCATATTTGAAGCTCATTTAGTTTTTCCGTTTCTCATGTCAATTTCATTGGCCAGATTCACTAGAATTTCCTTGCTTGCTCCACTATGTTTCCTCTTAAATAAGGTTTGAGATGATATATGGCCTTCTCTACCTCCCCATTCCCGCACAGGTATTCTCCCAAGCACCTTCTACTATATACAAGTCTCCTCTAACAAGCCATCCATATAAATTTAGAATAGGAGAATTTTTATTGGTTCCATCATTGTTTGCTGCAGTGCGAGGCTTCGGAGGCCTTTCAAGAAGTCCATTGTGCCATTAAAATCATTCCAATCACTATTGAATATTTACACTGCCGCCAAAAACTTGAACCCTTCCCTATTCTTGAAACAAAAACATGAGCATAGATCATCATTAAATTATAACAAGGTATCGACACCACCGTCTTGGAACCCTTCGGCCTTATTAATTCATACCTATCAAACTAAACTTTACAATGCAGGATCTTGTTTGAAGGATCAGTGTCTAATCGGTACAAAACTACATTCACAAAATCATTGCACTTTATGCGTGTCTGTCGTGGTAGACTGATCAATAATACATAATTCCCACGCATGAAAGTGGATCCATTGCACGCACCTTATTCTTCCTACCCCATCAAAGATACTACAATGTTATTTATTCATCTGTACGCATGTGATGACTATTAAAAAAGAGGTATGAAGAGTCATGATCTTTTTATCTTAACACATTCAAAACAACTGATGAATCAAAATTTCTATCTGTTGCAACTGATGAATCAGATGTTGGAAAAAATTAAAATATTTTCTCCAACATATGATCCATCTGTCGCAATAGATAATCCATTTGTTGTAATAGATTATAAATCTGTTGTGACAGGCCAAACATTATTTATTCATCTGCACGCATGTGATGACTATTAAAAAAGAAATAAAGAGTTGTGACTTTTTATGTAACACATTAAAACAGTTGATGAATCAAACTCTCCATCTGTTGCAACTGATGAATCAACTGTTAGAAGAAATCAAAACATCCCCAATATATGGTCCATCTGTCGCAACATATAATCTATATGTTGTAAAAGATGGTAAATCTGTTGGGGCAGATGGACGATCTGTTGCAATAGCTCAATAATAACGGTTGATATCAAGTCTTCTCAAAACCATTTTGAAAAGGTGAGAAGTATTAATGTAAACGAAAAAGTTATGACTTTTCACAGAAAATAAAATGCCACCAGTTTGAATGTAATTAATACAATGGAGCTTAATAGACGTGCCTTTTGTCCTTACATATACAAATTCAATCCTCTATAAATAGGTCCCTCCTTAATCTTCATTCTGCTAAACTTTATTTATTTCTTGCATTTTTTCTTTTCGTATGACATCTTCAACAACTTCTTTTCAAAGAGCATATTCTTTTATCGTTGAGGTAAGTTTTTTTCAATGTAAATCTACTAGTTTGTAGTATACGTTGTATTACAATTGGACTCTTTTCTTTATATTTGTCAATTCATTCGTGTTTTATATATGGCTGATCCTGTTTGGGACATTTCTATTCTGCGCGACACAGAGCGGGAACTTCAGAGGCAAGTTAATGACCTGCAGAGGGAGTTGGTCACCGTGAGAGCGATGATATTCAGAGAGATGTAGAGGCTGATGAGGGCCCTGCTGCTGCGAGTTAATTGGTCTGCTGTCATTAATGATGATGATGATAATAATAATAATAATAATAATTAGAATGTGTTTTTTTCTTTTAGCATATGTATTTTAATTTTTCTATATCAGATCTATAACTAATGTATTTTATTTTTCGTTTGATGAAAAATTTATTTTTAGTCAATTTTGGCTTTTTAATTCTTATTCAATTTTTATTCTATCTATTTCTTCTTCTAAACATTTTACATGTTAATATGTCAACGGTTGAAGGTAAGGATCAATTTTGAATCCAGTAGCATTAGCAATTTTGGCTTTTGAGTTCTTTCAACAGATGAACCATGTGTTGGAACAGATTAGTCATCGGTTGGGTTTCTGTCAACAGATTATCCATCTCTTGTGACAGATTTATCATTTGTTGGAGGAAAATATTCCAGTTTTATGAAACTGTTGTGTTCTTCTAGCTAATGTCCATCTGTTGCCACAGATGGATAATCTGTTGAAAATACTTATGGTCTGTTGTATTGTTTAGTTCATGTTTTGCCTCTTTTTATTTATGCATAAGTTATTAAAAAGATATTTTATATATAATAAATGATAACATTACGTTCAAAACAATGAGTTAAATATATAAAAGTCCACAACAAACAACTATACAAGTTTCTGCAATTACAATGATCATGGTGAATTATGATTCGGACATGTAGTTCTTTTGTGGCCAGTGCACTTACATACGGAGCACTTGTTTCTTCTTGATGAAAATGATTCTCCGACTCCACGCCTCCTCTTATATGGATTTCTTCGTGGTTTGATAGTGCTTGGGTCAATATATAGAGGAGGTATTAATCTCCCTATAAGCTCTGCAGGAACAACCCAAGATTCTTCGGGAGGCACCGAAGTAATATGCCCACTATATGCCATTTTATATTTTTGTCACTGAATAATATTGAGAAGAGTGCTCGTAAACTTCAACTCCATATTTATGATCGTATTGAGCTCGAAGCGTTGCCATAGCATGTGGACAGGGTATTTTGTCCAATTCAAAAACTCTGCACGTACAAGATTTTATTTGAAGATCGACCGTGGCAACATCACCATGACTGGTGATACTGAATTTGTAATTTGCTATTTTATGAGATAATAACCTATTCCCCAAACTGACGTTCGTTGATATTATTTTTTCAATTTCGACAACAAATCGTGATTTTTTTTTGGGCACTTGAACTGCACACGCCTTTCATTAAAACATTCGCCATACTTCTTTCTTATTTTTTCAAACATAGCCTTGATGGAAAATTCTCTTTCATCACCAAACAATGACTTCACCGATTCAGCTATGTTTGATGTCATGATATTATTTTTATACGAAATAATCACTTAGTATGACATCATACTAAACTTGTAACTCAAATAAGACATTAAATCGATAAGAATATATTTGGATCAAAGTATAAATTTAAAAACTTGTGGGCTATTCTTAAACTTACCAAACTTTCTTAATCCATAATAAAGTAACTGTCACCTCCACTCAATTATTAAGACTTGTGTCACCTACACCTCATTTTAAAACTCTTTTGTCACCTACAAGCCCAAACCCCCACAAATAAGTATCTAGTATGCTCAAATAGTACTTAACCTTGTGATATGAAAAACACAATTGGACCGTATAATCAAAAAGCTTTACAACAATTCAACATTGATGGGGGGGGGGGCATTTCTATCTTAAAAATATAAAAAAAAGCGAAACACCAGTACATCAGCAACATGAATGACTTTTTGACAAGTCCACAACAATGATGAACAGAAATACAATGAAGAATCGTCTCTGGCAAAGAAGTCATCATCCACAACATCATTTGAGATGAAAATATTCCCGACAAACAAAAGTTTATAGAGATCCAAACGGATAAAGTGAATTCACTAAGCCAGCAAAGTTATTCATTGAGACAAGATCAATCTCAGTTATCCATAACAATGATACGAAGTAGCAAGGAGTCAACTTGGCAATGGATATTAATTATACTGAACTGCATTTTAAAAAAAGTGTGGCAAAACATCCATCACTGTCTTCCAGTAAGAAACTTATGGTGAGTTTCAAGCAAAAAGATATACTCACGTATTGTGTACTGCTTTTCCATGTACTGCTTTAGTTTATTTTACTAAAGATTTAGGATATTGATGTGTTCCTTTTCTGAACTTATTTGTATTGCATAATTGTTTTCGTAGTTCTTTTCTTTTTCAAAGCTTCCCGTTATCATGATTCTCCTTCTACCCATTCACACTTAAAATTCTATGACGGGGGAATGAAAACATTGAGATATAAACCACCACTCAGTGGCATTAATGCAAACGTGACTGTTGCTATACCAAGTCTAAGATGACATTATTAAAAGGGTAAAATAGGATTAGATAATATTATATAAGGGTATAACTGAAAAAAATAACTAAATCATGGGATACCGCCAAATTGATGGTTCAAAAAAGTGAGGGTTTTCATGGTATCCTAACCATGGAATTAAACCATACCATACCATATATTTTGACAAACAATCAAAATAAACATGGTACTATTACTAACCATACCATACCATACTATACCATGAGAAACCACCATCCAAACAGAGTGTAAGAATCGATTTAGAACTCTTTAGTATGATAGCTAACTAATTCTAATATGTAATTTCATATATTTTTAATTTACCTTTAATCTTATTTCTTCAAAATGATACTTGTCCATTATATTAAATAATATCAAATAATAATTATTTAATTTAAAAAATTAATAAATAATCTATTTTTTATTTATTTTATTTTTACTGTTAAATATTATTTCAGATTTAAAGTATTTTTTAAAAATATTAAATTTATGATATAAAAAACAACAACAACAACAACAACAAACCCAGTGTATTCCCACCTAGTGGGGTCGGGGGGGGGGGGGTAAGATGTACGCAGTCCATACCTCTACCTCTGAAGAAGTAGAAAGACTGTTTCCGATAGACCCCCGGCTCAAGACAGTCGCCACACAAATATAAATATAAATATAAATATAAATATAAATATAAATATAAATATAAATATAAAGTAACGCATAGGTAGTAGGAAACATCGGGAAGCACTCAGATACCTAATAAAACATGGAACACCGAAATCATAACAAGAAGAAGAATAGGAATAGGAATAAAAATAAGAGTAGGAAGAATAACAGGAATAAACCCCACCAAAAAAAAAAATTCCCTACCCTTGTGCCCCCAAACTGGCCTAGTCTTCTGCCCTAATCCTCGCCCTCCAGGCCTTCCTATCTAGGGTCATGTCCTCGGTGAGCTGTAACTGCTCCAAGTCCCGTCTAATCACCTCTCCCCAGTACTTCTTCGGCCGACCCCTACCCCGCCTAAAACCATCCAACGCTAGCCTCTCACACCTACGAACTGGGGCATCCATGTCCCTCCTCTTCACGTGTCCAAACCAACTCAATCGGACTTCCCGCAACTTGCACTCCACTGGAGCCACCCCAACCTTCTCCCTGATAGTCTCATTCCTAACTCTGTCCCCTCTAGTCATCCCACACATCCAGCGCAACATTCGCATTTCTGCCACCTTCAATTTTTGGATGTGGGAGTTCTTAACTGGCCAACACTCCGCTCCATACAACATGGCCGGACGGACTACCATCCTGTAGAATTTGCCTTTAAGCTTGGGCGGCACCTTCTTATCACACAACACCCCCGATGCGAGCTTCCACTTCAACCATCCCGCCCCAATACGGTGCGAGACATCCTCGTCAATCTCACCGTTACCCTGAATCACGGATCCGAGATACTTGAAACTATCCCTCTTACATACCTCCTGCGATTCCAGCTTCACTACCACCTCATCCTCCAACCTCACGTCATTAAACTTGCATTCCAAATACTCTGTCTTGCTTCTGCTCAACCTGAACCCTTTAGACTCAAGAGTTTGTCTCCACACCTCTAATTTGTCATCCACACCCTTTCGGGTCTCGTCAATCAGAACTACATCGTCTGCAAAAAGCATACACCAAGGCACTTCCCCTTGAATACTCCGCGTCAACACATCCATCACCAAAGCAAACAAAAAAGGACTAAGAGTAGATCCCTGATGCAATCCTGTCAAGACAGTAAAATGCTCTGAGTCTCCTCCCGCCGTCCTCACCTGAGTTTTCGCTCCATCATACATATCTTTAACTGCTCTGATATAAGCCATCGGGACTCGACTCACCTCCAAGCATCTCCAAAGAACCTCCCTGGGAACTTTGTCGTAAGCCTTCTCTAGATCGATAAACACCAAGTGCAGGTCCTTCCTTATTTTTATTATTTATCATTTTTGAAGATGAGAGAGGTCTATCTATTAGGCTTAATTTTTTTTTTTTAAGATTCAGACGTCTGAATCTGAATGCACATCTGAATGATTAAGAAGTTATCTCTAGATCTGAAAACTGAATGATTAAGACTATTTAATTTTTAACATCTGAATGTATAAAAAAATTTATTTGTATACATAATAAGATAAAAAATGTAATTCAAATAAAAATTAGTTATATATTAAAAAAGTATGTAATTTAATACAACAAAATTATTAGTATTTAATTGAGAAAAAATATTTATATTTGTTAGTGATCGCGGAGATGACTTATAGTGGTGGTTGCAGTGACAATTATTGATGTTAGTGATTAATAATGTATTGGTGGTGATAATTGTGATGGTTGGTATTGTAGTGACTGTTATGATGGTGACGATTGATGGTGGTGGTTGTTGTTGTGATGTGACGTTGCTTGATGTTAGTAGTTTAAGGTGTTGATTGTGTTGGCTGAAACATGAATGCATGATGATTGATGATGCGTTGATGCTAGTTGGAGATGTTATTGTTATGATGGTGGAGATGGTTGTTAGTAGAGATAAATTGTAGTGATGGTACTGGTTGAAGTGGTGTTAGAGGTGGTGGCCAAAGAATATGTAGAGGTTGTTTGTATTAGTGATAGTTAGTGGTAGTGTTAGTTGTGATAGATGAGTTGGTTGGTAGTAGAGATTGACCGATAATGGTTGCTGATTGTGGTGCTGTTGACGATAGTGGTGACGGTGAATATAATTAAAATAAAAGAGGTAATAAGTGTGGTAGCGGTTGGCAATTGTGGTTGATAACGGTATTTTTTGTTGATGATGGTTGTGATGGTGGAGGTGGTTGGTGGTGGTGGGTGGTGGTTGACAATGGCGATGGTGTCAGAGGTGGATAGTGGTGGTGACTGCTGATTATGAATATAGTGGTAAATATTATCCAATACCAATTCTAAATGATTAAAACCTATTCAGAGTTAAAACCTTAATAAAAAATAAATGCACTTAACGATATCATTTTGATTTAGATCTCGATTAAGTGCAAACAAATGAGGTTTAACAGTGGAGCTACATGTGTTTCAGAGGGTTACCCTATCAACGGAAAATTACACTATTTTTATATGATTGTATATATAATTTATTCATATATAGTAGAGGTTGAATCCTTGAATTCCTATATTTATTTTTGAATACTCAATTAAAATACTGGCTCCGCCACCGAGGCTTAGAGACTATTTCTATGCAGTTTTCACTTCAGTTGAAGCACTCACCTTTCTTTCTTCTTCCTAGCTTAATGCCTATTCCTGTATTGCACTATCAGTTTTTCTACTTTTCTCAAATAATAATCCCACTTTTCAATTCTTTTCCAATCACAATTACCACTAAACATTCAACAAAAATCTAAACTATAATTAATTACTATCCCTTTTTTTGTTTTTTGAGGAGCAAAAGAAAGAGTAATAAGCAATCTATATTATGGATTGCGTATACAAGAACCCATCAGCTCCAATTGAGGAAAGAGTGAAAGACTTGTTGTCTCGTATGACACTTGATGAAAAGATTGGTCAAATGACTCAGATCGAACGCGGTGTCGCTACACCCTCAGTCATCACTGAACTTTCTATAGGTATATATCCCCCTTTTATTTTTATTGTTTTCTTCTTTTCTCTTAAATTCATATAGGTGAATTTAGAGTCGAATTCAGGATTTGAAGCTATGGGTTTGGGTTTTTAGTCCTATTATTGGATTCTGAGTTAATAATTTATATTCCTTTTGTTTTAATTTATGTGAAGGGGTTTGACTGAATATACAGTTTAAGAGATAAACTAAGACTTGTCTAAAATAAGTCTGAGAAATTTGTAGTTTCTCATTACTAAACTTTGTATAGGTCTGTCCATTTATTTTACGGTTTTCATTTTTGGTCTAAAGGCATATGATTCATATAGATGAATTCGGAGTCAGTGTAAGGATTTGAGCTTATGATTTTGGATTTTAGTCCTTTTTAAGTTATTGAGATCTAAGTTAATAATTTATACTTTATTTCATTTCAATTTATGTGAAGGGTGTTAGATTGGAACTACAGTTTAAGAGATAAGGGAATACCCTTGAAAAGTCATAGAAATTTCTTTGGCTATAGATTATTTCATTAAGTATAAAATGTGAATTTTGAAGTTATTGTTATTAAATATGAAAATATATCATTCTTCCCATGTCTATATGCCCTAAAAGTATATGATTCGTATTGGTGAATTCAAAGGTGGATTTAAGATTTGAAATGTCTGAGTTTAGGATTTTAGTCTTTTCAAATTATTGAGTACTAAATTGATTATTTATACTCCTTCTGTTTCAGTTCACGTGAAATGTTAAGAGTGAGTTAGAGTCCCCCACATTGGTTGTAAAATGGACTGATGATTTGTTTAAATGGACTTGAAAAATCCTATCCTCATGCATTTTTAGGGTTAAGTTAGGCATAGGTCCAATATCTTTACATAGTATTAGAGCCAGTTCCAATCCTGTTTAGGCTCCTGATGCACGCTTTAGTTTGGCTTGGGCATGAAAGGGATGTTAGAGTGGCTTAAAGTTTCTATATATACGAACTTGCAGGATCCTCTGTTCATGAGCTAACTTTTGGGGTTAAGTTAGGTCTAGATGCCATATCTTTATTTGATTTTGTGGCCAAGTCCATTATTAGTTGGTCCCCAATCCATGCTCCAATTCGATTTGGGCATGAAAGGCTTTTTAAAGTGGGTTAGCGTCCCACATTAGTTTGGGAATGGGCTGGTGGTGTACGTATATGGAATTGGGAAATCCTCCACTTATGAGCTAACTTTTGGGGTTAAGTTACAGGGGCGATATCTATACAGGTTTGAGTTAAGCCCAGGCGCCATATCTTTATAGGTTTGAGTTAAACCCAGGTGCCATATCTTTATAGGTTTGAGTTAAGCTCAGCTTTCATATCTTTACAAGTGTTTGGCTAGACACCTAGGCATATAATTTAATATATGAAGTAAGACTTTTGAAATTTGTAGTCTAAATAAGTCATAAAATTTTTTTGACAAAGAATAATTCAGAGAATTTTTTGTGGCTATAAATTATTTTATTAAGTGTAAGATGTTGAATTTCGAAGGTAAATTGTTACTAAACATGGAAAGATGTCATTTGTTCTTAAATTGAGACAGAGGAAGTACAAATAGAATTTAGATACAAGCTACTAAGTTTAGTCGAATCCATAACTAAAGTGCTAGCTCCATCCTCGTAGATGATATATTGAATTAGTTGTCGTGTAGATATAAGTGTGAGATTTAGAGTCATTTATCTAGTATTGGAATGAAATCAACCTGAATAGAGAAAAATTATATAAATAATGGATTTACGTTATATTCACTAAATGTTATAAGGATTTTTTACACAATCAATGTAAATTAACCTGTCAAAATGGGTTATTTGCTGTTTCTTGTACTTAAGCTAATTCTTTTTCTGGACTGCTTTGAAATGTTTTCCTTGAGACGATGGTTTATCGGAAATAGCCTCTCTACCTTTGAGGTAGGATTAAGGTCTGTGTGCAATCTACTTCCCCAGACCTCACCTTGTGGGACTTTAGACTTTATTGGGTATGTTGTTGCAGTGTATAGAATGTAAACTCATAAATTAATTCATTTAAATGGTTCTAACTGCCTTATTTAAAAAGGTGGTAACTAAGTTACTAATTAGTTGAATAAGTGTGAGATTTAGCTAACACCTTATTTAGCAATAGAGTTAAATGGACTTGAATAGAGTGGAAAGAGTATAGATGAATCATTTTTTCATCATCAAAAAAGGAGAAAGAAAAAGAGGATATGAAGGATTCATTTGGTGTTACTAAGTAGTTGAGTTAAGCTAGTTGTCCATGTAGAGGGACAGGTGTGAGATTCAGAGAATCCTTTATTTTGTATTGCAATGAAATGAAACTGCATATAGAGGAATACATATAGATGACTCTATTAGGTGATACTAACTGGTTGGTATTAAACTGGTTATCTATTTTAGAGAACACATATAGGATGAAATGGACCTAAATGGAGAGGAACGGTTACAGAGGATTCTCTCCCCGACCCTAAGATGTTCTGGGATTGAGACCTATTAATTGACTGAAATTTACTTGCACCTTTTTTCGTGATTCAGGGAGTATTCTCAGTGTTGGAGGCAGTGCACCATATGAGGATGCCCCATCAGAAGCTTGGGCAGTTATGGTTGACGGATTCCAAAAGGCCGCGCTGGGATCACGGCTTGGGATTCCGCTTCTTTATGGAGTTGATGCTATTCATGGCAATAACAATGTCTATGGTGCCACCATTTTCCCACAGAATGTGGGCCTCGGAGCGACCAGGTTGAATTTATGTCAAGCTTTTATCTTTGTTACCTAACTTATTGATAACTATCATTTAAGACCAAGACCTAAATTAGATAAATGTGGAGCAGAGATGCAGACTTGGCTCAAAAGATTGGGATTGTGACTGCTCTTGAAGTCAGGGCCTGTGGCATTAACTACAATTTTGCTCCCTGTGTTGCTGTAAGTTGAACGTGTTACTTGTCCCATTATTGTCTTTGTTTTGTGTTGATTCATGGATCAATGAAGCCAAGGTAAAGTGAAATTACACTGGACAATTTATACCCTTAAAGCAAAACAGAAAAGGATACTTCTGTGTATCACATCAAAGTTTAAAATATGAATTATTTAATGAATTTGACTTCTTAATTTGTATTTTATTGACGAGGAAAAGAAAAGATGATTTGTCATTTTTCTTTGTGGGAATTCTTGTTGAAGGTTGTCGTATTCTCATTCCCTCGTGATTTCTATCTCTCTACTCTAGTTGTAGTAGTTTTTTTTTCTTTTTTTTGAGAAAGTAAGTGGCTTGTATATTGATAAAGAGAAACTACACAGTACCAAGCTGATGCTAAGGCAATATCTCTCTAGTTGTTATCTCTAATTTGTAACTATATTATCTTGAAACGTTCTAATTTCTCCATTTAAATAATGTCTAACAGGTATGTAAAGACCCCAGGTGGGGAAGATGCTACGAGAGTTATGGTGAAGAAACTGAACTTATTAGGAAGATGACCTCAATTGTCACAGGCTTGCAAGGGCAACCACCCCCTGGATACCCCAAAAACTATCCTTTCTTATCTGGAAGGTGATAAAAGTTGATGTACAAATTCCAAATTTAGTGCGCTTCTCTGAATATAAGAAAATATATCCCTGTTGTGTCTTACAACCTATACTCTTAAAAGTCTTATGTGCATTCAAATGCTATTCTACATATTGCAATTTTCAGAAGAAAAGAGAAAGAAATGTACGTAGAGTTAAAAGAAAAATTCAGAGTTGAAAGGTGTCTCTTAGCTATTACTACTACCTTTTCATTGAACAATTGTCAGATGTTTCTACAGATCTCTGCTTTTATATTATTTGTCTTCATAATTGCAAGGGTATCTTTGGACTGATTGATGCATTGTATTCCAGCGACAAGGTTGTTGCATGTGCAAAGCACTTTGTTGGAGATGGGGGTACTGAACGAGGTATAAATGAGGGAAATACCATATCATCATATGATGATCTAGAGAGAATACATATTGCCCCTTATATTGACTGTATTTCTCAGGGAGTTTGCACAGTGATGGCATCCTACTCTAAATGGAATGGATGCCACCTACATGCTAGCCACTTTCTTCTGACTGAAGTTTTGAAAGAGAAGCTTGGATTTAAGGTAAGGATTGCCTGTTCTCTTAATGTTCTATGGATCTTTCGGGCCATGAGTTCAACACAAAACTCATATAGGTCTCAAGATGGTTTTCTCGTTTTCTACCATGCTTAGTCGGGTAAGTGATTGGACATATTGTGGTTCCAAAAAGCTGAGTTTCAGGACCCATTTGAATTTCAAACCAAATTAAGCATGCTGTTTTGTACTCAGTGTCATTCTTTAAAAACAATATATAAAACTAACCAAATTGGTTGAAGTCCAAATATGTTTTGGACTTTGTATTCAGCAAACAATTGTCTCGGCATTTCATATTGTCCCCATTTTCTTTGCCTCTTTTTTTTTTTTTTTTTTTTTTAAATAATGAATGAAAGTACTTTTTCAGTTTTAGTCCATTAATTTTGCATAAATGAAAGCCTCAAAAACTGCTGCAGGGCTCTAATCATGTAGTTTTTTGAGAAGACAAACGCAAAGCTGTCTCAAAACCAGTTATCTCAAATTCAAATCCGAAAACTGCCAACAATTTTCTAAAATATAAAACCTAATTCAATTCCAGCATGAAAAATACACCAAAAGATTCTCTTATCCAACAACAACAACAACAACATACCCAGTGTATTCCCACAAAGTGGGGTCTGAGGAGGGTAAAGTGTACGCAGTTCATGCCACTACCTCAGATGAAGTTAGAGAGGCTGTTTCCAAAAAAGATTCTCTTATCCAAGTGCTAGAAATGTTCATGTGGCTTGGAGGTGGTTCTACTTAGTTAAAACTTCACCAAGCCGAAAGTGCAAACACTTGTTTCGATGTTTTTGCTTCAACTTACAAAGGAGTAGGTAAGGGAGTGAAAGAAACAAAGTCTCGCTTTAATGTGAATCTGGTTGCATGGAATTTGGTTATGGTTGTTTATATTTTTCCTCGATTTTGAATGAAATGCTATGCACTAATGTTCTATTTGTTTGTCAAGTTGGTTTCTTAGATTATGATTGCCTTAAAGATACATACAGTGCAAGAATCTGAATGCTAACTCTTGTAGGGCTTTGTTATTACCGATTCCGAAGCACTTGACCGATTGTACCATCCTCATGGATCTAACTATGACCAGAGTATTTTGACAGCAATCAATGCAGGGATTGACATGGTAAATAAAATATGATATTGAGAGTTATTATCTCTTTGCATGAGTTATTTCTGTTCTTACTGCCTGTTAAAATTTTTGCAGGTGATGGTTCCCTTCCGGTATCAATTATTTCTTGATCATTTGAGATGTCTTGTGGAATCTGGGAAGATTCCAATGACCAGAATTGATGATGCTGTTGAAAGGATCCTGAGAGTTAAGTTTGTTTCTGGAGCTTTTGAGAACCCTCTGAGTGATAGGTCATTGTTGGATACTGTCGGTTGTAATGTAAGTCCAACTTGTCCTTCATTCTTGACAGATTTTATCAAGTTATTTGTCTTGGATTTTGACATCAAATAAGCCCTTCATAACTTTAGGGACAATAGCGATTTTCATCCCTCGGTTATGGATAAATTATGATTTTGGTCCTTGTGATATATAATGCAGCACATTTAACCTTCAGTTGTATAAAATCTGCTTTTGGTCCCTTTATGTAGGAAATATGTTATAACAACATACCCGTGTAATCCCACTAGTGGGGTCTGAGGGGGGTAGGATGTTTGCAGACTTTAACCCTACCTTTGTGCAGTAGATTGATTGTTTCAGGAAACCCTCTGCTCAAAGGAAGTGTAAGTGAAGCGGAATTGAAAGAAAAATGACGACAAACAAAATAGCAAGATGCACAAAGCAAATGAATCAACATGTAATACAAAATTGAAGAATAAGATACTGGACGAATACTAACTAATACTAAGGAGATGGAAAAGGAGACTATATCTTGCCTCTCCCACATAAAGTGCTACAACACTAGGCTAGATACTACTCTTCTACCTTAATCCTCGACCTCTATACCTTCCTATCCAAGGTCATGTTCTCACTAAATTCGAAATGTTCCCTGAATCACCTGTCCCAGTTCTTCTTTGGTTTACCTCTACCTCCTAAAATCTGCTATAGCCTATCTCTCACACCACTTTACTGATGCATACGCATACCTCTTCACACGTCCGAACCATCTTAACCTCATTTCCCAACTTGTTCGCCATGGAGGCCACTCCCACCTTGTCCTGTATAACTTGATTCCTAATTCTATCTCTCCTAGTATGTCCACACATCCATTTGAGCATCCTCATCTCGTGAATGTGTGCGTTCTTGACTGGCCAACACCCTGTAGAACATGCCTTTAATCTTTGGATACACATTCTTATCACCACAGTACCCCAGACGCAAGCCTCCATTTCACCCATCTCGCTCCAATACAATGTGCGACATCATCGTTGATCTCCTTATTTCCTTGGATTGTGGGTTCAAGATATTTGAAACTTCCTCTCTTGGGTATGACTCATGTGTCGATCTTCACTTCCACCTCTGCTTCGTGCATCACATTATTGAATTTACACTCTAGGTACTCTGTTTTAGGGCTGCTTAACTTGAAACCTTTAGATTCTAAAGTCTCTCTCCAAACTTCCAGCTAATCGTTAACTCCACTGTGTGTTTCGTTGATCAATACTATGTTATCCATGAATAGCATACACCACGACCCCTCTCCTTTAATATGCCACATCAATTCATCCATCTCTAAGGAAAATAGAAAAGAGCTAAGGGGATCCTTGGTGCCACTCTATCATGGCCGGAAAGTTTTTTGAGTCACCTTCCCCTATTCATATTCGGGTCTTGGCGCCATCGTGCATGTCCTTAATTGCTTTACCGTAAGCCATGGGGACACCTCAAGACTCCAAACACCTCTATAGAATCTCCGTAGGGACTTTAGCGTATTACTTCTGTAGGTTAATGTAGGTTAATGAACACTATGTGCAAGTCTCTTTTCATATCCTTGTACAGCTCCAAGAATCTCCTTACAAAATGGATGACTTCTGTAGTTGATCACTCCAACGTGAACCTGAATTGGCTCTCAAAGATTAGACACACCCCTCCTCATCTTCATGTAGACCACTCTCTTCCAAACTCTCATAGGGTGCCTTAGTAGCTTGATTTCCTTATAGTTATTGCAGTTCTGAACATCACCTTTATTCTTATATAATAGAATCTTTGTACTTCATCTCCATTCCTCTGGCATTCCGGCTGTCTTAAAAATGACTAAACAATTAGTCACCCCATTCCTACTTTGCCTGCATTCTTCCAAAATTCCACCGCGATCTTGTTTGGCACAGTCGCTCTTCTCCTCCTCATCCTACCAATTGTACCCTTAACCTCTGCATACTTTCTTGCAGCTACAATACCAAAAGGCCCTACGACTTTCGGAGTGCTCTAACCCACCAAAACAATATCCTGCCTCCCTCTTCATTCAAGAGCTTATAGAAATACGTCTGCAATTTCTGTCTAATGTATGCCTCTTCCACCAGTATTTCTCCATTCTTGTCCTTGATGCACTTCTCTTGATCTAAGAAATATGCTACGTGTAGATATTTCTAGAAGTATATTACCCTCAAAATAGAGTAACAATAACAGTTTGACATGATACATGGATAATTCATAATTAAATGATGAAATGGCTAATATTTCAGAAATTTATGTTTATTCACTAATAAAGGGATCAAAAGTTCATATTTCAAGTTGTTGAAGGTTTATTATGCTTAATAGATAACATAAGGACTGATATGAAAATTAGGACGGAGTATTTGGAATGCAAGTTTAGTGACTCGAAGCAGGAGGACGGAGTGGTGGTGAGGTTGGATTTTCAGGATGTTTGTAAGAGAGATAGTTTTAAGTATCTTGGGTCTATGATCGGAAGTGGAGGCTTGCCTCGGGAGTGCTGTCTGATAAGAAGGTGCCCTTAAAACTTAAAGGCAAGTTCTACAGAGTGGCAGCTCGTCCGGCCATGCTGTATGGTGCGGAGTGTTGGCCAGTCAAGAACTCCCACATCCAAAAATTGAAGGTAGCGGAAATGAGAATGTTGCGTTGGATGTGTGGACTTACTAGAGGAAATAAAGTTAGGAATGAGATTATCCGGGAGAAGGTGGGAGTGGCTTCGGTGGAGGACAAGATGCGGGAAGGCTGAGATGGTTTGGGCATGTGATGAGGAAGCGCACGGATGCCCCAGTTCGTAGGTGTGAGAGGCTAGCTTTGGGTGGTTTCAGGAGGAGTAGAGGTAGGTCGAAGAAATACTGGAGAGAAGTGATTAGGCAAGACATGTGGCTGTTACAGCTTTTTGAGGACATGACTCTAGATAGGAAGGTGTGGAGGTCGCGGATTAGGGTAGAAGGTTAATGCGTGTGTGGGTTATAGCTAGTAGTTAGGGAGCTCTGGTGTAGCCGGCTTAGTAAGCTTACGACTTTGCTCACTGGTAGGAGCCGTTAGTGTATGCTACTACGAGGGGGTGGCCTTTTATTATTTCTTATTTACTGTTTTTTTCTTTCATATTGCTCTTATTTTCATGGCTCTCTTAGCTCTATTTGTATTATTTCTCATTTCGTATCGCGGTTATGCTATCCATTCTGCTTCAGGTATTACTATGACCGTGTTAACTATTCTTGATCTTGAGCCGAGGGTCTATTAGAAACGTCTCTACTTTTTCGAAAGTAGCGGTATGGACTGCGTACATTTTATCCTCCCCAGACCCCACTTGGTGGGCATTCACTGGGTTTGTTGTTGTTGTTGATATCAAAATTAGTAATAACTAAGGGACCAAAAATACTATTAACCCTTTGTTTAACCTACAATCTGAACTATTCTGCCTTTTATCTTGAACATCTACTTTGCGTTGCAGTTAAAAGAAATTATGTTACTTGGCAGACTGTTTTACCTGTCTTTACAATGTATGTATTGCTAATTTCATTTTTTCGGTTTATACATCTTAAAAAATGGAAGAGAGATGGAGTTTATGTGGATGTATTTGGGCAGATGTTTCATAATAACATTTACAGTTTTGATAATTGTTTCAGCACCATCGCGAATTAGCACGTGTAGCAGTTCGCAAATCGTTGGTTCTTCTAAAGAATGGAAAGGACGTAACAAAACCATTTCTTCCGCTAGACAGGAAAGCAAAGAGGATTCTTTTAGCAGGAAAACATGCTGATGACCTTGGATTCCAGTGTGGAGGATGGACTAAAACATGGGAAGGAATGGGCGGAAGAATCACGATTGGTAAGTAACGCTTCCTCTGTCCTAGTTTATGCCTGTTCACCTTTCATGATGTGTTTTAGGGCCCGTTTGGCCATGGAAACTTTTTTCTTTTTTCCGAAATTTTTTTCCGGAGTTGGAAATTGTGGTGTTTGGCCATGAAAATTCGGAAAATAATTCCGGAAAATTTTTCTGAAAAGGGAAAATAGGTTTTTGTTGTTTTCACAATTTTCCAACTCCAATTCCAACTTTTATTATTATTACATATAACCTCAATCTTTTAAATTTTTACATAAAACTCTCCTTATAACATTACTTTTTCAATATTACGTATATAAGAGTTTTAAAAAATAAGATAATTATAATTTCAAACTTAATGCTATCTTAATTAATATGTCTCTTTTTCTCTCTCATCATTATTTTTATCCCTTATTTAATTTTCTCCCTTATTTAAGACATTATTTTACTGCTAATTTATATTTATACCCATAAATATAAAGTATTATATTTATACCCATAAATATATAAAGTATTATATTTATAATAGAAATATACAAAGTATATTATATATAAAGTTTATACCATGTATATACTATATACACACATATATAAATAGACAAAGTATTAAGAAACATACTAAGCATATTTATAATATAAATATACAAAGTATGTTATATATGAAGTTTATACCATGTATATACCATATACACACATATATAAAAATAAAAGTATAAAGAAACATACTAAGCATATTTATATATTTATGGTATATGATGTAATATACTATAAATATGCAAAGTATGTTTTGCATAGAAATAATTTATTCACACACAGTAAAATCTTTCATATATAAAAAAATTAAAGAAATAAATTAGCGGCACCCTAAAATTTAATAACAACTCATCATTTCCTATTTTTTAGGAACGGAAAATGAAGGAAATAAATTAAATAAATTCCTAAAAAAATAAATTTGTTTGGAAGATAATATTTGTTACCTAAAAAACAGGAAGCAGTGATATGTTAATATAACATCTATATTTAAAATTTTCAAATATGAGAAAATGACTATTAATGTAAATATTATATATGTCATAATTGAAATTTCATTAAATATGATCATGTATATGTAATTATTTTTATAATAGTGGCTAATTGTGTTCTTTTTCCATTAGTATGTTAATTTTAGTTGGGTGATTTTGATAGTTTGTAAAAGTTAGGGCATAAAATCATATTTAAAAAAGTTTTTTCAAAAGTCAATTTTTTTTTCAAAAAAGACATGACCAAACACAACTCTAACTCTAATTTCAACTCCAACTTCAACTCCAACTCCGAAAATTTTTAGTTTTCATGGCCAAACGGATATTTAATTATCTGTGTTAAAGGGAATGTGAACAGACCATCAACCACTCGGTAGATCCACTTTGTACCTATGAACATTGGCACTCTCATACAACCTAACTGTTCTCGTTATAATAGCATATTTCTTTCCCTTTTTATGGTTTAAATTTTTGCCACAAGTTGTGACTTTTACGGTTTTAATCAACTGGATTCAAAGAAATGTGAAAACAGCACCAACCGCTTATGAGATCCCTCTTATATCTGAATATTGGTAGACTTTCATACAACCAGAGGATTCTAGTTTACAGTAGCATCTTTTTTTCTTTGTTTCATGGTTTTAAAATTTACTTCAAGTTAATATTAGGAACATTATTTCAAGACTTCCATTTCCATATCTTGTAGGTGATTTTTAAAAATCTTGCATGTTTTCTTGCGAGAGATCTTAAGCTATAACATCATAAATGCCTGATATTTCTGGCTAGTAGCATAATTTTGTAGGACATATGGATTAGATAGGATGTAAGCTTGTGAGTACTCGTCTAAGCCTTGCACAAAGATCTTGATGTACTGGGAACCTCAATAGACCGAATGTGGTCCGATCCTTCTCCGGACCTTGTGCAAAACGAGAGCTTAGTGCACTTGGCTGTCCTTAGCCCTTAGGAACCACAGTAAGGACGAGGACTGGGATTGAACGTGTGTTGAGTCCTTTTGATGATAAGATTAGTTTTCTCAATGGGTCGACGATAACATAATGCATGTTTTACTTAAATCCCCCAGCAGTATTTTGGACGGCGAAAGGCGACCAGGCTCCGCCTCGGTGCGCCTTTTGAATGTACGGCGACAATTAATATAAAAAATTAAAATAATATATAAATGATCAAAATTTTAATAACACTAATATATTAGGAAATATTTCAAGTCAAGAATTAAAAATATTTAGTAGATACTAAAAGTCTAGAACTTAAATGACTCAACAATTCAATATCAATAAAACAAGTCTATTCTTTTTCAAGGTTTGCATAATCTTCAATTCCTACATGTAGTTCATTATATTGTCCCTCATCTTCTTCCTCTTCAGTTTCTTCATCAACTAGGGCTCGAGTCTGACTTGAACTTGTCGCTTTTCCCTTGTTAAGTCTATTTCCCTTGTTCCCTCTTCATCATCAGCCCCAGCTGCCATAGCAATAGTACCCCAATTAAGATCGCCTTCCTCAAACATTAGTTCATCTTCTTGATCTTCAGGGCCAACAAGTAACCACTCATTCACATCTTCAATATTTTCCAACATATAGGATCGATGGTATCGCGAATATCATAGCGACGTGCCAATGTTCTATTGTACTTAACGTACACTAGATCATTGAGACGCGATAACTCAAGCTTATTTCTCTTCTTGGAATGAATCTGTACATAATAAAGTAGTTACTAATTAGTAATTAGATTCGAAGAATAATTGCTTTAATATAGAAAGTTAAATATAATGACTCGTTCTCACATATTCAAAGACACTCTAGTTCCGCTCACATCCAGATGCACTACAAGTTAAACTCAGACCTCTTATGGCAAATCTTTGCAAATTTGGAGTTCCGCTCCCAAATAGGGACCACCACTCAGCTATAAAAAAAACATTGAAGGTTAATAAATATAAAAAAATTAATAACTTAAGGTGCTTTAAAATAAAGATAACTAAACCAATTCACTAACCTGGTGACCTCGTGTCTCTGGCTCTAGCTTGACCAGAACCAAACAATCCATCCGCACTTTTGTACTTAGCAAGCTCAACAAGTAGTAAATCTTATGTGGAAAGATCGGGGACTATCGTCTCAACACAAGTGTAGTAACTCTCCCACACTTTAGCAATTTTCTCCTCACTCATCGTTGATTTAAAGTACAATCCCGAATTCAAAATATACCTGGCGGAGTGCAACAGTCACTTGAGTTGGTCAGTCCACCTTGAATCAATTATTTTGAGGACTTTCTCATAATGCCTCGAAACTCCATCAAACCCCCGTTGAATAGTTTCCTTTGCTTTATCCATTGCTTCAAGCATATAGCCCATTGGGGGTCTTTTTTCCCCATCCACCAAACAAAGAAGCATATAGCCCATTGGGGGTCTTTCTTTTTCCTATCCACCAAGCGAAGGAACGAAACCAAAGGACCACAAACTTTAAGAGCCTTGACTACATCATTCCAAAAGTATGCAGAATAAAGAATGGCGGAAACTTCTTTCCCCAAAACTTCCTTTGCAAAATTACTAGTACTCCATTCATTGGAGATGATCAAGGTTCTCAAATTCTTCCTTTGTTTGTACATCACCTCCAAAGTCAAAACGGCCGTTGCGAATCTTGTCTTGGTCGGTTTCACCAAATTTTTCTCATCAAGCTCAACAACAACGACCTTTGACTTATGTAAGAAACCACCTTTTTGGCCTTCTTAAAAACTGTAAAAGACATTATATCAACTATTAGCTTAATAAATATTCAGACTTTAGTAATAAGTAAAAAAAAAAAGGTGTTGATTATTACCTGAGGCATATGGATTAATCTTGAATATGTCTTGCAACATTAAATTGATGCAACGGGCAGCACATAGAGTCCAATAGCATTATCCGTTACAACTTGTACAACATTTTCCGGCCCAAAATCCTCAATTGTCTTCTCAAACAAGCTGTACATCTTAGTGCCAGTGGTGGACTCATTGCTAGCATCGACAGAACCAAGAAAGATGCTCCCTATCGGACAATTGACCAAAATATTAATGATCATTTTTCCATTACGAGCTATCCATTTATCCATCATGATGGAACAACCATACTTTTGCCATTGCACCTTGTGCTTCTCAACAAGTTCATCAACTTTCTTTACTCCCTTTTTTAATTGAGAAACTCTAACTTCATGATAGGTAGGTGGCTCCATTCCCGGGTCATGTTGTTCTACCGCTTCTATGAAGTTAGTAAATGAATAATAATTAACATAATTAAATGGGAGGCCCGCATCATACATCCATACCGCGAAAGCATTTACCGCCCGCTCCCTTAAGATTTTTTTTGTGTCATTAATTCCTCGTCCTCCTCCTACTCTCGCCTTTTCAAAGCCGGTGTTATGTTGTGGCTTTTGTGGATAAAACTTATCCATAGGACCTTTCGTCACATGTGCCGAGGATGATACACTACCACCACTCTTAAGACATTTTTTGATATTTGGAGGGAGGCATCATTTCCTCAAGTTCATTCATATCATCATCATCATCAACGATATTATATGATGGCATATATCATTGGTTCTTTGGATTTGTTGCGACTTTGCAATCAACAAATGCCTTTACTTCATCCCTAATGTTGCCGAACAAGATTGACATATCCTCACATTTTTGTTTCCACCTATCAAGTGTTGTTTGAATCGAGTAATGCCGCCATTTATGGTACGTCGACAAAAATTACAAATCACCGCATCTTTTGTCGGTCCTTGTGTACCATAATTCCATCCTATGTCCTTTTGTTTGCTACTAGTAGATTGAGACACCATTGAAATTGAAAGCTGTTAATGATCAAATAATTTAATTAGTATATTAATATTACCATCGTGCTATGTTAATTCTACAATCTACTTAAGTTATTAAAAAAAATTACATGATAAGTTATAAAAATTAAGAATAAAGGAATAAGGAGTTAAGGATAGTGGCCACTGGTTACTGTTACAGTAACACTGTAACAGTGCATACGGGCATGTCACAAGTTCACTGTTACAGATAGGGGTGTACATAGGTCGGGTTGGTTCGGTTTTTTATTAAAATATAACCAAACCAATAATGTCGGTTTTCTAAATATATAAACCAAATCAAACCAATATACAATCGTTTTTTTTATTTCAATTTTAGTCGGGTTTTTTCGGTTTAAAAAAATTAAATGTTTTCATTGAAAAGATTAAAAAAAAAAATGGTCATAGAGTAGTTCCAATAAAAATTAAGTTGACAAATTACTAAGACGTCTAAACTACTATCTCTCAAAGTAATATTATGTGGATACCTAAGTAGTTCAATTTCTAAGTCACTAGTCACAGTAGCTTATCTGAAAGTTCCCTTCACATAAAATGTGAGCATACAAAAGAATGAAGAATTGGAGACAACTTATTAAAAACTTAACTCCATAAAGTGATTAATTATAACATAATTCCATAAAAAAAAAAAAAAGAGAAACAAACCTATATCACAACTTGACGAATGAGAAAAGTAAGATGAAAGTAAGATAAGAAAATAATGAGAACTCTCTGAAAACTTGAAAAGTAAAATGTAAAAAGTGAAGCAATTAAAGAGTTTTAAGTTTTTATATTAATATTGAGCTTTGTATTAATTTGTTATTAATGGAAAAATACTATAATTAAAGGCCCAAGAATATATATCTATTTTTTGAATATAAAAAAATAATAAAAGTAATTAGAAAGTAGATTATAAGTAATATTTTTTACGTATAAAAAATTAAAATTATATATGTATTACGTCGGTTCGGTTTGGGTTCGCTTTGGGTTCGGTTTGATTTTATTTTTGTTAATACCAAACCAAACCAAGAATGATCGATTTTTTTTGCCAACACCAAACCAATCAAACCAAACCATAAGTTGGTTTTTTTTCTCGGTTTGGTTTGATTCATCGGTTCGGTTTGTACACCCCTAGTTACAGATGATGCCGGCTGCCAGAAAATAGAAGAAAAAGAAGATAAAAAGAGAAAGAAAAAAAATAACAACACCAAAAGACATATCCAGTCGCTGGATTAAGAAGAAGAAGAAAGAAGAAAAAAAAATTACCGGAGTTTCGGAAGTCGCCGGAGTTCGTCATCGGTCGCCGGAATCAAACTTGTGAGATGAAGGGTAGTAGCCGTGGTCTTCAATTTGTAAGTTGGTAGTGTTAAAATGTGTAAATAAACCCTAAAAATAGCTTTATATACCTAAAACCCTAATTTTTTAAAAAACAATTAAAAGGCGTCGCCTTTCTCGCCACGTCGCCTTTCTTGAAAAGAGGCATCGCCTTTTCATTTTCGCCACGCCATGGACTGAAGAGGCGACATAGGCTCGCCTCGCCTCGCCATTCGCCTTTTAAAGCACTGTCCCCAGTAAGATAACTTATTGCATGTTTGGCCAAACTTATTTTTTCCCGTAAGTGCTTATTTTTTTCTCAAAAAGTGCTATTTTTAAAAAATGAGGTGTGTTTGGCCAAACCTTTGGAAGAAAATAAGTGCTTTTGTGGAATAGAAAAAATAGTTCTTCATAATCTAAAAAAGTAGCTTCTTTTTAAAAGCACTTTCTTGAAAAGCATTTTTGAGAAAAATACACATAAAAGCATTTCTAAAAAGCTTGGCAGTAATTGCTGCTCAAAAGTGCTTTTTAAATTATTGGCCTAACACAAACTGCTTCTCACATACTTTGTGAAAAGTACTTCTAAAAAAGCACTTTTCAAAATAAGGATTTTAGAAGTTTGATCAAATAGACTATTAGAAGGTTAAAAGTAACTCACCTCCGAAGTATAGTTTGCCACAATTTATCATGGATCATATGCTACTTATAACAGATAATTTGCTGTAGGGACAACAATTCTGGATGCTATGAAAGATGCTGTTGGAGGGGAAACAGAAGTGGTATATGAGGAAAATCCGTCACCAGACACATTCGCGAGTCAAGACTTCTCTTATTCCATTGTAGTTGTTGGCGAACCTCCCTATTGTGAAAGCGGTGGAGATAGCCAAGACCTCAGAATCCCCCTCGGTGGAGAAGAACTAATAAGCTTGGTTGCAGACAGAGTTCCAACGTTGGTGATATTGATCTCCGGAAGGCCTTTATATATAGAGCCTTTGCTTCTGGAGAAAATGGACGCCTTCGTTGCGGCTTGGTTACCGGGCACCGAGGGAGCTGGTATCACTGATGTCATTTTCGGAGATTTTGAATTCCAAGGAAGGCTCCCAATGACATGGTTTAAAAGTGTAGATCAATTGCCCATGCATCAAGAACGAAACTCCTATGAACCTCTGTTTCCATTCGGCTACGGGTTAACTAGTAAAAACAAGGTGCTCTAAGAGAGATGTGAGACATGTCTATGAAGATGCAGACTATCAGAAAGACCCTTGAAGCTCCACTGTTCCCGGGGTTGGCTTTTGCAGCCTCTATTTTCATTCGGCTACGGGTTAACTAGTAAAAACAAGGCAGTCTAGGAAAGGTTATCTATACATATTAAGGTATCATATCAGAGTTGAACACTTTGATTCTTGTAGACTTTATTGATGAAGTATGCCATCTCTTATCTTGCATTCTTCCTTGGGTCCCTGGCATATGATGTTACATCAGTCCAAATTATTGTGTATCAAAAAAATGCAACATCTTATCATTTTATCTATTAAAAAAACTGTTTTACACTTTCAAAGACTCGTAACGAAGTAAAATGATAGGATCTCTTCTCCGTTAATTAGAGATCTTGGGTTATAATGGGCTTACATGATGTGAATTTGAGTTAATTGGGACTCCAATACGACTGACAACCAAAAAAAGAAGTAAAAAGAGAGCGACATTGTTATATGCTAGGCTTAAGACTGCAATTTCTATAAACTGAAATCAAAACGTTAGAATTAAAAGTTGAATAAATCAATTCCTCAATTCAATGATATCTGCAGGTATAATATTTTTTTTTTGGGTAAATAATTTGCAAATATAAACTTTAACTTTCCTTTATTTGAACTTCTAGTAACAAATCCAGGAAAAATCGTAGTACTTACAAACTGAATAGAATTTAGACATTCTACCAAATAACTAGCAAGTGATAATAAAATAAATAAATAAATAGCTTTATGTTGAAATCAGTTCCACTTTCTTTGCTGATTGCCAATGTCATTTGTTCCCTTGTCTATTTCTTTTCTTTTATCTACCAATTCCTCCCAGTTCTTTTCAATTGTTTTTTCTTTTGAGGTCGACATTCTTGCTTTTAAGGTATATCAAACTAGCTAACTGTAAATGCAAAAGTAACAAGAGTTAAATGAAAAATCAAATCAAAATATCGTATGTAGTAAAAGTAGCTTCTTTTTTACACGTTAAAAGAACAAAAACATAAAGAGCATTGATTTGTGGCCATGAACTTACGTTGATGATGAAGCCTAACCAACTTTGGACAATTTATTAATTTAACCTGCTAAAATTCAACCAAACTTTGGACATAAGCCTTGTTTGTTTAGAAGAGTTATTAAACTCTTGTATGTCAAATAGATATGTACCCAAAGAATGCAACATCTTCATTGTTGAGATCAAAATCTTGACATGCATTTACATTCACGACCAAACTTAGCTTATATCTCATTATTAACCAAAACTGCTTAATTACACTTCCAAAGAATCATAACGAAGTGTATCCAAAGAATCAATTAGATCTCGAGTTTTGAGTTTTGGGTATGTGTTCGCAACAGATTTTCGTCGACGCTGAAAATTAACTGCAAGCAAAAATAAAATAAACAAAAAGAATAATTTTATTTAAAGTAATTTTGCGGGTACAATTCCGTTATTCTCTCGATTCTTCTCTCCTAAGTTTTTCCGCGATTCGAGGGCCTTTGCAGCGTGATTCTCGAATGTAGGATGATTTAAGCCTCCTAGAAATGTGTTTGGATCTCCAGGAATTGTCTGACAGCACTTCGTCTTGTCGAGTTGATCTCCAGGTAGAACTATATTTCGTCTTGTCGAGTTGATCTTCGGGCAGAACTCCATTAGTCAATTCGTTGAAGAGATGTGTAGTCAATGCAAAAGCTTCCTCCAATGCTTGCAGAATGTCCTCCTTTTTCTCTCTTTTTTTTTAGAATGTTATGTTACTCCCTTATTTATAGTTATAAGGGGTAGGCCTAGTTGCTTGTGATTGGCCGAAACATGTCCTTTGCCACTTGGCGCCTTTTGACTGGTAGTTGAATTTGAATGAAATTTCCACATCATTTGTACATATGGCGACGTCTCATTGGTCTTAGATTTGACTGGGATGCCACGTCACTTGATAAGTTTGAGCTTCAAGGTGAGATAGACCTTGATGAGGAATACAATAGGCTTATTATTTTTTTAAGCCCAAAATAAGTTTAAACCCTCAAATTTAAATTTTATATGAATTTGATCCAATAAATTTTATGTGTCCACAGATGCCCCCTACTTCAAGGTTGGTCGACGTGTAGGCTTGCCGAAACTTGGCGGTGAGACTTGAAGTACTCATGAATGTGTTTTCATTCTCGTGATTTCAAAGGTATTTGTTTCTCCCAATGTTGATCATGTCAAATTGAAGCATCATGCGTTTGGTATCGATACTTATCGCCAGATTGAAGTTTCACATAGTTGGCATCAATCCACATAGAACCGAGAAGCTTCATCCTGTTAACACTGTAGAAGTGTTACATCTTCATTTTTTTTGTGCAGGTTTATACAAATGGTCTTGATGTCAGACCAAAAAAGTCGACATGATTGATGTTGAACCATTTAGTGCACTACTTTCTTACTGCTTGATAAGAAAGTGACTTGGAATAATCTGATTTTATCCTTGACGACGCTGAAAGTTTTCCATTTTAGCTTCAGTGAGCATGTACTTGGTGTCATACGGAGTTCAGGACCATATTTACCACTCTTGCTCAATCAGTCGCTACTCATAATGAACGACCAACAGTCATTTCGGCCAACCCAGTGGCCAACTCAGCCGCAGCTAGAATTCGGGACTTCACCCGAATGAATTCTCTAACCTTCCTCGGGTCTAAGGTAGATGAAAACCCTCAGGAATTCTTAGATCAAGTTTAGAAAGTGAAAAATGCCATGGGGGTGACTATTGTTGAAAGTGCTGAGCTAGCTGCATACCAGTTGCAAGATGTGGATCATGCTTAGTTCAAACAGTGGAAGTCCAAAAGATCAGATGATGCAGGTCCTATAGAGTGGGAGGAGTTTGTCAGTGCATTCTTAGACAGATTCTTTCCCTAAGAGCTTAGAGAAGCCAAGGTGCTAGAGTTCAATCAACCTCAGGCAGGGCAATATGACAGTGAAAGAGTATTCTTTTAATTTTACTCAATTAGCCAGGTATGCCCCTCATGTGGTTGCAGAAAGCAGATCCAAGATGAGTAAGTTCGCTTCAGGGGTGAACGACAACGTGTTTAATGAGTGTAGATCCGCCATGATGAATAGTGACATAACCTTAGCTAGACTTATGACCCATGCTTAGTAGATAGAAAAGCAGAAAATAAAGCAGAAGGAAAAATAGAATAAGAGAGCGAAGATAGGTAGTTTTAACTTCGCTCAGCCTAAATCAGAAGGAGAAAACCGTTCTCAGTTTCGTCCTAAGTCATCAGTTTCAGCTCCTTCTACAGCCAGTGCTCCAGTTCCTAAGTTCAGAGAAGGTAACAAATATAGAGCGCCAGGCTCTAAGACCCAGGGCAGTATTAGTAGTGCCTGCACCTATCCTCTTTGCCAGACTTGCGGTAAGCACCATCAGCGTATGTGTAGAGTAGGTAGTGGCCTTTGTTTTTGTTGTGGCAAGCCAGGTCATAGAGTTAGAGACTGTCCACAGCCAGGTCCTCAGGGTTAACAGAATCGCTCTTCAGCTCAGTCTGGTCGCCCAAATTAGCAGGGTGCCACTTCCAGTGCTACTAGTGGGCAACACCCAAATCGTCTCTATACTTTTCAGACTCGACATGATCAGGAAAGTTCTTTTGATGTAGTTACTGGTACGTTACAGATTTTTCATGTGCATGTTTACGCTTTGCTAGATCCAGGAGCTTTCTTGTCTTTTGTTACTCCTTATATAGCAGTTGATTTTTGGATCAGTCCCAAAATTCTAGCATAGCCCTTCTCAGTCTTTACCCCCATGGGTAAAACCATCATAGCCTGGCAGGTATACAAGAACTGCCCGATTATGATATTTTAGAAAGTCACTTCAGCAGACTTAGTTAAAATAGAGATGACTGATTTTGATGTCATTCTCAGCATGGATTGGCTTTATTCCTGCTATGCCACAGTCAACTGCAGAAACATAATAGTTCAGTTTCAGTTCCCAAATGAACCCGTCCTAGAGTGGAAGGGTAGTGTATCCGCTTTTAGGGGTCAACTTGTTTCCTACCTTCGGGCAAGCAAAATAATATCTAAGGGATGTGTTTATCATCTAGTTCATGTTAGTGATTCTAGTTCTGAGACTCCTAGTATTGAATTAGTTCCAGTTGTAAGTGAATATCCAGATGTCTTTCTCGAAGATCTTTCAGAAATTCCTTCTGAAAGGGAAATAGACTTCGGTATTGATCTTCTTTCAGACACTCAGCCTATCTCTATTCCGCCATACAGAATGACACCAACAAAACTCAAGAAACTAAAAGAACAGTTAAAGGATCTCTTAGATAACCATTCTTTGGGTATGTCAAGAAACTGTATTATGATATCAATAATATTTGAACAAATGTAGGACAGTCCATTGACTATTGAGTGTTATGACTTTGATTCAAATGGAAAGCATGATTTAATTGGGCAAATGATCTTTCTTTCATCCTTCTGTCATTTTTAACCTCTACATACTGGAAACTAACATCCTTTCTAATATGACAATTGTCAGCAAGGTTTAGAAATCACTAGCAGATTTAGAAGTGTTGCATTCGACTAGTTCGGGCGCAAATCTTTTCATACCAACTGCTATGGGCCAAAATTTGCAAAATAAGGTAAAAATATCTGTTGTCTGGAAAAGACACTTCTAGTTTAAACTTTATGTATTTGTTTTTTGAGGTCACTAATTTTACCAGGTTAGAAAGAGCCAGCTTTTTGTTGAATGCTTTTTCGTGAAAATGCAACACACTTTCCTCGATTTCTTGGAATGGGGTTATGAACTTAACTTCATGGTGGCCATCGACTTTACTGGTTTGTATTGGTTTATGTATATGTTTTGTACTCTTTCTCCTTCATGATATCAGATTTGAGGAAAGTTGATTATGTTTCTGTTGCTATGTATGGGCGTATTGTGTTGCCTTCACCAATCTTATAATCATTATCTCTGATTCCTTCTTTATTTTTGTCATTCGGGGTGTTAGATGGAGCCACCTTAGGGGATTGAAGTTCCTATTCTTGGAATGCCTATAATTCTGTGTACTCTGATTGTCTTGACTATCTGTATCATCTTGAATCTAGCTAATATATGACACTTTACTCTACATCCACAGGATTTTTTTAGTATCATTATAATAAGTATTTCTTGGATTAACTGAAAGATGTAATCACATGACAAAGTTTGATTGCTCCTTTCAAAATGATACGCATCTATTAGAGGCATTAACACAGCTTTGTGTGATGCTTTTGATAGAGACAGAAGACTCGTTGAGCAGTTCTTCCATGGATTCATTTGTACCTGTGCTTGTTAGGCTGCTTAATCATGGAAGTAATCCTAATATTATGCTTCTTGCAGCTAGAGCGTTAACCCATTTAGTTGATGTTCTGCTCTTCTTATGCTGTTGTTGTGCATTATGGAGAGGTTTTATGTTTTGTAGCTCGTCTGCTCACCATTGAATGCATAGAATTAGCTGAACAGGTGAGAAAGTTTATTCCTTTATACCAACTCAAATTGATTTCAGTATATATTCCTAAGCTATAGATATCTACGTATATTTAACTCAAAAAACAAATTACAAGAAGATTTTCTTTTATTAGCTTCTTTTGTTGCTTTAGATCAGAAAGTAAATCGAGTATCTTCCCTGAAAGTTAAGAACTTTAGCATGAAAAGATTTGGATGTAGTTTTAAATGAAATTGTTTAACCTTCTGAATTTCTTATATTCTCTATCTGTTGTAATTATTTTCATCAAAATTTTATGTTGACTATTGGTAGTTCAGAATTCATGTCCTCTGCCTTTGTACTATGTCATCTGTGCTTTTAACGTAGGGATTAGCTTTCTTATCTATCCCTTAAGTGTTGCAGTGTTGGTGCATATTATTGGAGTTCAATTATCCTCTTGCACTTCCTTCTAATACTTCTGTACTTCATACAGTTATATTTTAGCCCTGCTACTGTAAAGATGCTGAGTAACTTGAAGGTATCCATTTGCTTCTAGTTATTGCTGACACTTTCAGACTTTTCAATTCACTTGTTAAAGTTCTAAATAAATTCTGGTTCAAAATTATTAACTATAGTCAATTGTATTTAATTATTTTCTAGAATTATCTGTTCTGTGTTTATGCATTTTGGACCCTGGAATAATGTCTGCTATATACAACTGTCTAAACTAAATGGTCACAGTGGGAGGCTCTTTCTCTATTACTTATTGTGATCAGTGTGAATCAGCTGCGCTCTCTGCCGGAAGGTACAACAGCGCTGGGTCTTACAGTGACAACTTCCTTAAAGAATTACTTTACATTGGAAGATCTGGGCATCAATTCACACATGCTCCCTTTCTTTTTCTTTTTTTGTATCCTAAGAGAAGATATCATATGTGATTCACCATATGTGCCACTTGTACTGGACAAAACTTTATGCCATACTTTCTTGATTTCAGACCTAGGTGCCTTATTTAATGGATAGAAACTGATGCAATGTAATATTTCAGGTCACTGTTCCTTCCCTGGAGTCTGTCTAAAATGAATACTCTTTGAAAAGTCAATTCGAGACTAACATTTATCATTACGTGAACTTTTTCTATTGATTACTCCTAAAATGCTTTAAGATGCTGCAGTGAGTTTGAGATATTCAATTGGATCCCAGGCAAAACATTTGACATCTTCTTTTCCATAGCTTCTTCTTTCATTTCCAGTATGTCTTCACTGTCAGTTTGAACCATCACATAGAATTGTATATTGATTTGCTAATAATTAGATTTTTTTTCCTGAGCAATATTCTTATTTGGTGTAATTATACTAAGCTAATATTATGATAATCACTATCTTCCAAGTAGTGAAGTGCTTGTAACCTCTAGGTCTGGTTTGTTTTATGTGTGTCTATGACTTTATTAATGATCCATATAAACAACTATACTGCTCTTTGCAGAATTTGTTTTTGTATGGATATGGTGCAATCTTCAACTTCCTTGGCTTACTTGGAACTGTCATTTACAATGGTATGAACAGAAAATCATCCTTTTTGTGTTGCCAAAGAATGAAGCTCTCTTGACATTGATGGACTTGTGATTAATGGATAATATCTGAAAAAAAACTGATCAGATTATTAACTTCTTCCAAATTCTATCTTTCACTTATCTGGTTTCCCAAGTAAATTTTTGACTATTATCAATGAAGGAAACAAAATATAGTTTTGAAGAATTGATTGAATTATTAACATGGAACATCTTATTATTTGCATTGGTGACTGTTTTTCCCTTTTTTAATTCTTTACAACATGCAGGTTTTGGTAATTACAATCTTGTTAAATATAATTATGAAATGTCATTTTTTCATAATTCAGGTTGGTTAAGCTAACAGAGGTTTGATTATTAACTGCAATCAACGGTATTTAATTATTTTCTAGAATTTTCTGTGCTATGTTTATGCATCTTGGACCCTGAAATAATGTCTGCTATATATAACTCTCTAAACCAAATGGTCATAGTGGGAGGCTCTTGCTCTATTGCTTATTGGCATCAGTGTGAATCAGCAACGCTCTCTATCGGAGGTTGCAACAGCTTTGGGTCTTACAGTGATAATAGGGGTATATTTGTATACCTTGATTTTTGTAAGTACTAATATGAAGATAATTCTTAATGACTGCTCACATTCTTTGCTTGGGTGATCCATCAAATATTCCAGCTTTGAATGTTACTGCCTTTAAGAATTACTGCCTTCCAGCTTTGAGTGTTACTGCAATGTGATTCTAATTTTTTTATGTTGTCATTTAAGTGCTAATTTATATTATTTGTTCTCTTTTTATAGGTGTCCAAAATGAAGAAAGTGATGAAGACATTGACCTTGAAAAGATTTTTGGGTTGTGGATAAATGCTCTAATATCAATAGTTTTTTGTTGAATTTCTTCAAACTTATCGCGACACCAACTTGCTAGTATGTAAAAACTTGACTAACCATTTGGACTTGATTACATTTTACTTTTGGGTTTAAATTACTAGCTTGTTGCATATTTTGAATTATGAGATTATTAATGAATAATTTTGTGTTGTGATGTGTATATATTGTGTTATAATTTATTATGTATGTAAATAAAAATTTAAATTAATACGAGTGACTATTTATATAATCATTGCAATAGATAGTCAAAAAGCGTTGCAATAGAATAACAAAAGCGTCGCAATAGAATCTATTGCAATGGTTTAATGTCGTTGCAATAGAATCTATTGCAATGGTTACTAACCGTTGCAATAGATGAAAATAGACATTGCAATAGAATAACAAAATTGTCGCAATAAATGTTGTTGCAATGGTTACTGACCATTGCAATAGCTTCTATTGCAACGGTTAGTAACCGTTGCAATAGATGAAAATAGGCGTCTCAATAAGTAAAAAAATAATCTTCGCAATAGGTCAAGCTATGGCGACGGTTGTTTGAAATCGTTGCCATAGCTTGACCTATGGCGACGGTTCAGACAACCGTCGCATTAACCATTGCCATAGACCTATCGTAACGCCCACCTATGGGACACTTGCTGAACCGTTGCGGTAGAGCTATGGCAACGATTTTTCTATCTATTGCAACGGTCTTGCAACCGTCACCATAGGGGTAATTTCTAGTGGTTCTTGTTTATTTTTTTTTTATGAAATTCATGTTATATATGTGTCTGTGCGCGCGCGAGCGTGTGCGTGTGCGTGTGTGTCTGTGTGTGTTGGAATTCTATTTTATTGTAGGCCTGTTATAGAAATATTATTTTGTTGCCCTGTGATATTCAACTAAACTTATTAGAATTTACATAAATATTGTTTTTATATGCCTTGGTGCACTAAAGTTTATGCAAGTTCAGAAAGTGCTAATTGCATAGATGAATTTCAACTTGACATAAAAAACGTGGAGTATTTCAAGAGAGTATGAAAAGTCAAGAATCAACACAATATAATATTAACATGATATTTGAGGATCCCTTTTTAGTCATAATATGATGCACATTTAATCAAGGGCATTTATGTTTTTTCATATATTAGCTTACCCTAGAAGTATAAATAAAAGATGATGAGTATATTTTAGGGGGACTACATTTTGAGATTGAAAACTCTTTGATGAGTTTATGGGTTTATCCCTTTGTCTCTACATTGTGTCTCTCTTGAATATCTTTTGGTAAGATTATTCATGTATGAGTTCAATTCTCTTCTCTGTTGAATTAATCATGTAGTTATTTGTTCAAATTAGAGTCACAAATCAGCATACAATAGAAGATTAACATGATATTTTAGGATCCCTTTTTAGTCATAATATGATGCACATTTAATCAAGGGTATTAATGTCTTTTCATATATTAGCTTACCCTAGAAGTATAAATAGAAGATGATGAGTATATTTTAGGGGTACTACATTTTGAGATTGAACACTCTTTGATGAGTTTGTGGGTTTATCCCTTTGTCTCTACATTGGGTCTCTCTTGAATATCTTTTGGTAAGATTATTCATGTATGAGTTCAATTCTCTTCTCCCTTGAATTAATCATGTAATTATTTGTCCAAATTAGAGTCACAAATCAACATTTGTTCATCTCTAGTTTACTTCAATTATGGAATTATTCTTTCTTTCTTACTTATCTCTTCTTGTAACTCATTTTACATCAAAACTAAAGGGTAATGGATGGTGAGGGTTCCGTATAAATAAGGTGACAAGCATTTATGTGGTTATCGGTGCCATGTTACAGGTAAATTAATGATTTCTTAGTTGTTTGGATGATTTTATGACTTGTTAGCATGATCATTCATACATTTTCGTAGTATATGATTTATCTTTCTCATTTAGTTGATATTTTGAACTTTACTCTTTTTTATGAATTCAGAGTCAGATTATGAAAATATTCTTGATATTTGCTGTCTTTGTTGTGCTTTGCATTCAATACGAAATCATTGCACAAAATAATAAATTGAAAGTAAAAACAACATTGAGATATGTAGGTTAACTTCAATGAAATGTGTGCATCATAAGTATATGAAAAAATATCACAAAACCACAACTTAAAATATCTAAATTAATAAAAATTCATTCACTTTATAAAATTTTTAAATATCCCTTATTTATCTTCTCTCTCTTAAAATTTTTAGATACATATCTTCTCTCTTAAAATTTTCAGATGCAGAACTTCTATCCTAAAAATTAGGATATATTTATTTCCCCCTAAAAATTTGTCTTCTTTAAAGTATTTTCTAGTTAACTGATACCAATAAATTAGGTATTTATTCTGTAGTTACACACTCACGTACGCAATGCTTTCAATATACAAATAGTAATCATTGTTTGGAAATAAATATAAACACAACATTATTTAGGGTTTTAACTATGAACATCACTTCTCTCTCACTCACTCACTTGTAAGCAATTTGATTTTTCTTCCTGGAGGTCGATTTTTGTTTTTATTTTTTCTTGGTACAATTTTTCTTCTTCAACTATTTGCAAAGCTTGTCATTCTTCTTGATTGCAGAGAAAATTGTAAACTTTTTTCCTTGCTTATACGGACAATCATCTGTGTCATTGGTGCCCGATGTTCTGGAGATGTCGCGATGAATCAAATCTTGAAAATTAAAGTTGTGTTATCTGAAGGCCAAGTTCTTGGAGAGCATAATGTTATTTCTGTAATTTTTGATTAGTTTGCCATGAGAAATTTACGCCAGTTTAATTATTGAAAATATGTCAAATCTATAAGTGAGATACATAATAGTCTTATGTATCTCTCTTAAGTTTATATATATTATAAAGCAGAGGACGAAGCACAACAATTAGTCACGCGGCAAGATATTGAAAAGCCACGTGACAGTTTTTAGGACAAAGTTAATAATAATGTACTAAAAATTTTGAATTATTTGAATACTAAAATGCATTATCCTTTATTTTTTTTAAAAAAAAATTATTAGCTTAAAAATAGAAATTCATGGTTGAAGAGTTCTAAATAGACTTCTACTCTTTCATAAACTTATCTCTTTTAAAATTTAAGTTATATAATATATCTAAATATAATTTATTTAAATATTAAATTAAAGATGAAACAATAACAACAACAACAACAACAACAATAACAATAACAATAACAACAACAACAACAATAATAATAATCATCATAATAATAAATTATAGTTTTAAGGAAACGGGCAAAAAATTTGGCCATTATAGTTTTATGTTAATGATAACTTTACCGTTGAATATTTAAAAAAAAGTCCAAAAAAAGGTTAAACTATCAAAAGATAATTAGACCAATAAATTATTAATTTTAAACTAAAAATAATTACACATTAGAGAGTTCTAATTAGACTCTTATCAAGTTTTCAACTGAAAGATTAAGTATTTAAATTTGAAATACATTATCCTTTTAATAATTTTTTTTTCATTATCTTAAAAATAGAAACTCATAATTCAAGAGTTCTAATTGATATTTGCTATTTCAAACTTATCTCTTTAAAATTTAAATGCTAAAAAATATATTTAAATATAATCTTATCATAAACTTATTTATATCAAATATAATGATAATAATAATACATTATTATTATTATAATTAATAAATATAAATAATATATATACATGTGTGTATCTAAAATTTATCCTTACTTGCGATTATTTTAAAATTTTAAATATAAATTAAAATTTAATAATTAAATTCAAAGTATATATCTACTTGAAATACCTTTATATATCTAAGTTTTCAATTTATCTTTGTAAGAAAAAAATTAACAAACAAACAAAAGAAATAAAAAAAAGGAAAAAATAAAAAAAAAATTAAAAAACGCGCAATAAAAAAAGATAATCTATGTATGCGACTATTTGTATGGCTACTCGTGCTACGGCTAGGAATGATAGATCTGACCAGACAATCTGCAAAATGATTGTTGCTGGGTTTACCGGCCAACTTCGTGGCTGGTGGGATAACTTCCTAGACGATGATAAACGCCAGGCAATTTATAATGCCATAAATCTTAATGAAGGCAGAGATAATCTCGGCCGCGTCCTCTGGCTGTCTGCCGGGGGGATCTGCCATACTGCATAAATCAAATGTAGAGTTAGTTTTCATCTACAATTTCTAACCAATCGTCATATGGTTCTGGATCGCTATACCACCAGGGTTTTTCATGAATGTAATTGTACCACCATGCATCATCTAGCATGAGGTCAGAGATTAATACCTCCAGGATTTGTTTTTTACAATCTGTAGGTAAAGGGAAGAATTTAAGAATAGTAATAATAATCTTATCGGGGAGAAAATCAGTATAGATGGTCATGTTAAGTATTCTCGTGATAAGAAGTCTGGTAATGAATTCTCACTACTCCTTTTATACTGAATTTTAAAATCAAATGGGGCTAATTGAGCCTGCCACCTGGCAAATATTAATTTAGAAGCATCGTGTTTAAAGTCTTTATCAAACGTGAATTTAACAGATTGAGCATCTATTCTAATAATAAATTTCTGATTATATAAATCATCCTGGAATTTTAACACGCATTTAACAATAGTAAGCATTTCATCTGCGACAGTAGCATATTTTTTCTGACTGTCAGTCCACTTTCCAGAATAGAAGCGAATTAAACATTCTGTTTTTGTATGGGGATTAATCTATTTCAGAATTCCACCATATCCAATATTTGAAGCATCAGTCTCAATAATTTTTTGCCAATTTGGATTAGCAAGAGAAGTACAAGGAAGTGATTGAACGCGAGTTTTAATTAATTTAACCAAATCAGTGTGGGCTTGAGTCCAAGGAGTTTTGTGATCCTTCTTTAATCTGTCATACAGAGGGGCTAAGTCTCTAGACAGATTTTTGTAAAAAGGGGAAATATAATTGAAATTACTGACAAGAAACAGCGATCCAGAACCATATGACGATTGGTTAGAAATTGTAGATGAAAACTAACTCTACATTTGATTTATGCAGTATGGAAGATCCCCCCTGGCAGACAGCCAGAGGACGCGGCCGAGGCCGAAATCAAAACTCTGCATATTTGCAATATGGAGGAAGAACAAACCCTTCTTATCCACGAAGTACCTCCCGAAGTACTGCTTATAGCACCTCTTTCCCCGTACTCAGGCATGGGAATAGAACTTTGATAAACTCCAGAATATCTCAGGAAGAGGCATCCTCATCTCAGCAAGTTGAAACCCCGAATATTAATCTAGATGAAATTCCTGAAACACATCCATTATATCAGCAGATTCTAAGCGGGTACTTAGTTTATTAACCAAAACAATAAGTTCGTCGAGTTTGGTATCTAAAGAACCAATATGTTCACCAAGAATTTTAACATAAAGACTTAAATAGTTATTCTGAGACATAAGATTATTTATTTCAGAAATCGTGATTTTTCCAATATCATCATGAATAAATTTTGGAAAGCCGTAAAAGTAATACCCGTATTATTGGGTAAAATGAAGGAGGATTGAGGAGGATATTTTGATTGAGTAGTCGTACCGTCAGGATGTTGGTAGGATCTCTCAATGAGTTTGACATAAGACGGCAAATATGCAGACATATACCAAGGAACAAAGAAGATAATTTGATTATGCAGTGCACACATCTCGTAGAAGTCTTCGGAAATATTCCGTAATTCATCTTTAGAATAGGTTTCAAAAAACCAAGTTCTAAAGGTTGACCATTTGTCAGAAAAAAATTCTTTTTGAATGTATTTTCTGGCCTGTGAACCAGGACTAAAATCGATAATTTGTTGTATCATGATTAAACCGAATTTATGTCAAAATCCATATCCGAAGGAGTAGGGTTTTCATTATTGAAATCTTGAACAATATTTGTTTTCGGGTTTATTTTAATTTTTTCGACAGTTCGTGAAGAAGTCGGGAGATCTGCAGAATTTAGCGTATGCAAAGATGCAGCGCGATTCCTAGCTGGACCATAAATTGGTGCAGAAGGCTCTATAGGAGATATATGCTGGATTTGAGGAAGTTTTTTAAGAGCAGAGAAAGAGTTTCTATATGCGGGAGGACTGTTGTCAAATTGAAGACAGATTTGTCCATCCCAGTTTTGAGTTACATGAGTCAACTCAGAGTTAGTTACTTCTTCTACAATTTCTAACCAATCGTCATATGGTTCTGGATCGCTATACCACCAGGGTTTTGTAATTGATAACTAATCGAGGTATTCCTCTTTCTTTTTCTGCAGCATTATTAACATAAAATGCAGTACAAGACCAAGGGGATTTAGAAGGTTTAATAAGACCCTTTTGCAGGAGACTGTCGATTTCTTTCTTGCAGAATTCAACTAATTCCGCATTCATCTGACAGGGTCGAGATCTGCCATACTGCATAAATCAAATGTAGAGTTAGTTTTCATCTACAATTTCTAACCAATCGTCATATGCTAGAGTTGATTCAATAGATCCCATCAAAGATTTTCTGAAATTTAAATTTCTAGCATCTCTTAGAGCTGCTAAAAAAGTTTCCGAAAGACCTTTTAGAGTTAAAGGCCGGAAAGCAATTTGAACTAAGCCAATATGCATATAATTAAAATTGCGTTTAAAGATATCAACATCTCGTTTATTAAGTAATTGAATAGTCTGTTCATTTGCGTTTAGAGCAAGTGATTGCTCAGTAGTCTTAATAATCTGTTTGTGTTTGATTTTATCAAAAAATCCATATTCATAGATAGTTTTTATGTCAACTTTAGGAATAGTCCATTTATTCAGTAAATTTAAGTCTTGAGGTAAATCTACCTCTTCGAGTTTAGTACTTTTGGTACTAACTTCTCCCATATCCATGAATTTAAATTTTTATGTTCATACTAGTCGTCTTTCACCATCTCTGGTATATTTACTATGAAAGTTCCCAGGCTCTGATACCATTAACAGGATCTCTTAGGCTGGGGTATGCCGCTCAGCCGCTCAGCCTACCAGACCAAGTAATAATATCGGCTATAAGCTCAAGTCGGAAAACCGAACCGAAGCACCAACCAAAATAGTAAAGAATTGAAGAAGTTACTGACTGTATGGAAAATTATTTCACCCAAACAAGGGGCCTGTCAGACGACCACACAAGTTTACGAAAGCCCTCGTCTAGTAGTTCTATCTGTGCAAAGATCGCCCTTTACGCTTCCTCGCTGCGGGCTTAGAGGCACAGCTCACTAGACCGATCACTGAGACCAGGCTTAACATAAGATTGATGGCCCTGACTGTACCACCATTTCGGAACCAAGTCAAGAACTTTCTCAAAATTCTTCGGCTATCTAAGTAGAGTCTGGATATCTCAGGAAGAGGCATCCTCATCTCAGCAAGTTGAAACCCCGAATATTAATCTAGATGAAATTCCTGAAACACATCCATTATATCAGCAGATTAAAAATTATCTGTCTGAACATAAAAAGACTACAGATACCTTTGCATCAGTCACTGCTGAAAATACTGAAGATAAACCTTTGTATGAAAAACTTGATGCAAGAGAACTCATTTTGTATATTGAAACTCAGCATATTCCTTCTGAAGATAATACAGAAGAAGCATGGCGGATCCTAAAAAACTATTTAACCGCTAATGTTTATGTGGCAGGTGAATCCTATAAAACCAGAACATATTATGAACAAATCCTGGTTAACACTGCCAGTGCCACTTTCGACCACAGCCCACTGGGCGAATCTACTCCTGGAGTACATGGCTACTCCAAGATTGTTATTAAAAAACTCATCCCTATCGAAGAATGGGGAATATCTTCAATGACACAAAGATCTCTCCCAATGGGACCTCAAGGACAGACTATCGCCAATTTTACCTATTGGGATTATATTAAAGCCTTCTCTCACGTGTTGTACTACAACAATTACAAACATAAACACACGTGGTTTATAAAAATCTGTTCTAAAGTCTTCGATAAACCAATACCAAATTGGTTCGTTCAATGGTGGAACTACCATGGCCCCACCATAAAAATTCTACCAACTGAATATTCAAATTTTTATCAATCATGGAAAAAATCTTCTCCTTTTTTAAACGAACTATACATGGCGGACCATATCTGCAAATTGGACACTATCGACCAGATGTATTTCTACATCGAATTCTCTATCCCCTGGATTCACAGATGGTCGATTGAATTTGGATATGACTCACAGCAAATCCCAGCCATCTACAGAACATTCTATTGCAATTTCTGGGATAAGCTCCTCCGTATAGACCCTGCAACCAAATTACCGTATGGGCATGAATTGCAGGAAGAACTTAAACTCAAAATCGCTGCATATGAGAACAAACCCAGACGATCTATTTTAGTTGAAGATAAAACCCTCAACTACGTTTCCAGACGAATTTCTGCCCATGATGGCAATAAACTCCAATTAATTGAAGAATATTTATCTGAAGTAAGAGATAAATTATTGCTCACCGTCGAAAACGCCTCGGATACTTCTATGAATAGTACCGATGCAAACACTAATGAAGCCATCACAGATGCCCAACCTCCAGAAACTCTTCTTAGTGATGAAGACGCGTTGACCAATGCCGAAGCTTTCTTGAAGAAATGGGGCAAAGATAAACTCTGAAGATTCAACAAAGGACAAGTTATTAGCAAAATACTGTTGTAATAGCAAAATCACTGTAGAAACACTGTGCACAGGACCCCACTATTACTGTGCAAGATTCTTTTCTTTTCTATATAAGGTACCTCAATTAGCAGAAGAGGCATCCAAGTTTTTAGTTTCTCTTTCTAAAAATTCTCTCTCTTGTAATAGCCTCCGGCATAATCAATAAAAGTTTGCTTTACTATTCCGGCGGTCCCCGGCGTTCAAAGGTACATATTTAATCTTTAGTTTTGTCTTCTTTTAATCTCTTCCAGATCTACGCCGTGACTATGTCCGGCTAGACCTGTTTTATGTTCATACTATAGTTCTAACCTCTCGAAGTATGTTCACTATGAAAGATCCAGACTCTACTTAGATAGCCGAAGAATTTTGAGAAAGTTCTTGACTTGGTTCCGAAATGGTGGTACAGTCAGGGCCATCAATCTTATGTTAAGCCTGGTCTCAGTGATCGGTCTAGTGAGCTGTGCCTCTAAGCCCGCAGCGAGGAAGCGTAAAGGGCGATCTTTGCACAGATAGAACTACTAGACGAGGGCTTTCGTAAACTTGTGTGGTCGGATAATCCGTCAATATTCCACTCATAAATAGCATCACCATTATAAGAAGTATTTGTAATATTCCAATCCCTTTCTTCGATTAGAACATCTTGAGGAGTGGGACGGGGGTAATATGCAGTGGTCATGCGAGGAATATCGGCATATTTCTTGCCTGGTTGGTTTTTCATTATTCCTCGGAGTTTATTTAGTTCTGAAAGATAAATGCAGAGAAATCTATCGATTATAGGTCATTCATGTTCCATCTAATAAGATAATTATAGCTTTATTTTGACTTTGAATTTAAGTTATCAATTAGTTGACTATTTCAATTTTGAAATTTCAAATTTAAAATGTTGAGTGTGTTTAGTACGATTAAAAAATATTTTCTGAAAAGTATTTTTCTTGCCCAAACGGGTGAAGGAAAGTCATTTTTCGGGTTAAATTTTCCTCCAAAAACACACAACTCGCATTATCATTTATTCCAAATTTCAGAGGCATATTTCACTGTAGTTTCTCTCTAATTTTAGGGTTACATCTGTATTCTCCCCACTGCAATTTTTGCAAGAATCTTAAAGGTATGTTTCATAATTAATTTTTTCTACAGTTCTTGGTCAAAAATTTCTTCAAATTTTTCTTCTTTCGCTTGTTTGGGTTTCTGATTTGAGTTTAATTTTGTTTGAAAATTGAAATTTGGATTTAATTTTCAATGCAAATTGGTAAGTTATTGTGAGGTTCTGAGACATCTGACTGGGGTAGCCGTCACCTTCTCGTCAGTGATCACTGTCGCCCTCTCCAACCAGTCAAGTAGCCCTTGGGCCACCTTTCTTTCTTTCTTCGTAGGAATAAGAATGAACTTTTATGAAAGAGTTTCACGAAAATTGTCTTGATCGACGGATGTTGAATGATTAGCAGTAGACTCAAGCTATATGAGTGTCTTAGGAATTCAAATTAGTATGTTTTTTCTCTATTATATAGTTAACGAAAGAAATGCAAGCGTAAAAAGTTTATAGCTTATATATATACACATTATATTTTTTAAATATGTTATTGAATTCCATTGACATAAAAATGTATGTAGAGCAATGGTCAAGTAAATTGAAGATTTGTATGGGGCTTTGCGTTCGAACTCCAGTAGCACCAGTCTGCCTTGTACGGGTACCATCAGCTTGCTAACTTTTTAGCTAAACCACTTCCAGGAAGAAATAGTTTGGATTACATTAATCCTAAATGCCAACTCTGTTTCCATAAAGATCACCTATTTCTAGGTTTCTTATTAATAGGATCATTCAGTTGCAACTATTTCCCATGTTTAGACACATTTTGTACAAGAGAAAACTTACTCTGGTGGCATCTATCCAAATGTACCCACACAACTTGTAGGTATAGTTGAATTTTCATTTTCAACCAGTTTCGTTAAGCCAAAATCTCCAATGTGTAAGTAAGTAATTTACCAATTAGGAGAGCACATCTATATATTTGTCGAAAGACAAAGATTAGGAGCCTCAATAAGACCTTTGCATGGAAATTTTTGTCTATTAGGATATTTGCTGATGTAATATCACGGTGGATATGGAGAAGGACGATGTGTTCATGTATTAGGGATTATTAAAATTGGATTAGGGAATAGGATTGCTTATCAGTTTATTAAGTTGTTTGGTAGTTCTTCACTGGGGTTAGGTTATAGTTTGGTTTCCCATGAAGCACTTTTAGCTCCTGCTATTTCTTCTATTTCTGCAAAGACTGGTGGGATTTTCTTGCCATTGGTTAAGTCAATTTGTGTGGCTTGTGATAGTAATACAGTTGATGGAACTGAGAATAAGTTGGGATCTTGGTTGATGCTTACTTGTTTCCAGACATCTGTAATTTCGTCATCCATATTCTTGATGACTATGGCTGTAAATCCTCTTTGTGCAAATAAGTTTGGTCTTGATTACATATTTATTAGACTCTATCAGTAACTATCAGTAATATGCTGCTGATGTATGTAAACCAAAATTTGAATTACAGAAAAATACAACCAGTAGAGCATGAAAGAAAAATGAATCATAAGCTGAAATCTCAAGGATTTCTGTAGTTTTTTCACTTTCTTATTCATTGTCCCAATTATTTGGCATATTACAGAGAGCTTATAGTGGCACATCCTAATCATGATATCAATGTTTTGTCCTTGTATCGTAGGCATATTCTAGTCATGATAAGTTCATCAACAAGAAGATTGATATGTTTGATGAAATGTCTCGTGTGTGGAAGTGATCGAGCTAGGGGTAATTGTGCTAAGTAGTTTGGTGACATAAACGTGGATTGTAGTTCGGATAAAGGAAATGATGATGATATTGTAGGGCCATCCACGAAAAGAGATGCGCAAGACATGGTGAATAAAACTTTTCAAGTCAAGGCAACTCGCAAAAGAAATCGTTTTTCGGATATTCAAGATGTGGTTGGTGATATTTTAATTAAACTTGGAGAAGTGTCAATGACAATTAGCTTGATGGCTAATAGTCACCTACATGTAATGAGGTTGTATGAAGAAATAACGAAAACCGAAGGTTGTGACGAAGAATTCCTTGGTGATGTTTTGATCATTTGGTGTAAAATGACACTTTAGCCAAGGTGTTTATGTTAAAAAGTCAAAATTTTCGTAAGTTATGGTTGGAGAGATTCAAACGACAACGATAGATAAACAAATTAGTTGGAAGAACATAGCGTGATAGGGTATGGAAACAATTATTATTCGCGGACTTATGTCTTAAAAATGTATTGCGTATTTGCTACCTAAATACTCTGTTGGCTTGTAATGTTTAAGCTTGATAGGGTATGGAAACAATAAGTACTGTTTGCTATGCTTAAATTAGTTCCTATAACTTGTTGAGTTGCTTTTAAGTACATATGAACGTGACTTTGTGGTATACTAGTTTAACAGTTAGATAGTCTTGATTAGCATTACTAGCATTACTAAAGTATTCAAAATTATATTTACCGCGTGTCGAATATATATTTGAGAACTTACTAAATTCATTGCTTCATACATTTAGAAAAATTACTATTTGTATTGGGGAACATCGAAAAGCATGGGATTTGTTGGGGTTGGAATGGAGGAGCATATGAAACTATTTTCCTAAAAAGTATTTATAAGCCAACCAAACACTAGAAAATATTTTTCGAAAAATATTTTTCACTCACCAACCAAACAAAAAATAATTTTCAGAAAATGTTTTCCACTCACCAACCAAACATGAGAAAATAAGTAAGAAATTAGTTTATTTTTCTAGAAAACATTTTCCATGAAAAACATTTTTCATCGTACCAAACACATCCGTTATCTATATAAAGCCATCAACATTCATCATTCCTTACAAATTTGTTCTTGCTACTATTCATACTTTCTCTTCTTTTTTTTTTCTCCTCCTAGGTGAGTAGACATATTGAAACTTGAAAGTAGGTCGCTCACTATCATCATTTGGATGTAAACATTCATTTATTGTAATTTTTTATATTGTTATTCTACAATATATATATATATATATATATATTTATTTATTGTATATATAATTTTATATATATATATATATATATATATATATATATATTAGTCATTATGAAGTTGATTTATTTTAGAGACAATCAACAGTTATTTGGTGTATTCTTTGTGCAATCATTATTGATTATTTTTCTTCATTTTGTTCTTTGTTAGACATCATGTACTTATGATATTTGGATTATCTTTGACTTTACATAGTCAATAGTGATAATTCCATTAGAGAGAAGTTTTCCCTAACGGTATTATGTTTTCGTCGTATGTGATGAGATTTACCGTTGTACATCATGCTCCTTTCCCTACCTATTGCCACTTGGCTATCACAGTGTATACATACTGGTGCCACTAGTTTGGGTCAATAAGGAATATCTTCCAAGAAATTTCGAAGCCATTCTGCTTCTTCACTGGCTTTATCTAATGTGATAAATTCAGATTCCATTGTAGAGCGAGCAATACAAGTATGTTTGGATGATTTCCAAGAGACCGCTCTTCCACCGATAGTAAATACATATCCTCTTATGGATTTTACTTCGTTTGATCCGGTGATCCAATTTGCATCACTATATCCTTCAAGTACTGCAGGATATTTATTATAATGCAAGGCATAATTTTGAGTTTACTTAAGATACCCCAAAACTCTTTTCATTGCCATCCAGTGAGTTTTGTTGGGATTACTCATGTACCGACTCAATTTATTGATAGCGCACACTATTTTTTGTCGTGTATAGTTCATTATATACATTAAACATCCCAATAATCTTGCGTACTCTAATTGCGATTCACTTTCACCTTTATTCTTTCGAAGTGCAAAGCTCGCATCAAATGGAGTCTTGGCAATAGGGAATTCCATATACTTAAACTTGTCAAGTACCTTTTCGATATAATGAGATTGTGACAATGCCAACCCTTGTGGAGTTCGATGGATTCTTATACCTAAGATTAGATCTGCAACTCCAAGGTCTTTCATATCAAAATTGCTCTTGAGCATTCGTTTTGTTGCATTTATGTCAGAAATGTCTCTACTGATGATCAACATATCATCCATATATAAACATATAATGATTTGGTGATTTAGAGTGTCTTTAATATAAACACATTTATCACATTCACTTATTTTGAATCCGTTTGCCAACATGGTTTGTTCAAACTTTGCATGCCATTGTTTTGGTGCTTGCTTTAGTACATATAATGACTTGATAAGTTTACACACCTTATTTTCCTTTCCTGGAACCATAAAATCCTCAGGCTGTTCCATGTATATTTCTTTCTCCAATTCTCCATTTAGGAAAGTGGTTTTCACATTAATTTGATGATCTCAAGGCCATATACTGCAGCCAAGGCAATTAACATTCGAATCTATGTTATCCTTGTTACTGGCGAGTATGTATCAAAGTAATGAAGGCCTTCTTTCTGTTTGAAGCCTTTTACTACAAGTCTTGTCTTGTATTTGTCAATAGTAGCATCCGCTTTCATCCTCCTTTTGAAGATCCATTTGGAACCTAAAGGTTTATTTCCAGGAGGAAGGTCAATCAATTCCCATGTATGGTTTCTTAAGATTGAATCTATCTCACTATTCGCTGCCTCTTTCTAAAAGGATGAATCCGAAATGCCATCGCTTCCTTAAATATTTGAGGCTCATTTTCCAAAAGAAATGTCACAAAATCCGATCCAAATGAAGAAGACGTTCTTTGACGTGTACTACGTCTTAGATTTTCTTCATTATGTTCATTCTCAATTGGTTCATCACGAGGTCGTTTAGACCCCCCACTAGACTGTTCATGTCTAGTTTTATACGGATAAATATTTTTAAAGAATTCAGTATTGTCTAATTCAATTACCTTATTTTCATTAATATCCGGATGTTCGGATTTATGAACCAAAAATTGACATGCCTTACTACTTTTAGCATATCCTATAAACACACAGTCCATCGTCTTAGGTCCTATCTTAACCCTTTTAGGCACAGGAACTTGGACCTTTGCTAGACACCCCCATACTTTGAAATATTTCAAGTTGGGTTTTCTTCCTTTCCACTTTTCATAAGGAATTGATTGTGTCTTACTATGGTGAAATCTATTGAGTATACGGTTGGCCGTAAGGATAGCCTCCCCCCTCAAGTTTTGTGGTAAACCAGAACTTATAAGTAAGGCATTCATCATTTTCTTCAAAGTTTGGTTTTTCCTTTCCGCAAATCCATTAGATTGAGGTGAATACAACGCCATAGTTTGATGGATGATTCCATTCTCTACACATATTTGCGCAAAGGGAGATTCATGTTCTCCACCCCTATCACTTCTTATCTTTTTGATCTTTTAGTCTAACTGATTTTCAACTTCAGTTTTATATTTCCTAAACGCATCTATTGCTTCATCCTTACTATTTAGAAATTAGACAAACAATATCTAGTGCAATCGTCAATAAAAGTTATGAAATACTTTTTTCCACCACAAATGTCAGTGTGCCTTAAGACTAGGGGATTGGAATTCCTTTCAACGGGCTTATAAGGATGCTTTGCATACTTCGATTCCACACACGTTTGACACTTTGATTTATTGCACTCAAAGTTTGGCAAAACTTATAAGTTAATCAGTTTTCATAACATTTTGTAATTAATATGGCCTAAACATTCATGCCATAAATTATAAGACTCAAGCAAATAAGAAGAATTTGAACTTTTATTTATTTCAATGGTCATTACACTCATCTTATAAAGGCCTTCAGTCAGATAGCCTTTTCCTACATATTTTTCTCCTTTGCTAATTACATTTTTCAGAAACGGTTACACATTTGAATCCGTTCTTGTCTAGAAGTGAAACGGAAATTAAATTTCTACGTAACTCCGGAACATACAAGACATTGTTAAGTGTCAAGATCTTTCTTAAAGTCATTTTCAAGCATATTTTTCCTGTTCGTTCTACCTTAGCAGTAGTGGAGTTAGCCATGTAGATCAGTTTCCTTGTGGACTTGTGGCCAATCTTGCCACAATTGAAGCATTTTCCTTGAATTTCTTCTTGGGTTGATGGCTTCCTTGTTCATCTTTCTTTCTTTTCTTAGAATTATTTTGGTCATCTTCTACAATATGTGCTCCATTAATTGTAGAATTCCCTTTTGACCTTCTCTCGATAGCTTTATTGTCCTCTTCAATATGCAGTCGGACAATAAGATCTTCAACAGTCATCTTCTTGCGTTTATGCTTTAAGTAGTTTTTGAAGTCTTTCCACAAAGGTGGTAGTTTCTCAACTATCACTGCTGCTTGAAATGCATCATTCACAATCAAACCTACAAAACAATTTTTGTGAGTATTAAGAACTTTTTTAATTTGTTCAACTAAGGTATTTTTCAAAGATATACCTTCTGCTAGGAGATCATGTATGATGACTTGCAACTCTTTCACTTGAGAGACAATTGATTTGCTATCTATCATTTTAAAGTCCAAGAACCGTGTAACAAGGAATTTCTTAATTCATGTATCCTCTGTTTTATATTTTTGGTCAAGTGTCCCCCATAATTCCTTTGATGTTTTAGTTCCACTGTAGACATTGTAGAGGTCGTCTTGGAGATCACTCAGAATATAATTCCTGCAAAGGAAGTTTGAATATTTCCAAGCTTCTACAATTACAAAATGCTCTTTGTCCGAGGTTCCCTCGGGTACCTCAGGAGCGTCTTCGCTAGTGAACCGTTGCAGACACAAAGTGGTGAGGTAAAAGAACATATTTTGCTGCCATCATTTAAAGTCAATGCCCGTAAATTTTTTGGGCTTCTCCGCCGGTGCCATTGTAGGCGAAGCATTTGTGCGAATTGGTGTGGTAATATTAGTTTCCCCTACAGATGTTCCCGCATCTTGCATTTGACTATCGCTTGTCATTTTTCCTGTCACCACAAGACAAAAAATACTTAGTATTTTCAGAATACTACTTATAAAGTTAAGCAACTTTAAACTTTTCTTCTTATTTCTAGTTGACAATGAAGTTTCTCTGACTTCCAATTGTCAACCGAATAATGTTTAAATTGTGATGAAGTTTTTATGACTTCAAATCACCAGTTAAGTTTAGGCGGAGTAGAAAGTTAAAACTTTAATCTCCAAAACAAGCTATACAGATTCTGAAAGTTGTTTCCTTAAGATTTTTATTTCCTTCTACGGGTATGCAGAATTTGTATATGCAGAACAACAACTTCAACTAGAGTTCAAGTATAAATAAGAACACAATAAACTATATCAAATACTCTCAACACAAGATCAAAATGACCTTTCCAAGAGGTGTATTTTATTTTTTCCAGAAAATAGATGAAACAGAAATGAATAAGGCCAAGTCATCCGAATTCACGGAGTTTTCTTAAGGAAACAATTTTCCTCACTGTACCCGAGGTTATGAAATTTTTCATCCCAGGATAAATGGCCTTCAATCTAAATATAACGGCACCTCAAATATTTGGACTCGTCGAACACACTCAACAGTTTGAATGATCACACAAAATTTTTGAAGACAAGAAGAGTATTTTTTATTCTGAAACTTCTTATCAAAGCTTGTGGATGAAAATAGGTTTATATAGCCATAACATGCCTCTTCTAAAAAAAGGCAATGGTTCACTCCAAAGGTTACACCTTTGCTGTAAGTTTATGTCTGTTCATCAAAGATTATATCTTTTCCTGAACAGTCATCTCATTTCATGAATCAGTGTGTCACTTTATTGAAGGATTACATCCTTCTGAAGCATCATTTTGAACCATTGCAACCTTCTTTAGCCTCAGTTCAGAACAATGTATTATTTCTGAAGCACCATTTCAAAAATAATGCATCAGTTCACTTGAAATAGTGCAACTGTTACTGCATGTATATATAAATGGAGATCCGAAACACTGCAGAAAAATTTTACTGCGTTTTTCCTTTGCATTCTTTGGAATTCAAATAAAGTTTCTCCAAAAAGGTAGATCTCATCGATCGATCATTTGACAAATCCAAATCCAAATCCAAATCCGAAGTCGAGCCCAGCGAGCGACGACGACGACGGGCGAGGCATCTATTATTTCTTGCCTCACTTGCCATGTGGAGTAAGTGTTCTTGATTATAAACACTTTCAAGTTTTCTTCTTCCACCAATGTAGGAGAAAGAGTAAACTTTCTAATTTGGGAATACACTTTCCATTTTAGTGTCTCCTTCCCCTCCACCATTTTATTCTCTATTTTTCCATTCACACTTCTTTCATATACTATGAACCCAACATATATTTGTAACACTCCAAAAGTCTATAGGATCATACCGTAGACTTAATGCAGAAAACCAGTTGAAAATAAGAAGAATTCCTCAGATGAGTTGAATAGACATCTCGTGGTAACATAGGATGAGCCATCCTATGGCTCGTCCAATCAAGTCCAATTGAATCCCAAAACCAACGAGTGGGAATAAACGGTTTGTTGGTTGATATAATAGACCGTCTCTATATTCACTTGATCAAAGTCCCGCAATTGGACAAGTTTAGTCCAGTAACAACAACAACAAGACATAGTTTATCGTCATGAAGAATAACTCATTTGTTTAAGTCGTCTAATGAGAAACCTGAGAGTTGACATCTCAGGTCCAAACCAACGAACTCATATCACGGGTCGTCACTTGAACCAATGAGTTATGGTACCTAATTATCCCTTGCCTTCAGAGCTCTAGTCATAACCACGGGCAGAGCCAATAATCCATTTATTCGTAGAATGGGCTGTTAGTTGGTCCATCCATTGTAAACAACAGTCCAACAATTATGACTTTTAAAGGAAATATCAGCCTTTTCCTATTATTTAACCTATTATACCATCTCATTTGGATATCCAAAAGCGGAATACTTAGGATTAACCCACTCCGAATTCCCTATTCCTCTCAAACTTATGTAAACACTTAGAGGAAAATCACAAACAAGGGATTAAACTTTCCCTTCAACCATGAAACTAGGGTTCTTCACTTTTAAGCTCCAAAGTCAAAATTCTTAACATCAATCATTCAAATTCCAAGTATGTGGGTATTCAATGAGGGTCTTCGTCCACCCTTATGCCTAAAATTTCTTTCAGAGTTCAGTTTTTATGAAATTCATGAACTAGGAGAAAATCTTAGGTATCTCAATTTTATAATTTCTTTCAATATATGTGTTTCTAAACATCTTATGACCATGAATATATATATATATATATATATATATATATATATATATATATATATATATATATATATATAGATATTCTTGAAATATATTAGCAGTAAACATCTAAGAAGCATAATTTCATATGAGTATTCAGTATACCATGTTTACCATGATTTTCAGAGATGGTAAATTGGGTATAACTAGTTCCATGATTTCAGTCATCTCCAGTTACAATAAATTACAAGTTTATATATCTTACTCGGCTTTCAATATATTTATGATCATATGAATTTGATTATGGGAGAGTACATAGCACCAAAAAGACACGATTTCAAATAACTCAAGTCTCAAAATACATGCCAACATAGGTAAAAGGGGTCCTTGGAGTTGAGAGTGCCTCCCTTAGCCCAAATGGGATCATCAGTGAATTCATTCCAGTCATGGTTCTTACCCTTGACAAAATATTGAACAACTTCCCAACTTGGATTACAGTTTGGATGTTATCTCATATGGTTTTATGTAGGTTATGTAAACCTCCCATTATTATAGACTTATTACAATATATGACCCTTTATTTAGTTTTAATTGCTTAAACTCATGACTTATTAGATTATTACTTCATATCAGTGTTACATGTATTTTTATACATCTTAGATAGGGTCATTATTCTTTAGTTCAGTTTTCACATCCTGGTATGACATTTCAATATTTATTAGCAGGTTTAATAGCTGCACAACTCACATGATCAGTACATCCAAAGTATTAACTATATACTTTTTCTTACATTATCTTGTATCATGATATAGGTTTAGACGCTCAACATTCATTTCGAAGTCGATACATTCTAGTGCTTTTCCAACAGCTGATAGTGGCGAGTCCTTATCATACTTGGACGAGAGTTGACATTTTATTTAAGTATTTCCTTTAATTTGTAGACAATTTAGAGTTGGATGGGGACGTGTCCCAGCAACTCATCTTTAGTAAAGGCCTTTAGATAGATAATAGTTTTTTCAGCCTTCTGATTATGTTATACTTTTTCAGTTATGTGATTCAGTTTTAGTCTTGGTTTTGGTTATTATTATCATTACTAAGTATCACTATTAGCTTCCACATTCAACATCTCAGTCATATCAGTATTTTATAGAGTCATGCCAGACCATGGGTTAGCTTGGGGCCATTTGTGGAACTAGGCACTATATTGCGACTAGAATGTAGTCTCGAGCCATGATAAACTTGAAATTAGAACATCAAGTTTAATGTGTCCTAAAGTATTTAAAAGTCATGTTAAGTAGTATCTTATTCATGGGTATGAAATATGCCACACTTATGAGGAAGAGGCTATGAAATATTTTAGAAAAGTCTCACTTCTTTCATGTTCAATTATGAGATAGAGTGTGAACTCTATCAAATATCCTCCTAACCCATGCTCTGGCATATAAAAAAATACTTCCCAGAAGAGCTGATGGAAGGAGAAATGACAACAAAAACCAACAAGCTCTACCAGCTCCAATAGATCCCTGAATGAGCAATTCTCTTATGTAGAATTCTGGGTTATCTTTCATGTGCTTGCTCAGGTGATGACCACTCAACTCAATCGACAGGTTATAACACTAGTTAACTTTAATGGGAATGCAATAATAAGAAGAGTCCGAGACTTTATTCGGATGGATACTTTAGAGTTCCATAGTTCTAAGATAGGTGGGGATCCACATGATTTCATTGATGAGGTTTAGAAGATCACTCAGATTATGGACATCACTTTGGTTTAGTGTAGATCTAGCCACTTATTAGTTGAAGGGAGTGGCTTAGTGCCATACCCCAAAATTGTGGAGGTGCACCTGGCACCTGGTGTCACACTTAACTAAACCAAGCAATTAAAACCCAACCAAATAACATTAGTGGACCATCAAGGCCAAATTAAATTTAAATAAAAACATAATAGAGATAAACACAAATGCAACAAAAGTACAATACAACGACAATTGGACTATAACTGACTACGTAACCCACAACTAACAGTCTACAAACCTCTAGGATGAGAAATCGCTAATCACTAGTCAGGACAGGCTCCATATTATTCATTAATTATACCAACTAAAGTGAACTCTATACTCAACAACTCTGGAAAGAGCGAAGCATACCAATCATCAACTGAACTCGATCATACGCAACAAGGACAACTTTTCACCTAATAACCTGCAGGCATGAATGTAGTGTCCCCAAGCAATGGGGACATTAGTACAAAAAACGTATTGAGTATATAAGACATAAAGTAAACATATGTAAAATAAGAGCTCAAATAAAATCAGGTATTAATGTATAACTATATGGATAAGGATAGAAGACCACCTTTTCTTATAATTATGGAATCATATACATTATATTCTTTACCTTTTGTTTTATAAACTTTTCTGGATGTCATATAATGACCAGCTAATTAGTGATAGAAGAGGATGAACCTCATAAATACATCAATCAAGATCAACCATGCTAGGTATCAGAACCCCTGAGTTTCCACTCATAGATATATCAACTGGGATCGGTCCATGCTAGGTATCAAAATTCCTGAGCTTTCACTCATAGATATATCAATAATATACACAATCGATCCATGAAGACGTGTGAGAAGGAAAGACTTTAGATCATGTATAAATGGTTAATTAAGGTGTATAAAAGGGAGAAAGTAGTTCTATTCAGCACAGAGTTCATTTAAAACACATCTAAACATTTCAAATGTGTGCATTTTCAATGGAGACATGCAACTCCTCAAATATAGAGGTGCGCACTATATGATAAATGCTTACTATATGATAACAAATAAAGGGTACATAGCATAGAAACTGTTGAGGCATGTGGATAGATTCCAATTAGGAACAATTGCACATTCCAAGTAAGAAAATAAAATCTCATGATTAAACCAGTAAGGACTTCATAAGGTTATATTATTCTAAGACGACATAAGTGGTATTGAATTAAAGGAATATTTGATTGTCTAAACCAAATGAAGTATACAATCAAATAAATAATTGGAGCATGAAATGTAATGCATATGAACTATGCGTATAAATATGGGCAAACAACATAAACATCGTGTCATAATAACAATCTCAACCAATCTTACAGTTCATAATAGAAATAATTAAGTTGCTTTGCAAGTCGACAAGACCACCATGATTTCTAAAAGGATACAAATCGATAAGATCACCATAATATCTAAAAGCATGTAAAACATGAATTTGAAAATAACAACACCACAATTAATATATGTATGTATGCAAAAAAGCATCTCCAAAAGTTATCTGCTTGGAACCACCCATTTTTTATTGGGGATCTTTCAAAAATAGCAGCATTTTGCTATAAAACCCACCTTCCATAGCCATATTTTACATAATTACCATTTATAGCCGATGTATTCGATTTTACAGATAGTATGTATTCATATAAAACATGAATACAGTCCCTATTTAGTCGCGCTAAAAATGAAATTCAATATTTTTAAAAAGAAAAAATCTCAATCATGCTTATCTCGTTGAACTGAATATTTTCTTCCCTAACACTTCCATTATTTTTTTTTTTATTTTATATTTTTATATTTTTTTATGTTTTTCCCATTTTTTTCTTCTTTTTTTTTTTCTATTTTTCCTACTTTTATTTTTTTTTCGTTTCTTTCTTTTTATTTTTTCTCTCTTTAATCTATAACTTCTATTTCTCTTTCTTCTTTGATTTTTTTTATTTTCTTTTTTGTACTTATTTTCTTTATTCTATTTTATATTTTTTGTATTTTTAAAAAATATGACTAGTCGAGCATAAGTTATGGATGATAACGTAAACACCACAATTATTTATCGTATTTGGAGGCACACCGCCTTTTATATTTTTGTATTTACTGATATAACTGTATTTGTATTTGCATTTTAAAGTTCGCATTTGTATTTATATTTTATAGTTGGCATTTGTATTTGTATTTGTTAGTTTGCGCCGTCATTTATATTTTATATAACTCACACTTGTATTCTAAAGAACTATTTTGCATTTGTATTTTATAATTGATTGCATATTATATTGGATTATATTTATATTATGGTTTTATTGTGTTTGTTTATTTAGATTATATTTGGATTATACTTGTATTTGTATTCTATTTCTTCATTACCTTTTTATTTTTAAGAAATTATTTTGTATTTGTATTTGTATTTGTAAGTTGATTGAATATTGTATTTAGTCGTGACTATGTACAATTTATCATTTGTATTTGTATACAAACAAGTAAGTGCATTAATTGTATTTTCGTGATTCTAAAATATATAAATATGTAATGTATCATTTGATACAAATGTACCATTTTGTATTTGTATATCAAAATTATCAGTCATATTTGTAAATAAACAAATATCACTTGATACAAATACAATAACAAACAAATAAAACAAATGATTTTACAAATATAAATACAATATGTATTTGTATATATTGTGTTTGTATAAAATTTGAGTTGTATTTATTTGTATAAATAAATACAACTAGCATCAATAAATAAAAACAAGTATTCGTAGAAAGAAAATCAACCGTTCCTTTTCAATAATTAAAAAATACAAATGATAGTTCACACTTGTATTTATATATTATAGTTCACATTTATATTTGTATTTTAGAGTTCGCACTTGTATTTATATGTTATAGTTCGTGTTTGAATTTGTATTTTATAGTTCACATTTGTATTTGTATGTTATAGTTCAAATTTATATTTGTATTTTATAATTCACACTTGTATTTGTGTTTGCTAGTTCGCACAAATAAAAAGAGGGAGAAAAATGAGAGAAAAAGAAGGAGAAAAACAAAAAAAAGAAGAAAAAAAAAGGAGAACAATGAAAAGGAAAAAAACAAAAAGAAAAAAATGAATAAAAAATAAAAAAATAAAAAATAAAGAGAAAGTAACAAAAAAAGGAAAAGAAAAACTGAAGAAAAAAAACTGAAAAAGGAAAAGAAGAAGAAGAGAATAATAGATAATAGAAAATAGAAAAAGAGAGAAAATACATGAAAAAGGTTATGAATTGTAATTAGAAATAATTAATAGGTAAAAGGGGGCCATGGATTGTAATTAATTAAAAATTAGGCTTTAAGTGGTAATAAAAGTCCAATAATGACTAATCCAGATAATTTTCACAATCACACAAGACGGTAGCCATAACTACAATTCATGTCTAGTTGATCCTTTATCCCAAGTCTAGTTGCTTACAAATAGATAGTTACTGTATTTATGCTCCTATTTTATGGAGCAATTACATTTAAAGACGTGCGTATTGATTGATCAATAATTTCGATGTCAAATAACTTGAAAATATAAAACTATAATTGAGATTCTCCAGTTAACTATATGCAATTAGTTAACATGTGACACATGAAAAGAAACTAATCAAATGGGGGAGTGGAAGCAAAAGTTGAATTTACTAAAAGTTGTTTCGATTTCGTATTTCCACTTTAGATATCTAACAATCGATTTCCCGATAGTTCAATAGACTCGAAAATTACAATTCTTATAAAATCATGCCAAAAAGAGAAGGGATAACCTTAACATATCTCAATGATTGTCTTCCAAAGCTACCATGAATTCTATCTATTCTCTTTGAACAAAACTTATTATTTGTTACTCTAATACAGTTAGAAATGTGTAAACCTTCCCACTAGAGGAACTTTTAGAATTGTAGAGCAAAATTATAGTAATAGACGCCACCTCGAGTGCTAAATCGCAAAAATAACTTATTCAACCATTAATAATCTCATTCTCCCATGGTTAAAAAGAATACGAAAGAGGGAATATCAATATAATAAAGGCATATAGCCAAAGAAAATTACAACATAACTACTGTAGCTATGTTCGTACCAAGAAGGAAAAAGAATCCGGTGGTTCTTTCTATTTATAAAAAAATAAATAAAGGTTCTTTATGCCAACATAATGGATAATGCCATAATAAAGAAATAATTAACTTTTCAAATGTCAAGTAAATTTGATACCACCACTTAAACAATGTTTGTTGGAAACTCCAGAGAAACTATAGAAATAGCTTCAAAATAAGGTGACTTTCAAGTTTTGGCCTCAAATAAAAAAAAACTTTATAAAAATAGCCTTCAGCTATTAAGTGATATATTTTTAGACAAATTTGCCCTTGACCAATGAGGTAAATCACATAAATATCCTCATAATGAATAACAACTTCATACGTATTCATCTATCAACTTTTATTTTTCTTTCTCTTTTTAATTTTACTGTGATTTTTATTTTTGATTTTTCAAAATCCTTCCTTCTTTCCCTTTTTCCTATTTCATCTCAACTTCTTTTTTTTTTCTTTTTTCTTTTACTTTGATTTTTTTTTGTTCTTTTTAATTTTTCTCAACCCTAAATTTTTTTTCTTTACTCCTCTCAACATCTACTTTTGTTAAAAAACTTTTTTTATTTTTTTTTAATTTTTATTTTTTCTTTTCTTTTTAAATCTTTCTCGGCCTTTATTTTTTTATTTTTTTTATTTTTACCGACCTTTATTTTTTTGTTCTCTCTTAACTTCTACATTTTCTTTGACTTTTTTTTAATATCTTTTCATTTACTTCTTTTTTGCAATTTTTATTATTTTTATTCTTTTCTTCGATTTCTTCCAATCAAGTTGCCTAAGGACCATCAAACAACAAGTTATGCCCCATGAGAAAGATTTGACACCACCACATTGTGTATTGATTTATGAGGTATTTTATAACTTTTCCCTTAGAGGCAAAACTTAGACCAAGGGCTTTCAAGTAACAAATTGTGCCCCATGGACAAGAGTTGACATTATCATATTGTGTTTTGATTTATGAGATATTCTATAACTCTTGCCTTAGAGACAAGATTTAACCCAAAGACTTTCAAATAATAAGATATGCCCCATGGGTGAGAATTGACACTACCACATTATATTTTTATTTATGAGATATTCTATAACTCTTGCTTTAGATGCAAGACTTAGTTGAAGGAATTTTAAACAATAAGTTATGCTCCATAGATAAGATATGACACTACCACATTGTGTCTTGATTTATGATATATTTTATAAATCAAGGACTTTTAAACAACAAGTTATGCCCCATGGGTAAGAGTTGACAGTACCATATTATGTCTTGATTTGTGAGATGTTCTATAAGTCTTGTCTTAGAGGCTCGAATTAGTCCAAGGACTTTCAAAAAACAAGTTACGCCCCATGGGCTAGAGTTGAAACTACCACATCGTGTCTTTATTTATGAGATATTCTATAACTCTTGCCTTAGAGGCAAGACTTAGCCGATAAGTTACGCCCCATGGACAAGAGTTGACACTATTATATTGTGTCTTGATTTATGTGATGCTTTAATAGTCTTACCTTTAGGATAAAACTTAGCCCAAGAACCTCCCACAAGAACAAGTTACACCCAATGGACAAGTTTTTACAATACCATATTATATTTTTGTTTATGAGATGTTCTATAACTCTTGCCTTAGAAGCAAGACTTAACTCAAAGATTTTCAAACAACAAGTAATGCTCCACAAGTAAGACTTGACACTACCACATTGTGCCTTGATTTATGAGGAGTTCCATAATTTTGCCTTAGAGGAAAAACTTATCCCAAAGAACTTTCTAACAACAATTCATGCCCTCAAATTTGCTTTGATTTCAAAAAAAGAAGATTTCTTTGCGGATTATCTAATTTTTTATTTATTAGCAAAATATAATAGAAATTGAGAAAAAAAAAGAGATAAAACAAAATAGAAAAATAGAAAAAAGAGATTGAGAAAAAAAAAGATAAGGAAAAAAAATTAAGAAAAAAATGAAGAATTAAAAAATGAATAAAAACAAAAATGAGAGGAAAAAATAAAAATAAAGTTTGAGAAAATTGAGTAAAAAAAGAAAAATTATAAAAATGAAAAATAAAGGTTAAGACAAATGAATTAAAAAAAGAAAAAGAAATGAAGAAATAGATAATGTTTGAGAAAAAAAGAAAAGGAGAAAAAATAAAGGTAGAGACAAAATTAAAAACATGAAAATAAAATTAAAGAAAAAATAAAAAAGTGAACTAATAAAAAAAAAATAGAATTTCAGAGACAAATGAGGAAAGTTTAAAAATATTTGAGGTGGAGAGGGGTAAAATTATACTTGTACTAAACTTAAAAAGGAAGGAAGGCTAGTCTTTAAAGACTTTTCTTATTGGGATCAAAAATATAAATCCACCCACTATTGGGGCTATACCATATAATATACTCCCTCCATTTTCTACGTGGGGTAAAAGTGACATACTCAAATTATTTTTGTCTCATTATGTAAATATTCAGTATTGCATGGGCCCATAATAAAATAAATACAACTTTATAAAAATACCACAATTAATAGAAAATTATATCGAATAACGTCTACCTATCATATTAATAATATGTTAACATAGTTGAACTTTCTATATCCGTTAAAATATCAATAAATTATGTAACACTTATAAAATAAATACAATCCCAATTATATTGTAACTAAGGAATTTTTTTGCATTAAAATATAAGGCATTTTTGGAAGACAACAAATAAATTGTTCTTATTGTCAAATTTAAATCACATGTTCTCTAATCACGTAAATTGTTATAGTAAAACACTAAAATTTAAGCTCAAAATCCACTGTCACGGGATGAAAGAAACCCACAAACACCTGGGATGTTACACTTAGACTAGGTGAAAGAAGTGGAAGGATGATAGAGGTGTAGATGTAGGCCTACTGGATTAGAATAAATTGATGACTGCTTTTCTAGATAGATTCTTTCCTGTTGCGTTGAGGTAACCTAGGTTGAGGAGTTCATAAATATAAAATAGGGCAACATGTCTGTGAAAGAGTATTTTCTAAAGTTAACTCTCTAAGTATGCTCGAACGATGGTGGCTGACTTAAGGGTCTATATGAGTAAATTTATTTCGAGTGTCTCCGAGTTAGTGGTCAAGGAGTGTAGGACTACTACGCTAGTCAAGAAAATAGGTCTATTTAGGCTTATAACTCATGCTCAACATTTTGAGAAAGAAAAAATTAAAGAGAAAGAAAAGGAGACCAAGAGAGATGGAATAGGAAACTTTGACTATTCTCAGTAGAAGAAGGGTAGTGAAAATTGCTCTCACTTTCACCAGATATCTTTAGCTCCAAACCTATCCTTTGTTAGTGTTCCATCTTTCAGACCCAGATTGGATCAGAAAGGTAGATCACTATGAACTAAGTCTCATTATCATGCTTCCAATTATCATACTTTCTCATCTTGTAATAAGTGGGGGAAAAACCACCTTAGAGACTATTTGATAGGTAAGGATGGGTGCTTTTGTTATGGAAATATAGGACACTAATTTTGAGATATCCATAAGCTAAGAGAGGTGATATCATCAGTCATACTTAGGGTACCTCTTTAGTAGCTCTAGTAGGTTGCCCCACTTAGTAGGGTGCCTCTTTTAGTGTAAGTGATAGATAGTGTCAGAATAGATTCTATGCCTTGCAGACTTGAAAAGATCAGGAGGATTCCCCTAATGTAGTCAATGGTACGTTATGAGTCTTTTATATTGATATATATGCCTTGTTATATCTCAGAGCCAGACTTTTTATCATGACTTCTTATATTGTAGTAGACTTTGGTGTCAGTCCAAAAATCCTTTAAGAACCCTTCCCAGTCTCTATTCCAGTTGCTGACTCAGTTATAGCTAAACGAGTATACAAAAATTGCCTACTCACAGATTCCCAAAAAATAACCATAATTGATCTAGTAGAGTTAGATATAACTACTTTTGATATCATCCTTGGCATGGATTGGATACATTCCTATTATGCCTTAGTCAATTGTAAAAACCGATCCATTAAGTTTTATTTTTATAATGAACCAGTATTAGAATGGAAGGGTAGTACATCAATGCCTATAAGTCAGTTTTTCTCTTACCTTAAGGCTAGAAAAATGATCTCCAAGGGTTGTATTTACCATTTTGTTTGGATGAAAGATTATAGGTATGAAACCCCAACAACTCTAGTTGTGAATGAATATACAAAAGTATTTCCTGAAGATATGCACTGACTCCCCTCAAGTAGTAGATAGACTTTGGAATAGATTTTCTTCCAGATACCCAGCCTTTCTTAATTATTCACTAAATAATGGCTCCAAACAAGCTTAAGAAATTGAAGGAACAGTTAAAAGACCTCTTTGATAAGGGTTTTATTAGACCTAATATTTCTCCATGTGGTTCTTCAATACTTTTTGTGCATAAGAAAAAAGTTTCCTTCGAATATGCATATATTACCGTCAACCAAACAAGATCACAATCAAGAATAAGTATCTTATTCCTAAGATTGATGACTTGTTTGACCAATTCAGGGTGCTAGTTGTTTCTCCAAGATAGACCTTAGATCCGACTGTTATCAACTTAGAGTCATAGAATATGAAATTTGGAAGACAACTTTCAGAACTCCTTATGGCCACTTCAAATTTGTTGTTATGTCTTTTGGACCAACAAATTCTCCAACAGATTTTATGGACTTGATAAACATGGTGTTCAAGTAGTACCTTCCCATATTCATTATTATGTCCATAGATGACATCCTCATTTATTCTCGAGAGTGAGAATAAACATGTAGATTATTTGAGGATTGTCTTAAAGGCTTTCAAATATTTCTAATTATTTTTGATGTTATAAAGTGTAAATTTTGTTTGAAATTAGTAGAATTCCTTGATCATATCATTTTTAGTGAGTTCACACTGGTTGATCCTTAAAAGTTTATAGCAGTTAGAAACTGGCCTACACCCATCTCTCTATCAGAAATAACAAGGGTTTAGCTAGTTACTATAGATGGTTTGTTGAATAATTTTCATCTATTGCTTCTTCTATATCTAGATTGACTTAGAAAAAGTCAAATTTCAGTAGTCTAATGCTTGCGAGAAGATTTTTCAACTTCTGCTTCAATTTTGACTCTATCAAAGAGTCCAGATGGGCACAACTTTGATTTTAGGAGTTGTCCTCAATTGTGTGTTAATGTAGCATGGTAAATTATAGCATATGCCTCTTGACAACTCAGATCCCATGAGAAGAATTACTTGACTTATGTTCTTGAGTTGGCAAAAATTATTCTTTCCTTAAAAATATAGAGGTTGTAATGATCCTCTTTGTCATTACATATGAGTCCTACATTAAAATCTCATCTTTAAATTCTTCTCGATTTAGATGTTAGAAATTTTAGACTAGGCTTGTTTCAATTAATTTTGGAGTAAGGTTTGTCCTAGGGAAATCTGGGAGTGATTTTGTTCAGGGAAGTGGCATTTATCTTGATTTATAGTCAGCTATGACAATAAGGAACCTGTAGAAATTTATGAAGTTAAATTTGGGTAAGTAGAACTTCCAAAATTGGTCATAGCATAAATGACACTATTTAGAATGTCCCAGATTCAAAGTGTGTTGCAAAAGGTGAGATTTTTGGCTTATCCCATCAACGCTACTATACCGGTCAGCACACAACTAAAGCGGCAAGTCCCATAGAGGTAGCGGCGGTTAAAGGTGGTCAATTACTGCTATAGCAATCTGGTATTACTACAGTGGTGAAAACCATTGATTTATTAAAATATTTTTTTTCAAAATAGTTTATTTTTTTAAAACTCATTTTGGAGTAAAGGAAGGGCGATTTAGGGAGAAATACTCCAGGATTTATTCGTTTGGATTCGTTAATGTAAGAAATTTATCTTCGTTAACTCGTATTTAATTATGAAACTTTAGAATTGTTAATTCACGAAGTTCGAGGAGTTTTTTAGGGTGGATTGTGGTTAATTGCTGGTGCAAGGGGAAAAATTAATGAATAAGTTAATGATATTTGATTATTAACATTTAATTTACCCTTGCATCCCATTAATTCACTAATTTATTCATGAAATTGGTAGTTTTAGGTGAATTACGGTGGAAAATCCCTAGAATGGAAAGGGCATGATCATGATTTGACCTATGGAGTTGGGTGTGAGTTATAAATCCCGACATGTTAGGTCAATTCTTTAATTATATATTTGTATGCATATTCTAGACCATGAATAAATGAAAATTGAATCGAAGGGCAAAGCTTCAACATAGCGGAGTTGTGCAAGCTTGATTTGAGGTAGGTGATGATATTGTAGTTTAATCTAATTTGTCCTTCATATGCATGTTAACTACTTTGTAGTATGACTTGTTAGTGCATATTGCTTGGTATGGTCTTTGCAAATGATTAGCGATTGTTATATGATTTTGACTTAACTAACTTGGTAAATGTAGAATATTCGGTATTTTGAATATTCTCATGGGATTTTAATAGAACAAGGTTGGCAGACACTTGTGTTTGCGGTTTTAGTACATGGACAGTAATTGTCCCCTACAGGTCATGTTTAGAGGGTAGTTATATATCCCTTAGCATGTATATATGAGGGTTAGGTGAGTTTGATAGTGCCATAAGTGAATCAAGGAAATATATATTTATACTTAATAAATTGTCCTCACTTATTTTGGCTTGGCATGACTAAACTTGACTAGATGATAATGTGTTGACTTGCTGGTTTGGATCTTAATTGTTCATTATTGGTTATTATTCTAAGTGTATGTTTCTTAAGCATGGATGAACTTTTTATACTACAACTTAGTTATATGGTCATATTCTCATATTGGGATGGCCAAATGACTCTACCAGTACACTATTATTCTTCTGCACTGATACTATACCCGAATGCACTTTTGTCTGCAGTGCATATTCCAGCGGCTCCTACGAGAACTCACTTGTGATTTCAGTGGTTAAATCAATATTTCAGGGTGATCGGCATATCTAGGCTACCATGAAATCTTTCCATATTGGCATTGTTCTCTAGTTTTGAACTTACCTTTTATTTTAGTTTTGGGGTACATCCCCTTCTTAAAATTCTTAGATGTTTTGGTATGGATGACTTTCGGATCCTAGGGATGGTTTTTGCATAAGTACTTTTCTATATTCAATTGTACTTATGATTTGGTTTTAGATTGGAAGATATATTGATGGATTAGTTCCACTTATTTCTTCTAAGTATGGATTATGGGTTTTTATTTGGAATAGTTGGTTCTCCTACTGGATGAGCAGTGCAAGTTCCACTCATGATGGGTTTGTTGTGTGACAAATTTGGTATCAAATACCTAGGTTTGTTAATCTCATCATACCAAAATGGGTCTAGTAGAGTCTCGTAAAATGGTACGGAGATGTCTGTACTTTTCTTCGAGAAACTATAGGACTTTAGAAAATTTGTCATTCTTGTTTCTTTTGTGCTATAACTTGATTACAATTGGTATTTAGCATTCCAAATTGGTATCTAATCTTCTTCATTCTTTTTTTCCATAGATGGTGAACACTAGGTCTAACAGAACCTAAGCAGTAGTTCCCGCACCAACCTCTCCAGCTATGGAGCCAACCAAGAAGAGAAGAGGACAAGTGAGAGAATGAGGTAAAAAAAGGAGAGGACAAGCCACACCTGCTAGGGGTAGAGATGAAGCAATGGTTGGATAGAATCTTGAGAGGTCAGCATCACCTTTCCCACCTCAGGATTTGGAGAAAATGAAAACAATAGAGGAACGGGGTGTGGAGCTCGAGGTAGAAGCTCAAGTTAGGGTTGCAAGACTACCTTTATGTCTGCTGAGGTTGTTTAATAAGTATTAGTTGTTTGATTGAGTTGGTTAGGACTAAAGAAACACCATGTTACCGGTTTATCAGGCTCCAACTATTCATCCTACTGTTGCCATGGCTTCTAGAATAGATGGAGCTTCAGGGATTGATAATTTTCCTCATCTTGTGTTGGATTCGATGTTGACTAGTATAAAACATGAATTGTTGACAAAATTAATGTAGTTAAAACTTCCAATATTCTAAGGTACTAATTATGAGGATGCCTTTGAGTTTATTATTGATTGCTATAAGAGGTTACATAAGAAGGAGATTGTGAAGCAATGTAGAGTTTAGTTTGTAACTTTTCTACTGGAGAAGGATGCTAAGTAATAGTGAGAGCATATTTTGAATGCCAGTGGCGCGATATTGACACCCTTCCAATCTGGGCAGAGATTGGACCCCAGATTAGCCATAATGGAACCTATGGGGCATATCGGTTAAACAAATATTTCCCTCAGTTTCAATAATAGATTTTAGGACTGTCAGCTACAGTCACCCAGTCTCAGTAAAGAACTCAGATAGTTCTTCAGATTTTAGTATATCAGGGCTGTCAGACACATTCAACTCAGATACAGTACGAGCTCAGATAGTTCCATCAGATTCAGGATTGTTAGATATAATCACTCATGTTATCATTTTTACTAGTTCTCTGAACTTTTACTATCAGTGCTCAATTTTAGGACTGTTATACACAGTCAATAAGACCAGTTCTTCATAATTCGAACTATCAAAAATAGTCGTTCATCTATTCAGTATCTCAGTATTAGTACACTCATATTGTCAGTATTCAGACTCAGTAGTCAGTATCTCCACGATTTCAATTACAATTTTGTATGCATGTATGTATTCTCACGTTTATAATTAGTCAGCATTGTTGATGTATATAACCCTTTGCATTTAGCCTACCTCACTCGTATACATAGTACATTCAGACGTACTGATGTATTTGCGCTATGGTGCTTTCTCTTATGTTACACCATAGGTTTAGAGGCACGAGCTCTAGATCAGCAGTAGCATTCTAGTGTTCAGTGTTTGTACTGAGTCCTTCTCATTTGAGGACGATATGATTATTGCTACATTTACTATTTAGTTACTAGATGGAGTTAGTTGGAGACATGTTCCTTTAACTCCTTATTCAGTTCAGTTAGAGGCATTCAGACTAGATGTCAGATTAGATATTTAGATCTCATTATTTTTAGTATCTATGGCTTGTTTTGGTATTTTTATGCCTTTTTCAGACATTTTGTTATCAGACATTTATTCAGTTCGAACCTTATGGCCTTTCATGTTCATGTTTATGCATTTTATGTTATATTATGCAGTATACAGGTATAAATATCAGTTATGTATTAGCTTGTGGTCCTTCAGGGTCATGAACACCATGTAGCATTCTGGTTTAGAAAATTGGGGTGTTACAAACTTGGTATCAGAGCCTAAGGTTCAATAGAGTCCTAGGAAGTCTGAAAGTCGCATCCAGTAGAGTCTTGTACATACGTGTGTTGTGCACCACACTTATGTGCAAGAGGCTTTGAGATGTTTTAGGAACAATTTTCTTTCTTTCATGTTTCAGATCCTGCTATAGCAAGGTTCTCTAAGAAACTCATGTTTATTCTCATCATTCTTCACTCATGTTACTTCTTCCTTACTTTCATGGTAATAGAAACAGTGAAGCTTAAGTCCTAAAGATAGGGCTTTCTCAGACAGTATCCCATCAATTACGTTGTGTTCCAAAGTTGTACAGATCTCATTCCTGATCATGAGAACTCGTTCTCGAACCCAGATTTAGATATGCTATCAGATCCCTTCTCAAAATCCTATAATAGCATGTGACCCAGAGTTATAAGCATGAACCTAGGAGTCTAGCAGTAGATAAGTTGGGATACTATATCCAGATTGAATAGATTATGTATTCGTGGGGATAGTTGTGCTAGAATGAATCAATAGGCTTGAGTAGTACGAGTTAGAAATTTAAGTTTATTGACTTGAAATTAAGCACGACGGTATAAATGTGATATTAGTAGCATGTGAGGAAACAAAGGAAGATAATGTGTTTAGTAAGGTGATCATGTGTTGATCAGAGTGTAAGCATGTGATAATGATTGCAGTTCAGTTCAGAGATAAGCTTAGTGTTCACAGACTAATGATGATGGCTTAAATCCAAGGGGGAGATGGTTGATCAAGTAACCAATTCAGGCTCTCAGATTCTAGTAGTAGTACTAGTATGTGCAAAAAAACAGTTAGGGAAGATGATTCCTGACCCATCCTTATCTCAGCGTAAAGCTTCGTACTTTAGTTGGCATAATGCCTATGCATGTTTCATGTCTCAGATTCCATAAATACTTCTTACATTCACACGCATTCCATAGAATTGTGTGCACTTTTAGTTCCCAATATAGGGAATTTAGTCCTAGATCACTCAGTGTTACAAATCATGTTCCATGAACTCAGCCATTTTAGACTCAGGTCATACAGTTCATGACTCATGTACGCGTATTATTCTCCCTAGTATACTCAGTTTCCATGACTCATGCTACTCCCTCACTAATCAGATAAATTCAGACTATATCATGTATATACTCAGTTCAGACCTTTTTGGTAAATTCATGTTGTTGATATTCTATTCCTCAGGTTTCAGCCATATGTCAAGTTCAATCAGTATCCATTCATGTTTTAGGTTTTCCTGATTTAACCCTTCATGAGCTCTCTTTATGAGAATAGTGTAGTGTTGAGAAATTGCTTAGATGGGAGAGAGTTAATATTTTATGTTAAGAGCAGATTATTGCATACATGTTTTATACGAGGGTGTAGATACAAAGATAGGCTTGAATATCCTGTTAGTATGCAAGCAAAGGGCTAGCAAGAGGTAATATTTAGAAATTTGAAAAGTTCAGAGTGTGAATGTATATTCAGACCCTTGACTTATGTCAACCTTCATTGTGCAACTATCACAACTCAGTTTCTATCTCAGTTATAGTTCAGTACTCAGTAATTAGTGTTCAGTCTTAGAATTAAGCACTTCAGTATCAGTTTAAATCTCAGTTTTAGTATTCAGTTATTAGGACCCAATATTTAGATCCAGTATGGATCCCCGCTATAGTCTTAAGTTATAGTATCAACTTTAGGTTAGTATTCATCTCAGAAATTCAGTTCAGTTTTAGACTTGCTTGACCATAGCGTACAATTATCAGCTACTCAGTTATAGGTATTCCAATACCTCAGTCTATGGAATGTTTCCAAATCATGTAATACGTTTGGTCCTGTATTTTCAGACAATATAGCTTTCATGAAATCCATGATCAGTTACCTCATGTTACCCTGTCAGTCCCTTATCAGATGCATAATACTTTATGGCCTCAGCCCAAATACTCAGATTAAGTTCAATTCAGTCTTGCATACCCAGCGTTCAGTTACCAATTACTCAGTTAATCAGATAAGTCAATATGTCTATGCATTCGTGCATCATGCTTTAGTTTTAGATCTCAGATAATCAATCATGATTTCGTACCTAGGTGCTTTGTGCATCGTCTTAACTTCCTTAATATCTCAGCAAGGCCAGTCTAGCATCTTTCAAGGGACATAGTGTCCCAAGGGGGAGATACATTATAGTCCCTAAACTTTTATGATTTAAACATGTCATTTTCTTTGATGAATCTATCTTAGAGGAAGTGTTACTTATGAGCCGAACCTCTAGCCTCAAAACTCAGTCATAGGCCATGTACTCAATGTCTCAGTTTAGTTCATGAATTAAGTACAAAATTCAGTTATGTTCTTATGTTTCCGCTCATGCATGTTTAGTAAACGATCTCAGGATTCATTAGTGTTTCCATTTAAGGTAACAATTCTCTTTAAGCTTATTCAGCTTCATGTTAAGTATTCAGTACAAACTTTGTATTCAGTTTCATGCTTAGTTTTCAGTTCAAACTTGGTACCTTTACCATTGAATATTCAGCCGCATGTTCCTGAGCCCGTCCAGTCATATACTCATTCATTATATATGCGTGATCAGATTATCAGTACTTTCTGTCATGCATTCATGTATCATGCCAGTCGTATAATTATGCATCAGATATGCATGGATTCAACTTATCAGTTAAGCATCAGATATGCATTCTCAGTTTGAGAAACTCAGTTTATCAGAACACTCAGTCCTGTATTCATAAATCAGCTACCCATGCATTAGATATGCATGTACAGTATGATATGCTCAGTTTTCAGTCATGTCAGCCATGAAATCATGATTAGTCATTCATGCTATATATACATCATTTTATCTTTTCTCCCCTCTCAAACAGTCATTATTTGAGGATGCATATTTCTAAGGGGGAGATATTATAATACCCCGAAAAATCCAAACCAGTATTAAAGCCATGTACCAAGCTCATGCATATTACATCATGGTTCTTTTATAGTTTTATGTTTAAGTTAGATTTATATTAAGGTTTCAAATAACTCCCAGTTTTCAGATGAATCAAAACATTCCTTATCGATTGAATTGTTGAGAAGGATATTGGTATAGTCAACTTTAAACGTGCATATATCTCATTATACTTGGATTTTTTGAGCTTAGGACCTATCAAAATATAGATAATTGAATTATCTTTCCAACGATACTAATTTTGCCTAAATTCGACATCGAAGCAAAAAGTTATTCCTATTTTACTCCAGCATGTCATGCTGGAAACAGTGTGACGACATTCGTGGTAGCTTACCATATTTGTGATGCCCTATCATGAAGGTCATTAGCCTTAGGCAGAAAATAACTCCTAAGTGACGACATTCATGGTAGCTTACCACATTTTTAATGCCATGTCCTAAATATTTTCAGCCTTAGGCAGAATTCAGCTTTTGTGTGATGATATTTTTGACGGCTTACCACATTATTGACGCCATTTCACAAATGTCATCAGCCTTAGGCAGAATCCAGCTTCTGTGTGACGACATTTTTGATGACTTACCACACTTTTGATGCCTTGTCATAAATGTCGTCAGCTATTATTTTCAGCAATTGGGAATTTATTTCATAAGGGTATTTTGGTCTTTTCCCTTCACTTCCCACGACTAATAACCCTAAAGAGGCATAATTTTTCCCATTTTTCTTTAGTTAAACATCTCAAAAATCTCTCTCATGCACTTTCAACCACAAGATTAGGGTTTCCTCTTAAGATCATCTCCTTAAGAACAAGAACATATTTCTCCTAAAGGGGTCAAACTCTAGTCAAGAAAAATCAATAGCAAGCCTAAGGATTTCTTCAAGAACCTTCAAGAAATATTATATCTCTTTCAAGATCAAGCTTTAAGGTATGCGTGTGTTCATTCATGGACTCCTTTGGTCCATGAAGTTCAAGAACCCTTTTCTAAAACTATATATTATGGTTTTCATGTTATGAATGGATTGTTGATCATGTTTATGTGTTGAATGATGCCAAGATAGAATCTTTATGTGTTATTATGAATCTGTGACATCATATGAGTTGAAAACATATAAGTTTGATTATTTATGATGAGTAATTGTATGATTTACACCTATTCCTAAGTTGTGCATGTAAGGTGTTTGATAAAATACCCAAGAGACTAGAAATCATGCATTATAGCTAAATTGTGACTAAGGGAAGGATTCATGATAGGCCTCTATGATTCAATGTCATCCATGTTGATAATGTTGCTTGTGAACACTGTTGGATTCTCATGAACTAGTCTTATGGAATTATGCTATGCTTACTTGCAAAACCCACTCATGTACAAGATGTAGATTGCTCATGTACTTCATGAAATTCCCAAAGTTATAATATTATGGATTGTGGTTGTAAATATGTAATGAGCATGATATTGAAATCTATGCAAGTATATACATGTTGTATGAAATTCCCTTCCATGAAATAGATTGTTAAGAACCATGCTTAGTATGAAATCCCTTATTTATGATATTATGGATTATGGAGTCTACTCTTATGATCAAGTCAGTCATATATGTCAGTTTTCTTTTATCAAGTCCTGGGGGTACTCGTACCCGAAAAATATTGATTTGTGCTTAGAGCCATGTCATGTTTTAATGATACTCTCGGTCAAGCCATGATCTACAGAAATCAATCAGTTATGTGACTCAGGAAAACTCAGTAATCTCAGTAGTTCAGTATTCTCAGTAATCTCAGTGCTCAGTAACCTCAGTAATCATAGTAAATCTTAGTAACTTCAGTAATCTTAATCAGTCTTGAGAACTCATTATATTCCATCTGTCATCAGAATCCAGTGAACTTAGTTTTAGCTCCGCTAAACAATACCACTATTTCAATTTAGTTAGTCAGTATTAGTTCAGCTAATCAGTTCAGTTTAGTTATTCAGTTCAACTTAGTTATTCAGTTAGTGTCCTTTAGATGGGAGTAGAAGTTAGCACCGAGTGAACCTAAGGATGAGAACTCACCTACCAGTTTAGGGTGTGATTCTTAGCAGTCATCCTTGCATTCCAGAACTATGTAGCCAGTATTTGTTGAGATATCACAACCTATTATATGAGGGTAGATGAGGTGGCTTAACCTGTTATATGAGGGTTTCCACCATTCTCACTAGATTTACCTGTTATATGAGGGTTTCTTACATGTTTTCCTTACCAGAGGCACGATATTGACACCCTTCCAGTCAGGGCAGAGATTGGACACCAACTTAGCCATAATGGAACCTATGAGGCATGTCGGTTAAACAACTACTTCCCACAGTTTCAATTACATATTTCAGGACTGTCAGCTACAGTCACCCAGTCTCAGTAAAAAACTCAGATATTTCTTCAGATTTCAGTATATCAAGGCTGTCAGACACATTCAAATCAGATACAGTACGGGACTCAGATAGTTCCATCAGATTTAGGATTGTTAGATACAGTCACTCATGTTATCATTATTACCAGTTCTATGAACTTATACTATCAGTGCTCAGTTTTAGGACTGTTATGCATAGTCAATCAGACCAGTTCTTCATAATTCGAACTGTCAAAAATAATCTTTTACCTATTCAGTATCTCAGTATCAGTACACTTATGTTGTCAATATTCAGACTCAGTAGTCAGTATCTCCACGAGTTCAATTATAGTTTTGTATGCATGTATGTATTCTCACGTTCATAATTAGTCATCATTATTCATGTATATAATCCTTTGCATTTAGCCCACCTCACTCGTATACTCAGTATATTCAGAGGTACTGATGCATTTGTGCTATGGTGCTTTCTCTTATGTTACACCATAGGTTTAAAGGCACGAGCTTTAGATCAGCAGTAACATTCTAGTATTCAGAGTTTGTAGTGAGTCCTTATCATTCAAGGACAATATGATTATTGCTACATTTACTATTCAGTTGCTAGATGGAGTTAGTTGGAGACATGTTCCTTCAAATCCTTATTCAGTTCAGTTAGAGGTTTTTAGACTAGATGTCAGATTAGATATTTAGATCTCATTATTTTTAGTATCTATGACTTGTTTTGGTATTGTTATACCTTTTTCAGATATTTAGATATCAGACATTTATTCAGTTCGAACCTTATGGCCTTTCATGTTCATGTTTCCACATTTTATGATATATTATGCAGTATATAGGTACAAATATCAGTCATGAGTTAGCTTGTGGTCCTTCGGGGTCATAAACACCATGTAGCATTCCGATTCAGAAAATTGGGGTGTTACAATTTGAGTTCAGATAACGCAAGTATCAAACTACGTGCCATCATAGGTTAAATGAGTCCTTGCCAGTTGAGAGTGTCTTTCTTAGCTAGAATGAGCTCATAAATAAATTCATGCCAGTTATGGTTCTTACCTTTGGAAAGGTATGGAATACCCCCAATATTTGTTTACACATTAGATTCCATATTTTCTCACATGGTCTGTGTGATCAGTTATGAAAATCTACCACAGTTATAGATTTTGCATAGTATTTGACCCTTTGTTCAGTTGTATTTGCTTAAATTCATGAGTTTTTAAATTATTGCTTCAAGAAAGTATTTTCATGAATGTTTATGCATCTTAGATAGGGTCATTATACTTTAATTCACTTTTCACATCGTAGCATAGCATTTCAGTATTTATAAGCATGTGTCATAGTTTCATAACTCACATTCTCATTAATTTCAAAGTATTGATTGCATAATTTTTTTGTGCTGTATTGTACCATGATATAACTTCGGACGCTTAACATCAATTCCACAGTCGATAATTATCAGTTCCTTTCCAACAATTGATAGTGGTGAGTCCTTATTATCTGAGGGTGAGAGGTTACATTTTATTTCAGCATTTTCTTTACTTTTTAGATAGTTTAGAGTTATCTAGGGATTTGTCCCAACAACTCATCTTTAGTAAAGACTTTTAAACAAACAATAGATTTTTCAACTTTCTTATTATGTCAGTCATTTTCATTTTTGAGATTTACTTTTAGTCTTGGTTTTGATTACTATTATTATTAGTAAGTACTAATATTATCTTCCACATTCTACATCTCAGTCTTATTTAGTATTTTTATAGAGTCATGCCAGGCTATGGGTTAGCTTAAGCCCACTTGTGGATCTATACAATGTGTTATGATTATGGTGTAGACTCGAGTCATAATAACGTTCAGTCTGAATAAGATTTGAATTATCTAATGATAGTTGGAATTGGTGTCATCATGATCTTATATTTTGGATTGTGAAAAAATATATATATAAAGATATTTATCTTTACAATCTCAATCAATAAATTCAAATATTGAATTTTTGAAGTTATCATACTATTTAGTAATGTTAGCTTGAAATTTATTTAGTAATAGGTTGTTAGTGTTAGAGAATTTGTACAAAGTTATTAGGTAATTATCTAATTATTGCTAAATTCACAGTAGAATTCACTTTTTTTTAAAAAACCTTTTTGGTTTTAAGTTAGGTCATTAAATGAAAATTTCTTTTTCTTTTTTGTCCAAAATATTTGTTGTCCTTTGTCAACTAATCATGTTTGGATAAGATTTTATTCATTGCTTTTGATGTTCTTTAATGGTGAAAAATAGCCAAACACAAGGGGCTATTTAAAAATCTCACTTAACTTTAAATTAAATTTCTAAAATATATGGGGGTCGTGTGTATTTTAGGTCTTTGTATTTCAGATACACATGCTCGCATGTATCTGAGACTGTGTATCTAAGACTGAGATACATGACTAGACACATGAGATGCACATTAATGGGTAAGATACACAACTAGATACATGGGATACATATTAATGGATAATATACACAACTATATCCATGAGTACACATTAATGGATATTCGTTGAGACCAAATGCATGGATTTCCAATGAGACCAACCAGATTCATGAATTTTTGAAGAGACCTACTTGATCCATGAAATTCTGGCGATGAATGACATTGAACCACCATGACTCTCTTCTTCGTCATTGTCCATGAAATTCCATATCCATGGAATTTTGGTGACTTTAATTTAAAGATTCTCAATATTGAGAGGCATTCAGTAGAAAATTGACACAGTATTAGAGCCTTCTCTTAGTTATCATGTTCATAGAGTCCATATGTGGTTCCTTTCATTTTTTTTGAAAATTTTGGTTTTGTTGATTGTTCATCAACAATTAACACCTATGACTTTGATCTTAGTCATTCTAGTTTTTCTTTTTGAGTCATAGTATTTCTTGTTTTCATAAATATGACTTCAGAACAATTTGAATCATTCAATGTTCATATCACTAGAAAGTATTTTTCATCTTAAGAGTTTTAATTTTAGTTATTTCTCATTGGAAATAAATATGGGGTCATATAGATGGAGCCGATCTCGCTCCTATTGATCCTACAAAGTTTGGTGAATGGAATATTAAAGATGCTCGGGTGATGACATGGCTTTTAAGGTCAATTCACCCTCTTTTGTTCTGTATATCAGGCCTTACAAGATAACTAAAGACCTTTAAGATTATTTACAAAAGGTTTAAAACCAAGATAATAGTGCCCGACAATTTCACGTAGAGTATGAAATTCCTAATTACTCCCAAGAAGGTATCTCTATTCAGGATTATTTTCTTATGGGCTGAATTTACAAATATTGTTTATACCAAAATACTTGCCAAATCTCTCTTTATAATTTAAGAAGTTCATGAGAAAAGTAAGCAAGATCAATTGTTTATGAAATTACGCTCAGAGTTTGAAATTATTTGCTCTAAATTGATGAATCATGAACCGTTTCCCTCCCTTGATAATTGTTTTAGGAAATTACTTCATCAGCAATGTTTTGTCACACAAAATACTTTGCATTTGCTGTCCAAGACAAATAAAAGGGTAGGGATATGACTAGAACTTCAGTGCTATATTTGCAAGGAATATGGCCATATTGACAGTAGTTATGGTAAAAAGTTCTATAATTATTGTAAACAACAAGGACACATTATCAAAGAGTGTCCTACACGCCGTCAAAATTGTCAAGTAAATATTTATTGAGTAGGGATAAATGGTTCTGCTCTTGAGAAGTCATCTTTAGGATAAGTTCTTACTCCTAAAATCGTACAACAGATCGTCCCAGCCTTTCCAGCATTCAAATTACAAGTAACTGATGTTAAATCAAATTTTTGGATTGTTGATTCTGGTGCATCTAATAATATGACCAAGTCAACAAGAATACAAAAATTATTCTTAAGTATCAAGGTTCATCACAAATACAGGTTGCTCATGGTAGTAATTTACCCATTATAAAGGTTGTAGAAAATGCTCCAATTTTCAAGAATGTTTTTTCACTGAAGCTCTCAATTAGTCTTATTTTAGTTGGATAATTGGTTGATGACAATTGTGATATAAATTTTTCTCATAATGCTTGTCTTGTGTAGGATCAGGTGTTGGGGATGATCAAGGAGGGGCCTAAAATTGGAAGATTGTTTCCTATACACTTTTCCATTCCTCCAGTTATATCTTTTGCTTGTACTTCTACACCAAATAAAACTGAGGTTTGGAATAAGCATCTTGGAGATCTAAAATTTGGTGTGTTGTTTCATTTATCATTTCTAGTTTATTGGAAAATAAAAATCAATTTTCCACTGCTTTATTTGATTGTTCTACTTGTAAATTAGGAAAAAGAAATTCTTTCTTTTCTTAATTTTGATAGTCGTACTACAAGTGTTATGATGTCATTCATAGTGATGTTTGGGGTATTTCACCAATTGTTTCTCATTCTTAGTTCAAGTACTTTGGGTCATTCATAGATTATTGTAGTCTATTTACATGGGTGTATTTTCTTTATTCTAAATTTGAGGTATTTTCCATGTTCAAAATATTTTGGCTTATATTGAGACTTAATTTTCTACTTGTATCAAATTATTAAGATCTGATTCTGGTAGAGAATATATGTCAAATGAATTCAATTTTTTTTTTCTTGAGAAAGGAATTGTCTCACAATGCTCTTGTCCATATACACCACAACAAGATGGGTTTGCTGAGCATGAAAATCACCATATTTTAGATGACACTCATATTCTATTGATTGAGTCCTCTGCCCCATCTAAATACTGGATTGAAGCTTTGTCTATTGCTGTCTATTAATTAAAAGGCTTCCATCTAAAGTGTTAAATCTTTATTCTTCATATTATCATCTTTATAAAAAAAATCCTAGATATGATAATTTTCATACATTTGGTTGTGTTTATTTTGTGCAACTGCCTCCATCTTAACAGACTAAACTTTTTGTTCAATCTACTAAATGTGTTTCTATGGGCTATAGTACTTCACAAAAAGTTTTTATTTTCTATGATCCACGTTCTAACATATTTTGTATTTCTAGAAATGTTGTTTTCCTTAAGAAACAATACTTTTTTCCTACTCATGTTGAGTCATCTCTTGTTTCTCATTTTATTTTTACTTTTGATGATTTGTTATCTGCTTCTAAGAGGTTCAAACCTAGATTTGTGTATGAACGATGTTGGCAAACTTTTACTCCATCCCAAAATTGATCCACCACCTTAGACTTCTCCACAACTAGAATCTGGGAATTCTTCAAGCTCTTCTCATCTTGAGCCCACTCGACGGTGTACCAGAGTATCTTGTCTTCCTAATTGGTATGGCTTTTCCTCTACTTTATTCACCATTTCTATCCTAATTAGTTACTCACAATCTTCCAAGCATGAATTTTTGCAGAACGAAATGGAATAAGAACTTTTCGTTGTTAAAGAAAGCAACAAATGGGATATTGTTTCATGTCCTACAAATGTCTGCCCAGTTGGATGTAAATGGGTCTATTAAGTTAAACTGCATTTTGATGGAACTTTTGATTGGTACAAAACTCGACTACTACTCTTGATAATAGACAAGAGTATTGTGTGGACTATGAGGAGTGTTTTACACCAGTAGCAAAAATGACTACCATTCGAACTATCATTTCCATTGCTTTTTCAAAAGAATGTCCTATTCATCAAATGGATGTCAAAAATTCTTTTCTCCATGCTGATAATAAGGACGATATTTATATCAAACCTCCACTTGGTTTGTTCAAATCACCCACATCAGATGTATGCAAGTTGAAGCGGTCATTATATGGATTAAAATAAGCTCCCAGAGCTTGGTTTGACAAATTTTGGTCTACTTTTCTAATATTCCCTTTTGAACAGAGCAAATATGACTCATCTTTTTTTCTTCAAAAAATATCTAATGATTGCATTCTTCATTTTGTATATGTAGATCGCATTATTATCACAGGAGCCGATTCTTCACTAATCACTAGCCTCAACAGCAACTTAAGGATTCTTTTCTTATGAAGTATCTTGGTACTCTTACATATTTACTGGGTTTGGAAGTTCATTGTGATTCATCACATGTGTTTATAAACCAACAAAAATATACACAAGATCTGATTTCTTTGGTATGTCTTTAGGTTTCCTTCTTGTAGATACTCCACTAGAATTTAATGTGAAGTATTACCTAGAGGAAGAAGATATCTAACTATATTTTGGAAATTAGTTGAGATCATAAATTACCTTACTATTACCCAGCTTGATATCTCTTTTGGAGTTTAAAAGTTAGCCAATTTATGTAAGCTCCCCGTCATCTTCATTTGGTGGCTATCCGTCGTATCATTTGATATCTCCTAGGAACATCTAATCGTGGAGTATTATTTCCTAGTGTTTATCCTATTTGTCTTAATGTTTTTTTTTTATTCTGATTAGGTGGGATGTTCTAGCACTCATCATTCGGTCACTGGTTGGTGCATGTTTCTTGGAGGGTATTTGATATCTTGGAAAAGTAAAAAAGCAATATCATGTGTCAAAATCTTGAACAGAGTCTAAATATCTAACTTATCATTCAACTTAACAAAACTACCCTCACAATTGTCGGACAATAGAAAATTTACCTTTTTTGTGTGAACCTCGTAAGTAGAGAAGCAATAGATAAGAACCTCTCCATAAATCTCCTATAATAACATGCCAAGCCCAAGAATATCCTAATGTCGGTTGGAGTCGTGGGTCTTGGCCACTTTTAACCTCCTTAATCTTTTATGGATCTACCTTGATCTCTTCACTGGATACAACATAACAAATAAAAGTCACAACACTTAGCCAAAATTCACACTTAGAAAATTATGCATACAATCTCTAATCCTTAAAGGTTTGTAACACAATTCAGAGGTGATTTGCATGACTCTCCTCACTTTTGGAATACACCAAAATGTCATCAATGAAAGTTACAATGAAAAAAATTCAAAAATAGATTGAATACTCAATTCATAAGGTCCATAAAAGAAGTTGGTGGATTATTCAATCTGAAAGACATGACCAATAACTTAATGGGTTTGCAAAGTAGTCTTTGGAATGTCAACCTCCCTAATCTTCAATGGATGGTAACCCAAATGAAGTTCTATCTTGGAAAACACTTGGCTCCCCGAAGGTTGATCAAATAGGTTGTCAATTGTAGGAAGAGGATACTTATTTTTCACAATGACCTTATTCAATTGATGATAGTCTATGCATATTTAGAGAGAACTATCTTTCTTTCTCTCGAAAAGCACAAAAGTACCCCAAGATGAAACACTAGGGTGGATGAAACCTTTATCAAGGATGTCCTTTAATTGCTTCTTTAGTTCTTACATATCTGCCCGAGCCATCCTATATGGAGAAATGGAAATGGGGCGAGTATCCGATAGAAGATCAATCTTAAAGTCTATTTCCCTATCCAACGAGATCTCAAGAAAATGATCAGGAAAAACTTTGGAAAACTCATAAACCACAGGGACTATAAGGAGGGAGTTTTAGAGTTAGAATCCTTAACCCAAGATAGAAGGGACAAACAGCCTTTGGATATCAACTTTTGAGCTCTAACATAAGAAATAAACAACCTTTTTGGCACCAGGGAACTCCTCCCCCATTTTATAACTGGTTGGTTAGGAAAATGAAATGTGACCTTTTGGGTCCTACAATACAAAGAAGCATAGCATGAATGGAGCCATTCCATCTCCATAATTACATCAAAATTTACCATATCAAGTTCTATTAATTCTACTAATGTCTCCTTATGAAATATGGACACAACACAACCCTTATAAACTTTTCTAACAACAATAGACTCACCCGTTGGGTCAGAAACTAAAAAAGGGTCAAAAATACTCCGGATACCAAATCCAAAGTGTACAGCCACATAAGAAGTCACATAAGATAGGGTGGAACCAGGATCCAACAAGACATAAACATCACGAGAGAAAAGATGTAACATACCGATGATGACATCAGAGGATGCCTTAGATTCCTGATTAGTAGAGAGTGTATAAAGGAGATTTCGATCATTTCCTATCAATGAAGTGGTTCCCTTATTTATAGGAGTCTGGGTAGTGGCAGCTGTAACTTTATTAGCCTTAGTCGCCACCTTAGCTTCTGGGAAATCTTGCTGAATATGACATAACTGACAACATCCATAGTACACACTACTTCAAGAGCGACAAAAACCATGATGAAGCTTTCTACAAAAGTGACAAGGTGGGTAGGGTGGGGCCGACTGTACTACACTATCCTGGGATTAGGCACCATATGCTCTAGTAAAATTACTAAACTAAAAGTACCTATCACCTAACTGTTTAGGAGCAGAAGCACTGGTTGATAAATAAGAATTTCTCTAATTCTTCTTTTTAGTCCACTTCCTACCCTCTCTTTCACTATTTTGCTGACTCGTACCCTGCTCTACACATTTATAATTCTTACTGTGCCTATCCTCCATCTATGCCTACTTATTTTTCTCCTCCTTCACCTGTTACATATAAATTACCAATCCACATATATCCATGTTATTGTTCAACATAGATTCCTTACACTCTAATACCAAGTCACAAGAAAGACCTGAAGCAAACTTCCTCATCCTGGCCCTCATACTAGGCACAAATGTAGGAGCATAATGGGACAATTTGGTGAACTTCAATGCATACCCCTTAACACACATCTTTCTCTTCTATAGATTTACAAACTCTTCTGCCTTGGCTTCTCTCAACTCCTGGGGAAAGAAGTGGTCATGGAAAGTACCTAATAACTCTTCCCAGATTATTTGCTCAGCATCTTCACCCCTTAACTCTTCCCACTCCTCATACCAATGATAAGACATCTCTTTAAACTAGTAGGCAGTGAATTCCACACCCTCTAAATCACAAGCATGCTGATCCGACCAGACCTGGGGCCTTGTTGTAATAGGCGTCCCAAGTCTGACCAGGTTCGATGACCACCCCTGTTACCCAACCTAACCTCCAGCCGCCTACCCTTAGTTTACTGAATTTCAAAAATATAATAAGATAGAGTAACTGTACAAGGATAGACTTTGGGATAGGTCTATTCCTAGACCAACCCTACTAGGTCATCCCATCGACCAAACTGTACCAACCAAACCACCAAGACAAGCCAATACCGAACCAAGGGCCATAAACTAGGCCATAACCAAATGAGTTCCAAAACATAATATGATTAATCTCAAAATTAAATACGCTGAAACAGTGAGAAATTATGTCCAATAATGTCGACCCTAATATTAATGCCAATATTAAGGCCGACATCAATACTGCTCCTGCCCATTCCAACCCATAGCAGTACCACACAATCCTCTAACTAAAAAAATACAAAATTTGGTTGGAACATGCCCTTAACCATAACTAAAAACAATATCCATAAATAAGTCAAAGTACAAAATAACATCCATGAAATGGAGCCTTCTGAATAGATGGAAGCTCACTACTTTAATCCAAATGATGACCCCGAAGTACGAATTGCTAAGCAGTTGCATCACGTGAGGATACATTTCCCGAAGATGGGTTAGTGGGTGAACGCTTGCATGAACTCTTGATAATAATAATATAATGCCAATTATAAACCAAGTAAAAACTATCCATATGCATATAACCATACATATATATATATAACCATGTCGGGAAAGGAAACCAAGTTTATCATACCATTAAAACCTTTACCTCGACTGTGGAGCTTTGCCGTCCTAAACCCACGGGCTATATGCGTTCAACTCCCCCTGCTAAAAGGGCCCAGTGCGTGAAGCCATACGACTGGGGAAGAAAACCTGGAATGACTAGTACATCCCCCAAAATATATAGTGTGACATCATGCACATGGTCACTAGAATAAAACCTCACATCAGCAAACATGAGTTTCCAGTTTAGATACCCCCGAGACCTTCACCTTCGATGACTTTGCTACACCTCCCTTCTTTAAGCCCAACTAAAACCATTTTCCATCCAAACCATTATTCTATTATTGTTAACCAAGGATATTAGTATTGGTATCATCATACCAACAATAACTTGCAAGTATTGTCCTTAGCCAATACTTAGGGGATTCCCATGTACGCCACATGATTTATAGTTAATCAAAACCATGGACACCAAGGCCTTTTCAATCCATTCTAAAAAATTTAAATCATTCATATCATTTAGGGTTCCATTACCAAGTTTAAACCATGCATAAGTTCCATTAAAAAACCAATATTATAGTACAAACATTGTTAAAAACATTTTATCAAACACATTAGGGGCATAGTATTTCACAAACAAAAGCCCATTATCGAAGAACCATTCCCATGCAACTAATTATCCAAAACCACCATTAATTCATATAAAAGCATAATCAAAACATGGGAAAAACATAACCAAGCATTTATAACCAAAAACCCCAAATCACATAGGAAATCCCAAAATCATACAATATTCAAATCATAAAAACATTGTATAAAATCATGCCTTTAGTTAGAACTAACAATGAGGAAAGAGAATAGGCCTTAAACCAAGATGATGATGGAGATAAATCATCAAGACAAGCCCCAATTTACTCCTTAAGATGAAATCCTAGTTTCCCTTTCCCAAGAACTCTAGAGAAGATTTAAGAGTGTTTTCCAAGTGTTTATGAATAGAATAATAGAGAAAATAACCTCCTAAGTGCAATATATGTCGTGAGACCTTATTGGGATAAGTGGGGAAATATCCAAATGGCCCTCACTTAAACTACATTAAATTTCTGTCATATGGTACTACTGGCCCTTATGAGTCGTACCCAACCTGTATGAGTGGTACCCATCTCTCATACCCTAGGCTTTCCCCCTCGAACCCAACACTATCTAAGGTACGACACACCTAAAATCAAGTTATATTCAAGTATAAAATTGGTACCCATAAACCGTACCCATGACAGAATAGAATCCAGGAGGTTTGAACACTGACCACCATACGCGTCCTGGGTACGACTCGTACCCTAGATTATGACTCATAGTGAGCCATTCATACTCAGATCGACTTAAGTTACCAAGTCTAAAATTCAGATAAGTAAAATGCAAACCAAATGATCCATATCCAACCATATGACTCATACCATTCAAGTCGTACCCCTTCCAGCGACCAAAATCCATCCCACAAATTAACACTGGTCAACATTCGACTAGCCAATACCATTCTTACCCCAATATATTGCTTATACCCATGAGTCCTATTGGGTCCAGAGACCAGAATTCCAGTAAATTTTCTAAGGTCCATAAACCAGGGTTTTTTAGTCTCCCCCACTAGGAACATTCATCCCCAAATGACGAACAAGGTAAGGGTAACCACAGACATGCGTTATTTGTATTATCAAATATATCTCCAATCTTTAACAAAAATTTAAAATAAAGAGGCAAATATATTAATCTTTCCTTTAACAAAATTAGAAAATAAAGATGTGTTGAAGACACGTACCTTCTGCACAAATCCCAAGAGCAGAAAATAAATGCGGATACTTGGACTTTATGTCCTTCTCCACTTCCCATGTAGTTTTTTCCACCTTGTGGTTCCACCACAAAACCTTAACTGAAGCCAAATCCTTGGTTAGTAACCAAAGAACCTACCTATCTAAGATCTCAACTGGGACTTCTTCATAAGACAGAGAGTCCGAGATACCTAACCCCACCCAAAAAAAATCAAAGAAGGATCACCAAGACACTTCCTCAACATGGAGACATGAAATACTGAATGAATGGATTTCAAACTAGAAGGAAACTCAAATTTGAAAGCAACATTTCCAACCCTCTGCAAAACCATATAAGGACCAATATACCGGGGACTTAGCTTTCCATTTTTGCAAAACATAATTACTCCTTTTATGGGAGATACCTTAAGGAATACCTTATCTCCAACCTCAAACTCCAAGTCTTTACACCTTACATCCGCATAGGACTTTTGGTGACTTTAGGCAGCCTTAATCCTATCCCGAATCACCTTCACCTTTTCCATAACCTGATAGACCAAATCTAGATCGAACATATCCGCCTCACCAAACTTGAACTAACCAATAAGATATCTACACCTCCTACCATACAATACCTCAAAAGGGGACATACCAACACTATAATGATAGTAATTGTTGTAAGCACGCTCTACCAAAGGTAGATGCTTAACCCAATTGCCACCATAAACAAAACACATACTTGGAGCATATCCTCCATTGTCTGAATAGTTCTTTTCGCTTTCCTATCTATCTGAAGATGAAAATAAATACTCATACTCACCTTAGTACCTAATCCCTTCTAGAAAAACTGCCAAAAATAAAATAAAAACTATGTACCACGATCAAAGATAATCAAAATAGGTACCCCATGAAGCTTCACAATCTCCTAAAGATATAGTTTTGCATAATCCTCTACTGAGAAGGTAGTCCTCACTGGCAAGAAGTGAGCAGACTTTGTCATCCTATCAATAATGACCCAAATTGAATCATATTGATTCCGAGATCAAGAAAGGTCGATAACAAAATCCATATTGATTATCTCCCATTTCTATTCGGGAAAAACAATCTCATGATATAACCTACCATGTCTCATGTGCTCTACTTTAACTTGTTGACACACCAAGAACTTGGCTACAAAATCAGCCACATCCCATTTCATACCATTCAACCAATACATACCCTTGAGAGCATGATATAGATTTTTCGAGGTGGGATGTTCAATGTAGCATGATTCATGCACCTCAGCCAAGATCGTTTTCCAAAAATTATTGATATCAGGATCATAAAACCTCTCTTGGGACCATAATGTACTGTCGCCACTGATCTCAAACACTATTACCTTCTGCATACCCATATTACTCTTGATTTTCATCAAGATAGTATCTAGTACTTGCTTTTTCTTAATCTCCGCACCAAGAGACAACCAAACCACTTTTTATACCATCACCCCACCAGCTTCGGAGTCCAAAAGAAGAACTCTAAGATTTGTGAAGTAGTGAGTATCCTTCACCAATTCCCACTTTCCTTCCTCCATATGTGCTAGACTCTCTATGAATAACCTGATAAGAGTATCACAACCATATTAGACTTACTTGGTTGATAGTGAAGACTTATGTAATAGTCTTAGAGAAGCTCCAACCATATCCTTTGCCTGAGATTTATCTCCTTCTAAGTGAACATATACTGTAGACTCTTATGATCATAAAAGATGTTTACATGCACTCCATACAAATAATGCTGCCAGTTTTTCAAAGCAAAAACCATCACCAATAGCTCCAAATCATAAGTAGGATAATTCCTTTTATACACCTTCAACAACCTAGAAGCATAGGCAATCACCTTCCCATGTTGCATCAAGACACAACCAAGTCCCACTCTTGATGTATCACAATAAACCACAGACCCCTCACTGCCCTTAGGCAATATCAAAACTGGAGCCGAAGTTAGCTTATCTTTCAACTTCTCAAAACTCCCCTCATAAGCATTCGACCAAGAAAAGTTTACCTTTTTTTGAGTCAACTTATTAAAAGGAGCAGCTATCATCAAAAAGCTCTTCACAAACCATCGATAACACCCATCCAAACCTAAAAAAGTTTGAAAATCGATTGGGGTCGTGGGTCTAGGCCATTTTTTAACCACAACCAATTTTCGCAGATCCATCATGATCCCCTCACTAGAAGTAATAGTTCCAAGAAAAATCACAGCATTCAACGAAAGCTCACACTTGGAGAATTTGCATATAACTACTATTCCTTCAAGGTTTGTAATACCATACGGAGGTGATTAGCATGATTCACCTCACTTTAGGAATAAATCGGAATGTCATTGACTAACAAAATAAGGAGCATATCTAGCTAACTGAGTAAACTTGAGGGAATACTCCCTCACGCTCATGCTGCCCTACCTCAAGTTAATAAATTCTAACACCTTGGCTTCCCTCAACTACAATGGGAAGAATCTGTCTACGAAAGTTGTGGCAAACTCTTCTCATTCTACAAGCCCTGTATCTACGCCATTATCAACCTTCTACTGCTTAAACCAAGTATGGGCTACATCCTGCAACTGGTATGCAACTAACTCTGCACTCTGACTAGATGTCACCCCCATAGTATCCCTAACCTTCTGAACCATATCTAAGAATTCTTGTGGATCCTCTTAAGACTTAGATCCCATGAAAAAGGGAGATTTCATCCAAGTGAAATCCTGAATTTTGGTTGTAGCAGTATTGGCCACTGGGTTGGCCGAAACAGTAGTTGGTCATTCATTTTGTGCTTCTACGAGATTTTTTAGAGTAGTGAACACAAATCTGAATTCTGTGTGAGAGACATACTCATCCAGAGGATCTGCCTGGATGGGATGAGGAGCTGGCTGGTATCTTGTACTTCTTTTGTTATTCTTGGGAGGCATGTTCTGTAAGAGTAAGGAAGAAATAAATTAGACAGAGAGTTCAACTTGAGCTCATGCTCACTCATATGACATGGTTACTGAAAGAAAGGAAACTTTTTATTAAATGCCTTATAGCCTCTCGTCCATAAGTGTGGCGCGCTACACATCCATACAAAATATCTAATTAATGTGGCTTTCAGACATCCTAGGACACTTTAAAACCTTAGGCTCTGATACCAAGTTTGTAATTCCCCAAGAGTACATCTTGGGCATCAAACTGTGCTAACAGTCCCGAGGGACCACAAGCTAACCCATGAGATGGTACCTACTGTGAGCACTGAATTATAATATTATAATTGTGGAAGAACAACTGATATGCCATAAGGTTTTAATAACTGAATTCAAAGATAAAATATGAGTCTATATAAATAACTGAATGAATTTGATAAAATACTGATAAACTGGATAACTAACTAAAATGTCTGAATACTGAATAACTGACAATAATATCTAATAATCCTCTAAAACAGAATAATTATAAGTTGATGGGACAGGCCCTAAAAAACTCTAACTAACTACTAAACTAAGACATGTAATAAAGTAAGTCTGTCCTCAAAGTATAAGGACTCACCACTACTACTGTTGAGGATCTGATAGGTCTAATCGCGAACCGGGAACTAAGCATCAAAACCTATGATATAATACTTCATAGCATAAAAGAAAAGGTATGCGATCAGTACTTTAAATATACTGGTATGATAAATGAGGTAGGCTAATAGGTATGGTTTCATAAATAGAACTAATAATTAGTTAAATATGCTTGTAAAGCATAGATTACTGAATAGAGAGCATGAAATCTGTAGGTACTGGGAATATATAGAAATCTATAAATACTGAGGGTGCATAAAAATCTGTAAATACTGAGGATGCAAAACCAAGCATATCACATGAATTGAGTAAAGTTTGTAAAATAAAATACTGATATAACTGAAATCTGTATGCTTTGGTCAAACAACACTAAGACTGAATAACTGAACTAGGACTATAACTGAGACTGTATCTGAGAATATGGGAGGTATTATCTAACCGACATTTCCCAATTTGAGCTAATCAGGGTCCAACCTGTAAACCCAGTTAGAAGGGTGTTAATACCATACCACTGGTACTAACACTGGCTTTAAGGATCCACTAAACTGATATAATGTCCAAAGGACTAAGGGTGTCAAACCTGAACTAACGGGTGACCCCTGTGAGATAGTCAAGCCTAATCTGATGGGTGACTTCTCATATCCTATGCTGGCTACGTAGTTCTGGAGTATAGGTACTGCTACGAGTGACTCTGTCTATCTGATAGGAAAGCCTCTATCCCTATACTCACTCGGTGCTAAATCATACTCTCAACTAAAAGACACTAAAATACTAGACTATCCTGAGTTTAACTGACTGATATTTGACTATTCTGATAATGGTCATAGCATATTCTGAGGACTATCCTGTAATGTACTGAGATTAGAATAAATAAATAGCTATGGTTTTTGGGTATTCAATACCCCCAGGATTAAAACAACAATGGTAAAATAACACTAAAGCATGGGGGACAAAACATGAACTCTTTTATTAAATCAATCACTCTTGTAGGCATTTTATCAAACACTTGTACTTCATAGTTTAGTCAATTCATGGAAATAGTATAAAACTTAAAATAATAGCATGACTCAAAATTTATAACACTAAATCATGATCTAATTCAAAGAATGACAATAATAAAACATGGGGGTTTGATAACAACGATAATTCCATTAAAATATGGTATAAAATCAATATTCATGGAGATTCATAGTTTTAAATAACAATTTAATATCATAAATCTTGAAAAGATGATAGATTTATAATTAAAATGGATACTTGGATACCATGGATGAAATTAATCCTTGGATAAACATAAAACATACCTGGGATAATGAATTTGGAAGGATTGATGGTGAATTCTTGAGATTTGGCCTTGATTCTTGAGAGCTAGGGTTTCTTGTCTTTGAAGAGAGTTGATTTTAATTTGAGAAAATAATGAAAAAGTGAGGAAATAATTCGCTCTTAGTGTTAAGTACCGTGTTTAGGCGGATTTTAGGTTATGGGAAAATACCAAACGACCCCTGGAATTTCAAATTGCAAAACTGGAAAAATTGTCCATTTTGGGCCTTGGCGCGATGCAGTGCTATGGCGCCGTGTCACTGGAATTGAACAATTGCAAACTGAGGGCTTGGTGTGATGCGGAGGAATTGCGGTGCCCTTTTAATTCTGAAATTCACCCTTAGCGCGACGCGCTATTATCGCGACAGGACTATATTGGCATTTTGGCTGTCGGCGTGATGCAGTGGTTTCATGGAGATTTATTGTAAATTGGCAATCGTCAGTTATGCTGGCTCCGCGATGCGCTAAGGGTTAAAATGATGGTGTTTAATAATTGAAACTTAAAATTTCCATAACTTCTTACCCGATTATTAGATTTGAGCGAATTTTATATTGTTGGAAAGCTAATTCAATTTCCTATGCAATGGAAGGTTCTAAACTGACAAATAATGAGTGTTTCAAAAAATTTATTTACTAATACTCATGTATTGGGACTTAGATTACGCTAGGGAAATACAAGGTATTACAGGTCGTGTGCAGGTTCTATCCGTTGTTTTAAAAACAACAGTAGTAGTGTACCCAAATGAGAAGTTCAACTAAAAATTATAATTTTAATTACCAACATCGCCTATGAAGTTAATGCCAAAGTGATGTACGAAACTAAATTTGACCTAAAAAATTAGTCAAGTGATAGCAGTAGCGATAGTAACAACTGAAATGGTAAACAAAACAAAGATGAGGGTGATAATGAAGAAAAAGATAATAATAAAGCACAAGATGATGAATAAAGAAGAAGTAACAATGAACAAGAAAAATGACAAAGAGAGAGAAGAACACAAATAATGAGAAGAGAGAGAAAACACATTTTCTCCTCCATTTCTAGTTATATTAGGTTTTATATGGATCAAAGTGTAAATTAAAAAAAAATTGGTCTATTCTCAAACTTTTCCAACTTTCTTAATCACTAATAAAGTAATTATCACCTACACTCAATTTTTAAAACTTGAGTCACCTACACCTCACTTCAAAACTCTTTTGTCACTTTTAGCCAAGTTACCCTGGTTACTTCCTCCATTAACGTTGCTTATCAAGGTGTGATTATCTTGTCATTTTTATCTAATTTTTTTTTGAATTTTGAAAAGAGTCATTTCCCTCCAATTTCTTCTTCACTTTCATCTTACCAACTTCAATAACTTAGTTCAAATCTCAAATTAATTTGCTTCTTAATTTTTTTAAAGTTTTTTCCATTATCACTATTAAATAAAGGCTTAGATTTACAGCCTTTATCGCTTCAATTAAATGGATCTAGATACAGGACTATCTTTTAGCATTGGAATCTCTCAGTTAGATAACTTTAAACAAAATCAAGATATTGTTAATTTTGTAACTAATATATTTGATAAAGACGCTGATGATTTTCATGAAAATAGGTTCAAATATTGAAATGATCTGGTTGTTATGAAGAAATTACGTGATAAAACTGCAAAGAAGGCTAAGAACAAAGGAGCGGTTATTTCTAAGAATAGAGGATCTACCTTAGTTCATAAAAAAAAAAGATGAATTGTTGAAGTACAAGTACAAACACACTGTCAAAGGTATTGCATGTATTTTATTAGACCTAGATACATGTCGATATTAATCTGATACTTTTTGTTTTGATTGTATCTCTATTTATGTAAATGATAAATGATATGTATCTCTTGAGTAAAGTTCAGTGTATGTCAGTTAATTCTTAGAGATACATATTACTATTTTAAGGGATACATTTTTCGTTGTACAATATAGTATGTATCTCTAATAAGGTGTAAAAAGAGGTGCTTTGATAAGTAGAAACTTGTATTTTTTTCCAAGTTTATGTATCTTACATAAGAGTTACAGAGAAGTAGCATGTGTTGGTTTTTATTTATGTCCAATTATGTATGTCATCTAATATTTAACTATTTTTTGGTTATCGTTCTTTGTATGTCAGCTATTTCTGAGAGATAGATATTGTGGATGTTATAGATATATATTTTGTTGTTAGATATAGTATGTATCTAGCATAAGTTGTAAAAACTATACTTTTTCATTAGAAACTTGTATCTTTTATTAAGATTATGTATCTCTTGTAATAGTTACGATATAGTATTATGTATTTTTTATATTGAATTATATATCTAATTCACAATTTACTATTTTTTATGTGTGATCTTTTTCAGGAATAAATTATATTACAAAGGATATTCCACCGTATCCTTTGAGATTTGGAAGCTCTTTTAATTTAAAATTTAAAAATGAGATAAAAGAGGTTGTCGGTCAAGCAGTGATTGACTTATTTGCTGAGATAATTTTTGGGTGTTATCCCAACATTTCACTATTTAATTACATTGGACAAATTACCAGGTGTCTACTTATGCTTGAGATCGAGCAAAGGAATCAAGATGAGATGCATGTATTATTCAAGGGAAACATTCTTAGACTTTCCATCTTTGAATTTGCCTTGATAACTAGTTTGAAGTATATCGGTAATATCAAAGATTTCTATATGACGATTCATCTCCAAGAAGGCTGATGAAAAGGTATTTCCCCAATCAACGACTAGTGTTTATAAGAAAAAGTTGGTAGAATGTTTTCTCAGGGAAAATTTTGACAACAGAGAAGTTGCTCTCCAGGTGGCAATTTTATACTTCATCCACACATTTTTTTCACAGGTAAAAGTTGCTCGTATTCCATTCTCCTATTTTAAAATGGTGGAATATGTCAAGTATGAACTAATTCCTTAGGTTAAAGTCACTTTATCCAAGTTGATGACCTCTCTTAGACAAGAGCTTTTTTGTTGAAAAATAGTTGATGACCTCTCTTAGACAAGAGTTTTTTTGGTTGAAAAATAGTTGTATAGGTTGGGCGGAATGCCTTATGTGCCCAATGTGTGGATGTTCAAAATCTGCTCCAAAGTTGAAAAACCCATTGTTGTCAAGCAAGGTAATCACATACCCTGGATTTTAAATTGAAAGGTTGTGGCAGTCCGTCCATAATACAATCAGGTTATGTTCGAAATATTAAGCAAGGTATGGTAGTGATTATATATAATTCATACATTGCGATGAACGATAATAGTTTTAATCCTTTTCTTTTTATGGCTAAAATTTTGTTGCGCAGTGTTCATATAAAAACCTTGTTTCTAATGTGAAGGAGTTGGAAATGCTTGATATACCATCAATGAGTATTGTATTGTATGATCCTGCTACATCTTCGATGCCATCATCATCAACTGGTATTCTAGTCCAAATGAATTACAAAGTTAATGAACAGACAGTCGCTGTAGAACAAGATAGTTTTGATGATTTTATTGTGACACCTGTAATACCCCGAACTTTCTTTAAGCCTAATTTAGCCTTCAGAAGATTAAGAGATAATTTCCTAAGTGAATAATTTTTAAATCAAATAGAGTTTTCCTAATTTTGATTTTTTATCATGTGGGAAATTGAATTAGCTTTCCAACGATACCGATTTCATCCAAATCTGATATCAGGGTGAGAAGTTATGGCCATTTTTCTGAGAGCTGTCAGAACTGCCCAGGTTCGACAAGCAGGTTGATGGACCACCGAGCTTTTGACAGACCGTCACTCAAGCCATCACAACCAAGGAATTATACCCTTTCACTACCCAAGTGCGACGCTCAGGCTGATAGATTGTTGAGCTAGCGATGAACCGTTGCCCAAGCAGTCGCAGCTAAGGCAGTGAGTACCTATTCCGATACAAGTGCGACGGTCAGGCCGACGGACCGTCAAGCCACCGACGGTCAGTCGCAGAACCTATTCAGAAAATTTAAAGCCATTTTAAAAAGGAATTTTTGGTCTTTTTCTACTCTTTTTAACACCTAGATATATCAAAATGAAGCATAGAACTTCAAAATTTATCCAAAGCATGAAGAACTAGGGTTTTCTCTCAAGATTAACCCTCAAGAGCAAGACCCAATTCCTTCTTCAAGATTTTAGCATAGTTTTTCTGAATTTATTAAGATTCAAGGATCCCAAGTCAAAATCTTCAAGACCCCTCATTCAAGAGTACGAAAGAGAGTCTCAAGAAAACTTGTTCATCTAAATTCATAATCCAAGGTATGTTTGGTTCGAACAAGGGTAACTCTTTCACCCTTGTGCCCAAAGAGTTATTTTAAATATAAATTTCGGCAAATTATGAGATTTTCCATGAAATTGAAGTTAGGATTTATACCCATTATTATTGTTTGCATGATTTTGAGATTTACTATGGATTAAAGGCTAAATTATATGATTTTATTTATATTTCCATGCCTATTTCCGAATTTTCTAGATTTTAAGATGATTATGAATGTTTTGTTATCAAGCATGAATTTTGAGATGTTGAAATCATGAGATTTATGTTATGACTTATTTTTTCCAATATCTTGATTGAGATGATTGTAAGCTTTTTAAGATAATGGTTGAGCATGAAGTTTAAATATGATTTCGATGCATTAAAGCTTTATATTTTGAGTCATAAGTACAAGTGATGAGTTTATAAGTAGATTATGATTTCAAGTTTTGTTGACAAGTTTTGATAAGTACTTTCAAAAGCTTAGATAGGAATATATACTACTAATGACTTAAAGCTAAGAGAAGCATAATTTGGTCTTTATTATAGACCCTTAAGTTATTTTGAGGTGGATTTGCTAAAAGTTCTGAGCCTAAGTGTGGGAGTAGTATTTAGCACCGAGTTGGGTATGATTCCAAGGTCTCATACCCCAGAACTACGTGCCACCATATGATTGAGATTTATGGGCCCAAGGATGAGATAGTGATCACTAAAGGTAAGTATCTATTCCGATGGCAAGGGTAGAATAGCTCTCCCCAATGTGGGGAAGATGTTGAACTCCATGTCAGCTCATATGGTTTATGTCAGTTAAGAGAACCTCCCTGCTAATAAAAGTAAATAACAACTTTTGAGTATATTTCTTAAGATAAGTATTTTCCCTAATGATTTTAGGAACTAAGTGTAAAAGCTCACAAAACTTAATCAGATATTGAAATACTTGAGATTTTCAGTTACAAAGTTACAACTTTAGTTTTCAAAAACAAAGGTGAGATCCTTTTTCACTTAGCCTATATGAATTAAGATAAAGTATTTCTTATGCAGAAAGAAATTTCAGAATTTATTTAGTTTATAAGATTACGAGAACAAGAAGAGAATACATATTTTAGAACTAAATGTTGTGGCTAACGATATTTGTAAATCATGTTTTGCTTCTTATGGTTATTTATTTCAGTATTTAAGATATTCCAGCTTATGTGAGTAGCGTACATTTAGCATGCATTGTTTTATAAATGATGACTATGAGATATGTTATTACTTATGCATTCCCCATATACTCAGTACATCCTCAAAGTACTGATCCACATATATGTTTATGTGATACATTATCTCATAATGTAGGTACAAGTTTTCGTATGCACATTAAGACTCAAACAGGTGCAGATTCCAGCCTGTGAGATGATGAGTCCTCCTACTTCGGGGACTTCAGTTATACTTATTTATATTCTTTACTTTCTTATTCTTACGTATTGATTAGCGATAGTTGGAGTAACTTCCCAGCTGTCTATAGTCAGTATTAGTAGAGGATTCATAGACAGACAGTAGAGTTAATGTATTCAGTTTCAGTTTTCTTTGTAAAAGTAGAGTTATAATCATGTGAATTCAGTTTTGTATGGAACAACTTTCAGAAATGAATTATCTTCCACTGTTTTTGTACAGATTTATCTATTTTTATTCAGTTGCTTATGAGTTATACCAGTAGAAGGGTTAGCTTGGGGTCATTTATGATCCTAAGCACTGTGTGACATCTCGGGACCCGTTTTTGGGACGTTACAACACCTCCAGAGCATTTGATGAAGAAAACGATTCATGTATCTAGCATAGTTTCTGCACCTCCGTCGAAGAAGAGAAAAATTGTTGAAAATCATAGATAGTAAAGAAAATTCTCATATTCATATTGTAAAAGGAAAACAACCTTCAGGGACTTTAAAATCTCCATCTGATGAGTTTTGTCATCCTGAAAAAGATGCTTCACCGCGTGATTTTCATGGTAAACAAACATCACCACATCTCTCGAAGCATGAACAAAAGACAAAAGATGTTGATGAATCTTCCAGCACAACTAGTAAGGAGCACTCGGTTAAAGCGGACTTATATTCATTAAAGTCGAAGATAATGTCATATCTCAAGACATACATAAGCATCACTTTAATTAAGTTGTGTAGTTTATTGTTTTTACACAACTTTACCAAAATACTTGTTTATTGGATGGATCTTAAATTTAATTAATTGGAGTCTCTTCTGAATAATCGATTCTCAAATATTTTAAAATCCCTGTAGTCGAAGCCTATTCATGTAGAGAAGGTAACATATATTAAATCACAATACGATTTGTAATGACTATAATATCCTAACTTTGCGGCACCTATCTATTCGCAGGAAAACATTGAAATACACAACCACCTAGAGTTGAACCTTCAGATGATTAGGTGATGTTGTTGGCCCTAGTAAATCTGACAGTCCACATATTGCCTCGATCAAGTTTGTTAAAATAGAAGGGGCCAACGTCAATCACCTATCAAAGATAGTGAAAATGCTGAAAAGATCATTTTTAAAATTCCTTATATAAATATTTGAATCTACTATTCTCTTTAGTTTTTCTGCTTTACCTGATATTTTGACTGATATATATGGGTAAAATGATTCGCAGATATATATTATATGTTTGTGACATAATTCTTAGTAATGTAGTAGTAAGGCATCTCATTCACTGAAAAAAAATATGGCCAGCTGATTAACTATTTGTATTAATTCTTACAATTTCATATTTAAACTAAATTAGGTATAAATATACCACAAACTAGTTTGAGCGATTTTAAGCCTATGCGTAGGGTCACGCCTATGATGCACGTGAATAAAGGAAATTACCTGCAACCAACAATTAGAAAATGCCACGTGTAATTAAATTTGATAATTAATTTTAAAACTCTTCTCCTTTTTAAAAATTTGATTTCCCCCAACCTCCATTGTTATAGCCTTGGAGCTTGATTTAAAAAAATGGCATTCTCTTCTCAATCTAATCTCAACAAAATCAGCATTATACGATACTATTTTTTTATTTATGCTCTAGTTTTTTCTTACTTTTCAGTCTTTGAAGCTTTAATTTCATCTTAGATTGCTTAAATTTTTTGAAATCACTTTCTATTTTCTAATTAGATTTTAAACAACAAAAACAACATACCCAGTGTATTCCCACTTAAGGAGGTCTGGGGAGGGTAGAGTGTACGCAGACCATACCACTACCTTAGGAGAAGTAGAGAGGTTGTTTCCGATAAACCCCCAGCTTAGGACCGATACCCATATACCAACCCAAATATAAGTGTATATAACTAGCAAGGTACACAAGACAAACTAACAGAATACCAAACACAAAAGATAAGTACATATACAAACTAGTACGGTAAACAAAATAAACTAACACTGCTAGCCACAAACAAAAAACTCTAGCCCCCGAGGAGCGCACCCCCACTATTACCGATGCCCTACCACCCCTAAGCCTCTACCATAATCTGCTTCCTCCACACCTTCCTATCAAGGATCATGTCCTCCATTAGTTGTAACTACTCCATATCATGTCTAATCATCTCCCTTCAATATTTCTTTGGTCTACCTCTACCCCGCCTAAAACCATCCATAGCCAGTGTCTTACACCTCCGCACAGGAGCATCTAAGCCCCTCCTCATCACGTTCTCAAACCAACGTAACCTTACTTCTCATATCTTGTCCTCCACCGATGAAACTCCCACCTTTTCTCAAATAATCTCATTCCTTACCCTATCTTTCTTGGTATGCCCACACATCCATTGCAATATTATTATCTCCACCACCTTTAACTTTTGGATATTAGAGTTCTTAACTGGCCAACACTCTGCTCCATACACCATAGACGGCTGGACTACCACTCTATAGAACTTACCTTTAAGCTTCGGAGGCACTTTCTTATCACATAGAACTCCCGAAGCGAGCCTTCATTTCAACCATCCTGCCCCAATATGATGCGTGAAGTCCTCTTAAATCTTACCATTTCCTTGAATCATAGATCCCAGATACTTGAAACTCTCCCTCTTCTGAATGGCTTGAGAATCCAGCTTCACAACTACTCCAGCCTCCTGCGACACATTACTGAACTTACACTCTAAGTACTCCGTATTGGTTCTACTTAACCGAAATTCTTTAGACTCAAGCATCTGCCTCTACATTTCCAACTTATCATTAACTCCACTCCGAGTCTCATCAATCAGAACCACATCATCTGCGAATAGCATACACCAAGCAACTTCTCTTTTTCTATTTATCTTTCCATCTGGTTATTATAGATGATTTTGGTAATAGAAATTATGATCTTGTAATTATCCAATCAATATCGAAAAGGACAATTTTTAAATTTTATTTGGCTTTGTTGAATCGATTGTTGCATATTTTTTTTGAAAAAACAATGCTAATCTCTTATTTTTCTTATTTTTTTAAATACAAAAAAAATTATCTCAGTGCTTCTTTTTCACCTACAAAAATGGAGATTGAAAGTAGTAAGGTGGTGGAAATGTCATGATTTGAAGGGAAGCTGAAAAGTATGGTCATTTCAATTTCAATTTTAGTTTGGTGGTAACTTGAGTATTTTGATTTTGGTTAATTGATGGTAATTTGAGTATTAACATTTTGATTATTCAATGGGTTTGATTTTCATAAATTAATTAGTGGTAGTTTGAAAACTATCTTGTCATCCTACAATAAAATTGGTGATTGTTCCAATGAAGGTGAAAATAGGATGGCTATGTTGGAGAAGTTGAGGGGAAGAAGAAGTAAAAAAGGAAAATTTTTATTAAATGATTTAAATTTAAATAAAAAATAATAATATATAAATGAAAGTGTATTACACCTGCTGACTTTGAAAGTAAAGCTGGTGAAAAAATAGGTCAGAAGGGATTTGTAATGGTTTTAACTAGTTTTGTGGGGTAGTATGACAAAACTAGTAACTTTAAATATCTTTTTGTAAACTCGGGACAACTTCAGTGATGTATTTATGTCTTTTCTCATTATTAATTAATATTTAAGGAAGAAAGTAAGTGTTTTTGGGAATAGCCAAAGCTGTTTTACAAAAAAAAAAATTAAAAGCTTTCCTCAAAAGTGAATCACACTCTTTGAGGGGGAAAAAAGATACAAATATAGTTAGGGGTGGGCATAGTATGGTGTATATTGAATTACCATACTGAATTGAAACTTTTGATACCATGATTTTGTTATTATGGTATTTGGTGTGGTGTGATATACATTTAATTTTTTTGGGTATTTGATACTCCCTCCGTTTAAAAAAGAATGACCTACTTTCCTTTTTAGTCCATTTAAAAAAGAATGACCCCTTATCTTTTTTGGCAATACTTTAATTTCAACTTTCCACATGGCATGTTTAGGACCCCAAGATTAAAGGACATTTTGGTACATTTGATATAACTTTAGTTTAAGGTCACAAGATTCAAAAGTCTTCTTTATTTTCTTAAACTTTATGCCAAGTCTAAGTATGTCATTCTTTTTGAAATGGAGGGAATATTTATTAATGACATATCGAAATACCAAGCATCATACCAAATTATATAGTTTTCGTTGGTGTAATATACCACAAATTATAATAATTATAGCTGAATAATAAAATGAACAAAATTTATGAAGAAAATAAGATAATCTTCTTCTTGGCTGAGACACTAATATCTCACTCTCTTTAATGAGATTCAAGCCCACTACGGTATAATCTATACCAATCTAGCAGTATATCTCTTGACTTTTTCCCTCCAGGATACAATAACCTATCAACGATGTACAACTCAAGCAACTCTGAATTAGTTGAAGAGTCCAAAGCTCTACCATAAGAACACATTCCTTCAATATATAAAACTCTCTTTAGTATAGTGAATATAGTTAGACTTAGAATATGTTCTTTGTCTCAACTCTCTCTTTCACTACTCTAATCTCACTATATACTACAATTTTTTTCCATACTTTAACATATTTCTCTTATCCCACAAAAAGGAAGAAGCAACACTATTTATAGGTTAGGAATTCTTCCTAGTATTGAATAGGAAGAATATGGTGTAGTAAAGATATGAATGGTTATATATTACAAGATTTGCAAGAATTATTAGGTAGAGTAATGAGTAGAGGTTAGAAGAGTTACTTAAAACTAATGATGACATTCTTACCACTAACAAATGAGAGTAAATGGCTTATAATTACACCAAATGTATTAGGAGTTAGTTGCTGAAAACTGTAGAACTACAACGCGGGTTAAATGGCATATTGCCATTAAGTAAAGGCATATAAGCTGTTGCACAAAGAGATCATAAACATAAAGTGATAAATATATTGCAGCAACACGTCAATACTAAGAACAATATTAATAAAATATTAAAATGTTCTAAGTAAACCCACAATCCCCTACTCATTTTAATATTAACCCAAGAGAGTATTTCATCAATTTAGTTAAACGGAGACTATTGTGTTTAATGAAGGTATGCTTTGCATTGAACCTTCACTCAGTAAAATAATAACCTTTACTTCAGAGTCAGTAGTGGTCTCAAACTTGAACTATGACTGCTTAAGGGAAATAAAGTATAACTACTTACACACAACAATCAAAGTGTTGACATAAGCTTTAATATCCAACACATTACGATCATATGCTATCTCCGTTTTTCATGAGTGTTTTTGAGAGTAAGATCAATTCTCATAAGAAGCGACCTACTTCCATACCCACTTAGGTGAAATTTGTCAAGGGTGGTCCTATAATTTCAACACCCCACTTATACGAGATACAAAACTTCATTAAGAGTTCTTAGACTCGAACTTCACAAATTATTACAGGAATAAAATGCACTCACACTATCGAGAAGGATAAAATAACAGTGTATTCACAACAAGTCATCACATGTTTTTTTATTCTCACTAAACCTGGTTATAGGATCTCTAGTCTCCAGGTTGGGTTTCCTCATATATGACTTAGAATTTTTTAAGCCTCAATTCCATTCCCCTCGATGTGTTTCATATCATTTTCTTGATAAGGCCTTAGTCTATGAATCTTCAAGAGTATCGCAAAAAGTAACACAATTAATATTGGTATTCCATCAATCAATATAATCTCATAATATTGTGTTTTTCTCCTTATTATCTAAATTTACCATTATATTAATAGTTTATACTCTACCAATAAATTTTGGCGCTATGATAATAATTCAAGTCTAGAGAAATTAGTTTCTCAAAATAAAGTGATTGATCAATTCACTTTTCACTAACTGAAGTTAAAATATCAAACTCAACATTCATAATAGAGTTAGCAAATAATAGTTTGTTTTTTTCATTTCAAAAAATAGCACCAAATTTTCATTTGCATCACAAAGTATTTTTAAGTAAAGCATGATATTTTTTTAAATAGAACAAGCCACAATTTTCATATCAAGTAAATATACCTGGTTTGCTTGTATATACCTGCAAAATACTTCTATTGCATACATAATATAAAGCCAAGTGCAATTAGCCACTTAGCAAACTCCTTTTTTATTTCTCACACCACTTTCACATATGTGAATCAGAAGGAATTGCATGGCTCATACAATCAATAAAATTGTATTTCACAAATTTTCACCATAATGTGAAATGTCAAGGAAAAGTTCATCACATGATTTAGGTATTTTTTATTCGAAGAATAAAATTTATCTCACCCAATTACTTAATGTTAAATGGATACTCAATATTTTTTATCCTTTGTTTGATAATATGTTAAAGCCAAATTTAAAGACATCAAGTCATATGAAAATAGTAACATGTGATTTATTCCAAGTCTAATTATGCATTTGCAACACCTTTTTAAACACATTCTTAAAAGTGCAAACATCACATTTTTCATGATGATATTTTTTCTCATTTCATTAGCCCCAACTATTATAAGAATTTGAATACCACTTTATGTTCATGAAAAATAGTATCACTTTATTCATTAAAATTATTAGGTAGAAGTCTTTCTTACCTTTCTTCCAGAAGTAGAAAAGTTTTTTATTTTTTACCTTTCCTTCGCTTGAGTTGAGCAAGTAGAAAAAGACTTTACTATTCATTTCTTTCCGTCCATCTATTAAAGAGGATATTGACTTTGAGATGTTGAGATCTCCCATCTTGATATCCGTAATTTTTCAAACTGTAACAAAACATGAAATCTCCTTTAAATTATGAGTGTAATACACCACAAATTACAATAATCATAATTGAAATAATAAAATGAAAGAAATGAAGAAAATAAGATATCTTCTTCTTGGATTAGGCACAGATATCTCGCTCTCTTTAAGGAGATTCAAGTCCACTGCAGTATAATCTACATCGATCCAGATAAACCTGTCATGTGGGCCGAGCTGGCCCATTCCGTCTCGTTTAGCTCGACCCATTTAGGTAGCCCAGCCAAACAACTACTCTCATTCTCTCAAATCTCAATCTCTCAAAAATATTCTAATTATCTCCTAAAGTGCTCAATTTTATTTTTAAATCTTGCAATTACAAATACAAATAAAAGTTTTCTAAAGTCGCAATATTCGGATAATTTTAAAATTTGATATTGTCTTTCCATCTCATACTTTCAATTTTTAATTAGTGTATTAATTGTTGAATATTTATTTTTATTATTTTTGTGTATATTGAATATATTTTAGTTTAATTTATAATATGGATAAATAAGAAACCTCGATAAAAGTGTCAAAAAAATTTATCCCAAAAGTTGTAGTGGCAGTAAAAAATGAATTGCTGGCGGTTCCGATAGAGGCAGTTCAAGTACTAAATATACCTGTGTGCCTCCGGTACTAGTTAGTCAACCTTTTGAGGAAGAAATAGGTGTAGGTGCTAACAATATGAATTATTTAGAAGCTCAGAAAAATTATGGTATAGAAGAAGAGAATGAAGTATACGCGGTTAATTTAGATGAAGATGATGAAAATATTGGTCAGGCACCTAAAGTCGGAAATGCTAATGTCAGATTCAAATCGATTAATCTTCCCCCCTGTCCTCCCCGTCATGCCCCTGTAATATCTCGTAGAAAAACAAGTATTGCATGAGAATTTTTTTCAGAAATAGAAGGAGAAACTAAGGTGTAATGCAATATTTGTGAAATTATATATGAGCATAAAATCGGAGGAAATAAAGAGGGTACGGGTTCATTGATGAGACATTTGACAGATAGACATGCAAGAGAGTTAACTATTTTACAAGGTGGTGAGGTTGTTGGTAGGCCAGCACAAACTAGATTGAACCCAAAAACTGGTCAATTACTTAAGAATTATAATAACATCAAGGCGCGGGAAGAAATAACGAAAATGATAGATGTGGGTTGTTTTCCTTTCACTTTTGCTTCTTTGGATTCTTTTATTCATTATATTCAAGCAATTTATAATCCTATATTTATAGGTATTCCTAGAAGTACTTGTCAGACTGATATTTTTAGACTCCATGCACAATATATTTATTATTTATCTGCGTTATTAAAAAATATTTCATGTAAAATTGCTCTAACTTCTGATCTTGGTCATGCTGTTAACAAAAATAATTATTTAACAATTACCTATCACGGGAAAGATAGTAATTTTGTTATGCAAAAATGTATTTTGGCATTTTTGTATGATGAAGATTGTAGACACACTGGAAGATTTATTTCTGAATCTATTTCTAAAGTTGTAAAATATTATGGTATTGAAAGAAAGGTTTTATGTATAGTTTTTAATAATGAATCTAACAACAAGGCTGCTGTTGAGCTGTTGAAAGTTGAACTTTCTTTGCCATTACACAAAATATTTCATGTTAAGTGTGTTTGTCATATATATAATTTAATCTTAAGAGATGGTCTTGAATTTTTTTAGCTTTATATTGAAAAGGTCCATCTTGCTGTTGGATTTATTCAAGGAAATATCAAAAAGGTAGAGTGAGAGAATTTAAAATCAAATTTGAATAAAATGGACTTAGACCGACATTTATGCCTAAAGAATGTAATACTAGATGGAATGCTACTTATACTTATTTAAAAAATTGTCTTGCTTATAAAATTTCTATTACAATGACTTTTAATCAATATTCTGGTCGTTTTCTTGAGTGTATGCTACACGATTCTGATTGGGCTAGAATTGGTGATCTTCTTAAATTTTTGGAAAAATTCTGTGTAGCTACGGTTGAATTTTGTGGTGCTTATTATCCTACTATTTGTAATATTTTAGATTATTTAGCCGACATTTCCTATTTTCTTAATGAATATCAGAATAAATAAGGTTACAAAGAAGCTATTACTGCTATGATTGCTAAATTTAAAAAATATTTTTATCTGCTTCCCCTAATTTATTTGATCAGAGCTATAATAAATCCATGCATGAAATGTAATACAAAATAGTCGAATTTAGTTCTATTATTTATAATGCTTTAGAGATACATCCTGAAGAAGAACCTTCTTTGTTTACGGCTAGGAGTAATGCGATCAGTTACATGGAAACTTTATATAACCATTATGCCGATTTACTTGATGAAACCATACCGGCAAATAGCACTCCAACTATCGCTCCTCAATCTCCCGAGGAGCCATCATCTTCTAAAAGGCAGGCACATTGTAGTTATCCTGATTACTTTTTTGATTTAAATATTTGGGACATGGTGCGACCGTCATCACACAGAACAACTTCTCGAGAAGAGCTTAAGTATTTTCTTTGACATCTGATAGAGGATCTGTCACAACCCGAGCAGAAGCCCTGATAGCAATAGGTATCCCGAACCTGAAGGCCGAGAGTCGTCTTAACTTGAAATCATATGCAACATTTATCTATTATCAAAATACGAAAAACAAATGAAAACATGGTCATTTTACTATTTCAACTGAGCAATGCTGACATAAGTTTAATAAAACTCCAATCATCTAATACAAGTCTACGAAATCTCTACTACAACTGGAAACAATAATCTGTCTGAAACTGGGACAAGGCCCCCGGTCGGACCATGAACTAAAACCAAATGAGATCAACAAAAGTGAACAAAGCTTCTTCCGAAGTAAGGGAGGCTAACCAACTCTGAATTTCTGACAACAATCTACTGTTTAGTAGGACCGCTAGACTGGCCCTCAGAACTTAAATTATATGGGGTCAATACAAATGTACTGGTACACAGAGCAATCCAAAATAGTATACTTTTACACAACATACATGAGAGCGATTCATAAAACAGTTTACATACCTTATATGAAAACACACGGGCATACTTTAAACACTTTGAAACATTTCTTTGAAATCATGAACCACTCTTTATTTTACTTCTGAGATAGGTGGTACACCCTGCAATTCTACAATCCTGCGAGCTATATGGAATCTGCCCTTGACTCGACGGCCAAGCCCCTAACACAAGTTTGATGCAAGGATTGGAGTTTCTCATTCTGATACGCCACAGGGAACTAGGCCAGCATATAATCCCTCTTTGGGACATAATAAAAATGTATTGGCAAAAAATAATTTTGGGCAATTGGTTCTGAACTCGTTCCTTCTTTGGGTAACCACCTAACTATCTTTAAGCCCATTTTTTGTCCTTTCTAAACATGCATCTTTCTTAACTCTAATTCTGAAAATCTGAGTAAAAATTTGTATTATGTTCTGTTCTGAGTCTGTCATGGCATTATTTATTTTGGTATCGTCATACCAAGACTTGCAAATCGGATAAGCTATAAAATATCATATTACAATCTTTTCATTCAAAATATAATGTCTGGACCACCAAATCATTCAAACAATACAAGTGAATTTGTATTTCAAAATATATGAAAACTTATGCAAAGATTCTCTGTTTCAATTCTTAAACATGTGGTGGTCAATTACTTTATAGCAAACTATGCAATTCTGATAATAATCATCTTTAACATTCACAAGCAAGAAAATTCACTCTCTTTAATTTACAACCAATATCAAGTCCATACGAATAGTAAAACATTAATCTCATGCTTCAAAACATGCAATTGAACAATCCATAATATGTGAAATCAAGAGGTATCGAAACAAGAGAGGGGTTTCATTATTCATGCTCTCAATTGAACTTTGCAAAACTGAAAATGCATATGTATACGTGGTAATAATTCAATTCTATAAAAGTTGTTCAAGACAAACGTTTACTTTTATCAAAATAAGTTCATAATACATGTTATTCAAAACCATGTGAAAACCCTCTTTGTAAACATGATTATATACCTTTAAACTTGATAAAAACCATAAAACTTATGCCTAAGGAGTTTAAGATAGACCCACATACCTTAACTGACGAAGAAATCATGACAAAATTAACCCCTTTAAGCTTGAATATTCAAACCCTAAGTTGTTTTTCTCCTTTTGTGTTTTAGAAAGATGAGCAAGGGATATGAGAGAGTTAAAACATATTTAGGGACTTTGATTTGTTGTAAATATATTTAGGGACGGTTATGTGATGTCAAAAGACCTTGCTGCCCTTGAAATAACTAAAAAATGGAGTCTTTATACCATAAAACCTCAAGTGGGCGATGCCCAACCCATGGCCTAACACCAAATACGCAGCGCCTAGCCCATCGCATAGACATAATGTGAGCGGCGCCTTGCCCATTGCCTAGCTTAGACAGTGCCTCATTCAAACACTCATAACTTTTGATGAATGGTCGGGGGCGTTAGAAAGAAGATTCGAAGGGCTTTAATTTGATATGTACTAGGACACATGAATCCTTATACATTAGGATAAAGAATCTCTTGAAGTTAACCCATGCAAAATCATCAACTAAAAATCAATCGATAGGAAAATGCTCAACTTAACTTTTGAGCTAGGAGATTCTTATGGCTTATATTCATCTCTAGGGATGTTTCCACAATAAGTAAATATAATTCACACTTATTTCTAACTAGACACTAGTGGAATCGGTTCAATATACATCGGAAAGATGGTTCAACTTTAGCCCAAAAGTGTGGGGTGTTACATTATCTCCCCTTGGGATCCTTCATACCCAAATAATCGGTAGGGACTTGTTGAAGCTCTAAAAGTATGGAATAAGGATTGTAACCTCTAATTGAACATTTTTCCTCAACAAAATATGCAAAGTAATCAAGGAGCTTCATGATAACCCCTAGTGAAAAGTGTAAGCACGAAGCGTGAGATAATAAGAATTGACATAGAGATGACCTTGAACATGAGTTCTAGGGATCATAATCATCACAACATATGGAATGATTTTATTAGGTCTGATTTTACATCAGTAATAATCATGAAATAATGTTTTTGCGGGACATAGGATTAGAAGCATTCTCTACCTTACAAAGTATAATGAATAGACATTTAACTTAGAGACACTACTCGTCTATGCCCCCAAACAATAAATAGAAAAATTCACACTTTCAAACTTACAACTTTCCCATCACATATCTAACCACAAGAGTTTGAGTTCCACTACATAATATTTCTATGTTGCAGCCTAACTCGGAGAAAAGAGGTCCTAGCTTAAGCTATGGGAGCCTGTACCCAACATCCCATTAAGAAAATTACTTCACCTTATCACTACCATCAAACACACTCGAGTTTTAAATCAAGGAATACCAACCACATAACACATTATTTTGCGTTTTCATCAATCACAACATTCAAACCTATCATTACTACACCCACTTCATGGATCCCCCCACTAAGACTAGAAAATTTAATCACTCTTACAAATATTTTTGTCACATATCTCCATTCTAACTATTTCACGTAATGAAAGTTCATCTCTTTCTTCCCTTTTCTCCTATAATCTTAGCTCAAGAAATCACATAAAAATGTTCACCTTTAAGAACATCTATCCCCTACCTAACACATTACTATGCTTCCATAACCACTATAATACTAACATATGGAGGGTCATTAAGGGACCCGAGCACAAACATCATAAATAGGAGTAACACTACTAGATTATAACATATACTTATTGCACTACTCAAGGTGGGACATGAGGTAAAGATACGATGTGATAGATACGAAGTGCTTCATACATCAAGTGTCTAGATAATAAATAGAGATTAGTTCAGGCATAAACATAACACAACATGAGTTCTTAGGATAGACCACAGGGAGAAACATGAGCTCTTACATCATGAGTCATATAACATAAGGTCAGAATTCATGAAGTCAACGATTGAGACAAGGATTTCTACTCGAAGATATTGCTTCTCATTTTTAGAGATAAAATAGTCATAAGTTAACACAACTTTATCATTTTGGCTAATCCATACATAAAATGAATCAATAACATATAAATACATAGTTCCTTAGAACCAAACATGATTTGGGACACAGATTTATGGATCATGGACATCATAATATAGATCTTGAATTGATGAAAGACTGGATTTATTAAGACATCATTGTTTCTAGTAATGAGGTCGAAACATTACATGAGTTGCATAGAGAATTCATACCTTAGACATAGGAAGGACTTGAATACATAAGATATTGGTAGAATGGCCTCTTAGACTGAATTAGGAGAAATATTTTTGAATAGGAATAGGTTTATCATGACTCCTCCCCGCTACTTTCCACACTGAGAAAATTTGGGAACTACCTTAATTCATCATCTCCCCCTTAGATCAAAGTCAAAATTCTAGACCTGCGGACATATCCCCTCATCAAATATATAACCAGAACTCACAACACAATGGGAGGTCAGTATACACATGGACACAACTCCCCTCACTAATTTTAATAAAAACACACAAATTTCTTTCTAGGATCTCCCCCTTCAGGGACACTAATCATAACTTTCTCCAACCCCTAAAGTCATCGACTTATGAGTAACATTATCATGGGCCTGGACATCCATGCTTCTTAACACTTACTACTCTGTCTTCAACTTCTTAGGATACTAACATCACACCTCTAATCACATAACTTAAAACTTAACAAAAATTATAAAACAATTCTAAATGTGCATATTGCCTACCTATATTTCCTCAATTCAACTCTAAATAATGCTATACAAAAACTGCCTAGACTTTTCCATACTACATTATTCGAGAATAAAATCTAGGTACACGCGACACTCATATACATCACAACTTATCTAAAAACATGCTACCTCAGGGTTTAACTTATTCCTTCATACCTATGCCATTATCCACTTAATAGCTCGACCACAATTCATCATTTTTAACACTAATCCTCATAACTATATATATATATATATATATATATATATATCACAATTTCCCCCTCCTTATTCCGCAAGTTGCCAACCTAGGGAATTTCATACCTCACATCAAGCGCTCTAATTCATTCCCACAAAACATACATCATTAACCTTAAGCTACTATTCTTACCACCACAATCCACATCTAAAGTTTAAGCCTATTGTCTAAAAATACCAATCATATGGAGCACGCCATATACTATACGAATCAATCAAATAGAAATATCAACCTAAGTCTTTTATTTCACTTAACTATGGAACATAAGTTCATTCTCTCTACAACATTACTACTACACCTCAAAATCTACTACATACCTTCTCACACGTAGTACTAGTTTACAACGACTAGAGAAAAGACAATCAAAGGGGTAAAGTCATATAATAGGGATAGTCGATCTTAATCTTATATTATATCCCATTACTATATTATCAACATATTCCACTTCCTCACATTATATTTACTTACCCATACATACATTTAGACTACCTTCAAATTCCCTTTACACCAATGAGTCTCTACCTATAACTTATTAACTAAACTACCCCTTTCCATTCACGACCTATAATTGATTTCTACAACCACCATAACTATCCATTCTAAGACCCTTTTCTATTTCATATAAATAATAACTATAGCCATCATCTTCCTTCACAGACTACCATACAATCTACAAATATTGCTACCACATTTGTCTATCTGTATAAAATGGTAACCCACCCCTCAATCAATAGTTATGCAACTAAACTAGCTTCTTTACGTAAAAATCACCCCTATTCTAACATCTAAGCTTGTGACTTCATGTCACTAACTTTTGGATCATATTACAGCTCATAGGTTATGACACTTTATAACATATTACTGCTCGGGTGGAAAATAATGTTCCAACTTTCTGCCATACATCATTACCCTTAAGCATGGCATCTGCAAAAAGGGTTTTGGAAAAAAGGACTGAGTACACTCTATACATCAGGCTCAAATACACGATTAATGAAGATAGGGGTATAAGCTTAAATAAATACACTTTAAAGCACTTATGGACTCCTCTCAAGTCCTTATACAATTTCATAATCATTTATGACTCAACTAGAAAAAACCACATCATTTAGACTCTAAGCTTCTACACTTATCCATCGACAATGAGACATAGCTTATAAAATCTGAGTAAAGAAGAAATTTGGATAACTTTTATATGGAAAATACAATATGTAAGACTTTGTATTTTTGGGCTAGTCTTTGAATCATCATTTCTACGTGTATAATTTATAATCCAAATGACTCCTATGTGAATATAAGTTTTATGATTTTTATCCTTATGTTAGATGTACTTTTGAGGTGACAAATATTCACAGGAATCACTTAGAGAGACGTTAAGTTAAGATCCTTTGGTTCGTCCAAAGTTTGGTATTCGATTCTATAAGGGTCTACTTTGAACGTGTATAAATTTTGATATACGTAGAATTTTTTATCTCAAGATCTACCAAATTGTAGATAATTGATTCAGATTTCCAATGATATGAATTTTGTCTTAAAATAATATTCGAGGAAAAAGGTATGGCTTTTTCTGTGAGAGGTAGTAAGTGGAGGCGATATGCCCACGCTGCCTGGGTTATTACACCGGGATAGAGGGGGTCCATGGGTTATAATCACATGGACTAAAGGGGGCACTGTCTGATCCATTGCCATGCTGTTTTCTACTTTTTAAGGGTCAAGGTGCACTTTGGTCTTTTCCCCTCAACCCCAAATGTCCAAGGAACGATTTATAGCATCCAAAAGGGCATTATTTGCCCATCTTCTTCAAGTTTTTTCTCTCAAAAAACCCTCATTCTTTCCCAAGAATAATTCAATACTCATTCTCAAGAATGTAAAGGATTCAAGCTCTTAATTTCAAGAAACCCTCAAGAAATCTCCAAGAAATCATCTAATTAAGGTATGTGGGAGTTCATCCATGGGTCCCCTTTCACCCATGAAGCCTAAAAACCTATTTTTAAGTTCAAAGTTATGATATTTACATGTTAATATGAATTATATCCATGAAATTTCATGAATTTCAATTATTTATCATGTTTACAAATGGTTTTTGTTGAAATTTTCTTGATATGTTCGAATGGTGATTTTCGCACGTTAAATCCTTAACCCATGTTTCTAATATCGAAATTTATGTGATTTTCATGGTTTAACTACTCCCATATTTAACTCATGATCCCTATGTGTTTTATTTCAAGTTAAGATTATATGTGTTTGCAAGAGGAATGAGCTAATACATATTTTGAATGTTATGATCTTCATATCGAATCCTTAAGTTGTGAATTGATTCGTGTAACTGTGATATTTTTTCATGCTTGCACATTCCCATGAATAAGTTTATAGTCCCCATGAGTTTGATGAAATACCTAATTGTTGAATGTTGAATAATGATTCCTTCTATGGTTTCAAAGTTTTTATGTGGTCCTATTATTATTGCTATCAAGTCTTGGGGGTTATGAATATCCAAAACTTAGTTGTTTACTTAGTCTTAGTATTTCCAGAATGGTTTCAGATATGTATGAGCATTATCAGTTTATATGTTATTAATCACCTCATAATCCATATACACTATTATTTTCAAATACCATGACCTGAGCTTATCAGTTTTTAGTACATGCACCAGTAAGTTTTTTTGGGTCCTTCAGTTGGGAGTAGGATTTAGCACCGAGTGAACATAGGGATGGTGTCTCCCTCATTAGTTAGTAATGAGATGTTAGTAACGGTGCCTAAGTTCTAGACCTACGGCACCACCATAGATTTTGAGGGGTCCCCCGTTAGTTAGGCATGACAGACTCGTCCTTTGGGACATCAGTTTAGTGATCACTACAGTTCAGGTTCTATTCCGATGGAAAGGATAAAACAACCCTCCTCAACATGGTCAAACGTTGGACTCTATGATAGCTCACATGGTTTATGTCGGTTATATGATAGCTCCCACAGTCTCAGTCAATATTCAATGTATTTTCATTTCAAATTTGCTTGACCAAGTGTATAGACTTTTAGATACTTAGTTTTACAGCTTTTAGTCTTTTAGATTTTATATTTATCTCAGTAACATAATAGATATACTCTTAGTCTTGCATTCTCAGATATTATAATTTTTATGCATTCATGTTCAGTTATCTCATGTTGTTCAGATAGTTTTTACCTCATATGCATAGTACTCCACAGTTTCAGTCCAGTTGTTCATACTAAGTACCGTTCAGTCTTACATGACCAGTATTCATCTATCAGTCATTTAGCTAATCAGATAAGCTTAATATGTTCTATGTTTTGTTTGGTATGTTTATGCATTCGTGTTCAGTATAATGGTATGTTCAGATCCTCGAGTTATGTCAGTTTCCATCACGTAGTTTCAGACCCAGTATTCATACAGTACCCATTTTTTACTATTTTCTAGCTCTAGTTCTACTAATATTATAAAAGTAATGTTTTAAAAATCTAAGTGTAGTGATTCACCAGCTTACCAGATTATGTTTGTTGCTAATACTTTTAAGATAATTCAGTTTTTAGTTTATTCCAGCCTATTAGTGAGTCTACTCACACTTAGCATGTATGTTTTAAGATCTCATATATATAATTAGTTTTACTTATTGCTTTCACCCCCGCTTACTCTATACATTCCAGAATTACTAATCCACATATACGTCTATGTGGCTACATTATTTTATAATGTACGTACCATTTGTAGCCCGCACATCATGATAAGACAGTTGTATTTTCCAATCAGCAGGTGATGAGTTCTCCTATTTCAGGGGCTCCATTCAGATGTTATTCATGTTTTTTATTTTTATTACTCATATGTATTGATGAGTGGTACTTGGATGTATGTCCCAACTATCTATAGTCAGTATAGTAGAGGCTTCATAGATGTCAGTCAGAGTTAGTCATGTAATTTTAGTTCTCTCTTTAGTATTATCAGATTGTAACCTTTATCAGTATTATATTTATCTTGACTTTGTTATGATTATATTTCCACAGAGCAGAATCGGTTATTTTATATATTATAATTCAGTTGCTTATAGTATGCTAGTTCATGGGTTATTTTGGGGTCACTTGTGGTTCCAAGCACCGTATGGCATCCAGGGTGTACTTCCGACGTGTTACACAATGGAATGATCTAAATCATAAAGTAAAGAGAGACATTTCTAAACACCTAGTAGCTTTCTCCTTATAAGTGTGGCATGATGCACACCCATAAACAAGACTCTACCCGACGCGACTTCGCAGAAACCCTGGGACAATGAATCATGCTCTAATACCATGTTTGTCACGACTCAAGTCAGAGCTCTTTCCACGATGGGCATCCCAAACCATGAAGACCGAGAGCTGTCTTAACTTGAAATCATATGCAACATTCATCTATTATCAAAATATGGAAAACAAATGAAAACATGGTCATTTTACTATTTCAACTAAGCAATGCGGACATAAGTTCTATAAAACTCAAACTATCTAATACAAGTCTGCAAAATCTCAACTACAACTGGAAATAACAATCTTTCAGTAATCGAGACAAGGCCCCCGGTCAGACCATGAACTAAAACCAAATTAGATCAACATAAGTGAACAAGATGCCTTTCGAAGTAAAAGAGGCTCACCAACTCTGAATGTCTGACAATAATATATATTTAGTAGGACCGCTAGACTGTCCCTCAGAACCTGCAATGTATATGGTCAATACAAATGTACAGTATAACCTCGATAAATTAATACTGTTGGGACCGTCAAATTTTATTAATTTAGCGAGGTATTAATTAATCGTATAAATTAATAATTATTAATTTATAAATTATATACTATTTGGGTCCATATTATGAATGTACCTAGGTGTACGTGAAAACTAATTTCTACATTGACTATTAATTATGCATACTTAACCAAATTCATGTATTTTTGCTGATACATTTTCAATATTCTATGTATATCTTAATAAAATATATAAATCTACTTAATTATTAATGTAGTTACATGCTACATTCATTAAAATGTATAAATCCACTCAATTATTAATGTAGTTACACGTACATACATTAACTAAGTTACTATATAAATAGATGTATTATGCAAGTTTTCAAATCAAAAAACAAAAAAAATGGCTTCTCATCTCAAAGGTGTTAAAAAATCAACCATGACTAATGGTATACGTAGAGAACTGTGTGAGTATAAACAACAAAATCTAGCATGCACTCAAAAGCAATTGAAACAATGGGTGTTAGAGAAGTTTAATTTGCAAGTGAGTCAAGCCACAATATCAAACACGATCAAGAGGTCAGCAGAGTATCTATCAGCAGCCAACATTCCAAAAGATGAGGCTAAAAGACATAAAGCTGCCAAATTTCCAGAATTAGAGAAGGCTCTGTTCGAGTGGTTTATTCATTACCAAGAGCGTGTTAATATGAATGGGGAACTAATTGTAACGAAGGGAAAAGAGCTTCTAAAAAAGATGTATCCCATCGATACACCTGATTTTCATTTTTCTCAAGGCTGGCTAGAGCGTTTCAAATCAAGACACGGTATCAAGCAATATCGTCGTTTTGGAGAAAGTGGATCAGTTAATATGGAGTCCATGGAGAGCAATTTACAATCCATCAGAGAGAAACTTGATCAGTTTGCTAAGAAAGATGTTTTCAATAAGGATGAAACTGGATTGTTCTTTAGGCTACAACCAGATCATTCTCTTGCAACGAAGCAACTTGAAGGTAGGAAACAAGATAAAGAAAGACTTACAGTTGTTATTTGCTGTAATGAGGATGGTTCTGAGAAAATTCCTTTATGGATCATTGGGAAGTATTTAAAACCGCGTTGTTTTAAGAATGTGAATTTGGGAAGCATGGATTGTGAATATTGAGCCAATAAAAGAGCATGGATGCCTGGGATTCTATTCCAAGAATATGTTCAACAACTTGATGCAAAAATGGACGGCAGAAAAATTCTTTTAATTGTTGATAATTGTCCTGCTCATCCAAAAAATGTCGAAGGTTTGAGAAATGTTGAATTGTTTTTTTTACCACCTAACACAACATCAAAGATTCAGCCTTGTGATGCAGGAATCATAAGAGCTTTTAAGATGCATTATCGTAGGCGATTTTATCGAAATCTTTTGGAGGGTTATGAAATTGGGATCTCAAATCCAGAAAAGATTAATGTTTTAGATGCAATGAATCTTGCAATCTCGGCATGGAAAATGGATGTCAACTCAAGTACAATTGCAAATTGTTTTAAGCATTGTAAACTTAGGTTGTTAGATGATGAATTCTCGAAAAATCAAGAACAGTTGAATAATGATGGCTTACAACAATTGCAGAATCTAATCAATGGATTGAAGTATCAAAATGCAATGAATGTTGAAGATGTTTTGAATTATCCGGGAGAAAATGATACGAGTTTTGAGCTACCTACGGATGAACAAATAATTGAGAGTGTTATGGAAACACATAAAGAAGATGAAGTGGAAGATGATAGTGTGGAATTAGAACAAGTTTCGCGCAAAGATGCTCTGAAAGCAACAATCACCTTACATCACTTCCCTTTGCAATATGAGAAGACTACACCTGATATTCTTAATGCAGTAAGAAGGGTTAGAGATGAGATTCAAGGTGATATTGATTTCAAGAAGAAACAAACAACATTAGATTCATATTTTCAGAAACCTGTTTAGTTTACTTATGTATTATGTAGGAAATATTTTGATACAGATGAATTATTAATTTATATATCAAATGGGACCTATATGAATTTTTTTTTGTATTATCTTATAAATTTAGCGAATTATTAATTTACCACGTTGATCTCGACTCGGGACCGAAGAAAATTATTATTTTAGCGAGATTATTAATTTATCGAGTATTAATTTATCGAGGTTATACTGTACTAGTATATAGAGCAATCCAAAATAGTATACTTTTATACAACATACGTGAAAGTAATTCATAAAACAGTTTACATACCTTATATGAAAACACATGGGCATACTTTAAAGACTTTGAAACATTTCTTTGAAATCATGAACCACTCTTTATTTTACTTTAGAGCTAGGTGGTACTCTCTACCATTCTACAATCCCATAGGCTACATGGAATTCGCCCTTGACTCAGCGGCCAAGCCCTCCATCCAAGTTTGCCGCAAGGGTTGGAGTTTCTGATTCTGATATGCCACAGGGCACTAAGCCAACGTATAATTCCTTTTTGGGATATAATAAACCCGTATTGGCAAAACACGATTTTGGGCAATGATTTATCTAAAATCGTGCCTTCATCGGGTAACCACCTAAATCTCTTTAAGTCTATTTTTAGTCTTTTCTAAACATGCACTTTCTGAACTCTAATTCTGAAAATTTAAGTAAAAATTAGTATTTGTTCTGTTCTGAGACTGTCATGGAATTATTTGTTTTGGTATCTTCATACGAAGACTTTCAAGTCAGATAAGCCATAAAATATCATGTTACAGTCTTTTCATTCAAAACATAATGTTTGGACCACCAAATTATTCAAACAGCACAAGAGAATTTGTATTTCAAAATATATGAAAACTTATGAAAAGATTCACTCTTTCAATTCTTAAACATGTTGTGGTAAATTACTTTATAACAAACCATGCAATTCTGTCAATAATCATCTTTAATATTTACAAGAAATAAAACATCCTCTCTTCAATTTATAACAAATATCAAGTCCATACCAATAGTAAAACATTTATCTCATGCTTCAAAACTTGCAATCGAATGACCCATAACATGTGAAATCAAGAGGTATCGAAACAAGTAAGGGATTGTTTCATTGATGCACTCGATTGAACTTTGAAACACTAAAATGCATATGTATACATGGTTATAATTCAATTCTATAAAAGGGTTCAAGACAAACGTTTATTTAATCAAAATAAGTTCAAATATATACTATTCAAAACCATTTCAAAACCCTCTTTGTAAACATGATTATATACCTTTAAACTTGACAAACACCATGAAACTTATGCCCAAGGAGTTTAGGATAGCCCCACGTACCTTAATTTATGAAGAAATCGTGACGAAATTGACCCCCTTAAGCTTGAATATTCAAACCCTAAGTTATTTTTATCCTCTTGTGTTTAAGAAAGATGAACTAGGGATTTGAGAGATTTAAAACGTATTTAGGGACTTTGATTTTGTGTAAATATGTTTAAGGATGGTTATGTGTTGTCAAAAGACCTTGTTACTCTTGAAATAACTCAAAAACAGAGTCGTTATACCGTAAAACCTCAAGTAGGTGACGCCCAACCCATGGGCTAACTTCAAATGGGGGGATTCTAGCCAATGGAATAGACATAAGGTGGGCAATGCGTTGCCCATCGCCTAGCTTAGACAGTGCCTCATTCAAACACTCATAACTTTTGACTCAAGACTCAGATTAACGAACGGTCGGAGGCATTGGAAAGAAGACTGAAAGGTCTTTAACTTTATATATAGTAGGCCACATGAACCTTTATACATTAGGATAAACAATATTTTGAAGTTAACCCATGCAAAATCATTAACTAAAAATCAATCAATAAGAAAGTGCTCAACTTAACTTTTGAGATAGGAGATTCTTATGGTGCATATTCATCTCCAAGAATGTTTCCACACTAAGGAAATATAATTCACACTTATTTATAACTGTACATGATTGAATTTGGGTCCATATACATCAGAAAGACGGTTCAACTTTAGCCTAAAAGTGCGGGGTGTTTCAGGATCGTAGAGCAAGGATCTGCGCGTTGGATTGGTGAAAGAATAATAAAATACAATATCTGGTGCTTTCAAAATTAGCTAGAGATATATTGAATATTCCAATGTCAACCGTTGCATTGGAGAGCGCTTTTAGTCAGGGACGACAACAATTTGGAAACAACCGACACTCTTTGGGAAGTAATGCTATGAATATTCTAGTTTGCCTTAGAGATTGGACAATAGCAGAACAAAGAAATCAAGAAATGGAGAAAGAACCGAATGATGAACAGGATCTTGAATAAATTATAACTTCAAGAGAGAACTTAGCACAATCAAATCCAATTCATAGTTTAGCCTTTGCCCCTATTGATTTTGACTTTCTTATGGCAGTTTTCATTAATATTAACATGCATGAGTTGGAAAAAATGATCCAAAATTTGTAGATTTTTCATTCATGTAAATTATAAGTTTTGGATCATTTTTCAATCAATAAAATACAATATTCATTCACTCCTTACTTATTTTTTTATTTAAATTAAATTTTTAGTTTGAATTAAATACTTTTAATATATTACTATCAAACTTTACACTAAGTAATAAGTATAACAAACATATATACATATAATGAAAAAATAAAAAAAATGTTTGCAAGTATTACTTAGCCAACTAGTAATGAAAACTAAAAATATTATAAGTTTATCTTTTAAGTGTTGTATGTAAAATTGTAAATTTTTTAATATATGTTCAAAACTTCAAGTACTATTATATTAAGTAGTATACATTGTAATCTTGTATATATATGTGTGTGTATATTTTCTAAGGTAATATAACATGTAATGTATATATCTTTCAACTTTCAAGTGGTCTTTTAAGTAGTATATATTCTACATATATGTGTATATACTAGTTTAAGTGTACGCGCTTTGTGTGTGTAACTCACTTTAATGAGTTCGAACACTACATTAAATAAGATATTTGTTTAAATAATAAAGATGAATATAATAATTAAATTTAATATCTTTTGATATATAAAGATGGAGAATTTATTTATTAAACCTAATCTTTACCAAAAATAATTTTAAAAGACGATCGGCATTCATCTACCATCTGTAAATTACAACAAAATAATACAATGAGAGAGACATCAAAATAATATAATTTAATTTAATCTTTACACACAAAAAAAATTTCAAAGTTGTTTGACACTCATCTACCACCTGTAAACAATAACAAAATAATACGATAATAGAGATATCAAATAATACAACTAAATCTAACCTTTACATACAAAAATTCCTCAAAGCCGACCAACATTTATCCATCGCCTGTAAACTTCAAAAAAATAATACGATAAAAGTGATATCAAAATAATATAATTAAACATAAATTTTACACACAAAAAATTCTCAAAGCCGATCGAGATTCATCTACGAACTGTAAACTACCACAAAATAACAAAATAATAGAGATATTATGATAATGCAATTAAACCTAACCTTTACCTAAAAAAAAATTTTCAAAATCAACCCACATTCAACTCCTCTATAAATTTAAATAAAATAATAAGATAATAAAGATATCAAAATAATACAATTAAACTTAACCTTTACCCAAGAAATTCTTCAAAGCCAACCGATATTCATCTACGACCTGTAAACTATAAAAAAAATATAATAGTGATCACAAAGTTTTGATTTTGATCCAACTAATTCTTGTCTGAGCGAAAAGTTTGACCCTAAAGAATGATTTTGAATGAAAACAAAGAAGATATATACATATATATATATATATATACACATATGTTGAATTCTATTATGCTAACAAAAACAGCGAAGAAGTTGAGGGTTAGAAAATCAAGTATCCACCAATCTAGACATGCTATCGAATCAAGCTAGATGAACATCAATCATATTCTCCCAATAGGCAAATCGGTTTGTTCTCTAGTTTAACGTATCAATTCAACTTATTAATAAATTAACTATGGTTGTCATGATTTGGTGTAAACTTGATGAATTTGGTTGGATCTAATTAAAATTAATCTTTTAACATGGTTCAATAAAAATAGTGTCACACGTATTTTTGTTAATTATGTCCATGTTGTCAATTGCTAGTTCATCTTCTTGCTACCATCAGTCTTCATTATTCAAAATTCAAAGTCCACAAAACTTCCAATTTTCCAAGATTGGAGCAATTATTAATTTCTTTACTTCCCACTCTAAGGTGGGATTCCTTTTTAGGTTTCTATAAATTGGCGAGGGTAAGAAGGAAGAAAAGACACTTTAACAAAAAAAATCCACAAAAATTACTACGATGTCAATATTTTAATAATGCTGAAAAGACCCATGTTGAATGGACTACTTATAAAAGTATTTCGTTAATAAAGTACTATTTTAGAAGTATTTTTCTAATTGAATAGTAGAAAAAAAATTAATTAATTACTCTACCATATATTTTAGGAGTTCCATATATTTTTGGATGTCTAGTAGAAAGGAAAATATTAATTAATTCTCTTACCATATATTTTAGGAGTCTCATATATTTTAGGAAGTCTAGATAATATAATAAAAAATAATTAAATAATAAATTAAAAAAATAGTGAAAAGATAATTTTATCTAAAGAAGAGTCTTTTAATGAAGGGTAAAAAGTTCAAATCACATTTCTAAGGGTCTTCACACTTTTAATCTATTATAGATTTTCTATACACTCTAAAGGCTAAAGTAGTATATATTTAACGTATACATATGTATATGTTTTCTAAAGTAGTATATATATAGTGTATATATGTTGTATGTATATTATTTCGAGTAGTATATATATTATATTGTACGTATATATGTGTATATATATGTTCTATAGACTCTAAAGTAGCATATATTTAACGTATACATGTGTATATGTTTTAAAAAGTAGTATATATATAGTGTACATATGTTGTATGTATATTATTTCAAGTAGTATATATATTATATTATACGTATATATGTGTATATATTTTCTATAGACTCTAAAGTAGTATATATTTAACATATACATGTGTATATATTTTCTAAAGTAGTATATATATAGTGCATATATATTTTCTATAGACTCCAAAGTAGTATTTATTTAATGTATATATGGGTATATGTTTTCTAAATTAGGATATATATAGTGTATATATTGTACATTATTTCAAGTAGTATATATATTATATTATACGTATATATGTGTATATATTGTTTATAGACTCTAAAGTAGTATATATTTAGCGTATACATGTGTACATGTTTTCTAAAGTAGTAGATATATATAACACATATATGTTGTATGCATATTGTTTCAAGTAGTATTTAAAGTATATATATTTTATTGTACGTATATATTTGTATATATTATATTTGTAGTATAGTATGTAACATATATATGTTATACGTTTATTGTTTAACGTATTTAAAATTTATATATTATAGTTATAGGTGTTTATATATAGTAAATATTGGGAAAACATATAAATTCAAATTTAATTTAATTTTTTTTTTTATAGAATTTGATCGGTTTTGACCGGTCAAAACCAGTTGTATGCTTAATGGGCCGGTCACAGGCTAAATTGGGATCTTTTACTATTGGGCCCGGACCGAACCGGCCCGTTAAGAGCTGAACCAGTACCGAACTGGCCCTGAAGCTAGTAACATCAAGTGGACCGGTGTCGGTTTGAACTAGAACGGCCCGGTTGATAGGCATAGATCCAATAGTAATCTCTTGACTTGTCTCCTCAAGGATACAACAACCCATCAGCAATGTACAACTCAAGCAACTCTGGATAGTTGAAGAGTCCAAAACTCCACTACAAAAATATCTTTTTTCAACGTATAAAACTCTCTTTTGTATAGTGAATATAGTTGTAGACTTAGATATTTTCTATGTCACAACTCTCTCTTTCACTATTACACATAATAATATTATGCCACATATTTTCTTGTTTTTCACACAAAGGAAGAAATACCTCTATTTATAGGTGAGGAATTCTTCAATGTAATGAATAGGCTGAACGAGGGGTAGTAATGTGGATAGATAAATAGTCTTGATGTTACATGCAACTAATAACCATGAAGTTACAAGAAACTAATGGTCATATGAGTTACAAGAACTGATGATCATCTTTTACCACAATTTATACTTTCTCCACGAAAAGATAATGTGGTGAGTTACAAGAATTATGACACTACTTTCTCCACCTTATGCCTATTAATTGTCATGCACTTAAATATTTTTATTTTAATAATAAAACACACCATCAGTTACATAAATAACTTATATATATTATTAAAATATTAATAAATATACAACTTAGTATTAGTATGAACTAAATATTTATATGTTCGAACTCTAGTTACTCTATGTTGATTTAAATGTTTTTTTATGTAACTGATTAACAAAAGAAATTGTTTTATACTTCCTTTTGAATATATATTTTTACATATGTAATGTGTTAGTACGATACAATGATATGTGCTATTAAAAAATTGAAATCATAATACTCTATTATACTAGAATATATTATTGAAGTTGAACAAACTATGTTTATCAATACCACATCGTGAAATGCCAAAATCGAACTTCAAAATATCAAACCTTATCAAATTAATATGGTATGGTAATGATATAGTACTTTTAAAAATCGAATACAAAAATTATTGTACCAAAATTTCAAATACCATGCCATGCCCACTCTTACATGTGAAAATGAGCTAAAAGGGATACATGAAAGTTGAATGAATTAAAAGGGACACATATCTAATCAAAGTCAATTAAGTGAATTTGGACCTAATTATAATTTGTAAGACATCAAGAACAAGTATTACAATATTAAAAAATTATTTCCTATCTTTCATATTTCGAATTTCAAACTTTCAATTATCTCCTTCCTCATTTTTCTTTTTTTCCTTTTTCCTTTTCCTCTTCTTCATCTTTTTCCTCCTTTTCATATTTGCCATTTTTCATCTGCGTTTTTTTTGTCTTAACTTCTTTTTTTTTTCTTCTGAGTTTTTTCCTCTTTATCTTTATCTAGAATTTTTATCTTTTTATTTGTGTGTTTTCATCTTACTCTACTTCTTTATTCAAATTTGGTTGTAAAAAAATCTCACAACCCAAAAACGAGGGTCACGATGAAACTGTCGCGCTGTACCTTGACAAGTAAGCCTATCACCCAAACTGATACAAAAAGAGAAAAAGACAAAAAGACAAAAATACCTCAAGGTAAGGCTTCTAGAATGAAGCTGAACTATACAAGTAATCATAACAATGTGGAAAGAACTTATCCAAAATATCAATCATGCCTAAAACTAGGTGTCAATAGTGTAAGAACAACTAATACAATCCAAGAGTCAAATACATCAGAAAAATAACCACAAAGGAATAATATCTATCTCTGAATACTAATAAAGACATAACTACTATAGAGAGATAGAGGTGAACTTCGAACGCATAAATGCCTAGCCACTACCTTAGAAACTCCAACAATTGCCCGAGTCAAGCAAGCTGACGCGCACTCGATCTAGGAACTACACCGAAAGGACGTAGCAGGCATGAGTACGGTCCAGTTGTACTCAATAGGAATCATAGTCCGACCATGCAAAGTAGTAAATAAAGCATATAAAATATACATTAAGGGCACGCCACCTGCAATCAGAAAATGTCTCACAGCGGTAGCCAACACCGCTTGCACTAACAGTTCTAATATATCACATATATTTCAACATCACAACAAGATAGAACACAAGCATGCATTATATCACATATAAGTAGAACAAAAGGGAACATGCATATACAAGATCATCAAATACAAGTAAAGAGAGATAAGACAATTACATAAATGGCTAGTTAATATGCCAATACAACACAATATAACCATAATAAAGTAAGTGCAATGTATATAATGATGATGATGATAATGATGCATGAGATTATTGCACAACCATCGGAATCGTAGTACAATCCCTGTATGCACCTATGGAGATAAGTCTCCCAATGTAGGACCCATGGGGGGTTCGTTAACCCATATATAATTCACATATCTCATATCTTCTATTCGGTACATCCCTCGGAAAGGTGTTATCAGGAGTTGCCAGTGTTTCTCAGATGTTGCCACGGTGGTACCAAGTTTCATAATTGAGTATGATATGAAGATACAATACTCACAACCAATAATAATGAGTATTTCCACATCCTACCACATGATACATTTCCACAACCAACCACATGATATATTTCCACAATAAACCACCATGATACATTTCCACAACCAAATGAGCCAATATTTACTCATTATTTTTGATTCATCCATGAATTTCCATATGTCTCATATGCCAGTAAAGTATGAATATAATCACAATACACCAATGGTACCATATTAAATATTTTAAAAACACACTAACATTATTCACTTGTATCAAGGCTATCAATATCACATAGGACCCCATATGGTCACACATATCACATAATATCTCAATTTCGATAATTACATCACTTAAGGCCCCCACACGGTCACAATACATTGACAAAAATTTTGCATGATTAGTTCTTACACTTAACATGCATTTTGTACCATCCTTTATTATCCAGCCCAGTCTGAAAGAGTTAAGCCATAACCTACCTCAAAAATCAAAATCGGTCCGCTACACTTTGAACCCACGACCTTACTTTTCACGACCAATCCGGAACTCCCCCTAAAAATCAAATATGAAATCTACGCATCAAAACAATGTCAATGACACCCATATTGACTAATTTTGGTACAGGGTCAAAACGGAACCCCAGAACGTGTTTCCTAAAAAGAAGGACAAAATTAGAACTTTACTTCAAAAACATGTTCCCCATATTTTTAAAAATCTACAGCTGAAAATCCAAGTCAAATTGAGTAAAAAATAAAGTTCAAATAGAAAAAACTATTTTAAGCTTTTCGAGTGCAATCTTTGAAATCCGGATTAAAATCAAGAATCACAGTTGTTTTGAAGGTTAAATTGATGAAAAACTAGTAATTATAAGATAAAAATATTATTCAAGTGAAAAGAAGTAAACTTGAAGTTTAAAATCAAGCCCTAAAATTTTTGGGCTTTTGAGAAATTATTCAAAAAATGACTAAGAAAATAGTGAATTCTTACCTTAAACCCGTAATGAAACCAAGAAATAGATGTTGATCTAACTACCCAAGCTCCCACAAACTTTACTTCTAATATCTCACTCTATTTATGGTTTAACTCCCAAAAGGCAAGGTGAAAGAATGGACAAAATAGGCCACAAAGCTGTTTTTATACACTGCACCAACTGAAAAAAGCTATTTTTTTAAGTCCAACACAGACTTCGACGGGATGTCCAGGATTCGTTCGAAGTCCGATATACACAAAATAACTATGCAACCATACTAAATTAGACGTTCCGGATGCATTGGCAAAGTAAGATTTTCAAAAAAATATCATTTTCACAATGTTGACCCCCGAAACCCGAAATCACAATTTTCCAAATCGAGGGTCAAAATGAGATTTAAGAGCTGTATAATCATACCAAACATGCTAACACCATAAAATTGACATTTCGAATATGATGGCGAAGTTGTATTTTCCATATGAGGTCGTTTCGATCAAATATAGGTCCTACACTCATATTTTCAATTTTTTAACTTTTCGATCAATAGGTCAAAATGAGCTCGGGTGTATCGGGAATCAAACCAAGGGTCTACCTAGCCTAAAATTGATATTTTGGAGTTATTGTCGCAATCTGTTCAACCATCCATTGAATGAATTAAAATATATCTACATAAGTCCAAAATAAGGCTCTCGAAGCCATCAAAAATCACAATATCACGTAAATGGTACCAAAATGCATCGAAAACCATGTCAATCACCCCCACACCCCAGAAATACCATAATGCAACTATGGAGAGAGGTAAAATAGTCAAATCACACAAAATCATAAATTTCACATATATCATAAAATTTTTAGGTCATTACAATATCTACTACTAAAAATTTAGTTCATTCTCAAACTAAGACAAGGAAATACCTGAATCAATGAAGAGTTGAGGATAAGAACTATGCATACCAGACTCAACCTCTCAAGTAGCCTCATTTATAAATCGATGGCTCCACTGAACCTTAAACATAGAGATAACTCTAGAGCACAACCGCCTAACATCCCTAGACAAAATTGAAATCGGCTCTTCAACAAAGGACAACCGCTCATCTAACTGAATTGACTCACAACGAATGATATGAGACTCATCAGGAATTTAGCGACAAAGCATAGAAACATGAAAAACTGAATGAACAACAGATAGATCAGGGGGTAAAGCCAACTCATAAGCCACATCACCAACAGTCTGAAGAATCTCAAATGGACCAATATACCTGGGGCTAAGCTTGCCCTTCTTCCCAAACCTCATCACACCCTTCATGGGTAAAACTCAAAGAAAAACACGATCACTAACTACAAATCTTAAGGCACGAAGTCTACGATTAGCATAGCACTTCTTTCTATTCTGAGCCACTTTAAGTCTATACTGAATAACCCGGACTCTATCCAAAGACTCACGAAGCAAGTCCATACCTTGAGGTCTCACCTATAAAACATCAAACCAACCTACTGGGGAGCAACAACGCCTACCATACAACACCTCAAAATAAGACATATCAATACTTGAATGATAGCTATTATTATATGCAAACTCTTCTAAAGCCAAATGCTGCTCCCACTGGCCACCAAAATCTATCACGCATGCGCGAAACATATCCTCCAAAACTTGAATAGTTCACTCTAACTGGCCATTAGTCTAGGGTAAAATATTATGCTAAGATTATCTCGAGTACCCAAATCATCCTAAAAAGTCTTCCAAAAGTGAGATGTGAACACAGAACCTTGATTTGAAATAATAGACACTGGCACACCATGCAGATGTACAATCTTACAAATGTAGATATGGGCCAACCTCTCAGTACTGAATGAGACTTGAACCAGAATAAAATAAGTTAAATTGGTCAATCTATCTATAATGACCCAAGCACTGTCAGAACCATGAGATGTATGAGGCAGACAAGTCTCAGAGTCTATGGTGATCTATTCCCACTTCCACTCGGGAATGGGTAACCTTTGATGCAATCCACCAGGTCTCATATACTCGGCCTTCACCTGCTGACAACATAGGCAACGAGCTATAAAATTTGTTATATCTTGCCTCATATGACCTCACTAGTAGTGTTGTCTCATATCACAATACATCTTAGTCACTCCTGGATGGATGGAATATCTAGAACAATAGGCTTCCTCTAAGATCAACCTAATCTAGTCACCCACTCTCGACACATAAACTCGGACTCTAATTTGCAAAATTCCATCTGAATCAAGGCTTCATTAGCCTCTCTACACAATACTTTATCTCAAATTGAACTCAATCCAACATCATCAAATTGATGAGCTCGAATCTGCTCCATTAAAGAAGATCTAGCATCCACAAATGCCAAAACACATCCTGGTGTCGAAATATCAAGACTAACAATCTGGTTAGCTAAATATTGAACCTCTAAGGCCAAAGGCCTCTCCTAGGTCAAAAGATGCACTAAGATACCCAGGCTAGTCGACTTTTGGCTCAAGGCATCCGCAACCATATTAGTTGTGCCCGAATGGTAGATAATAGTCAAGTCATTAACCTTAAGCAACTCAAGCAAAGTGCCTGTCTCATATTAAGATCTAGCTGGGTGAAGAAGTACTAAAGACTACGATGTTTTGAGAAGATCTCATTATGTACTCTATACAAGTAGTGCCTCCACAACTTCAAGGCAAACACAATTGTGCACAACTCCAAATCATGGGTTGGATAATTCATCTCATGAGTCTTCAACTGACGAGACGCATATGCAATCACCTTATCCTTATGCATCAACACAGTACCCAACCCAATATCTTAAGGATCACAAAAGATGGTAAAACCCACGCCCTTCTTCAGCAAATTCAAGATAGGAGATGAAGTCAATAAATCCTTGAACTATTAGAAGCTTGCCTCAAAAGCGTACACCACTGGAAGGAAATCTTTTTCTGAGTCAAATTGGTCAATGGAGCTACAATTGATGAAAAACCCTTAACAAAATGCTGATAATAACCTGTTAAGACAACAAAGCTTTAAAGCTCGATGGGTGAAGTAGGTCTAGCCCAATCACAAACCACTACAACCTTGGCTGGATCAACCAAAATACCTTTCTTAGTCACCACATGACCTTAGAAAGAAAAAGACTCCAACAAAAACTCATACTTACAAAACTTGGCATACGACTTCTCATCCCTCAATCTCTATAGTACAATCCGCAAATGCTCTACATGCTCAACCTCACTCTTGGAATAAACCAAGATATCATCTATAAATACAATAACAAAGAAGTCAAGATACGATCGAAACATCTATTTATCAACTCCATGAATGTGGCAAGGTATTGGTAAACTCGAAGGACATGACCAAGAACTCATAAAGACTATATCGAGTCCAAAAAGCTATTTTTTGAATATTTGAAGCTCTAATTCTCAACAGGTGATAACCAGACCTCAAATCCATACTATAATTCTCAACTGGTGATAACCAAACCTTAAATCAATCTTTAAATACACCATGGCACCCTGAAGCTGACCAAATAAATCATCGATACAAGGAAGAGAATACTTATTCTTAACCGTCACCTTATTCAACTATTGATAATCAATACACATCCGCATAGACCTATCTTTTTTCTTCACAAACAAGACAGGACAACCACAAGGTGAAACACTAGGTCGGATAAATCACTTATCCAACAACTCCTGCTACTGATCCTTCAGTTTCTTCAACTCTACTAGGCCCATTCTATAAGGAGGAATAAAAATGGGCTCGGTGACTACCTCAACATCCATACTGAAATCAATATCTCAATCTGGAGGCATACAGGTATGTCCGTAGAGAATACATCCATAAACTCACAAATAACACGGAAAGAATCTAAGAAAGAAGGAGAAACAATACTAGTGTCACGAATATAGGCCAAGTAAGATAAACATCCCCTCGCAACCAATTTATGAGCCTAAACATAAGATATAATCCTCTTAGAACCCGAATTAAGTGTACTCTTCTAAGCTATCCTGACATACCCAGCGAATCTAAAGTCACAATCTTAGCAAAATAATCTATGAAATCAAGATAAGAAGCCATCCAATCCATAAATAAATTAACATCAAAATCCACAAGAAAGTCTACCAAAGTCTTACGCTTGGTAAAAGTCACAATACAAGATTGGTGAGCCCGATCAACCTCTAAAAAATCACCTACCAGGGTAGATACACGAATAGACATGGCAAGAGGCTTACTAACAAAATCAAAACCTAAAGCAAAATATACAGACACATAAAAGAAAGTCGATCTAGGATCAAATAATACAGATACAAGTCTGAGAAAAAAAGGGACGATACCTGTAATCATAGCATCAAAAGTCTCTACCTCAGGTCTGGTTGGTACAGCATAACATTGGCCATAACCACGCACTGCTTGAGTATCCCTACAACCATCCCCTCAAACAATACTACCTCTTTCCCTCACACCTCTGGTAATACCTGTACCCCTCATAGATGGAATAAGTGTAGCCCAAACCACTTGTCAGAGATAGTTCTTGGCCATATGGTCAATCTCATCACACATATAGCAACCTCTATGACTAGTATCAACAGAAGAAGGCATAATTGAGCCCAAACGGCCACCCTGAACTGCTGAACTAAAATATCCACCACATAAACTTTGTAAAGTCGCCTGCACTGTCCTACCATGGTTTCCACGAGAACTTCTAAAATCTCTTCCTTGAGAGGTCTAACTCCTGAACTCACCAAAATATCGTGCCTTCTTGGTGCCTCCCTAAGATGCACTAAGAATTCCTTCTGTCATCTTAGCATGATCCACAATACTCTGAAAAGAAGCCCCAAACATAACCATCTGAGATGTATCCAATTGAAGGAAGACATCTAAACCCTTCACGAACTTTTGAATCTTCTCTAATTCGGTGAAAATACTATCATAGGAATATGTGGACACTTCAGGGAAGCGTGCCTCATACTCATCAATTGTCATAGAGACCTGCACCAAATGATCAAAATCATCCCCCAAATGGTCTCTCAAACTAAAAGGCATAAATATCTCAAGAAAAACCTCAGCAAACTAATCTGAAGTCATCTTGGAAGAATTACAGGGTCTAATACTGATAAGCGACCTCCACCAATCTCTCGTTGTATCTTTCAACTAATAAGATGTATAAGTAACTCTGTAGGACTCGAGCAAACCTAAATTGTGCAACTTCTCTCAATAATAAACTAGAAACTCATAGGCATCCTCGCCCACTGCACCACCAAATCTAGGAGGACACAATTTAGTAAACCTCTAAAACCTTTTTTGATCCTCAAAAGACATTACTGCACTAGTTATGAGAAGAGGCATAGTAAATCTGGCAGGCTGTGATCCCATCCGAGGAGGTAACATAGATGACGGGTGGGCTCCTGAACTCAGAACCCTGTTGTCAGATATCAGCACTGAAGGTGGAATAGAACTCAAGATTTGAGGAGTAACCAAACTAAAAGCAAGTACAATAGGAGGATTCACACTCTGAACTGGAGGAACACCCAGCATAACCAAAGGAGAAACCTTTAAATGGGTCAGTAAACGCACCAACAATCCCTCCAAAATTGGGACAGACAAACTCTAAAGAATTGGAGTAGGACCCATACCTCTAACCTGCTCAACACAAGGCTCAGGGAAGAGTCCCCTAGCTGTTATGACCCGAGCCAGGGGCCCTAGCGGCGACGGGAATCCCAAACCATCAAGGCCCAAGAGACCCCTATAATGACCTAACCCACTAGTGATATTGTCCGCTATGGGTCTATACTTGCACATCTTTAAAACATGTAACTAGAGAGTAAGACTTACTTACTTATATACCCAGAATCTCTTCAGTGTTTTGTCGATGTGGGACTTCTTATCCTAAGTTGGGGTGTTACACTAGCACTCTTCCTAGATGGGGCTACACCATAGGGTCATTCCCTCCTCTGAGTCCATCCATGACTTAAGGCTTGCCTCTAGGTAAAGGCTCTACATCACTACTCTCGCAGGACCTGGTCAACACCAGCTGCGCAAAAAATATGAAACATAACTCAGAACACAATATATGAAAGAACTTCGCACGATAAGGAATAAAAATAAGAAAAGTTTCCTAAAGACATCCTATAGCCTCTCAAAGATAGATACAGACGTCTACGTACCGATCCACGAGACTTTAGTAGACATCCCATTCTTACACAGTTGAGACCAATGAAACCTGGCTGCTCTGATGCCAATTTATACCCAAAAATAAGGGTCATGATAGCACTTGTTGAGGCGTACCTTGACAAGTAAGCTTATCCCCCAAACTGGTACAAAAAGAGAATAAAAAAATACATCAAAATAAGGCTTCTAGAACAAAGCTGAACTATACAAGTAATCATAACAATGCAGAAAGAACTTATCTAAAATACTAAACATGCCCAAAATCAAGTGTCAATAGTGTAAGAACTACTAATACAATCCAAGAGTCAAATACATCCGAAAAATAACTACAAGGGAATAATATTTGTATCCGAATACTAATAAAGACATAACTACTATAGAAAGATAGAGGTGAACTTTGGACGTACGAATGTCCAACCACTACCTTGGAAACTCCAACAATCACTCGAGTCAAGCAAGTTGAGGCACACTCGAGCTAGGACCTACACCAAAAAAGAGCAGTAGGTATGAGTACGGTTCACTTGTACTCAGTAGGTATCATGGGCCGACCAAGCAAAGTAATAAATAAAGCATACAAAATATATACTAAGGGCACGTCACCTGTAATTAGAAAATGTCCCACAATGGTAGACCACACCTCTTACACTAATAGTTTTAATATATCACATATATTACATCATCACAACAAAATAGAACACAAGTATGCATTATATCATATATAAGTAGAACAAGAAGGAACATGCATATACAAGATCATCAAATACAAGTAAAAGAACATAAGACAATTACATAAATGGCAAGTTAATATGGCAATACAACACAATATAAACACAATAAAGTAAGTGCAATGTATATGATAATAATGATGATGCACGAGGTCATTGCACAACCTCCGGGATCATCGCATAATTCTTGTATACACCTACGGAGACAAGCCTCCTAACATAGGACCCATGTTCATCAACTCGTATACAATCCACATATCTCATATCTTCTTTTTAGAACATCTCTCAAAAAAGTATTATCGGATGTTGCCAGTGTTTTTCAGATGTTTCCACGGTAGTACTAATGTTTCATGAATGAGTATGATATGAAAATGTAATGCTCACAACCAATCACAATGAGTATTTCCACAACTAACCACATGATATATTTTCACATCAAACCACATAATATATTTCCATAACCAACCACAATGATACATTTTCACTACCACATGAGCCAATATCCACTCATTATTTTTGTTTTATTCAGGAATTTTCACATGTCTCATATGCTAATAAAGTATGAATATAATCATAATACACCAATAGTACCATATTAAGAATTTTAACAACACAATGCAATTATTCACATGTATTCAAGGCTATCAATATCACATAGGACCCTACACGGTCACACATATCACATAATATTTTAATTTCAACAATTATATCACATATAGGACCACACACGAGCATAGAATATAGATAGCCATTTTTTATGATTAATTCTCAACCTTAACATCCATTTTATACCATTATTTACTATCCAGTTCAGTCTAAAAGAGTTAAGCCATGACCTACCTTAAAAGATGAAATCGGTTCGCTACACTTTGAACCCACGACCTTACTTCTTACGAACAATCCCAAACTCCACTAAAAACATTAAATATGAAATATACACGTCAAAACAAAACCAACGACACCCATATTTCCTACTTTTGGTTCGAGGTCAAAACAGACCCCCGGAATGAATTTTCAGAAAAGAAGGATAAAATCAAAACTTTACTTCAAAAACATGTTTTTCATATGTTTAGAAATCTACAGCTGAAAATCCAAGTCAAATCAAGTAAAAATTGAGGTTCAAATTGAAGAAAAATTATTTTTAAGCTTTTCGGGTAAAAACTTTAAAATCCGAGTTAAAATCAAGCGTCGAAGTTATTTTGAAGGTTAAATTGATGAAAAACTAGTAATTATAAGATAAAAATACTATTCAAGTGAATAAAAATGAAATTGGGGTTTAAAATTAAACCCTAAAATTTTTGGGGTTTTGAGAAATTATTCAAGAAATTACTAAGAAAATAGTGAATTCTTACCTTAAATCCGTAATGAACCCAAGAAATAGATGTTGATCTAGCTACCCAAGCTCCCACAAAGTTTACTTTAATATCTCACACTATTTTATGGTTTAAGTCCCAAAAGGCAAGGTGAAAGAATGGACAAAATGGCCAAAAAGTTATTTTTATACACTGCACCAGCAGAAAAAATTGTTTTATTGTTAAGTCCAACCCGGACTTCAATGGGGTGCCCGGATTCATTCGAAGTCTGATATATACAAAAACAAAACAATTCAACCGTACTAAATTCGGCGTTCTAGATGCGTTGGCAAAGTCATATTTTTTAAAAAATATCATTTTCACAAAGTTGACCCATGAAACCCAAAATTATAATTTTCTAAATCGGGGACCAAAATGAGATTTAAAAGCCGTAAAATTATACCAGATATGATAACACCCTAAAACCAACATTTCGAATCTACTAGTGAAGTCATATTTTTCATCCAATATCATTTCGACCAAATATGGGTCCCACACTCATATTTCCAATTTTTAAACTTTTTGACCGATACATCAAAATGAGCTTGGGTGCACCGCGACCCAAAACAAGGGTCTACATAGCCTAAAATTGATATTTCGGTGCTTCTGGAATAATCCGTTCAAACATCCATTACATGGATCAAATAATATCCACATAAGTCCAAAATAAGGCTCTCGAAGCCATCAAAAAACCATAATATCGCATAAATGGCACCAAAATATATTGGAAACCATGTTAATCACCTCCATACCCCAAAAATACCGTGAATCAACTACCCAGAGGGGGTAAAATATTCAAATCACACAAAATCACAAATTACACATATTTCATTAAATTTTTAGGTCGTTGCAAAAAATCAAGGAATATTGGATGAAAAAATTGCAGTTATCTAAAAACAATCAAGGGTTGTTTAAGAACTCAAAAAATGTTTTTAAATAGTTCAGAGTTATTTAAGCAAACGAAAAATATTATTTAAACAATCAAGAGTTGTTTAATAATCTGCTTGTTATTTTAAGTAGTGATGATATGGATGAGAGGAATGATATTTTTTTTGGAGGGGGGGGGGCAGTATTGTTTAAACAATTAGGAGTTTTTTAAGAAAATGAAAGATGTTTAAATAGTCAAAAATTATTTAAACATCTACTAATTTCTTAGAGGTGTTAGGTGTTGTAACACCTCGCAAAAAATTTTTTAGAGTTGTATCTCACCTAGTAGCATGCTTGAGAAACTAGCAACTTGAAATCTTTTTAAGTGTCAAAAATGACTTAGCCTCATTATTAGCTCCTAAACTTTTGTGTTTCTTAAATTGATCTTTCCGACCTCGAGACTTGATTTTTAAAGTTGATTCATAATCAGGGATGAAAAGAGGGTGTCTCGAAGAAGTTTTGGATTTTTCAGACGAGGAATGAAGTGTGTTTGGATGTCGAAAACAGTGGCTCGATGCGATGTCGACACGTCGCATTGATAAAATAGTGAACCGACATGATATTGTCGTGTTGCATTGAGGATCGCATCAATAAAGTAGTGGCCTAGCGCAATATCGATGCATCGAATCGGGTAACGCGTTGGGTGCCCAGTTCGCATTTTTATTTTAAATTTCGGGGAAGGAGAGGTATTATAGTATATTTCCCTCAACTAAAATTATTCATAACACAAAATTATTATGTATTTATGGAAAAATACATTAGAAACTACTTCTACTATCTTAAATCAAAACCCTAATCCTTTCGCCAAATATCAAGAATTCATCCTTAAAAGTTAAGAGTTTCAAGAACTTAATCGATATTCGGGTTCCACCCTTCCTTTTAAGTGAACTAAGGTACGTAGGAATACCCTAAACCCCATGGTCATGGATTTTACTATTCTTGAATAAGTTTTAACGTGTGTATATATATATATATACAAACGAATTTGGTTTCAAGATTGTTGATGATTGTGCGTTAAGGATTTTATATTATAAAAAAGTTGTGATGATTGCAATGCAGTGTTTTAAACTTGAATTATTCGCTTGTTATCTATTGATGATAACATTAATAAATCAACGAGATCATGAGACCTGTGAACTCCTCTATAGTACATATTTTATCGAAGTTACATATTGTGAATTGAATTTACAAACTGTTGAAAGCTTGGGTCTGTTGATGAACTATTATGTACAAATTGTTTTATCTTTTGAGAGAATGAGAAGAGGTTAAACTTTTTTTGTATACAATCATGTCTCGTCCCATAGGAATGCTTTAACTTAAAAGAAGAGATGACCACCGTAGATAAAAGCATGGCAGAGAAAAATTGTTGATTTTGAATGTTTTGAATGGTGAACTTTTGTTTGATAATTGAATCATTTTGGGTGGTCAATAAATAACTTTGAAGTAAAATAAGGGTAGTAGAGATGTGTGACATGACTTGCAAGTTGGGGTATGATGATACCTCATTTTATATGCCCAAAAATATTAAGAAAGAAAGAAATTTTCATATAAGTTATGGTTAAAGAATCTAAAATTGGTCCTAAGAGAGTTAAAAGGTTACTCGAAGAAGGAACAAGTCAATCGACTCATTGTCCGAAATCGTGATTTGTCGGCACGGGTTTATAATACCCAAAAGGGCAATTGTGCACTGGTGACGGCTCAATGGTGTAGTAGAGAAGTAGGGACTCCAACCCTTGTGGCAAACTTGGGTTGGGGGATTAGCCACCAAGTCAAGGGCAGATTCCATATAGCCCATGGAATAGCAGAGTTATAGGGTGTACCATCTATCTCAGAAGTAAGATAAAGAGTAGAGTCATAATTTAATGTATTTTGAAAGTTTTAGATTTTGCCCATGTGTTTTCAACTATTTCAAGATGATATGTGATTTATGAAATGCTCTCACCTATGTTATTATAAAAATGCATATTTTTGTAAGTTGTTCTGTGTACCAATAAAATTGTATTGACCCCCTATATTTTAGGGTTTGAGGCTTAGTCTAGAGGTCCTGCTAAGCCGTAGAGTTATCAGCCAGAAGTGTGTAGTTGGTGAACTTTCTTTATTCTGAAAGGCTTATTTCTTTTCGGACACTTGTTATTTACTTTAATTTTTGGTCCCCTGGGGGCTTCTTCCTAGTTTCAAATAGTTTGTTAATTTTATATGTAGTAGAGATTTCATAGACTGGAAATAAATATTGTCTAGGTGTTGGTAGATTTCCTTTCATATTGATATTCTTAATTCAGGGCATAACCATGATTCTGTAATGATTTGCATTTCCACATCTTTCTTTATTATATGAGTATTGTGCATGATTACCAAATATAAAAGGGCACCCATACCTCCATGGTTTGGGATGCCCATATGGCTAGGGCCCCAGCTTGGGTCGTGACAAACATTGTATCAAAGCGGTTCATGGTCCCAGGGTGTCTGCAAAATTGCATCAGGTAGATTCCTATTTATGGGTATGTAGCTCGCCACACTTATAAGCAGAAGGCTACAAGGCATTTAGGAATGTCTCCATTCTTTGTGATTTTAGATCGTATTGTAGAGTCTGAATGCCCTCTAATCAATGGTCTCTTGTATTTCAGAAAAAATATCATGCCTTCACGTAGCTCTAATGAACATGATGCCCAAGCCGAGAATGTCCGCCCTACTCATGGGATGAGTACACAGAATAGGGATCACTCTTCCAAATTTGTTATTGTTCTGGGTATCCTTCCTATCCAGACTAGTCCACCTAAAGCACCTAGAGCTCCCTGGTCTGGTACTAACCATACCCAACCTCCCCAGAGAAAGGTATCAGATATGGAGTTCAGACAGTCGATCATATGATTGCACAGTTAGAGGCCTCCTAGACCAAACTATTGAAGGATATTGGGTTTGCATCTGGTGCATTCGAGACTTTGCGGGTGGGCCAGTTTATGAGTCTGAACCCATCTAAGTTTACGAGTACAAAAGTTGAGGAGGACCCACAGGAGTTTGTGGATGAGATAGGGAAAATTTTTTGAGTTATGCATATGGATTAGGTGAAAGGAGTGGAACTAGTGTCCTATCAACTGAAGAAAGTAGTAAACCAGTGGTAAAATAAGTGGGAAGATTCGAGAGGAGATAATGTGGAGCCTTCCGTGTGGAGAAAATTTATGGAAGCTTTTCTGGAATAATTCTTTCCCCAATATTTGAGGGAGTCCAAGGATGAAGAGTTCAGGAATTTAAAATAGGAAAAGATGAGCGTCAAGGAGTACACCCTAAAATTTAATCAGCCATCCCGTTATACTTTGAAATTGGTGAGAAACATGAGGGCGCATATGAGAAAGTTTGCATCTGGTCTTTCGAATGACTTAGTATTGGAGTGCAAAGGGGTAATACTGAATAGAGAAATGGACTTCTCCAGAATATCTATTCACATGCAAAGGGTTGAGGAGTAGAAGAAGAGGGTTGCTGAAGTGAGAGACAAAGACAGGCAGGCGAAGAGGGCTAGAACGGTAGACCAAAACTATAGTAAGTGCCAAGATGGTAATTGGGGTAACAAGTGGTCAAAGAGGAGATTTTGGAGTAATGCATAATCGTCAGCTAGTGCCCCAGTGCCCAGGCATCCAGTTGATTGGCGGTTTTAGAATTTTTAGCCTAGCCATAGACTGAGAATGCAAGGCATCCAGTCTCAGGGGAGTGTAGCTCATACTCCTCGGTTATATCTATGTTGTGGAAAATATGGAAAAGATCATCCTAGATCATGCCAGTTTGGTACCCTTGTTTACTATTCTTTAGCCAGCTAGGCCATATCAAAATAGATTGCCCTACGGCAAAAGGAAACTCTGGAGGCGCCAGGTCTCAAGAGAATTCCACCGCTCCTCCTTCCCCTAAGGGCGCTACTTCAACTATCGAAAGCGGTCGCAACCAGTTGTATGCCTTGTCTAACCGCCAGGAGGATGAGGCTTCACCGGATGTAGTCACAGGTATGTTGAAAATATTTTCCCTTAATATATATGTGTTGCTTGACCCAGGGTCTACCTTATATTATGTGACCCCATATATGGCAGTTAGTTTTAGGTTTAAGCCTGAAGTTATTTTGGAACCTTTCTCTGTCTCCATTCCTGTTGGTGACTCTATTATGGCTAGGAGAGTGTACAAAAATAATGTAGTGTCTTTTTGTAATGATAGTACTATGGCAGACCTTATAGAGCTTGACATGATTGAATTTGATGCTATCTTGGGAATGGATTGGCTCTACTCGTGTTACACCTTTCTAGACTGTAAGACATGAAAAGTCACTTTCTCATTTCCAAATAAACCTATGATAGAGTGAGAGAAATATTCTTTAACAACTAAGGGGAAATTCATCTCTTATCTCAGAGCCCACAAACTTATATCTAAGGGTTGTTTGTATCATCTTATTTGGGTCAAGGATTCCAGTGTTGAGAGTCCTCTTCTCTAGTCTATCCCCGTTGTAAATGAATTCCCAAAAATCTTTCCTGATGATGTCCCAGGAATACCACCTAATAGGAAGATAGATTTTGGTATTGATCTATTGCCAGACACCAGTCCTATTTCTATTCCGCCATATAGAATGGCTCCTGCAGAATTGAAGGAGTTGAAATAATAGCTAACAAATCTTTTTGACAAATGATTTATCCGTCCTAGTGTATCTCCCTGAGGTGCACCTGTACTCTTTATGCATAAGAAAGATGGTTCCCTCTGTATGTGTATAGACTATCGTCAGTTAAATAAAGTCACTACAAAAAATAAATATCCCTTTCCTAGAATTGTCGATCTCTTTGATCAACTCCAGGGTGCTAGGTGTTTTTCAAAAATAGACCTTCGTTTGGGGTATCATCAGCTGAGAGTTAGGCATGCTGATATTCCCAAAACAGCTTTCCGAACCCGATATGGCCATTATGAATTCTTAGTCATGTCCTTAAGGTTGACTAGCACCTCTACAGCTTTCATGGACCTAATGAATAGCGTGTTCCATTAGTTTTTAGAACTGTTTTTCATAGTCTTCATTGATGACATTTTGATTTTTTCTAAGAGTGAGGAAGATCATGCCAATCACCTTCGAATTATTTATCGAACCCTCAAAGATCATAGATTGTATGCAAAATTTTCCAAGTGTGAATTATGTCTTAGAGCTATTACTTTTTTAGGGCATATTGTGTCTAGTGAGGGGATTAAGGTTGATCCCCAAAAGATTGAGGTAGTGAGAAAATGTCCCAAACCCACGACTCCAACCGATATCCGAAGCTTCTTGGGTTTGGCAAGGAATTACCGGCGGTTCGTAGAAAGTTTTTCTTTCATAGCAACTCCACTTACCAGGTTGACTCATAAAAAGGTAAAATTTGTGTGGTCTGACTCCTGTGATAATAGTTTCGAGAAGTTGAAAGACAAGTTGACTAATGCACCTATTTTGACCCTTTTTGAGGGTATCGAGGGTTTTGTGGTGTACTGTGATGCATCCCAAGTGGGACTTAGGTGTGTACTTATGCAGCATGGCAAGGTGGTAGCTTATGCATCTAGGCAGTTCAAGGTGCACGAGCGAAATTACCCTACCCATGACTTGGAGTTAGCGGTTGTGGTATTTACACATAAAATCTGGTGGCATTATCTTTATGGGGTACATGTTGATATATTTACTAACCACAAAAGTTTACAGTATGTTTTCTCAGAAAAAGAATGGAATCTCAGGCAGAGGCGTTGGAAGTGAAGGCAAAGCAGGCAGACAACCCCATCTTGATGCAGATCAAGAAAGATGTGGGTCAACAGAAAGTGATAGCTTTTGAAATTAGAGGTGATGGGATATTAAGATATCAGGGTAGGGTATGTATGCCAAATGTTTATGGATTGTGGGAAAGAATTCTTAAAGAGGCTCACACTTTGAGGTATATTTTTCACCAAAGCTCTACTAAAATTTATCATGACCTGAAGGCAATATATTGGTAGAATAATATGAAATGTGGTGTCAGTGATTTTGTTTCCAAGAGTTTGAATTGTCAAAGTAAAAGTGGACCATTTGAGGCCAGGTGGTACTTCCATAGAGATAGCCTTGCCTATGTGGAAGTGGGAGATAATCGATATGGATTTCATCAGGAGACTTTCGAGGCTCCAAAACCAATATGATTCCATTTGGGTAATTGTAGACCAGATGACCAAGTCAGCCCACTTTCTGCCTGTGAGGACTAATTATTCGGGAGATGATTATGCTAAGCTATACATTGAGGAAATAGTTCACTTGCATGCTGTACCAGAATCCATTATATCCGATCGAGGTACGAAATTCTCTTCACATTTTTGATGATCATATCAGAGGGGTTTAGGTACCCAAGTAAACCTGAGTACTATTTTCCACTCTCAGACCAATGGGCAAGATGAACGTACCATTTAGACCCTTGAGAAAATATTGAAAGCCTGTGTAATTGAACTCAAAGGTAGTTGGGTAGATCACTTACCATTGATAGAGTTCACCTATAATAATAGCAACTATGCCAGTATTAAAATGGCTTGTTTTGAAGAACTCTATTGAAGGAGATGTAGATCACTAATTAGGTGGTATGAAGTGGGTGAAACCCAATTATTTGGGCATGATCTTGTTCATCAGGTAATGGAGAAGGTGAAAATCATTAGAGAGTGGCTTAATACATCTCAGAGTCATCAGAAATCTTACGCCGATGTTAGGAGAAGAGAGTTGGAATTTGAGGTTGGTGATTGGGTGTTTCTCAAAGTCTTTCCTATAAAGGGAGTCATACATTTTGGGAAGAAGGGAAATCTTAGTCCTCGTTATATAGGTCCATACCATATTATGAGAAGGATAGGTAGGGTTGCCTATGAGTTGGATTTGCCCGCGATTTTGGGTTCTGTACATCCCGTGTTCCATGTGTTTATTTAGAAAAAGTGTATTGGGGACCTTTCCCTGGTGTTAGCTATAGAGGAAATCAATGTAAAGGACTCTTTGTCGTATGAAGAAGAACCCGTTGCTATTCTGGATTGCCAATTCTCGAAGTTTGGGAGAAAGGAAATAATTTTGGTTAAGGTGTTGTGGAAGAATCAAAAGGCTGAGGAAGATACTTGGGTGTCGGAGGATGATATGCGTGAAAGATATCCATATCTCTTTGATCCGGTGAATGACGATATGGAAGGTAAATCCTTTCCCTATTCTTGTTAACTTCTATTTAGTGAGATTAATCATGCCTATCTGTGTCCCACACCATCATTCGAGGATGAATGATCCCAAGAGGGGATAATGTAACACCTCAAAAAAAAAAATTCAGTGTTGTATCTGACCTAGTAGCATGCTTGAAAAACTTGCAACTTGAAATCTTTCTAAGTGTCAAAAATGACTTAGCCTCATTATTAGCTACTAAACTTTGGTGTATCTTAAATCGATCTTTCTGACCTCAAGACTTGGTTTTTAAAGTTGATTCATAATCAGGGATGAAAATAGGGTGTCTCGGAGAAGTTTTGGATTTTTCGAATGAGAAATAAAGTGTGTTTGGATGTCGAAAGCAGTGGATCGACGCGTTGTCAACGCGCCGTATTGATGAAACAGTGAACCGACATTATATCATCATGCTGCATTGAGGATCGCATCGATAAAGCAATAGCCCAACATGGTATCGACGCATCGCGTCGGGTAATGCGTCAGGTGCCCAGTTTGCATTTTTCTTTAAAATTTTAGGGTAAGAGGGGTATTTTAGTATATTTACCACATCTAAACTCAGTCATAACATGAAATTATTATGTGTTTAGGGAAAAATACATCAGAAACTACTTCTACTCACTTAAATCAAAACCCTAATCCTTTCCCCTAAGATCAAGAATTCATCCTTAAAAGTCAAGAGTTTCAAGAACTTAATCGAGATTCGGGTTCCACCCTTCCTTTTAAGTGAACTAAGGTACGTGGAACTACCCCAAACCCACTGGTCATGAATTTTACAATTCTTGAATTAGTTTTAAAGTATATATATATATATATATATATATATATACAAATGAATTTTGTTTCAAGATTGTTGATGATTGTGCATTAAGGATTTCATATTGTTATAAAGAAATTGTGAAGATTGTGATGCAGTGTTTTAAACTTGAATTATGCGCTTACGATCTTGTGATGATCGCATTAATAAATCAACAGGAGTATGAGACCTATGAATTCCTCTTTTCTACAAATTTTATCAAAGATACATATTGTGAATTGAATTTACAAACTGTTGAAATCTTGGGTTTGTTTATGAACTACTATGTACAAATTATTTTATCTTTTGAGATAATGAGTAGAGGTTCAACTTATTTTGTAAAAAATCATGTCTTTTTCCATAGGAATGGTTTAACCTGAAAGAAGAGATGATCATTGTAGATAAAAGCATGGTAGAGAAAAATTGTTGATTTTGAATGTTTTGAATGGTGAACTATCGTTTGATAATTGAATTGTTTTGGGTGGTCAATAAATAGCTTTGAAGTAAAATAAGGGCAGTAGAGATGTGTGACATGACTTGCAAGTCAGGGTATGACGATACCTCATTTTATGTGCCCAAAAATATTAAGAAAGAAAGAACTTTTTAGAGAAGTTGTGGTAAAAGAATATAAAATTGGTCTTAAGAGAGTTAGATAATTATCCGAAGAAGGAAAGAGTCAATCTACTCATTGACATAAACCATGATTTTCTAACATGGGTTTATAATACCCAAAAGGGAAATTATGCACTGGCGACGGACCAATGGCATTGTAGAGAGCAGAGACTCCAACCCTTGCGGCAAACTAGTCTTGGGGGCTTGGTCCCTGAGTCAAGAAAGGATTCCATATAGCCCGTGAAATAGGATAGTTGTAGGGTGTACCATCTAGCTCAGAAGTAAGATAAAGAGTAGAGTCATGATTTACGGAACGTGTTTTGAAAGTTTTAGATTTTGCCCATATGTTTTCAACTAATTCAAGATGATATGTGATTTATGAAATGCTCTCACCTATGTTGTTATAAAAGTTCATATTTTGTTTTTAGGTTGTTTTGCGTACCAGTACAATTTCATTAACCCTCTAATTTCAGGGTCTGAGGCCTAGTCTAGAGGTCCTGCTAAGTCATAGAGTTATCAGCCAGAGGTATGTAATTGGTGAGCCTTCTTTATTCCAGAAGTCATGTTTCTTTTCGAACTCTTGTTATTTACTTTAGTTTTTGGTCCCCTGGGGGCCTTGTCCGAGTTTCAGACTGTTTGTTAATTTCGTATGTAATAGAGATTTCACAGACAGAAAACATATATTGTCTAGATGTTGGTGGATTTCTTTTTGTTTTTATATTCTTGATTCAGGCAATGACCACGATTCCGTAATGATTTATATTTTCACATCTTTCTTTATTTTATGAGTATTCTGCATGATTACCAGATATAGAAGGGCACCCGGACCTCCATGGCTCGGGATGCCCATTATGGCCAGGGCCCAAGCTCAGGTCATGACAGGGGTGCAAAAAGGGGGGATGGGGATGGGGCTGAGGGAGTGAAGGAGGGAGAATGAAAAAAGTAATGGGAGGTTTGCGTAAATTTAAAAATTTATGGGTATTTGAAAATATGTATCATCACTAATTAAAAAAGTGTCCCTTCTACTACATTCTTAAGAGTTGTGTCCCATTTTTTTTATTTTCACTCTAAAAAAGTCCTTTTTAATTCACCCTCCCCCTTACATATATCCTATCTGATCAAGTTTTAAGAGGCCAAAACTGTTGTTACTAATTCTTTCAAAAACAAATCTTGTTTTTAAAAAAGCCAGGCGTTTGACAAGTTTTTTGGGGAGGATGAATTAAAAAGGACTTTTAATAGTGAAAATAAAGGAAATAGGACACAACTCTTAAAAATGTTTACAAAGAACACTTTTTAAATAAGTGATTGACATATTTTCACACCCCCACAAGTTTTTTTATTTACACAAACCTCCCACTACTTTATATATAATTATATATTAATCAATTAATTATGATAAAAGTGACCATATGTGGTGTCTTTTAATTATTTAGTTAATTAATTAATTAAATATTTTATAAAAAGCAACCACATGTGATTGTTTTTGTATATTTAATTATTTATTTATTTAATAAAAGAAATCATAGGTCATTTTAAAAATAAATAATTAATTAATTAAAAAAAGATCATATGTGTTTGCTTAGATAAAAAATTTCAAATTACTGACCAAATGTGGTTGATTTTTCTGGTTAATTTTTGAGAAACTGGCCACTTGTGATCAGTTTTTCTGGTAATTTTTTCAAAAACCAACCACATATGTTTGATTTTTGTGATAATTTTATAAAAAAACTACAGCAATATACTACATTTCCATATCAAAGCTTCTTACAGTACATACAGCCCACCAAAATCAAATTTAACATCCAATCAAACATCATCAAAATTCAAACATTAAAATCAAACTATTAACTCACACGTCAAAGTTTTAAAATGTGCAAAAAATAAATTACAAACCATCAAAACATATAAAAGAGCACTAAGCTACAACTCATCATCCTCATCCTCATCCTCTTTAGTATAATCCTTTGTAGGATCAACTTTTTTCTTACCTTTGTCATCCTTACCTACTATCTAAGTTATTTAAAGTTAAAAAATAGTTAGTCCTTACAAAATGAATATAAGAAAATGTCCTTTTTAGAATCTTATGGAAAAGGAAGATATATTGTAAAAATAACACACATTTATTTTCAAGTCATTAGCCCAAATTCCATGTAACTACCCTTAACCATTTTCAAGTCACTAATTCACATTTCAAGTAACTACACTTCACCATTCCAAAACACAAGTTCACATTTTAAGGTTACTACACTTAACCATTTTCAAGTAACTAATTCACATTTCAAGTAGCTACACGTAGCCATTTTCAAGTTCCTAATTCACATTTCAATTCACTATGTGCCTTAATGTAATGACTAGCTTTTTGATGAAATATGTGAAATGTATGTTTCTGTGTTATTTGATTGTTTTACCCCTCTCAGTAGTTGAATTATAATATTTTTAGGATGTGGGGTAATTGACATGATTTCCAATGCATTTTCGTACCATTTATATGATATTGTGATTTTTGGTTGCTTTGAGAGTCTTATTTTTGACATTTGTAGATATCTTTTGATTAGTACGATGGATTACTAAACGGACTGCTACAGGAAATTTGGAACATTGATTTTCAAGTGGTAGTACGTTTGGTGTGATTTTACGGCTTCTAAATCTTATTTTGACCCTCGATTTGGAAAATTATGATTTCAAGTTCCGGGGGTCAACTCTATGAAAATGATATTTTTTAAAAAATTCAAATTTGCTAACGCATCTGGAACATTGAATTTAGTATGGTTGCATAGTTTGTTTTCATATATCAGACTCCAAATAAATTTCGACACCCCGTTGAAGTTTGGGTTGGACTTTAAAAAAATCTGATTTTTTTTCCAGCTGGTGCATAAAAATCTGCACAATAAAAGCAGTTTTTGGCTCATTTTATCCATTCTTTCACCTTTCCTCTTGAGACTTAAACCTTAAAATAGTATGAGAGCTTAAAAGTGAAGTTTGTGGGAGCTTGGGAAGCCAGATCAACATCTATTATGGATTTAAGTTAAGAATTCACCCCTTTTCTTAGTAATTTTTTATTAATTTCTCAAAATTTCAAAAATCTTAGGGCTTGATTTTAAGCCCCAATTTCACTCCTTTTCACTTGAATAATATTTTTCTTAATTTTAGTTGATTTTGGAATTATTTTTGGTAAGTAAGGTTGTGGATTCGAAGTATAGCGGACCGATTTTGACATTCAAGGTAGGTTATGACTTAACTCTTTCATACTGGGTTGGGTAGTAAATGATGGTACAAAATACATGTTAAGGGTGAGAACTAATCATGAAAAATGGCTATCTATGTGTTTGTGCCCGTGTGGGGACCTATATGTGACGTAATTGTAGAAATTGATATATTATGTTACATGTGTGACCGTGTAGGTTCCTATGTGATATTGATAGCCTTGAATACATGTGAATAATTATATTGTGTTGTTGAAATACCTATTGTGGTAGCATTGGTGTATTATTATACATTCATACTTGTTGGCTTATGAAACATGTGGAAATTCATGGATCGTGGAATTAATGAGAGGATATTGGCTCACGTGATTGTGGAAATGTACTATTATTATTGGTTGTGGAAATACCTCATGTGGTTGATTGTGGAAATTAATGAGAGGATATTGACTCACGTGATTGTGGAAATGTACTATTATGATTGGTTGTGGAAATACCTCATGTGGTTGATTGTGAAAATTAATGAGAGGATATTGACTCACGTGATTGTGGAAATGTACTATTATGATTGGTTGTGGAAATACCTCATGTGGTTGATTGTGGAAATTAATGAGAGGATATTGGCTCACGTGATTGTGGAAATGTACTATTATGATTGGTTTTGGAAATACCTCATGTGGTTGATTGTGGAAATATACTCATTATTATGGTTCGTGAACATTGCACTATCATTCGCATGGCATAATATACATAATTTCATTTATTTGTTGTATGTTTTGTATATACTCGTTGTTGTTGCTTGCCATGCTTAATTTATTTCTCATGTGTTCTAAAAATACTTGGAATACTGGAAATAATAAAAATTATAGAAATATTGAGAATATCGGATCTTATAACCCTCCCCAAGTGATATGTCGGGGAGAAGATATTGATGTATGGATTATATATGGGTTGACAAATCCCTTATGTGTCCCATGTTGGGAGACTTGCCTCCATAGGTGTATACGAGAATTGTGCTACGATCTCATAGGTTTTGCGAAAAACTCGTGCACCATCATCATCATTATATATATTGTACTTACGTTATTGCTTTTATGTTGAGTTGTACTACCATATTGACTTGCCATCTATGCATTTATCTTATCTTCATTTATTTGTATTTGATGATCCTGTATCTACATATTCTCCCTTTGTAATGACCCTTTAGGCCATTTTTTATATTGTTCGCTCATTTTTTCTATTAGATCTTTTCCATAGCTGTCCTAAGTAATTTATGACTTGATGGAACTAATAGTTCAGTTACCAGTTAGTTCTTTTGGTGTTAGGACCAATTCCCCCTTTAGAAGTCTTCATTGGTTTTGAATGGCCGCAGAGCAAAATATTTAGTTAAACAACCTCAATGCAAATTTTAACTGTGCTAGTAGCTCTAAAATATTGGTTTTAGGCTATCAAGACCCTTGGTCCGGGTCTCAAGACACCCAAATTTATTTCGGCCAATTGGTTGAATAGTGAGAAAATTGGTAGACATAGGTGTCAATCCCACAATTGATCTAAAAGGACTTGGAGGAAAAATATGACTTCACCAATGCATCCGAAATGTCGAATTTAGTGGGATTACATTTTTTGTTTGTGAAAATTGGAGTCCAAATGAGTCCGAGAGGTCAAAAATAAGTTTTGACCTCGCGGACCTATTTAACCGCGACCAAGGTACTATAAATAGCCCCCTTGGTCGCAAAATTGGCTATTTTCACTCCCTTTTGAGCCACACAATCCCTAAAAGATAGTTTAACTTCAAATTGATTCTTAGGGGTGGTTAGAAGCTTGATTAAACTATATATTTGTGATTAACAAAGGATTTAAGGCATGAATCCTTCATTTTCAATCTTTAATTTCTTGATTATTGGACCGAAATCCCAAATTTCTTGAGGCCTTCATTTTAGCCCAGATATGCTTGGTTTGCACCTAATTCTTAAGAGTTATGATTCCCAAATATTAGTTGAATATTAGGTTGATCTCAAAAATGTGTTTTCCGTATGTGAGACCCACTTGGAGTTTTTGGTGTCATTTTTGGACCCAAAGCACAATGGTGCAATATGAGTATCGTTGTTCTCGTAATGATGTGTAGACATGTTCTTGATAGCTTGGCTACTTGAAGAAGCTTTTGAAAAGAGAAAGGTGAAAGTTTAGCGGATTGTTGAGCATTCGTCGGATTTGAGCTAGGCTAGGCTTACTCCTTGTTAGATTGAGCTATGTTTTGCTATAATTGTGATATCATTTTAGATTGGAATGGGTTTTAAGTATTGGTATGATGAAATGCAAGACTTGGGCTAGTTGGACCAATTAAGCTATGTGAATTTTAAAAGTTAGAAAGCTTGACTTATTTCCCATTATATTAGGTGGAATAAACTTCATTACTCATATTTAGCATGAGAATACCTTAGAATACTCAACCTTAGATATAACCCTCTAGTTTCTCATACTTACAGTAAATTTGCCTTAGTTGCTTATACTAGGGAAGGTTGTCTTGGTTCCATTAGACTTAGTGAAAGTGCTTGAGTGAGAACATCTACCTTAGGGTTTATGGTGGCTTGCTATACATCTAAGAGTTAGTTTATAATGTTTACTTCGTGATTCTATTTTGTGCTTGGAGTAATATAATCAATTTATGGATATCTGATTAATTGAGGGTAAAAGTTGTAACGTGAGGGTGGAAAAGACCATTTGAAATTTTTAACTTCTTTATGCCTTTGTATTAGGCTTGAATTAAAGGCCAATCATGGCGTAATGATTATCCAATCATTTGGCACTCACTATAGAATGTTAGTTTTAGTAATATGTTATATTATCTAATATTCCTTCTTCGTATCATTGCACACAATAACATTAGTTATTCTGTGCATTAATATTATAGAATAAATAATGATTTCCTTATGGTCTATTGTTGACTAATTTGATAGGCTAATTATTGGTTAACAATGATTAACTAGAAATATTATGTTATTGTGATTATCTATTGTATGGGCTAACGAATGTGCTATTAAATAATCCCTTGTTTATATTATTGCTTAAGCCATAAATAATGTTATTGACCACACGTTGAATAAGCTATAGACCATGTCATGCTTTAGCCACTGCCCATACTAATGATGAATTATCTTTAGGCCAATATTAGTCCAATGAATATGCTACTAAAGGGATATTATTTATGATATCATTTATGGTTATGCCCACGGACTAAATGACTAGATTATGAACTTGTAATGATAAATCCTTGAGAATGCTCGTGATTTAACCATTATTTAGGCTAGTGTTTGGGTCGTTAACTGTACTATTGCCCAAGTTATGATCATGCTTACTAGAGATAATAAATCATATTGGAAATCTTACTTATTGTCAATATTGGAGATAATGATGTTAATTGAAATACCTTGGCTTTTGACCCTTAGAAATTTCCTGAGTTTGGGCTTTCTAATCATCATACGACTCATGCTTACTTATCATATGATGTGGGTACAGTTTAGGGGTCTTGGTCATATGTTACAGTGTGGTTTGGTTGTTTTCTATCCAAGGTATGAGTGGACATCATAAGAGCCGTATATTGATGGTATGAGATAGGAGAGCCACTCGTATGGTAGGTTGCCTAAGGTATGGTTCTAGGATACTAATCATATGTTGTAGATATGAGTTGGTCCATGAGGTCATATGTTGTACAGGATTGGAGTCCAACTTTCAATCAAAGGTACGAGTTAGGTACCACTCGTATGTTGTGTGTATGAGTTATGGGGGCCAAGTCGTAGCCTCCTGTGCACATTTTTTAGATTTTAAGCTAAGGGTATTTTAGATATTTCCCACCCCAAACCCTTAAGACCCCACATCCTATAACACTAATTGGTCTATCATTACTCACTTTAGAATATCAAAACACTTTCAAAATCCTCTCTAAACTCTCTCTTGAAGATTGGGCTAGGGTTTTTTAAGGTGTTCCTCTAGAGGCTTAAAGACCAAAATCTCTTCGTGAATCTTCATGAATAAGGCATGTGACTCTTCCCTCATTTTTAGTTCATGAAATTCATGTGTTTAAAGTTTTGTTTATGAATCATTAATGGTGGTTTTGAAAACCAATGTTGAGGGTTTTGTTGCATATTGTTGAGTATTGTTTACTCTTGGTTTAAGTGGTATTTATACATGTTTTAATAATGGTTTCACACATGTGGGAGCTTGTAAATCTTGGTTTAACAATTGGATCATGGTTAACCCTAAATTTGATGGGTTTTACTTTGGTTTTGGTCTAGTAATGGTGTACCTTTCATGTTTTTGTGAAAATGTCTAAGTGAACAAACTAGTCACATATTGAATTGTGTTTGAACTAAGGCATTGGCATAAAGACTGTGAATTATTGGTAATTGGTTTTGTAAAGGCCTTGTTGGATATACATTGATTTGAATTGTAACCTTGGTGGTTTAATTGGTTAAATGGGTTTGTCCCAACACATTAAATTGAATTAATGTCTTTGTTAGACAATGGGTTCAAGTTCCAAATAAACAATTGACTAATAATGGTAATAAAATATGGTATACTTGCAAGTAGTGTTGGTATGACGATAGCAATGGTATGACTCGGTAAGTAATTGGTTTAATGGTTATGTATGTGTAATGAATGGTTTTAATTTGGTCTTTAAAATGGGATGTGTAGTCGTACGGTGAAAATAGAGTTTGAAAGACTAACACTGGAAACCACTCTAGCCGGTGGGGGTGTCTTTATGACCGAGTGATTTGAGTCCCCTGAATGAATATATGAATGGGAAGTTCTAGTCTACTATAATACATGTATTGGTGCTTAAGTCACCTTGATTATACCGGGAGGTTCGAATTCCCCATATAGGCATATACGGTTATTGATATTCTCTAGTTCGTGCGTCTACACGTATTGGGGCCCTTCCAGCTAGAGAGATGGGCTCATATAACCCGTAGTTATCTTGATATATGATGGTTATGCTACACAATTCAGGTTAATATTTTCAAAGTTCATGCTAATCTTGTTCACTATCCCGGCATGGTATATATATGTATATGTATACATCAATTATGTGCATTGGTTGATTTGTTTTGAATTGTTAGAATTATATTATCCTTATCCTTGAATTACAGGCTAGCGCTCTAATCTCTAAGCATCTTTAGACGTTGTATCCCCACGTGATGCAGGGACTGGTCATACTATCACACCTCCTACTCAGTGACTTGGATTATGGGACAACTTGCATTGACTTGAAGTGGTGAGCTACCCTACTTTGAAAGACTTTATTTCTTTCTTTGAGTTTTCTTATGTCTTATCTAGATTATACTTGGATAATGGTTTTGGCTATGTTTGGGGGCATGTCCCAACCGAATATTCTTGGATTGTTATAGAGTCTTTGTATGGAAGAACTATGGACTTTGGTACATTATGGATATAGTTTTGGTTATTATTCTGTGGTTGTTAGTTTAGTTTGGACGGTTGACTTGGTTGGGTTGGTATTGGTTATAGACCTATCCCAAAGTCATTTATATTCTAAATAATCTCTATCTTGTTATATGTTCGGAATTATTCTGACTAAGGGTATATGTTGGTTCACTGGGTTGGGTATCGGGGGGGATCTCCTATTCTTGTTGGACTTGAGATGCCTATTACAACAAGGCCCTAGTTTGGGTTGTGTCAAGTTGGTATCAAAGACTAGGTTCATGGTCAGTTGGGTATCCATAAAGCCATGTTAAGTAGAGTCTTTTTATAGGTGTTTAGCGTGCCACACTTATAAGATACAGTCTATGAGACATTTAGGAATGTTTCCCCTTGTTGTCTTAACTTTGACCTATAGAGTTTAAGGTCTTGGATTTCTCTAATTCCTGTCTATTCACTTTTTAGATCACGCCTCCAAGATGATCTGAAGCTCATGGGAAATCTTTTGTTCCACTTGGGAACACTGATGATGGGACAACTCTACTTAAGGGGTTCAGACCCGATCTAGGGGTCTAGTTCCTTATTTTCCTCCTGGAGTTCCACTGGCTCTCTCTAGTCCTTCTCAAACTCCTCGACTAAAGTGACAAATATTGAGTTTTATTAGTCTATTCACATGTTTCCACAGTTGGTAGCTACTCAGTCAAAGTGTGGTCTTCCTGTTACTCCATCTTTTGAGGCTACAAAGGTTGGCCAATTCATGAGGTTGAATCCTAATGAGTGGTGATTTTACCACTCATTTGCAGTCCTTATTTGTAGACCTTACCTTGTTTTGAATGAATAAGTGAGACATTATTGTGATTGAATACACTAATATCCAAATTTTGTAGGCATAAAGGTGATGAGATGAAAAGATATGGATTGAAACAACAAAAAGGAACAAAAAGAAGCAAAGAAGTGCAGTTAAAAACTTAGAGTAAAACATGGCCTCAGTTATTGCGATCGCGTGGAATTTCTGTAGTTGCTATACCGCGGTCGCGTTAAAGACACCGTGATCACGGCCTAGTGGGATTTCAGCCCAAGGGAAAAAAATGTAAATGCACGAAGCTATCCCAAATTTTCCGACTAAAGAAGACTAAAACCCTAATCCAAAGGCATCTTTACTCAACCCTACCTCCCATCCTTAGTCTAGGGTTTTTGTAATTTCTTATAGCTTAGAGATCAAATTTGTACTAATTTGAGCTAAGAAGATATTAGAGTAACTTCCAAGTGTAGATTTTTCTTTGTCTAATGAAGGTTCATTTGAGTCTAAAGTGTGTTTTGCCCTCTCTTTATTTTTCCGATGAATAACTTTAATAGATATCTTGGTTTATTTGTTTTGATTATTATTATTATTTTCTAGATCTACCTCTTGGGATTAAGTTTGAATAGGAAGAAATAGTGCATGGTTTGTGATAGATTTGTATGGTATTTAGTTTGTTGATAATGGGTTCTATTGTTGCTTGATTAAATAGGTAGGGATTTATGGGTTAAAGCCCCAAATGCCTAAATAGGTTTGATGGATGAAAGTCCAAATCTCTTGAAAGCCCTAGCCATCCTTGAAAGAGGGGTTTTGGGTGAACTTTAGCAACCCACATCATCCTTGAAAAAGGGATGTGGGAACCAAAGTAATAGTAGATAATTCATGGGTATGTCTTGCCAATTTTTCACTATCTTAGACATAAGCATGATTAGGAGGTTGACTATCCCTTGGGTTCCATCCTAGAAATAGGAGTGCCTAATTGAGGTATTGGGTGGATTTAATTGCACACTCGTTAGTTACTCGAAAGGGTCAATGAGTGACATCTTTGTGGCTTTGTTGAAAAACTAGCCTCAAGGACTTGAAACCTAGCCTACCATATCATCAACAACTAGAATTTGCATTGAATCATTACATACCCATGCATATCTTGCCCCGAGGATAGCATAGTCCAAATATTTGTTCCTAATTAATTACACTTTAATTATTCTTAGTCTCAAATTAGTCTTTTAGAAGCCTAAAAATTACTTTCATGTTTGAAAACATCAAAAAAAAACAAATCATTGTGTACTATAGGTTTGAATTTAGTTAGTAACTCTTGTTTTGAACCTACTAAATCGCCACTCACATTGTTTCTCGTGGATTCTACCCCAAATCTTGTTGGGTAAATATATTGATAATGACTGCCTTGCACTCAAATTTATGTGTAAGTTGAGCGTTATCAAATCCTCTGACCTTTACTAGTGTTAAGGTTAAAGAAGATCTTCAAGGTTTTCTAGATGAGATGGAAATGATTTTTCATGTTATACATGCCACTAATGTGAAGGGTGTAGAGTTTTCCACCTACGAGCTGAAGGATGTGGTATACTAATGGTACGATGTATGGAATTACGCAGGGGTCACGATGCTGAGTCATCTCCATGGGAGTATTTTTCTAATGCATTTTTAGATCACTTCTTTCCTCAAGAATTGAGGAAATCTAAGGTGAAAGAGTTTGTTAATTTGAGGTAAGTCAAGATGTTTGTCAAAGAGTATACCTTGAAGCTTCACCAGTTACCTCGTTATGCTCCAGATATGGTTTCTATCATGAAGGCTAGAATGAGAAAGTTTGCTTCTAAGTTGTCCATAGATTTGACATTAGAGAGTAAGGATGCCTTATTGATCAAGGACATGGACTTATCTAGGTTGGTTGTGTATTTGCAGTAGGTAGAAAGAGAGAAGAGGAAGCAAGCTGAGTTTAGTGAGACGTAGGGGAAAAAATTTAGGCCTTTTGAGCAAAGTGATAGAAATGGTGGTAGGTGGCTAAAAAGAAGTGGGAGAGTTCTAGTTCTTTCTCTATGGCTAGTGCTTCTTACCCAAAGTAGTTGGGTGATCATCAGTCTCAATAGAGTGCCCAATCTCAAGCTAGTGGGGCTCAGTCAGCTTCATCCCACCCTCCTAGTAAATTTTATGGGTGGTCTCACCGTGGGTTCTTTGAGAAAGGGAAGAACAGATGTTTTTATTATGGTCAGATTAGTCATATACAATATATCTATAATTTTATAATGGATTTTGGGGCTAACAAGGTTCTTATTTCCTCTTCATCTTTTCCTGCACCAAAGGGTGTTGCTTCTACAACTGTTTCTGCTCCTGGTACTAGCACTGGCCGAAATTGTTTTTATGCTCTTACATCTCATCAGGAATCTGAGGCATCTCCCGATATTGTTACTGGTATGTTAAAACTCTTCTCCTGTTATATGTATTGTTTACTTGATCTAAGGTCCACTCTTTCCTATGTGATCCCATTTGTAGATATGCATTTTGTTTTTGGCCCTGAGTTTATTTCAGACCTTTTTTTTATTTCTACCTCGGTAAGTGACTCTCTGATTGCTAGAAGAGTCTATAGGAGGTGTGTGGTATCTGTTAGTAGTTGAGAAACTCTTATGGATTTGATAGAGTTAGATATGGTTGACTTTGATGCCATATTAGGGATGAATTAGTTGCATTTGTGCTATATTTTTTTAAATTATCGAACTCGTAAGGTCATGTTTAAATTCCCTAATGAGTTAGTCATTATATAGGAAAGGGGTTCTTTAGTGCCTAAGGGAAGGTTCATCACATATCTTAGAGACCGAATGTTGATTTCCAAAGGATGTTTGTATCATTTGGTCTGGGTTAAAGATTGTAACTCTGAAGGTCCTTCTCTCGAATCTATTCCTGTGGTTAATGAATTTCCTGAGGTTTTCCTTAATGATCTTTTTGGTGTTCCTCCCGATAGGGAAATTGATTTTGGGGTTAATCTTGTTCCAAAAACTCATCCTATCTCTATCCCTCCTTATAGAATGGCTCTGGTTTAGTTGAAGAAGCCTAAGGAGCAATTAAAGAATCTCTGAGATAAAGTTTTTATCTATCCTAGTGTGTCTCCTTAGGGTATTCCTGTGTTGTTTGTGCATAAGAAAGATGGTTCCCTTCGGATATACATTGATTATTGTCAGCTGAATAAGGAAACTCTAAAGAATAAGTACCGTCTTCCTAGGATTGATGATTTATTTGACCAGCTTCAAGGTGTGAAGTGTTTCTTGAAGATTGATCTTAGGTCGTGTTATCATCATCTTAATATTAGGGAAGTAGATATCCCTAAGATTGCCTTTAGGACCCAATATAGTCATTATAAGTTCCTAGTTATGTTATTTGGGTTGACCAATGCTTTAATAATATTTATGGATTTTGTGAATAGGGTCTTCCAGCTATTTCTGGATTTGTTTATCATCATGTTCATTGATGATATTTTGGTGTACTCTAAGAGTGAGGTGGATCATGTTAATCACCTCCGTGTTGTGTTGTCGACCTTGAAGGATCAACATTTGTATGTCAAGTTCTCAAAGTGTGAGTTTTGGATGAAGGCTTTGACTTGGTCATGTTATATCTAATGAAGGGATCATGGTAGATCCATAAAAGTGCCTTGACCCATGGCTCCAATCGATATTAGGAGCTTTTTGGGTTTAGCCAGTTACTATAGGAGATTTGTGGGAAGTTTTTTAACTATAGATGCCCCATTAACTATATTGACCCAAAAGAAGATAAAGTTCTTGTGGTCCAATGCATGTGAGGGTAGTTTTGAGAAGTTGAAGGATAAGTTGATTTTAGCTCCAGTTTTGACCCTACCCGAGGGTAGTGATGGCTTCGTAGTGTATTGTGATACTTTTTGCGTTTTGCTTAGTTGTGTGTTGATACAGCATGGTAGGGTGGTGGTCTATGTTTCTAGGCAGTTGAAAGTTCATGAGAAGAACTACCCTACTTATGATTTAGAGTTGTTGGTGGTTGTATTTGCATTAAGGGTTTGGCATCACTATCTCTATGGGGTTCCTGTTTATATTTTTTTAATCATAAAAGCCTATAGTATGTGTTTACTCAGAAAAAGTTAAATCTCAAGCAATAAGGTTGCTTGAGTTGCTGAAGAACTACGATATGAGTCTCTAGTACCATCCAGGTAAAGCTAACGTAGTTGTTGATGCTCTTAGAAGGTTATGAAAGGAGATCCTAGCTCATGTGGATGAGGATAAGCGGGAATTAGTGAAGTACATTCACCGTGTGGCTAACCTTGGGGTTCGTCTCACGAATTCTAAGGACTTGCTATGTTTGTGCATCAAGTATTGCAATTTTCACTTGTTTTTTAGATAAAGAAAAAATGGATGTTGGATTTTGACTTGATGAAGATTAAGAGTAATGTGGGTCAGCAAAAGGTTGTTGACTTTGCGATAGGCGGTGATGGTATTTGAGGTACCAAGACAAGTTATGTGTCCCTGATGTCGTTAGATTGAGGGAAAGGATTTTAGCCAAAGATCATTGATTGCATTATGCTATTTATCCTGGTTCTAAGAAGATGTATTATGATCTTAAGGAATTATATTAGTGGAATAATATAAAATAAGATGTGGCTAAGTGCATGGTATGTCAACAAGTGAAAGCTAAGAACATGAGGCCCAAAGGTTTATACCAAGAATTGAGTTGCCCAAATAAAAGTAAGAGGTAATTAATATGGATTTCATTACCAGTCTACCTCGGTCTTGGAATCAGTGTGATTCGATTTGGGTTATTATGGATAGGATGACCAAGTCTACTTATTTTTTGTCTGTGAGGACTAATTATTTGGCTGAGGATTATGCCAAGTTGTCTCTTGTGAAGATCGTAAAATTGCATAGTGCTCCGGTTTCTATCATCTTGGATTGCTATACTCCGTTCTTATCTCACTTTTGGCGGTCATTTTAGAAAGGCTTAGAAACTAAGGTGTGCCTTAGTATCGCTTTCTACCTGCAGTCGGATGGACAAGTGGAGAGGACCATTCAGACATTGGAAGATATGTTTCGTGCTTGTGTGATTGACTATGGTGGTAGTTGGGTTTACTGTTTTTCTTTTATAGAGTTTATTTATAACAATAGTTATCACTCTAGAATCGGTATGGTTCTATTTGAGGCATTGTATGGTAGGAGATATCTTTCTCCTATTGGGTGGTATGAATTTGGTGAGGGTAAGTTGTTTGTCCTTGATCTGGTTAACTAAGCCTTAGAAAAGGTAAAAATAATTCGTGATACATTAAAAGCCACTTAAACTCGCCAAAAGTCCTATGTGAATATGAGGCGTAGGGAGTTGGAGTTTCAAGTTGGCGATTGGGTATTTTTAAAGGTGCCTCCCATGAAGGGAGTAATGAAGTTAGGTAAGAAGGGGAAGCTCAATCCTCAATATATTAGTCCGTACTTGGTTTTGCAAAGGGCTAATAATGTTGTGTATGAGTTAGAGTTGCCTTCTAGTTTGAGCTCCATTCATTTGGTTTTCCATGTCTCTATGTTGAGAAAGTATGTGGGTGATCCTTCTTCGGTTGTTCCTTTGGAAGGTTTGGTTATTTTGGATTCCTTGTCTTATGAGGTAGTCCCAATTGAGATCTTGGATCATCAAGTTTGTCGGTTGCGAATGAAGGATTTGGCTTTAGTAAAGGTTCTTTGGAGAAACCATATGGTTGAATAAGTTACTTGGGAGGCGGAAAAGGACATGAATTCCAAGTATCCCCACTTGTTCCCATTCCAAAAATTTGATCTTGAGGTATGCATTGTTCTTAATATCTTTGTTTTATGTCTTTGTTAGAGGAAATGTTGATTCCTTAATGTCCTTAGTTTCTAATATTGGTTTAAGGAAAGTTTGATGGGTAATATTGTGTTAAATCGTGCTTGTGCTTGCCTTTACCCATTATTTGAGGACAAATGATCCTAGTGGGGGGAATTGAAACACCTTGGCTTTTGACCCTTAGAAATTTCCTGAGTTTGGGCATTCTGATCATCACACGAATCATTCTTACTTGTCGTATAATGTGGGTATGGTTTAGGGGTCTTGGTCGTATGTTACTCAGTGTGGTTTAGTTGTTTTCTGTACTAGGTATGAGTGGACATCATAAGAGTCATACGTTGATGGTATGAGATAGCAGAGCCACTCATATGTTGCTCAATGTGTCAAGCCCTTGGTAGGTTTTCTAGGGTACGGTTCTAGAGTACTAATCGTTGTTATGGATACAAGTTGGTCTATGAGGTCATATATTAGACAGGATTGGAGTCTAACTTTCTGTCTAGGGTACGAGTGCTATGTACCACTTGTATGTTGTGTGTACGAGTTGGGGGACCAAGTCGTACCCTCCTGCTCAAATTTTCCAGCATTTAAGCTGAGGGTATTTTAGATATTTCCTACCCCAAACCCTTAAGACCCCACGTCCTATAACACTAATTGGTCTCTCATTACTCACTTTAGAAGATCAAAACACTTTCAAAATCCTCTCTAAACTATCTCTTGAAGATTGGACGAAGGTTTCATCAAGGTGTTTATCTAGAGGCTTAAAGACCAAAATCCATTCTTGAATCTTAGTGAATAAGGCATATGACTTTTCTCTCATTGGTAGTTCATGAAAATCACGTGTTTAAATCTTTGTCTATGAATCATTAATGGTATTTTTTAAACCAATGTTGAGGGTTTTGTTGCATATTGTTGAGTATTGTTTACTCTTGGTTTATGTGATGTTTATAAATGTTTTAATGATGGTTTTGCATATGTGGGTGCTTGGTATTTGTGGTTTAACAATTGGGTCATAGTTAACCCTAAACTTGATGGTTTTTACTTTGGTTTTCGTCTAGTAATGGTACGCCCTCAAAGTGTTTGTGAAAATATCTGAGAGAACAAATTAGTCACATGTTGAATTGAGTTTGAACTAAGGCGTTGTCATAAAGATTATGAATCACTGGGAATTGGTTTTGTAAAGTCTTTATTGGTTATACATTGATTTGAATTGTAACCTTGGTGGTTTAATTGGTTAAATGGGTTTGAGTCCTAGCACATTGAATTGAATTAATGTCTTTGTTAGACAATGGGTTCAAGTTCTAAGTGAACAATTGACTAATAATGGTAATGACATATGGTACACTTGCAAGTAGTGTTAGTATGACGATAACAACGATATACCTTGGTAAGTAATTAGTTTAATAGTTATGTATGTGTAATGAATGGTTTTAATTTAGGATTTAAAGCGAGATGTGTAGTCAGATCATAAAGGTGGAGTCTAAAGGACTAACACTGAAAACTGCACTAGTCGGCGTGGGTGTCTTTATGACTGGGTAGTTTGAGTCCTCCGAATGGATATATGAATAGGAGGTTTGAGTCCCCCATATATATATATTGGTGCTTAATTCACCTTGATTATGCTGGGAGGTTAGAGTCCCCTGTATAGGCATATACAGTTACGGATATTCTCTGGTTCGTATGGCTACACGTACTGGGTCCCTTCCAGCTAGGGGAAAGAGGCTTCCATATAGCCCGTGGGTGCCTTGATATATGAAGGTTATGCTACACAACCCAAGTTAATTTTTTCAAAGTCCATCCTAATCTTGTTCCCTATCCCGGTATGGTATATATATGTATATATGTGTATTGCATCGGTTATGTGCACTGGTTGATTGGTTTTGAACTTTTGGCATTAGATTATTCTTATCCTTAAGTTACATGCTAGCGCTCCAACAGCTAACTATCTTTGGACATTGTATCCCCACGCGATGTAGGGATTGGTCATACTATCACACCTCCTGCTAGTGACTTGGATTTGGGGATGGCTTGTGTTTACTTAAAGTGGTGAGCTTTCCTACTTCGAAAGGCTCCATTTCTTTCTTTGTGTTTTCTTATGTCTTATCTGTATTAGACTTCGATAATGGTTTTGTCTATGGTCGGGAGCATGGCCCAACCGGATATTCTTGGATTTTTTAGAGGCTTTGTATGGACAAACTGTTGACTTGGGTACGTTATGGCTATGGGTTTGGTTATTGTTCTGCAGTTGTTGGTTTAATTTGGATGGTTGACTTAGTTAGTTTAGTCTTGATTATAGACCTATCCCAAAGTCATTTATATTCTAAATGATCTCCATCTTGTTATATATTCAGAATTCTTTCGACTCAGGGTATATGTTGGTTGGTTGGGTTGAGTATCGCGGGGGTTCTCCGATCCTTGTTGGACTTGAGATGCCTATTACGATAAGGCCCTTGTTCGATCTGTGTCATTAATAGTGTTGGAAGACACGCTTATTAAGTATATGTAAAGATGTTCCATAGATTATATTTGAACTCATGTGATGCTTTTGCCTAGTAACCAAACTAGTGATTATGCTAAGAAGCCTTCTTGTTGCTAATATTATGAGTCATGCTACTAAGGGTTCTAAAAGGTATATTTATTGACCACATGAGAAGTTATGCTACTAACCATGCTAAACCCGTTAATGCTTTTTAGTATTCATGCTATATATATTCATAGAATTATGAATAAATTATCCTCGATGATGAATGATGAGATATAAAGGTATACTTCTCCTTACTTCTCTTTTACTTTTGCCCTCGTGGGTCTCGTTATTTACTTTAGCCCTCGTGGGGCTTGTACTTTACTTTGCCCTCGTGGGGCTTGTACTTTACTTACTCGTTATTTACTTTATTCCTTGTGGAGATTGTTCTTTATTGTTGATATATTCATGTGATAATGATGCTTGGCAAGGCCGGAGAATATTATGATGATTTGATAATACCTGGCAAGACTGAAGGATATGATGGTGATATGATGATACCCGGTGCGGCCGAATAATATTATAATGATATATTGATGCCCACTAAGGTCGGAAGATATGAGTATGATATTGATACCTGGTTTGAGTCCGGAGGATATGATTATCATATTGATACTCGATTCGACTCCGGAGGATATGATTATGATATTGATATCCAGTTCAAGTCCGAAGGATATGATTATGATATTGATACCCGATTTGAGTCCAGAGGATGTAATTTTGATATTGATACCCGATTCGAGTACATAGGATATGATAATGATATAATGATACCCGGAAAGGCCGGAGGATATGATTATTGATGTACCTATGTGTGCACCTACCGGTTAAATCTAGTTGGCCCTACGTATGGCAATTATATATTTATTTATGTTCTTGTGTGGTTGTCTATGATATTGATATTAGAGGTGTCGTTTATAGTCTTCTAATGAGTTGAGTTATAAAGTGGTATAGTTGTTGATTTAAGGATGGAAGATGCTTAGTGGTGGATATTACTTAAGTAGTTAATAGTGACTAGTGGATTTGTGAATCCTAGTGATAAAGAGGACTAATGGCATTGATGGTTATTAATAGGGATGATTATTTCATTATGGTGGTTAGAGATAATGGGTTTAGTGATGGTGATAATTAGTTGCTATTGATGACTAAGTAATGAATATTGGGTAATTGAAGAATATCGTCTAGTGGTGAATCTTGACTAGATGCTACTTTTGGCTAGTGAGTAATAATGGTTAGCCATTGATCATGAATAGTGGCTAAGTGATGAATAGTGGATGGGTAATAATTAGAGGTTATATGATGACTAGTAAGTAATTGATTTAGTAATAAGCATTGTCTAGCTAATAATGAGTGAATAGAGTATAATAATGAGATACGTGCCTATATAGTGGTATGGTTACGATTATAAGTATATTGGTATATGTTATTCAATTATGATTATTGGTCATGATTATGAATATTGGAAAATGGCCGTTTGATGGAAATTGTGGATAACTATGGATAATGAGAAAGTTGGTTATATATATATTGGTGATTTGATTCTTTACTTTATGCTCTCTTGGGTGTACTCTTCAGTGGTATGGGACAACGTGATGGATTCTTTACTTTATGCACTAGTTGATGTATGGGCGCCAACTTTTTACTAATGTTTGCTTGTGATTGCACTTGTGTTGCTTTATGATTTCAAATCATTTATTCCTTATGCTCGGCAACATTGGCATGTATTGATACATTATGTTATATTGTTATTTCCAATATTTCATACTTGTTATGTGCGGCGCTATTGGCATGTGTTGATGTAATATGTTATACTGCTATTCTGAATTGCTTACTTATTATATACAGTGATAATGGAGATGATTCAGATTCACTTCTGTACCTTGACTTAGTTATGATTATCTTGCACTTTATTGTTCTTATATCATGATTTAGCTCAATAGGCTGATGGCGCCTACTGAGTACCCATTGTTTTGGTACTCATACTACACTTTTGTACCTCTTTGGTGCAGATTTGAGTATTAGCTATTGTCGTTAATCATAGTTCGTTCAGTGATGGATTCTAGGAGATAGGGTGAACTCTTGGAGTTTGAGTCACCCGATTTCCTTTCATCTTTTGTATTCAGTCTTTAGTATACAAAATAGATGTATTAGCTATTCTAGACTTGAAGTTGTGTTAATACCATTAGTTGCTCTTGTACTAGCTCTACCAAGTTTACGGATTGGTATCTTGTATGACTGATTATTTAGCCTATGTTGGGCCTTCCTTACCTAATTAACCTATTGTGTTAGCTCCGGGTTATGGTATTGGCTTACCTACTGGTGGGAATTAGTAGGTGCCTTCATGACTTTTAAATCGGGTCATGACACCCTTGTTCTACTTGTATGTGATATAATGCATACTTGTGTTCTATCTTGGTGTGTTGTTGCATTATATGTTATATATTAGAACTATTAGTGCAAGCGGTGTGGGCTACCGTTGTGGGACATTTTCTGATTGTAGGTAACGTACCCTTAGAGTGTATTCTGTATGCTTTATTATCCACTTTTGCTCGTTCGGCCTATGATGCCTATTGAGTACAAGTTGACCGTACTCACTCCTACTTCACCCTTTTTGTGCAGCTTCAGCTTCGGGTGTGCCTCGGATTGATTAATTTCGGAAGCCTTCAGATTTCTCAAGGTAGTGGCTGGACATTCCTACATTTGGAGTTCACCTATATCTTTCTGTATTAGTTATGTATTTATTAGTATTTAGAGACAGAGATTGATTTTTGGTGTTTATTTTCTATGTATTCAACTCGTGGATTGTATTAGAAGTTCTTACACTATCGACACCTAGTTTTGAGAATGTATGGTATTTGGATACGTTCTTTCTTCATTGTTATAATTACTTATGTGGTTTAGCTTCATTCAAGAAGCTCTACCTTGGGGGTATTTCCATCTTTTCCCCTTTGTCTATCAGTTTGGGTGATAGGATTACTCATCAAGGTTCATTGCGACGAGTGTCATCATAACCATTGGATTTTGGGTTGTGAAACTTAACCATTTTTAAAATTCAAGTTCACATTTTCAAGTCACTAATCAATATTTCAAATAACTAGACTTAACTATTTTCAAGACACTAGTACACATTTCAACTGACTATACTTAACCATTTTGAAGTAACTAGTTCACATTTAAAGTCACTATACTTAAATCATTTTCAAAACATAAGTTCACATTTTCAAGTTACCACACTTAATCATTTTCAAAACACAAAGTTAACATTCTCAAGTCACTACACATACTATTTTCAAGTAACTAATTAACATTTCAAGTCACTACATTTAACCATTTTCAAATCATTAGTACACATTTCAAGTGACTATACACAGCTATTCTCAAGTCCCTAATTCATATTTCAAGTTCATATACTTAACCATTTTCAAAACACAAGTTCACATTCTCAAGTCACTAGCCATAACTATTTTCAAGTCACTATTTCACATTCCAAATGACTACACTAAACCATTTTCAAGTAACTAATTCACATATCAATTGACTACACTTAACCATTTTCAAGTCATTAATTCAAACTTCAAGTGATTAAACTTAACCATTTTCAAGTCACTAATTCACATTTCAAGTCACTATCCTTAACCATTTTTCAGGTCTTTTTTATTATTAAGAAATTAATTAAATAAATAAATAAATAAAAGCGCTTTTGTTAAAATTAAATAATCAATGGACACATGTGGTCGCTTCTAAAAAAAGCAACCATTGTTTTGTCGACCACAGCTTATGGTCAATTTTGTGCTCACAAAAATAGGAAAAGCGACCATACGTGGTCACTTTTTGTGGTCGCTTTTCTTTGTTTTTTCTAGTAGTGATAACTCAATTATCCAGAGAAATATCAGTAGGCCTAATCTATTAGATTTGATTGCTAAGTGCCTTTTTTCATGAGTTATGTGTTGATACATATCCATGAACTGAGGGATCGTATATTTGTTCGAGTTTGCACTGATGTAAATTCATTTTTCATGAGTTATGAACTGACAAATGTCTAGTGTTTTAATATCGTTGGAAAAATTAAACCAACAAAACTGAGGAAGGTATATTTGTTTTTGTATTTTTTTGTGGCTCAATTCGGTTCGGGCGAGTTATATTAGGATATGTTTTATGGGACATTTGACATTGATTTGGGTTTTTCTATTAAAGAAAGGGTACATATAAAAAATTTCTTAACAGCGAGGGAAAATTTGACCCCAAAAAATGACATCGAGAATAAATTTGACTCAAAAGTATGACAAAAGATATATTTAATCAGTTTTCAAAGTAGGGGGTAAATTTATCCCTAAAGTATGACAACAAGGGCAAATGAAGCCCCAAAGTATGATGGAGAGTATATTTAACCATATTTTCAAAGTATATGAAAAAATTCGACCCTTTTCCCTTTTTAAATTTAACTTCAAAATTGGCTTTGTTTCTTGAGAAAAGACATAAAGACACTACTGAAGTTGTCTCAAATTTTATAAAAGACACCTTATGGGGAAAATTTTCAAGCTAGGAAAAGTACGGGTATTACAAAAGGTCCATTCAAAGCAATGTCAATAATAACAAAATAAAAACAAAACGTCATAAACATCAAAGTAATTAAATATAATATGTCTCCACAATCTATCAAACCACATGTCATAAACTGAGACAGTAGGTACCGACCATCAAATGAATTATAACAATGCCCCACCCCCCACTAAAAATATTACATTATCCCCAATGCAAAAGTAAAAGAGAGTAGAGGAGGGTAGAGACTCCCTGCGGTGCACTAGGTGCTCGAATCCCTATCGGTGAATGATCTTACTGTCTCAATGGAGCCTCATCAGACTAGACTCCTCTCATAGAATCTTCTATGAAAGGTGACTCATCATCATTCCGAGTGCTAGAACTAGCGCCAACCATTCGTGCATGCTCCTCATCCTTAGATAACTGCATGGCGAGATCAACTTATCGAGCCTCAAGTAGCCCCTCTATAAGATCAACCTCGACCTCATCATCGATGTCCTCATGAGTTTCTCTGAAAAAATCATCAAATGGAAGCACTGGACCTGAAGTCTCCAGTGGAAAAGCAATCTCCGACTCATCAAGACCGAAGGAGGGCTGTCCGGAGTAAATCTCTACCCGTAATCTATCAAGGTCTCCCCTCATAGATGCCACCCCCTCACAATCTCCCCTCGCCTTAAGTGTGGTCACGCTCTGCTCTAACTTCACCACACGGGCATGAAAAGGTGCTATAGCAGCCTGAATAAATTAGGGAATATCCGCCACCAATCGGGTAAGAGTGGACTTGTTTTCCAAAGTCATGGAAACAACCTTGGCCAAGGTCACCGTAGAAGACCGTGTCGATTGTATGGACCGAGGTAGTGGTGCGGTGCTTGATGATCGAGGAGTATCAACAGAATCATGATGGTTCTCATCATCAAGTGTAGAATCTGGAGGACTCTCTACCCCTTTTGAGCTCGGGAATCCTTCTGCACCCGAGTCTACCAACACCAAAGCTTTCCTTTTTAAGCCCGTAGGATTATCCTCATCCATACAATGTGTGATGTCAATGAAACCGATGCTTATAACCCGATGATCAATATTAGAGAGTAGTGGGACTTTGAACTTAAGAAATGTATGGATATGAGTGCCGAAAATGGCAATAAAGTACCTGGTTGCTTTTCCCTAAACTTATTCATCTCCGCTATCAAGTCTCTCAGATTGATAGAAATTTCATCCATGATGTACCCTACAACAACGGCCTTATCAACCGCGACATCTTGGTCATTTCTTAAGGGAAGTAGACGGTTACACACAAATCTAATCCAATGTTTGGCTTAAACCGAAAGATCTCACCTCTTGATTTGACCCACACCATTAGCCTATGGAGAAAGACCCTTAGCAATCAGCCTAGAAAGCCATGAATAAATCTGACGTCTGCCAAATATCAACCTCTTGCAGTACACCACAAAATCTAAGTCACAAGCAAAATAGATATCGTTGATATCCGAGGCCGTGCAAGGGACTTCCACTCCTTGAACCAATACACTTTCGAGGCAAGGTTGTATGGAAATTAGCATTTTGTATTTTTGTTCATTATTCCTAACATCATAGGAAGCATCGAACTCCCGAACAATCGTCGGGAAATAGCATAATGGGTGAGAAGAGGGCGTCATATCTGTGAAAAGTTTCAAACCCTGTTTTTCAATTTTGGCATTGATTTTGGGGAAATGGGTGTCCACTCCCTTCATGCTATATATCTTCTCGAGATTGAACCCCCGAGTAGTAACCCACTCATCATATAACTCCTTCACACCTTCTACACCAAATCGAATTTGCTCCGCTTCCTTTCCTACCTCCCATGCAGATCATTGATAGCTTGGATATTTGGGACTTTTGGAGTATCTTTGAAGACCGGTGCTTTACCCCTTCCGAATGTAGCTTTTGCCTTGACTTTATCCGAGGCATTACCCCTTCTAGCTTCTCGTGGCAAGTTTTTCCTTGGAGACATACCTATGAGAAATAAACAAAACAAAACCAAAACAAAGGACAAAAGGTAAACATGTTTTTGGAATTTTGTAAGTTAAGAAATAAAAAAAAAGACAAGAAAAGAAAATAGGATGCAAGGTAACTCATCACTAGAGTCCATAGGTTTCATTTATTACAACACTTAATCATTTAGGCACGACATTGTCTCACATTCTTCACATTTGCCAAAACTAGCTCATAGGACATCCATAACGTCCAATAGAAACAAGAATGACCAATACCCTTAAGAATGATGTCATCCAATCTATCATAGGGCTAGGCAAGCATTCATGTTTCCCGGTTAGGCATAGTGACCAACAAGAGCCATAGATGCCATATTTCTCAACAATCTCCCTCCACCAATGACTACCAACTATTTCATTATTAGGTTCAATTGGACTCAAAACGATGCATAAAAAATAACCACACCATGCCCTAAGGAAAGTCACATTGGCCATTACAAGCATACAACACATTCCTCTCTTATTGTCATTTCATCTAACACATAGTGGGCATGCCAATCAAGAACTTGGAAAAAGAGAATAAGAACACAAGAGAACAAGATTATTTTACCAAATCATCTCTAAACATACTCAAGATGCTCATACTATCATACTTGAACCACACACCACACAAAACAAGCAAGAAAAGTTTAACGGACATTTTGTCAAACACACGCTAGTTTCATTTAAGAGAGTATCATGAGTTAAACTAGTGAAACAAGGAACCAATGACAATCTAATTATTCCAACAAGTATTAATCACCTCAATAAGCTTACAAAAACCAACTTTAGATGACCCACTATCATGAGGTAACAAGTATTGTGTCCATTCCTTAAGAGTGAAGTCATGAGAGAGCATACCTTTCTTGATTTAAGAGAAGGGAAAAATTGAAACACAAGTCCAAAGGAATGATCTCACTTCTTGGTAGCTTAATTTTTGTTAAAGAAAGAGAGAGAGAATGTGAAGTTTGAGAAGAATGGAGAAGTTTAAGTGTTAAAGACTATTTTTGGCTCATGTTTATGCGTTTAAAAATATTTTGGGCTGACTGGTTCGGGTCAGCCAAAGAAAACCAACCTATTTTTAAAACATCACTGGACTTTTTAAAAGACCTGTGCACCATCTGCATTCAACCCACGACTGGAATGCTTAAGCAGTCCCACCGCACCTTATGGCAGTAAGTGTCATCTTCCCTTGCATCCAACATGTGCCTGGACTGCTGCAGCAAGTGATCGCATGTCCAGGCATATTTTACCATCAAAAACTATCCCAGCTGCATTCCAAATGCGGCTGACCTGCGTCTGGACTGCTGCAGCATGTCCAGCGCAGGTCCAAACAGATTAGCTGCAGCTTCTCAGCCTAAGTCTGTGCTCCAAATACTCCTCACCTGCGGTTGACCTGCTCAACAGGTGCAGTGCAGGTTGTACCATCTTGGCACACAATTTTTCAATCAAAATTCTTGGTTCGGATCTCTCTTTCGAGCCTCCAAACCCACCTTCTCGCACTCCAATTTTTCTATATTACCTGCATCAATCAAAACTAAACTAAAATTAATATCAAAAACATTATAAACATCAAAAATATGTTTTGGGTTGCCTCCCAAGGAGCATCTTAGTTAAAGTCACGGTACGAAATCCTTTACTCAATCATTTTGAATCTTTGAGGTGAAACGACTCCACCTTAGTCGCTCTGAGTCCACCCATATGATAGTGCTTCAATCATTGCCCATTCACCACAAATCTCTTCTTCTCGTGATCTTCAAACTAATTAGCTCTGCTAGGATAAACATTTGAGATCACGAACGGGCCCGACAAATTCGACCTAAGATTTCCCACAAAGAGCTTCAATCTTGAATTGAAGAGGAGGACATCATCACCCATATAAAACTCTCGCTTTAAGATTTTGGCATCATGCCACCTCTTCATCTTCTCTTTGTACAACACAGAGCTCTCATATGCGTTGAGTCAGAACTCTTCCGACTCATTAAGTTGATTCACGCTCGATTTTGAAGCGTCCTTCCAATCCATATTCAACTTCTTTAAAACCCATAAATCCTTATGTTCTAACTCGACGGATAAGTGACAAGCCTTCCCAAACACCAATTGGTAAGGGGACATACCAATAGGAGTTTTATAGGCCGTTCTATATGCCCAAAGAGCATCATCGAGTTGTCTCGCCCAATTCGTATGGCCAACATTCACGGTTTTCTTCAGGATGGACTTGATTTCACGATTTGAAACTTCAACTTGGCCACTAGTTTGGGGATTATAAGGAGTAGCAACCTTATGCTTCACCCCATACTTATCAAGAAAAGCACCAAAGACCCGATTACAAAAATGAGAGCCGCCAGCACTAATAATTGCCTTTGGAGTCTCGAACCTTGAAAAGATATACTTCTTCAAGAAAAAAGTGACACTCTTGCCTTCGTTGTTCGGTAAAGAAATGGCTTCCACCCACTTTGAGACATAATCGAAGGCTACCAAGATATATTTATTACCATATGAGCTCACAAAGGTGCCCATGAAGTCGATCCCCCACACATCAAATAGTTCAACCTCGAGATTGGGCTTAAGAGGCATCTCATGCTTCCTTGAAACACCACCTTGCATTTGCCATTGAGGACATGTTTTGATCAACTCATAAGCATCTCTATAAAGGGTAAGCCAATAGTATCCACTTTGAAGAACCTTAGCGGCTGTTCGAATCCCACCATGATGACCACCTAATGGAGAGGAGTGACACGCCTCAAGAATATCTATCATTTCCACTTCCATAACACCGATGGATCACACCATCTGCACACTCCCTAAAAAGGAATGGTTCATCCCAAAAATATTTTTTCACATCAAATAGAAATCGGTTCTTTTGATAATGGTTTAGCTTGTCAGGAAGCACACTGCTCATAATATAGTTAGCATAATCAGCATACCAAGGTGTAATACTCCCCAAAAGTGACATAACTAGCTCATAAGGAAAGGTGTCATCAATATCAATCTCACCTAACCTCTCACGATTGGACTCAAGGTGGGAACGGTGGTCGGCTACTTAATTTTTGCACCTCTTTCGATCTTTCACTTCAAAATTGAACTCTTACAAGAGAAATATCCACCTAATCAATCAAGGTTTTGCCTCTTTATTTACCATGAGATATCGGAGAGTAGCGTGGTGCATGTGTAAAACCACTTTCATGCCTAAAAAATAGGCCCGAAACTTCTCAAAAGCATACACCACTCCTAACAACTCTTGATTCATAACGGTATAATTACGTTGAGCATCATTCAATATCTTGCTTGCATAATAAATTAGATGAAACAAATTCTCTTTCCTTTGGCCCAACACCATACCTAGAGCAACACCACTTGCATCACACATTAATTCAAATGGCGATGACCAATCCGGAGCTACTGTGATAGGAGCCAACACAAGAAGTTCCTTGAGACAACTGAAAGCTCTCACACAATTATTATTAAATTTAAATTTTGCCTCCTTTTTAAGAAGCTTGCACAACGGATGAGCGATCTTCGAAAAATCCTTAATGAAACATCAATAGAACCCAGCATGACCAAGAAAACTTCTAACAACCTTCACGGAGATCGGTGGAGGTAACTTAGCAATCACCTCAACTTTTTCATGATCTACTTGGATACCCTTTCCTGAAATTTTATGGCCTAAAACAATGCCTTCCTTTACCATGAAATGACATTTTCCCAAATTCGAAACAAGATTAGTCTCCACACACCGTTCAAGGACTTGACTTAAGTGAACGAGGTAAGAATCAAATAAATCCCCAACCACGGAGAAGTAATCTATGAAAACCTCCATTGTATCCTCTACCATGTTGGCAAAAAAGGACAACATGCACCGTTGGAACATGGCCGGCTTGTTGCATAACCCAAAGGGCATGCGCTTGAAAGCAAATGTGCCATAGGGACAAGTGAAAGTGGTCTTTTCTTGGTCTTTTGGGGCAATGCAAATTTGATTGTACCCCGAGTAACCATCAAGGAAGCAATACCAACCTCGACCGGCTAGTTTATCAAACATTTGATCCATGAATATCATGGGAAAGTGGTTTTTCTCGGTCCACGAGTTTAATTTTTGATAATCCATACACACTCTCCAACCCGTGACCAAGCGCGTAGGTATAAGATCATTATTCTCATTTGGGACCACTATCATACCGCCCATATTAGGAACACATTGAACTGGACTTAACCTCGTACTTTTTGAAATTGGGTAGACAACTCCAACATTAAGACACTTAATAATTTCTTTCTTGAGCACCTCTTGCGTTGGTTGATTTAGTCTTCTTTGGTCTTCCACACTAGGAACATGTTCAATATTTAGCTGGATTTTATAAGAACAAATTTTGGGAAAATGCCTATAATTTCTGTGATAATTCATCCGATAGCACGAATGAACTTTTTCATAATTGATTTGAAGACATCCACTTGATAAGGTTCAAGATCACCCGCTACAATAATTGGCAATGTATTATCTTCACCCAAGAAAACATATTGGGTATGGGATAGTAACAACTTAAGTTTGAGTTGAGGTGGTTCAATAATAGACGACTTGGCGGGTGGACTCTCATGGTTTTTCAAATCAAGATCCAATTTGATCGGGTTCTTGGTGTAGGATCCAAGACCCGTCAATGAAGCTACCACTTCATCATATTCTTCAACCACCTCACTTTCAAAGTTCCAAAATACACCTACACAGGGGTCATTCACAAGATCCATTTTGACGGTGTTAGCTATCTCATCATCAACCACATCAATCACTAAAATAACTTGCAAGTCCGTAGATTACTTCATGGTCTTACACACATTGAAGGATACTTCTTCATTGTTCACCCGAAGTTTTATCTCCCCATATTCCACATCCACTAAGGCCCTTCCGGTAGCTAAGAATGGTCTACCAAGAATAAGTGGGACCTCATGATCAACCTCACAATCGAGAATCACAAAATCGGCTGGAAATATAAACCAGTCAACTTTCACCAAAACATCATACAACATACCAACGGGCTTTTTGATTGAACGATCGGCCATTAGAAGCCTCATAGTGGTAGGCTTAGGAGCACCCAAGCCTAACTTTCGAAACACGGTGAATGGCATCAAATTAATACTTGCCCCAAGATCACACAACATTTTTTTTGAATTTGTAGACCCCGATAGTGCAAGGAATGGTAAATGCACCTGGGTCTTCTTTCTTCACCACCATTATGCTAGACATTATAGCACTATAATTATGGGTTACCTAAATATTTCAAAATCCATGACTCACTTCTTTGTAACTAAGCCCTTCATAAATTTAGCATACCCAGGCATTTCTTGTAAGGCTTCTAGCAAAGGAATATGCACCGATAAATTGCTAAACTTCGCAAGAAACTTCTTGAACTTGGTATCATCATCCTTCTTCTTGAGTCTCTGTGGAAATAGGGGAGGAATTTTGATTTTGGCAATGGAACAATTGGAGTTTGATCCACTTTGGAATATCATCATCAATCACCTTCAAAGTTTTCTCACTTTCAATATTTTCTTCAACTACCGTTGGTTGTTCAACACTTGTCTCATTAAGCTTTGGATCATTATCAATTGATTCTTCTAGACGCCTTCTCTTTGCATTGGATTGTTCTTTATTTTCATTTTCATTGGGGCCTTCATCAAGATCAACAACATTTTAAACCAAGAGTCTGACCACTCGTAATGGCAATAGCCATGCTGAGCATCATTTTTAGGATTGATAACCGTGTCACTAGGTAATCCACCCTTTCGTCTTGCATTAAGTTGTGCTGATATTTGGCCCAATAGAGTTTCAAGTTGCTTGATAGAGGCCGAGTGTGATATCACCGTTTGACTTAGTTGTAAGAAGTCACCATTTATTTCTCTCACCATCTTATCGGTCCCCTCAACACTCATTAGAATTCGATCAAGGGTGTCTTCAATCTTGAGATTATCCAAGTCAATAAAACTTGACTCTTTACCCTTTGCTCGATCATGTAGAGGTACATACCAATCATAATCTCTCTCCTTATCTCTCCAATCTCGATATCTATTATGATCTAATTCCTTCCAACCTTGATTCTTACCTTGCCTTTGAAAGGTAGGGTGGGAACCCCGATTGGTTTGATTAGAACCAAATTTCTTCATCAAGGGACTTTGTTTGCTCATCATCATAAGTTTTAGCACTCTTAGAAGCAACGGCGTTAACCGCCTTAGGAGGAGCTCCCATCACATGCTTGGTGAGAAGATCTAGTTGCGTCATCACTTTAGCCATATTTGCATCCCTTTTTTCATTCTTTTTCTTTTGATCTTGACTTATAAAACATATGGAGAGAGCCCCTGTGGCCACCTCAGTATCTCTTGTGTGCCACCCTCTACTTTGCTTGTCCACTTGATCTAATAAGGTTGATGCAATAACATATGATAATCTAACAAGGGAACCCCCGTCCGCATTGTCGACTACCATCTTGTTCAATTTATCCAATGCCCTATAGAAAATTTGAAGGAGCATTTTATCCGAAACCTCATAATTTGGACATTGCATTAACTTCTTGTTGAATTGTTGCCAAGCCTCGTATAATGGTTCTCCATTAAGTTGGCGAAAGATGATGATTTTGTCTCTTAGTTGCAACATCCGAGAAGGAGGAAAGTATCTTTCCAAGAATACCTCCATGAGCGCAACCTATGAAGTGATAGACCCCGCGGGAAAAGACCACAACCATAAGACGGCTTCTCCTGTTAAAGAGAATGGGAAAAGAAGCAATCGGATTGACTCTTGAGATATGTAGGTCATGTCAAATGGAAAACACACCTCAATAAAATTCGTCAAGTGTAGATTAGCATCCTCATGTGCTTGACCTCCAACAAACCCTTTTATTTAAAGCAAGTGAATCATCACGCTAGTAACATGAAATACTCTATTTCCTTCCATCGTGGAATACGAATAGCACTAGCTTGACCTGCATCACTGAGGTGATCCTCATCCTCATGATACCCATCAATCGACCCGGTATAACTACCGTGTTGACTCATAGTATCGTGTATACTATTATGCACACCTGAGAACGAATAAACACACCAAACAATGTAAAATAAAACACTACGACTAACCCAAAGTAACTAAAAATACTACAATGCAACAGCGCCATTTTTGATAACTCTCAAATTACACTCTTGAACGGGTGTAAGCGATCGTTGTCAATATAATAACCCAACTTAGGTTGGAGTCAAATCCACAAGGAGTGAAAGCATGGAATTCAAAACTCAAGAGTATTGATAGTCTACTAAGAGATGACCCATAGTGTGAATAAAGCAAGAATAAATGTAAAATGGGGGATTTAGTTTGAATGTGTTTATGAATGAAAACTACTTCAATTTTAGTGCACTAGCTTGACGTTGAAGAATGCTAAGAGTGAATTCAATTGAGAATAAGCCTTGGGGTTATGCAGTTATAGGTATGGGATCATGTATGGGTATTTGGCCATTTATTCAACTTTTAGCTAAAAGTCATGCGTAGGCTAGATGTCAATGTATTGGTGTCAATCTTTCAATTATAACACCAAATTTCATAAATGAGTTCTTTTGAACACCTCACAAACGTGACAATTTCCCACATCTATTGCCTCAATTGACATCCTTATGTCTAAGAGATATCATTATATGAAATGAATCAAGTTATTGGTTGCATTTATTCCTCACCCATATCCTCTCTTTCAAGAATGACATGGGTTCTAGGGTGATTGGAGTTTGCAACCCTCAACTCTTAATTAATTCATGAAACAAATGCAACACCCATTACAACTAACTAATTAGAAAAATAATTAGCTAAAACTCATGCACTACCACTATCTAAGCAAGCATAACCCCAATATTGAAACTTAGCTACTCATAGATAAAAAGGATAAGAATATACCAAAGTTATCATTAACCTCATCCATGAGAGATAGAGACAATGTAATTCCACACTTGGGGTTTCAATAATTCTTCAAAGAAAAATCACTACCACGTATTTTTCATTCAAGCTTAGTATAAAATTCTCAAAAGATGAAAAGATAAGTGCTAAAAGAGAAGAGAGAAGCTAAGAGCTAAAAGGGAGGCTATCTTCAAAAGATGAAAACTAGGTCTTGAAAAAAGAGCTAAACCCTCCTTTTAAACTCCACTCTACATTTGATGGAAATTACAAAATTGCCACCTTATTTTGATCTGCTTGATCGGATCCAAAGCGGATGAAGATCAGACAGAGAGCAAATGGCTAGCATCTCCAAAGCAGATGTGAAGTGGATGCGAAGTGGATGACTCATTTCCTTCACATTTGGCCTCTTGATGACTTGAATGACTTGCCCAATCTTCTTTTTTTACTTTTATCTACATAAATGAGCATTACGTATGAGAGTAAAATTAAATGAATGGAAAAGCATGATAATTTAGGCTTAAAAGGTGCTAGCTAGCCGTCAAATTGACGACTTATCTGTATCCTTTGCCTCTTTTTTTTCCAGTCATGCCCTTACTTAATATTATATAATTTCATTTTAGCCTTCACCTTATATTATGTAACTCCACCTCTTACCCCACAAGTCTCACTCCACCCCTTCACCCTTCCCCTCTCCCCCTCTCTCCTCCCCCCTCCCCCCTCCCCTCCTCCCCAATTTTTTTTAAAAATATTTCAAACTTTTGCTTATCCCACCTCCTGCCTTAACCTAACCCCACCCCCGACAAACCCCTACCTTGATTTATTTTTAAAATTTGTTTTTTTCAAAAATTCAAAAATATTTTCTTACCCTTCCCCCCCCCCCAAGCCCCCAACCTACTAGTCCCCCCCTCTTCCACCAATTAGCTTTTTATTTTTAAAATTTATGTTTTAAAACTTTTAAGAAAAAATTCTTACATCACCCCCCCCCCACCAACTCCCCCCTCCCTCCCCCAAACAAAAAAATTATTTTTTTAAAAAAAATTATAACTTTTTTCTTACCTCAGTCCCTATACCAACCTCTTACTCCACTACCCCACCCCCCAAATATTTTTTTAAAGAAATTTAAATTTTTTCTTGCCCCGCCACCTTTGTCATATTTGTTTTTAATATTTTGTGTTAGATATATAGAAATGATTTTAGAAAATATTTTTCTACTTGCATAACGAATACAAGAAAATAAGTAAGAAATAATTTAATTTTCTAGAAAATATTTTTTGAATTCAATACCGAACATACCCGTAGCATACACAAAAGATGCGTTTAGACTTTGTACTTGTCATTGATGTCACGTCTCAAAACACCAAAAAGAAATAAAATTTATTACTATAAAAAATGAATATGGTTATATTTATTTTGATCTATTCTTTTATTTCATGAATTTAACAACTTAATATATCTACATGATATAATTTATGACAAATTAGTAGGAAAAAAATTATTTTATTAACAATTATTGATAAATTTAATATTTATACTAATTAAGTATTTTAGTAAACTTACTAGTTATGATATAATACCATACTGTCAAACCAAATAATAAACCTATTATTAAACAACAATGAACGATTTAGTCTATCCAAACATGGTATTGTACTATACTGTACAGTAATATAGTACCATACATTATTAAACCATGGAAAACCACTATCCAAAAAGAGTGTTAAATGGAAAAAATGAGCTAAAAGGGATACGGTCATGACCCAGGCTAACGGACTGTGCGGGTACCACGCTATTACAAGTAGCTAGGAGAACCCTTTATTACCCAACTAAAAATATGTGGAAGACTTTTATTTTTAAGGAAATATAAAGTAAATTAAATACTAATAAATAAACTTTTTCAAAAACTTCTTACAAATGTTCTTCACTATCCCAAGACTTGCCCAGACATGTACAAGAGTTATCTATAACAGCATAGACTGACAATGAAATAAATAATACAAGGACTCTAACATCTGCCAGGAAGAAAGTGCAGAAGTTATTGCAAACTAACCTGCATTCAGTCTACCCCCCAATAAGGAATGTAGAAGAGTAGGGTCAGTACAACCACATGCACTGATAGGCATCATCGGCCGACCGTGTCAGTTCATATAATCATAAAATAGAATTAAGAAAAATAAATCATGATATTTTGAATGAAATATAATTCAACCAAGGCTGTAATAACATTATTACTTAACCTATATAATTTACATCATCCAATTACACTTCAAACTCCATTGGTATTATATTCACTACTAACATACTCTAGCGTCATTAATTCACACAATCAACCACAATCCAACGCTAATACATCACTATTCCTATTTATTCACCTTATCTTTTTCATTATACATATTCATAGGAACAAATCCGTAATCAAAGACAACCCACACTAATCTCTATCTAACAACCAAATGCTCTCATATAATATTAAAGAATGATAACTAGCTATTCTGGTAAGCTACGATTAAAACACGTATAAATGAAGCAAGTCAACCAACATATAAGTATGTATAAAGTTTCACTTCTTCAAATACATATCACACAATCAAATACCCAATGAATGAATAATACAACAATAATAGATCAAACAGTGGTCACAAACAAGCCACATAACCATCAAGAGTATCAACCATACTATCAACATCCACAGACTCAACACAAATATATACACACATAATATGGGACTTATTTTTTCCTAAATAGTCATGACCTGCAGCGAACAATCTATGTTCATGTACCGTACCGGCGTGGTACCCGATCTATTATATACATATCTGTACCAGTGTGGTACCCGATCCAACATACGCATATTTGTACCGGTGTGGTACCCTATCCAACATATATATATATCCAACCGGCGTGGTACCCTCTCCATCATATACATATCTATAACGACCCAAGACCACCCCCTAGTTGTTACACAATGCTCATGATCTCGAAGGACCACAAGCTAACCTTCTACTAATATTTGTACCTGAGCTCTGCATAATATAATATAATAAATATGGAAAACTAGCAGAAAACTTGCCATAAGGTTCAAAACATATAAAATACTTAAAACTAAAAACTGAATACTGATACATCTGTCCGAAAAGCCTCTAGACTGTCTGAACTGTGGAGTTGATGGGACATGTCCCCAACTAACTCTGTCTACTGAAAATAAACTAAATCTAATGCTATAATAAAATAAGGATCATTCTCAAATGAAGAGGACTCACTGCTATGTCTACTACTGCTGACTGAGACTGAGCTGCTAAGGGTACTCTGGATCTCCTGCCTCTGAACCTATGGTATAAAGTAAAACACCATAGCATAAATACATCAGTACGTGGGAATGTACTGAGTATGCAAGATAAGGTAAGGATAAATGCAAGGGCTTATGCATGAACAAGTACTTAACTGAATAATCTTGAGAGTACTGAATGAGGACATATGTATGAATGCACAAACCATAACTGAAATTATCGTGACTTTGAATACTGAAACTCGGGTACTGCTTTACTGACACCTAAATTCACTACTAATACTGAGATACTAAACAACTGAAACTTCTAATATTGATAACTGAGTACTGAAGTTGAGATCAGTCCTATCTAAAGAGTGATCTCGGAAACTGATAATACTAAAGTTGATTAACTGAATCTACTCATATCAATAACTGAGTTCTGAGCTTGCTATAATTGACTGACTAAATCTGCGATCAAACCTCTCTAACGGATGATCCCTGAATCTGCTATCAATGATAAGAAATGATTATGTTTAAGATCAGACCAATCTAGCGGAAAATCTCTAAATTAGATAATAAGAATAATCAACTGAACCTGAGACTGAGATCAGTCCTATCTAACGGGTGATCTCTGGATCTATTAGTACTGATACTGATTAACTTTATGAGAGACCAAGCCTATCTTGCGGGTGGTCCATGAATCTATAGAACTATCTGAGTTTCGTACTGAGATAGGTCACTGTATCTGGTAGTCTTGATTTCTGAGTTCTACTCTGAAGATTGATACTGAAACTACAACTGTGGTAGTTCTCACTTAACCGACATGCCTCAAATCTGAACTGGTGGGATCCAACTTGTAATCCCAGCTGGAAAGGTGTCAATACTGTGCCACCGGTCAAGACCTCTACTCTGGTCAAGCCTCTCTGATGGGTGACCCCGAATAGGAAGTCAAGCCTAAGGCAGTATAATAGTCAAGCCTTTATCTAACGGGTGACTCCTGGTCCTGCGCTAGCTACGCAGTTTAGGAGTTCAGGGATTGCTGCTAACAACTCTACCTCTCTAACAAGAAAGTCGTCATCCCTGCACTCGCTGGGTGCTTTCTCCTACTCTCAACTGAAAGACTCTGGACTTATTCTTAACTGAATTTAAACTGAGCTAAATCTATTACTGATTATATTTCTCAAACAATCTAACTGGGTTAAGCTGAGTTTACTTAGTTTTGTTATCTGACGGAATACTACTGAATCTCATTATCTGACTGTATAAGTTCTGAATAGATTACTTGAATGCTATTAAGGTCTGAACCGAACACTTAAATACTACTAGATCTGAGGTGAGTACTTAAATGAGGCTAGAATGCTAATGATACTGAGGTTACTTAAGTTCTGTAACTGTCTGGGAGTACTGAGTTCTATAACTCACTGAGTTCTGAGAATCGTGGCTTGATTGAGATTAATGTGAAAACTGACACAGGATCTAGACTTTAGCTAATTTGTCTGGTATAAATAACCCCAGGACTCGATAACATAAAAGTAAAACACAACCATTCTTGAATAATCATGATCATGGACATTCATTCACCATCACAATCACTAAAGCATCTCTTCAAGCATTTAAAAATCATAAACATGTGATAATATAGGAAGACATGCTATTGGATCATACTTCATTCAACAAGGTCTTGCATCAAACACTTAGCATGCATTAAAGAACACATAATTGGGGAATTTCATGCTATCATGTTACAATTCATTCACTAAGGCTTTTCAATAAACTTGGCATGCATGAGCTTGCACATAATTGGAGATTTTTATTCAACATGCTATAACGTCTTTAATTTCTTCACATAAGCACTTTATCAAACATATGGGGAGCATGCTTTGTTTATTCAACAATTTCTACACTTAATTGACATGAACACATCACTTAACAAGCAACTTGAAGAGGGTTTATCATGAACATCACATACTAGGGCCAAATCTTGAAAACCCTATAATCAAAACATGAATTAAGACTCAATAATAGCATGAACTTCAATTTTAACTCATATGAATCATGAAAACTCATAAACATAAGATCTTTGAAATTTAGAAAAGGATTCTTGAGCTTCTTAGATGAAAGGGTCCAAGAATTAACATTTGCATACCTTAGGAAACTCTTTCTTGAAGGCCCTTGGAGAGATTCTTGATTTTTCTTAAAGAAGGGTTTTGATCTTGTTCTTGGGTTTTTGATCTTGAAAGAAACTTTAATTTGATGTTATGGATGAGAAATGAAGCCCTCAGCTTTGTTCAAGATATATAAGTATAAAAAGGGTGGGAAAAGACCAAAAAATCCTTTTTAAAAATGACTTAAAAATACTGAATGGGATTTGCGATGGTCGGAGTGACAGTCTTTCACTAGTCTGATGGCCCATCGGATCGTCCGTCGCACGTTGGTCAGAAAAAGGCCACACTGACTCAGTAGCGACGGTCTTAGCGATGGTCTGTCGCTAGCTTGACGGTTCATCGTTTTGGCCGTCGCACTTGGGCCAGAAAAGAGAGTCACTGCCTTGGTTACGATGGTCCATTGCAAGCTTGACGGTCCGTCAACCTATCCATCGCATCTGGGCAGTTCCGACAGCTCTTAGTAAAATGGCCATAACTTCCTCATCCGATGTCGGATTTTGAGGAAATTGGTATCGATGGAAAGCTTATTCAATTATCTACATGAAAAAAAATCGATATTAGGAAAATTCTAAATGGTTTAACATATTTCTCACTTGAGAAGTCACTTCTTAATCTTTTAGGGCCGGATTTACGCTTCACTTGACACGCTCTAAGGCTCATACTACGAGAGAATTTTACGGGGTCTTACAATATCTATATCGGTGTGGTACCCGATCCATCATATACATATGCGTACTAGTATGGTACCCGATCTAACATATACATATTCGTACAAGCGTGGTAACCGATCCATTATATACATATCCGTACCAGTGTGGTACCCGATCCAACATATACATATCTGTACCGGCACGGTACCCGATCCAACATAAACAAGTAATATCAATATCAAATTTACACTTCCTCACAACATACAACACGATGTTCCAAGTTTATAAGTACACTTAAAGTCATGAGACAATTCCATCAAGCAAATTTCAAGAATCATTTATACACGCATCAACAATCCAAACATCACCAAGTCATTCATGGCATTATTACAACGAGTTATCATTATTAAACAAGCCTCTCATAGACACATTTCAATAAATCATCATTATCACCAATTTAGCCTCTCATGGGCATTCAATAGATAAAGTGTTTTTATCAATACTAAAATAAAAATATCATAAAATAAATCACAATTTAACACTTAAGCATGCAAGTCACTATTGGAGTATTACTTACTCACTAATTATTAAAATGTCACTACCTCTTTCCATATAATACAATCATCACACTAATTTAAGTCATCTATCCTTTAGATATTACTATGCTCATTAGTACTTAATCCTAGCATGGTTCTCCTCACCATATTATTGTCCAACACGTACAACTTAATATCATTATAACTCAACTAGGTTCATCACCAGAACAACTAAGAAATATCATGTCCACATCCTTCATTTACAACAATCTCATTGCAGCACATAGCACATAATATCACAAATATCATATAATTAATCAATAATATAGTTTTTGGGATTAAAGTTAAGTTCTCGTGTCTTTATCCACCTCAACTCCATGCCTGCAGGCCTAGACATTCTTTCTCCCATCAATTCTAAATTATGAAAGTATAATATAACAGAATCTTCTACTCATTAAACCTAGCCTACCTGTATGCCAAACTTTTGGAAGAAGCAAGTTGCAATAAGAATGCTCTTTCCTTTCTTTCATGCCTTAGAACAATCAATCATCTAAGAATCAAGCAAGTATAAGAGTAATTAAATAATTACTCTTCAAACAAATATCGTGGAGATTCAAACCACTAATTCTTTCCTTAATTCAAGGTCTATATCATTTCCCAATTCAATTAACCATTAATTAGCTCTTTCAAAATTAACTCATCTCCATTAATGGAGTTTTTATGTTAAAGGTCTCATCTTTACGGAATTCAAGGTTCCTAATCATCAAAATTCATTATCTAGTTTATGAAATTCATGTTAGAAATCTTTAATTTATAGTTTAGAATCATCTTTAGGTCATATTAAAAACACCCATGAGTATTCCCACAAAAAATTTCACCATTAAAGGTCTTTTTAAGGATTTCAAGATGTTAAAGAATTAAAAGACGAAGAAAACAATGGAAAAACTTACCTCAATGAAGGAATTTCACCTTAAGATTTGGAAAATCATCTCTCCAGGGTTGAGGAATGAAATTTGGGGGTTTTAGACCTAAAATACAGCTGAAGTTGATTTAAATATCATCAGAATTTTCGATACAGCAAAATCTCATTTTTGCCCGGACAGTGCTTAGTAAAACAGTCATAACTTTTTACTCTGAATTCAGACTGAGAAACGGTTTGTTGTATTGGAAAGAGGACTCATAGATATTTGATTTGGTAGGTATAGAGACCCCAAAATCCTTATATTTAATGAGATATAATCATTTGAAGTTAACCCCAATAGAAACTCATATCGAAACTGTATAGGAAAGAAAGTTTTATACTTAACTTTGTATTAGGGATATTGTACGACCTTAATTCATACCTAAAGAAATTTCATATAAAGAATTTATATTATCACTCATGAATAATTAAATTCATCGGGCTTGAGTCTATCTAGACACATCCGAAGGCTAAAATCTTCGCTGAAAAATTTAATGTGACCTAATAAATAAAATATTGGCTATTTTGGACACAAGTTAATATTGAGGAATGAATTTTCATGAATTTATTATGAATAATTTAGTAACGATAAAATGGGTCGTTACAGATACTTGAGAGTTGAATGAATTAAAAGGGACACATATCTAGTCAAAGTCAACTAAGTGAATTTAGGTTCTAATTATAATTTGTAAAACATTGGGAATAAATATTACAATATTTAAAATTATTTTCTCTCTTTCATATTTCAAATTTTAAACTTTCAAAATTTCAATCCTGTCCTTCATCAGATCTCTTTTTCTTCACCTGCTTCTTTTTTTTTGCCCTTTTTCCTTTTCCCCTACTTCTTCTTCTTCCTCTTTTTCATATTTGTCATTTTTCTTCTACAATTTTTTCCTCTGCCTTATCTTTTTGCCATTTTTTCCTTTTTTTCTCTTTACCTTCATCTAGAATTTTCATCTTTTTATTTGTGAGTTTTTATCTTATTCTACTTCTTCATTCAGATTTCGTTGTGAAAATTTTCAGTGAATATTGGGTGAAAGAAATTACAATCATCGAAAAATAATCGAGGGTTGTTTAAGAAATTGAAAGATGTTTAAACAATCAAGAGTTGTTTAAGCAAATGAAAGATATTATTTAAATAGTCGAGGGTTGTTTAAACATCTGGTAGTTGTTTGAATGTGGTGATGATGTAGAAGAGGATGGTGGTTTGGGGAGGGGAGGAGGGATATTGTTTAAACAATCGGGAGTTGTTTAAGAAAATGAAAGATGTTGTTTAAACATCTACTAGCTATTTGAAAATATTGACAACATGGAGTATTGGAGGTGGTTAGGGGCGCCGAGAGGGGAAGGGGGGTGAAAGAGGAGAAGGAAAAAGTAGTGGGAGGTTTGTATAAATAAAAAAATTTATGGGGGTGTGAAAATGTGTCAATCATTTAAGAGTTGTGTCCTATTTTCTTTATTTTCATTGCTAAATGTCTTTTTTAATTGTCCCTCCCCAAAAAACATGTCAAACACCTCACTTTTTTAAAAATAAGAAATTTTCTTTTTTGAAAGGATAAGTAACAACAGTTTTGGCCTCTTAAAACTTGATCATAGTGGCTATATGTAGGGGGGGGGGGGATTAAAAAGGACTTTTTTGAGAGTGAAAAAAAAAATGGGACACAACTCTTAAGAATGTAGTAGAAGGGACACTTTTTTAATTAGTGATGATGACACATATTTTTAAATATTCATAATTGTTTTTGTTTACACAAACCTCCCACTACTTATTTCATTCTCCCTCCTCCATCCCCTCATCCCCATCCCCTCTTCTCGCGCCTCTAACCCCCTCCAAACAATTAGCAGATGTTTAAAGAATTTTTTATTATTTAAACAACATCTTTCATTTTCTTAAACAACTCCTAATTATTTAAACAATATCCCCCCTTAGAAACCACTCCCCTCCTCCACATCATCACTACTTCCAAACAACTAACAGATGTTTAAGAAACTCTTGATTATTAAAATAATATTTTTTGTTTGCTTAAACAACTCTGGATTGTTTAAATAATATTTTTCAATTGCTTAACAACTCTCAATTATTTTTCGATGACTATAATTTTTTTCACCAAATATTCTCTGTTTTTTTATAACCAAATCTAAATGAAGAAACGGAATAAGATGAAAACACACAAATAAAAACATGAGAATTCAAAAAACTCAGAAAAAAAAAAGATAAGACATAGAAAAAAAATGCAGAAGAAACATGGCAAATATGAAAAAGAGAAAGAAGATAAAGAAGAGGAAAAGGAAAAAAATGAAACAGGTGAAGAAAAAGAGAAATGAGGAAGGATAGAATTGAAAGTTTGAAACTTGAAATATGACAGAGAAAAAATAATTTTTCAATATTGCAATACTTGTTCTCAATATTTCATAAATTATAATTAGGTCCAAATTCACTTAACTGACTTTGATTAGATATGTCCCTTTTAATTCATTCAACTCTCAAGTATCCCTTTTAGCTCATTTTTCCATGTAAGGGTGGACATGGTATGGCGTGGTATGTTATTTGAAATTTCGATACAGTAATTTTGGTATTAGATTTTTAAAAGTACGATACAATTACCACACCATAATAATTCAGCAAGGTTCGATATTTTGAAGTTCGATTTTGATATGTCACAATGTGGTAATGGGTAACCATGTTTATTCAACTTCGATAATATATTCTCGTAATACAGTATTATGATTTCAACTTTTTTAAAAAACATATCATTGTATCGTACTAACACATTACATATGTAAAAATATATATTCAAAAGAAAGTATAAATAATTTCTTTTGTTAATCAATTACATAAAAAAATATTCAAAATCAAGATAGAATAGTTAGAGTTAGAACACATAAACATTTAGTTCTATGCTAGTAATAAGTTGTATATTTATTAATATTTTAATAATATATATAAATTATTTGTGCAACTATATACTTTAGTTTGGTATTCGGTATTTCGATATGTCATTTATAAATCTTAATACCGCATCAAATACCAAAAAAAATAAACTAAATGTATATCATATCCACACCAAATATCATAATAACAAAATCATGATATCAAAAGTTTCAGTTTAATATGGTAATTTGATATATACCATATCATGTCCACCCGTAGCTATATTTGTATTTTTTTCCCCTCATAAAGTGTTATTCACTTTTGAGGAAAGCTTCTTTTTTTTTTAATCTTTTACAGGACAGCTTTTGCTATTCCCAAAAACACTTGCTTTCTTGCTTAAATCTTAATTAATAATTTATAACTAATATAGTCTACTTTAACTTTTAGCATAAACTCATGCTTCATATTGAAGAATTAATTTATGCTTTTTGAATATTTTAATTTGAAAGAAACTATTATCCAAATGTTTAAATATGAGTTGAGTTATGTTTAAAAAAAATGAGAAAAGACATAGTGACACCACTGAAGTTATCTCAAATTTTTAAAAAGACGCTTTAAATTTGTGAGGGTGCTATTACCCCACAAAATTTATAAAGATCATTGTAAATATATACTTTTGACTGATTTTCAATCCAACTTTAGACTCAATAACCACGTGTGTATCACACTCTCATTTAAAATAATATTATTATTAATTTAATAAAAAAAATTATTAAATGTCTATTTCGTCCCTCACTTTTTTATCAGGTCTCAGATTCCATTTTTTCTCTGAAAAAAAATTGTGGTGTGGGGGGGGAGGGAGGGGAATTAAAATTAAAATTTTCAAAGATTAAAAATCTTGTGAAAGCTTACTTCATAAGGAATTGGAGAAGAGAAGGGATGATGATTTCTGAAAATATGTCCAAACACGCTTACATAAGCTTGAAGAGGGTACTGTAGATTCATCCTTATTCTATTTTTTTTTACTTTCCTTCAATTTGCTTAAGAATTATTGTTCTTATTAAAATCTTGATTATAAGTAACACTATAATTCAAAGAACTTGTAATCGAGATTTTGAATTAGTGTTATGTTGATTATGTACAATACTGTAATTCAATGAACTTTTATCGAGATTTTTCTATTTCGTAATCTGGTTACTAATAGTTGTATTAGGAGATCTATTTGTAATCTATTTGACATTATAACAATAGTTTATCTCAAAACCTAATCATAATTGAAAAACTTGATTTCATAACTTGTATATAAAAGAAGAAGAAATGAAAGTTAATACATGAAAATTTCTTACCTTTTAATCTGATTTTGTTGAGAAGGAGCAAATTTGTTTTGAATAGATCTTCCAAGCTTCTCCAGCCATTAATTGAGAATTGAGGAAGAAGAGAGAAAGAATAAAGTCCGATCCTTTCCACATGGTATTTTTTAATTGGTTCCTATACAAAATATTTCTCATTCACACGTGTGACTTGCGTGACAACACACATGAAACTGAAAATCGATTAAAAGTGTGTATTTATAATAGTCTTTGCAAGTTTTGAGGGGTAAGACCCACACAAACTTAAAATGTCTTATGAGAATTTGAGACAACTTTAGTGATGTCTTTATGTCTTTTATAAAAAAAAAAATTGATGTTAAATTAAAAAAGGAAAAAGGATGAAATTTACTCTAATACTTTGAAAAATTGGCTAAATATACACTCCATCATACTTTGGAGCTACATTTTCCCTTGCTGTCATACTTTATGACCTATTTTGAAAAATTGGCTAAATATATTATTCGTCGTACTTTGAGGATAAATTTACCTTTGAGGTCATACTTTGGGGTCAAATTTACCTCATTGTTCAAAAACTTTTCACATGTACCATTTCTTTAATTTAAAACCCAAAATCAATGTCAAATGCCCCAATTTTTAAAAAATAAAGCGCACCCTAAGCCCCAAACAACTCAAGCCACAAAAAAAACACAAACAAATATACCTCCCTAAGTTTTGTTGATCAAATTTTTCTAACGAGATTAAGCCACTGGATATTTATAACTGCATAATTCTAAAAAAAGAATTTACATCAGTGCAAGCTCAAACAAATATACTGCTCCCTAAGTTCATGGATATGACTTAGTGTGGAGCTCATAAAATGACACTTAGCAGTCAAATCCAACAGATTAGGCCTATTGATATTTGTTTGAGCAATTGAGTTAAGCGGTCTCCTTTTGAGTCAATCGTGACATCCCTTCATTCTTATATCTATATATATAATTTGGATCTACATAATTTTTTCATGATGTCATTTGTTCAGACCACTTATTCACTAATTTAGAATCTAGATGCACACATAATTACATATCAAATTTTGAAAGTTGAACATAATTAGAATAGGAACAGAGTTGTAATAGATCTTTTCTCTAGTTCCATACTTCTGTGTTATCCCATTTCATTTAACTTTTTGTTCATTTGTAAACAACTTATCAGCAGTGCAAATTGAAAGAGACATATATTTTTTCATTGAGAAAATTCGACCAAGAGAACTGAGGAGGCATATTTGTTTGAGTAATTTTTGTGGGTCGGATCGGGGAGGGGGGGGGGTTAAATTAGAGTGTGTCTTAATTTTGAAAAATGGGTTATTTAACTTTGATTTGGGCTTTCTGTTAAAAGAATGGTACATGTAAAAAGTTTTTAACAGCGAGGATAAATTTTTTCCCAAAGTATGACATTAAGGATAAATATAGACCTAAAGTATGACAATGGGTATATTTAGCTAATTTTTTAAAGTAGGGGAGTAAATTTGACCCTAAAATATGACAGTGAGGGTAATTTGACCACAAAGTATAACAAAGGGTATATTTATCTAATTTTTCAAAGTAGATGTGTAAATTTGACCCTTTCCTGATATGTAAAAAATAAAATTGTACTTAGACATGCATTTGACTTGACTTAATTTTTTTCAAATTTAATGCGAACAAATTGACACAACATTTTATTTTATTTTATTTTTTTAAAAAATAAATACAATCAAATCTCTCTATAATGTCATCTCGTGATAACAACATATCACTATAGCGGTCTGATGTTCTCCGAAATTAATTTTCATGTTATATTTTATTTTTCTATAATGACACTCTATCTATAACAACAACAACATTTATTATAGTGGTATACACTCTTTATAAAACTACCTCTATATAATAACATACTCAAAAATTATGTGATAATATTTTGTAAGAAATATATTATGTACATATGGTAATCATCAATTAATGTCATGCACGCAGTTAATTTCAAGTATGAATATCTAATTTAAAAGAAAAACGTATATTTAAATGGTGCCATCACTTATTTCATAATTTCACGGGAAAAAAGCTATTAATATTTGTCTTTTTTATATTCATGCTCTTTCTAATTTTGTATAATTTTGTTTATAACAGATAAATGAGATCTAAATGTCGAATGTTAATATGCATAATCTTTTGAACAAGCATTGTCACTCTAGATAGATTTGATGGTATATTGTTATATCCCAACAAACTCTATATATATCTCGTGTGAACATTATCATTTTTTTCAGCAGAAATATCCTTAATTATTAGGGGAAAAGACAAACGGGTCAAGAATATCATTCGAGTCAGGTCTACATGTACCCTCCAACACCCCCCTGCCCACCACCCCTCACTAGGGGTGGACGTAAATACTGAAAAATCAAAATATCAAATCTAACTGAATTAATTCAGTTTTTTTTATTTTGATTTTTCGGTTCGACGTTGGTTTATTTTCTTATAAATTTGGTATTTCAATTCTGTTATTGAGTTTACGTAATTCAGTTTTCAGTTTAAACCAAAACTTTTAATATACTTCTATTGTTTTAATCATTATACACATCTATATCTATAATCTATAATCTATATCTATAATTCATATTTATAATCTATAATAATAATATATTAAAAGTGTGAAGACCCTTAGAAATATAATTTGAACCTTTTGCCCTTTATTAAAAAACTTCGCTTTAGACAAAATCATCTTTTTACTATTTTTTATTTTAATAATTTAAAATTAACTAAAATTAATTGTACTAATTACTTCCTTGTTTGAACTAGGTAAAAAATCCTAATATTTTGGTATGGTTCTAATTTTGGTTAAGCTTGGAAAGTTTTTTCAAAATTAATTCGATTTATGTTGTAAACTAAACATAAATATTAAAAGATAAAATCAGTGGCAATAACAATCAGCGAACTAACCAAACTCAAACCAAAAGTCAAAATAAATTAAAAGTCCTATATAAGGTAAAATTTGATTAACCAAACAACGATTCAAATAATTCTAGAGTCTTCATCCCTTTTCTTTTCTATATAATTTGTATCTTCTTTGCTTTTTGGAGTTTCTTTTATTTGTAGTAGGCATATGTTTAACTTCAATTAAATTCATTGCTCTTTAAGTGCTGTTTTGATGTTTTTCATAACCTAATTGTGTGATTTTTTCTGTGTGTTTTATGGTATTTTGAGATTTTATTCTTAATTTGAGTTTAAATTGGTTCTTGTTTTCTCATTGCCATAATTTATGTTTGTGAGGTTGTGATCTTACCCGAAATAATGTGTCGAGATTGAAATTTTTAGGTAATATTCGAAGCTTTGTTGTATTTAGAAAAAAAAATTATTTTTCAATTTATGTAATTATAATTCGTTAGGAGTCGCGATTAAAGAAAACTAAGGTTTATGCTGTTTTTCTCCATGTCTAATGCCTCCCTCTGCTCTTGCTCGTGTAGGTCAGTAACCTCATGAGGAGCCTTCGTAAGAGGTGATTTTGAATTTATTAAGCAATTTTTTTTTAAAATTTCTAATTGTAGTAGCTTATTATTTTGCGAGCAATTCGTTTAGCATGTTTGCAAGTTACAAAAAAAAATTGAACAAGGATTTCTATTTGAGGAAAATTTTACTTTTAATCACTGCTAAGACGTATACGAGCTTTCTTGAAAGACGTTGATTCAAGAACACAGACAGAAGAAAGACTTAAAAATACAGTTGATGAAATAAGGGACTTGACACAAGATGTTGAGGGCATAGTTGACAAATTTGTTGCTTTGGTAAAATAGAGAAAAGGGAATTGCTTGTTTTTGTATAACATTAGCTAACATAGCGAAAGTGGTTGTTCTAAGGTACATAATTGGCGGGGACATATGCAATCAAAAAGAGAATCAAGAACGAAACAGAAAGTTTGAGAATTTAGGGGTCGTTTGGTACACTAGATAAAGAAAATAGTTTTAAGGTAAAATTTAAAATTAACTTTATCCCATATCTGATATGAGGCATTAATTATCCTCGAACTATATTATTCTATCATTTGTACTAAAATGGTGGAATTACAATCTCATATGAATGGTGGTATAAAATTTCCTTATGAAATATCCAAACTCATGAGATATCTCAATTTATCCAAGCCATTATACCAAATGACCGCTTATGCTATAATTCATGGTATAAGTGAAGGAGAAACATCTTTTTGTGAAGTGATATTACATAATGGAGCTATTTGTGTTAAGTGATGGGGAGGTTTTACCACCGGCGTCGACAACGCCACCATCATCAACCACTACCGGTCAATTTCTACTACCGACCAACTCATCTATCACAACTAGGACCACCACTAACTCCTACTAATACATCAGAACCTCTACATATTCTTCGGCCGCCACCACTATTGTCACTAGTAATTTCACCTCTACCACCACTTCAACCACTATCATCGCTACAATTTATCTCTACTAACAAACATCTCCACCATCCCAACAAACAACATCACCAACTAGCACCAACACTTCACCAACCATCATGCATTCATGTTTCAGCCAACACAATCAACACCTCAAACTACTAACATCAAGCAACGTCACATCACCACCACCACCACCACCATCAATTACTACTATCATAACAGTCACTACAATACCAACCATCACAACTATCACCACCAACATTATTTATCACCAACATCAATCATTGTCACCGCAACCACCATTATAAACCATCTTCATTATCACTAACAAACATAAATGTTTTTTCTTAATCAAAAAATAATTTTGTTGTATTAAATTACATACTTTTATAATACATAATTAATTTTTCATTTGAATTGTATTTTTTATTTTATTATACATAGAATTAAATTTTTTCTGCATATTCAGATGTTGAAAAACAAACAGTCTTAATCATTCAGTTTTCAGATCTAGAGACAACATCTTAATCATTTAGATGTGCATTCAGATTCAGACGTCTGAAAATCTTAAAAAAAAACAAATGCACCCTAAATGTGAAAGATCTTTGAAAAGTGATTTGAACTTTTTTTTCCTTATTAAAAATCTCCACAATAGACAAAATAATTTAATTTTAAATAATCAAATGTTATTCGTGCGAGAAACGTGCATTTAAACTTGTATATATATAAAGAAAGATTTTGGAGTTGCTGATGTGGCATGTATTTAAGGCTAGCATTGAGATTTATCTTTTTTGTGATTTTTTAATTGTTTTTTTAATTTTGAAAAGCTGAAATTTCATCTAAATATTTATAAAATATTAAAATAGACACATTTAATTTCTTTTATTAAACTATACATCTATAATCTATAATCTACAATATATTAAAAGTGTGAAGACCCTTAGAAAAGTGATTTGAACTTTTTGTCCTTCATTAAAAGACTCTCCTTTAGATAAAACTGTCTTTTCACTATTTTTGTTAATTTATTATTTAATTATTTTTATTATATTAACTAGACTCCTAAAATATATAGGACTCCTAACATATATAGAAGAAGAATCAATTAATGTTTTTCTTTGTACTGATCAATTAGAAAAATACTCCTAAAATAGGACAAAAAAATACTCCTAAAATATGACTTTATTAAGAAAATACTTCTATAAATATTGATATGCACGTTAAACTAGAGAAAAAATGATTTACTTATTGGAAAAATATGATTGATGCGCATCTAACTTGATTCGGTTGCATGTCTAGATTGTTGGATGCTTAGTTTTCTAACCCTCAGTTTCTTCACTATTTTTGTCAACATAATAGAATTCAACATGTGTGTGTATGTATGTATATATATATATATATTTCTTTGTTTCCATTCAAGTCATTTTTAATGTCAAAATTTTCGGTCAAATAAGAATTATTTTCATCAAAACTGAAGCTTTGTGATCACTATTGTATTATTTTGTTGTAATTTACAAGTGGTAGATGAATGTCGGTCGGTTTTAAAAATATTTTTTAGGTAAAGGTTAGATTTAATTGTATTATTTTTATATCTCTGTTTTGAATTTTTTTTTTGTGTGTAAATGTAAAGTTTAGTTGTATTATTTTGATATCACTATTGTTGTATAATTTTTGTTATAGTTTACAGGTGGTAGATGAATGTCGATCGACTTTGAAATTTTTTTGGTAACGGTTAGGTTTAATTAAATAAATTCTCCAAAAGATGTTGAATTTAATTATTATATTCGTCTTTATTATTTAAACAAATATCCTATTTAGTATTGAACTCAATAAAGTGAGGTACGCGCGCAAGGCGCGTACACCTAATCTAGTTAACACAATAGTGGCTATTCTCTTCATCCCCGCCTCATGTTTTCTACCGAAAGGTCATGCCTTATGTTTCTTAATTAGATTATGTTCTCTTAACTCATTCTCTTTTTTAATACATTTCTTAAATATACTCTTATCTGATTAACATTCAATGAAGGGTATTGTAATGAGGTTAATCATCATCATTGAATAGCAATGGAAAAAATGCAAAACAACAAGAGCAAAGAGTATAATATAGTCGTCCATGACTCTTCTAACAGATTTGGAAGAGGTGGATCTTTTTTAATTCTAATTATTATAGGTTTCATGATATATATGTACACTTGCTAAAAGACCTGTTCAATTTTTACCAATTATCATGTTTTGATAATTTGTACAATAACTTCTCAGTTCTATCGAAAATAAATATAAGATTTGTTATACATATATTATTATTTTTTTCGATTAGAGATTGTGTTTTCCTTTTGTTAATTAGAATTGTTATGAAAGGGGTGAATTAATTAGTTGTAGTGTTTTAATTATTCTAATTAATTCTTTCATTATTCCCATTTAGCTACATATCATTCGAATTTTTTTGTTAGGTATGAAACTTACATTGAATGAATATGTAACGACCTACAAATTTAATGAAATATGTGAAATTTGTGATTTTGTATTATTTGACTATTTTATCCCTCTTCGTAGTTGTATTTTGGTACCATTTATGCAATATTGTGGTTTTTGATAGTTTCGAAAGCCTTATTATGGACTTATGTGAATATATTTTGATTCGTGCGATGGATGGATGAACGAACTATGTCAACAGCTCCAGAATATCAATTTTAGGCTAGGTAAACCTTTGGTTCAGGGCCCGGTGCACGCGAGCTCATTTCAACCTATTGGTCGGAAAGTTGAAAAATTAGAAATATGGGTGTGAGACCCACATTTGATCGAAAAAATCTCGGATGAAAAATTCAACATTGCCAACAGATTCAAAAATCTGACTTCACCAATGCGTCTGGAATGTTGAATTTAGTGTGGTCATAATTCATTTGTGTATATCGGGCTCCGAACGAAGCTCGAACACTCCATTGAAGTCCCTTTTTTTGAACTTAAAAAGCTGTGCAGATTTTTCTGAATTAAGTCAGTTTTTTTTTTTTTACTTTTTTCGGTCCATTTTGTCTATTCTTTCACCTTACTTCTTGAGAGTTAAACCCTAAAATAGTGTGAGAACTTAAAAGTGAAGCTTGTTGGAGCTTGGGAAGCTAGATTAACACCTATTTCTTGATTTTATTACGGATTTAAGGTAAGAATTCACTCTTTTCTTAATAATTTCTTGATTAATTTCTCAAAACACCAAAAAATCTAGCGGCTCAATTTTAAATCTCAATTTCACTTCTTTTTACTTGAATAATATTTTTATCTTATAATTACTAGCTTTTCATCAATTTAACGTTCAAAAAAACTCCGATTCTTGATTTTAACCGAATTTTAAATATTTTACCGGGTAAAGCTCAAAAAAGGTTTTTCTTCAATTTGAACCTCGTTTTTTACTTAATTTGACTTGATTTTTCAGTTGTAGGTTCCTAAAAATATGGAAAACATATTTTTAAAGTAAAGTCATAATTTTTTCCTTCTTTTTCGGAAACTCATTTCGGGGGTCTGTTTTGACCCCGAATCAAAAGTAGTCAATATGACTATCGTTGTTTTTTTATGCATAGATTTCATATTTGATGTTTTTAGTGGATTTTGAGATTATTCTTGAAAATTAAGATCGTGGGTTCGAAGTGTAGCAGACTGGTTTCGGCTTTTGATGTAGGTTATGACTTAACTCTTTCAGACTAGGCTAGATAGTAAATAATGGTCTAAAATGCATGCTAAGGGTGGGAACTACCATGAAAAATGCCTATCTATGTTTTGGGCTCTTGTGGGGGCCTATATACGATGTAATTTTCAAAATTGAGATATTATGTGATGTGTGTGACTATGTGGAGTCCTGTGCGCTGTTGATAGCCCTGAATACATGTGAATAATTATATTGTGTTGTTGAAATTACTAATATGGTATCATTGTTGTATTATGATATATTCATACTTGTTGGTATACAAGACATGTGGAAATTCATGGATGAAACGAAAATAATGAGCAAATATTGACTCACATGGTTGTGAAAATATATCATTATGGTTGGTTGTGAAAATATATCATGTGGTTAATTTTGGAAATATGCATTGTGATTGACTGTGAGTATTACATCCTTATATCATACTCATTCATGAAACATTGGTACCACCGTGGAAATACCTGAGTAACATTGGCAACACCATTTTAAAACCTTTTCCGAGGGATGTGCCAGGGAGGAGATATTATAACACCTTATAAATTTCTTTTTGAGGGACGTGCCAAAAAAGAGATGCGATATATGTGGATTGTATATGGGTTGATGAACCCCCCATGAGTCCTAAGTTGGGAAGCTTTAGCTTCTTAGGTGTATATGGGGATTGTACGATGATCTCAAAGGTTGTGTGACGACTTCATGCATCATCATCATAATCATATACATTGCACTTACTTTATTATGTTTATATTATATTGTATTGTCATATTAACTTGTCATCTATGTAATTGTCTTATCTTCTTTTACTTGTATTTGATGATCTTGTATATGTGTGTTCCCCCTTGTTCTACTTATATGTGATATAATGCATACTCGTGTTCTATCTTGATTTGTATGTGATATATTAGAATTGTTACTGCAAGCGGTGTGGGCTACCGTTGTGGGATATTTTCGGATTGTAGGTGACGTGCCCTTAGTGTATATTTTGTATGCTTTATTTACTATATTTCTTGGACGACCTATGATACCTATTGAGTACAAGTAGACCATACTCATGCCTACTACGCCCTTTCGATGCAGGTCCTAGCTCGAGTGTGCCTCAGTTTGCTTGACTCGGGCAATTGTTGGAGCTTTCAAGGTAGCGGTTGGACATTTATGCGTCCAGAGTTCACCTCTATCTTTCTATAGTAGCTATGTATTTATTAGTATTCAGAGACAGATATTATTCCCTTGTGGTTATTTATCTAATGTATTTGACTCTTGGATTGTATTAGTAGTTCTTACACTATTGACACCTGGTTTTGGGCATTATTGGTATTTTGGATAAGTTTCTTCCGCATTGTTATGATTACTTTTATGGTTCATCTTTGTTCTAGAAGCCTTATGTTGAGCATTTTTGTCTTTTTTTTTTGTATCAGTTTGGGTGATAGGCTTACTTGTCAAGGTACGCCCCGATAAGTGTCATCATGAACCTTATTTTTGGGTCGTGATAAATTGGTATCAGAGACGTCAGGTTTTATTGGTCTCAATGGCATAAGAACAGGATATCTAATAGAGTTTCGCGGATCGGTATGCAGATATTTGTATCTATCTCTGAGAGGTTATAAGACATCTTTAGAAAACTTCCCTCATTTTATTCTTTATCATGCGAAGTTCTTCCATACCTTGTATTCTTAGTTGTGTTTCACTCTTTAGATTGTGTGTCATATACTATATCTTATCAGTTGAGAGATGCAGCAAGAGATTGGTGGAAGTCGCTTGTCAGTTGTAGACCCCGTGATTCTCTTGAGATAACTTGGGATCAGTTCACCAAGGCTTTTCTAGAGAGATTTGTGCCTTTCAGTTTAAGAGATCATATGCGGGATGAGTTTGATCATTTGGAGTAGGGCTCCATGATAGTTAATGAGTATGAGTCATGCTTTCATGCCCTATCCAAATATTTCTATAATAGAATTTCTACCGAGTTTGAGAAGATTTGGAAGTTTGTTAAGAGGTTTGGATGGCTCTCTTTAATTGGCTTTGTCTCATATGGCTATATATGGGGCATTTTTTCAGAGTATTAAAGATCATGCTAAGATGATAGAGGGTATTATTAGTGCTTCTTAGGGAGGCGCTAAGAAGGCGTAATGTTTTGGTGAGTTCAGGAGTCAGACCTCTCAAGGTAGAGATTTTAGAGGTTCTCGTAGATACCATGGTAGGCCAGTGCAGGCGGCTTTACAAAGTTTAGGTTGTGAACCTTCTAGTTCAGCAGTTCAGGGTGTCCATTTGGGCTCAGTTGTACCTTCTATTATTGAGACTGATCGTAGAGGTTTCTGTGTGTGTGATGAGATTAGCCATGTGGCCAAGGACTGTCCCTGCCAGGTGGTTTGAACTACTCTTATTCCAGCTGTGAGGGGTAGGGGTGCTACCAGAGGTGCGAGGGGCAAAGGTGGTGGAGCTTGAGGGGGTGGTCGTATGGACACTCATGCAGTCGGTGGTCGTGAGGCAACCTAGACAGTTGGTACTCATGGTCAGTGTTATGCTATACCAGCCAGACCTGAGGCAGACGCTTCTGATGCTGTGATTATAAGTATCATCCCAGTTTGTTTCAGACCTGTATCTATATTATTTGATCCCAGATCGACTTTTTCCTATTGTATATATATTTTACTTTGGGTTTTGATTTTGTTAGTGAGCTTCTTGCCATGCGTATTCATGTATCTACCCCGATAGGTGATTCTTTAGTGGTGGATCGGGCTCACCGATCTTGTGTTGTGACTTTTACCGGGCGTGAGACTTTGGTAGACTTGATTGTGTTAGATATGGTCGATTTTGATGTTATTTTGGGTATGAATTGGTTGGTTCCTTATCATGCCATCTTAGATTGTTTTGCTAAGACTGTGATGTATTCAAAGTGACGCTACTTCAAGAAAACCTTTCACAAGATGTGAAGCCAAGGACCTTCAAGCATTTCTAGCTTTATGGACGAAGATGGAATCTTTGAAAGGCTCCAATATGGATGACTTAAAGATATTTAATATTCTAAGTGTCTACCATTTAAATTAACTTGTAATTTAAATGAAGGGAAATTTGGTCTTTCTTTACTTCTTTTAACCCTTAGTATAAATAGTTAGCTATTAGGGTTTGGACCATTAGTTTTTGAATATTGGATATTTCTTCCTCCTTGAGAGTTTGATAACTCTTTGTTGATTTTCTACACTTTCCTAGGATTTGCAAGTAAGGTTCTACCTTCTTGAGAATTCTAATAGATTAGGTGTTTTTAGTTCCCAATTGAGTAGTGTTTTGGTTAGTTTCACCATTACATCTTTCAATTGTTTGAATCTAATTGTGTCTATCTTTATTTAACTTTTATCTTTAATTTGTATCTTGCTTCTATTTTCTTGTTTCACATCAAATTAGTATCAGAGCTTGGATTAGATTTGTTTTCACAAACCTAAGTCTTGGGTTTTGATATTTTCAAAAAAAAAATATTCAAAAAAATCAAATTTGATTCAATGTTGTTTGATATTATTTCTTGAGTTACATGTTATTGTTTCCTAGTTGAAATTTTTTTTAAAAAATACATGATAAAAAAATTGAAAGTCATGTTGAAGAAGAAACTTGAAAACGGGTTTTGTTGATTTGGTGTTTGGTTGTAGAAATTGTTGGTTAGAAGTTGTTGGTAAAGTTGTGGGGAAATTATAGCTCAAATTTGAGCTCATTTACTTGGGTATTGAAGAAGATGAATTTGAGAATTACAAAATAGTTCAATCTTTCAAACTCATTTCTTCTTTTCTTGTTAATTCTAGCTAGTTTGCTTTGAGTGTTAATTCATACTTAATGTTAAACTAGTTTGTGTCCATTTAATTTATTCGTCTCATTTTTTTTGTGTTTTTTTTCTTTCATTTCATTGTATGCTTATTTGTTTCCTTGTCCATTAGTTTTAGTTGTCCGTTCTTGATTACATAAACTTCACTCCATCCCAAAGAAGTAGTACTACTTGTGAATTATTTGACGGTGTTGACTCTCAACCTTGGGTTATTCAAGAGTGGTAACAAGCAAGAGTGAGGTGAGTTCATTTGAGTATGGCCTTAGAGTGTTAAATGAGTGTGAGTCACAAAAAAAGGAAAACATGATGTGAATGAGTGGTGAGGAACTCTTTCTACTAACTTTTTATTTATTTTGTAGGTATAATGACTCAATTGGAGGGAGAATCCTCTAGCAAAATAGAAATTTTACTTCAAAATCTATTGGAAGAAATGAAAGAAATGAAGGGAAAATTGGAATATATGGATAGAAGGGTGAGAAATCAAGAAATAGCAAAGCAATCACTTAAGGTTTTCAATCTCATTGGTCAACATGATGAGGGATCGAGTAAGACTCCTCTTGATACAACTCCACCCCATATGGTAGTGCAAGATACCCTCTCTCCCAATACCACTTTACCAAAAGTTTGCAATCAGGAAACACTTCCAAAGGGGGGAAATCAACAAATAAATCTTTTACCACAAACTAATAGAACTCAAATAAGAGACCAACATAACCTTGAAGAGCATGATTCTTTTGATGGTGCTAATTATGATTATGGAGTCAATGATCAAGTTTAACAAGAAAGGTTAGGTGGGAGAGGAAGAAGAGGGGCAAATAAAGGGTGTTATCCGATTGATGGTAGAGAATACAATAGAAGGAATGATGATAAAGATCAAGGATTCAACAACATCAAGGTTACTCTTTAATTATTCAACTGAAGTAGTGACCCGAATGAATATCTTGATTGGATTGTGAAACTTGAAAGACAATATAATCTCAACAATGTGAATATGTTAAAAAGCTGAATTATGCTATAAGTCACCTTGAGGGTTTTGCTTCTACATGGTGGGAGAAAATTGAAAGAGATGCTTTGGTGAATAGAAACTTTGTTACAAGTTGGAATGACATGAAAAGGCATATTAGAGAAAGGTTTATGGGTAAGATTATGAGCAAAATACACTCATGAAGTATTACAATCTTCAACAAGGAAATAAAAGTGTGGAAAGTATTATGAGGAACTAAATCATACTAGGATTTGAGCTAATGTCAATGATGAAGAGGTAAAGCTTATGGAAAGATTTATCTCAAGCTTAAATAAAGAGGAAAGGCAACCATTGGAATTGCATCGTCTTCCTACTTTGTATGAAACTTATCAAATGGAACTTAAGGTGGAGGGTCATCAAAAGAAAAATAAGTCAAAGGTGCAATCTTCTTCTTCTTCATGGGCTAAAAACAAGGAATCTTGGAAATCATCTCCCACTTGGGATAAATCCAAAGGTGCAAAGCAAGAATTGAAGTCCAACTTGGACAAAGACAAATCAAAGATGGACTACAAGGATGGAGGTAACAAATCTACAATTGAAACTCCATCTAAAATAAAATATTTTAAATGTCAAGGATGTGGTCATAAAGCAAATGAGTTCCAAATAAAAGAACTATCATTGCATTGAGTGATGGTGGTTATCAAACTGAAGATGAATCTAAAGATGACTACATGGAGGATGATAGTAGTGATGAGTTTATGGGAGAAGGTGATGGAGAAGAAATTAGTAATGATGGAAAACTTGTTCTTATTGTGAGCAGAAGTATGAGTGCTCTAGCAAGGGAGGATCTTGATCAAAGAGAGAACTTGTTTCATAATTGTTGTGGAGTTTAAGAGAAATTATGTTTCTTTATCATTGATAGCGGAAGTTGTGTTAATGTTGCTAGTGTATCTATGGTAGAACCATTGAACATTCCAACAAGAAGGCATCCAAAACCTTCTAGATTGCAATGACTTAACGAATGTGGTGAACTCAAGATGACCAAGAGAGTGTTGATAAAATTCAAGATTGGAAGTTATCATGATTAAGTGCTTTGTGATGTTGTACTAATTCAAGATTGTTATTTATTGTTAGGAAGTCCATGGGAATATGATATGGGGGCTAAACATGATGGGAGGTCAAATAAATATGCATTTGTTAAGGATGGTAAAAAGCACATTATTAACCCACTTTCTCCTTTTCAAGTGAGTGAAAAATATAGAAAAATGGAAGAGTTAAAAGAAAAACTTAAGAGAGAAAAAAAAGAGGAGTAAGGGAGATAAAAATGATAACTTAAGAGAGGAAAAAGAAGAGGTTAAGAGCTGAAGTGAGAATGATTTATCATAAAAAAAGGAGGTGATCAAGAAAAATAAAAAAATCAAAAAAGAGAGAAAATGTGCATGATTTTGCAAAATCAAGAAAGCATGAAAGAGATAAACATTGAGGATGCTACTCAAGTCATATTTATTAAACCTAAAGGTTATTCTTTTTTCTTGCTAATAATTAACTAACCTCTTTATCTTTTACAAGTGTTGTCTCTTCTTTGTTGCAAAGTTATGAAGATCTATTTTTGGAAGAAATACCAAGTGGGTTAATGCCTTTGAGAGGAATAGAGCATGAAATTGACTTATTATCAGGTTTTCAAATACCCAACAAAGCGACTTATGGGAGAAATCCTCAAAACACCAAAGAATTGCAAAGACAAATAGAAGAACTTGTGAATAAAGGTTTGGTGAGAGAAAGTTTAAGTCCATGTGCGGTGCCCGTAATTCTAGTACCCAAGAAGGATGGGACATGGAGGATGTGTGTAAATTGCCATGTCATTAATAAAATCATGGTAAAATGTCAACATCCCATTCCTAGAATTGAGGATATATTAGATAAATTATGTGGTTCTACCTTATTTTCTAAAATTGAATTGAGAAGTGGATACCATCAAATTCAAATGAAATCCGGAGATGAATGGAAAACCTCTTTCTAACCTAATTTTGGATTATATGAGTAGATGGTGATGCTTTTTTGGGCTAACCAATGAACCAAGAACTTTTATATGATTAAAGAACCATGTGTTTGTCATTTATTAATAATTTTATTGTGGTTTATTTTGATGATATTTGGTTTATAGCAAGTGTTTAGATGATCATGTGTAACATTTGAGAATGTTATTTGATGTGTTGAGAAATGAAAAATTATATGTGAATTTTAAAAAGTGTTCTTTTTGTGTGTACTGTGTTGTTTTCCTTAGCTTCATTGTAAGTTCAAGAGGAGTTGATGTGGATGATGAAAAGGTAGAGGCTATTAGAAGTTGGCCAACTCCTAAGTCTATTAGTGATGTTAGAAGCATTCATGGGTTGGCAAACTTTTATAGGAGATTTTTGAAGGTTTTTAGTTCTTTGTCGCAACTCTAACCAAGGTCATTAAGAAGGATAAGCCTTTCATTTGGGGTAGAAAACAAGAGAAATCCTTTAGAATCTTGAAAGAGAAACTTAGTTCCACTCTTTTACTTCAACTTCCCATCTCTGAGAAGATGTGTGAAATTGAGTGTGATGCTAGTGGAGTAGGCATTGGTGCGGTCTTAATGCAAGAAGAGTAACCCATAGCATACTTTAGTGAGAAACTAAGAGGAGCTTCATTGCAATACTCTACCTGTGATAACAAACTCTATACCCTAGTGAGATCTTTAGCAAATTGGCAACATTATTTATGGCATAAGGAGTTTATGATTAGAACTGATCATGAGGGTTTGAAGCATATTAGAGTCCAATATAAACTTAATAAGAGACATGCCAAGTGGATAGAGTTCATTGAGTCTTTTCCATATGTGATTAATTATAAGCAAGGTAAAAAGAATATTGTGGCTGATACTTTATCTAGAAGATATGCATTGATAAATACCTTGACTTCTAGGTTGATGGGTTTTGAGAGTTTGAAGGAGTTATATTCTAATGATGATGATTTTTGAAAATTCTTTGGAGAGTATCAAGTGAGCTTGAATAGGTGTGTGCAAGTTGTTAAGGAGGGAAATAAAGTTAGAACTCCTAGGTTTTAATTGAAGGAGGGCTACTTGTTTAGAAATGGAAAACGTTATGTGCCTACGTCTTCACGGAGAGAGTTATTGGTGAAAGAGGAACACAATGGAGGTTTGATGGGTCATTTTGGAGTGTCAAAACCTTAGCTATTCTTAGTGAACATTTCTTTTGGCTTAAAATGATAAGAGATATAGAAAGAATTTGTGCTAGGTGTTTAGATTATTAGCATGCTAAATATTATACCCAACCCCATGGCTTGTATACTCCTTTGCCTATTCCTATCGGTCCTTGGCTAGATATTTCCATGGATTTTGTTGTTATCTCCCTAGGACTAGGAATGGTAAGGATAACATCTTTGTTGTTGTGGATAGATTTTAAAAAATGGCTCACTTTATTACTTGTTATAAAAGTGATGATGTATCTCATCTTACTACTTTATTTGTTCATAATATGATGAAATTTCATGGTGTTCCCCAAATAATTGTTAGCGATAGAGATTCAAAATTTCTTAGTCATTTTTTGAGGTGCTTGTGGGGAAATTTGGGAACCAAATTACTATTTTCTACTTCCTGTCATCCTCACACAAATGGTCAAACCAAGGTGATTAATAGAACTTTAGTTAACATGCTTAGAGCTATGGCTAAATGAAAGTTAACTTCTTAGGAGGACCAATTGTCATTAATTGAGTTTGTATCTAATAGAACTATTTATTGATCTATTGGTATAACCCCTTTTGAGTGTGCTTATGGCTTTAATCCCTTGACTCCATTGGATTTAAATCCTTTGCCCAAAGATGTTATTATGAGTGTAGATACAAAAGCTAAGGCAAAAGCTATGAAGAGCATACATGAGAAAGTAATATTGCAAATTGATAAGGTCAACAAAGATGCAACCAAAAAGATCCAACAAAGGATGAAAAAAGTCACTTTTGTACCCGGTGATTGGGTATGCGTTCACTTTAGAAAAGAGAGGTTTCCAAGAAAAAGGAAGAACAAGCTTATGCCAAGACGAGATGGACCTTTTCAAGTGCTTGAGAAGATTAGAGAAAATGCTTACAAAGTAGACTTACCAAGTGAGTATTTGGTCCATAATGTTTTCAATGTAGTGATTTATCTCCTTTTGATGTAGGATTGATAGATTTGAGGATGAATTCTTTTGAAGAAGAAGAGAGTGGTGTATATCAAAGTGACGCTACTTCAAGAAAGCCTTTCAAAGAAGTCAAGCTAAGGACCTTTAAGCATTTCAAGCTTTATGGAAGAATATGGAATCTTTAGAAGGATCCAATATGGATGAATTGAAGATATTTAATATTCTAAGTGTCTACCATTTAAATTAACTTGTAATTTAAATGAAGGTCATTTGTTCTTTCTTTGCTTCTTTTAACCCTTAGTATAAATAGTTAACTATTAGGGTTTGAACCATTAGTTTTTGAAGATTAGATATTTATGCCCGTTAAGAGTTTGATAACTCTTTGTTGATTTTCCACACTTACCTAGGATTTGCAAGTAAGGTTCTACCTTATTGAGGATTCTAATAGATATAAGTTCCCAATTGAGTGATATTTTGGTTAGTTTTACCATTACATCTTTCAATTATTTGAATCTAATTATGTCTATCTTTCTTTAACTTTTATCTTTATTTGTATCTTACTTCTATTTTCTTGTTTCACATCAGACTATGACATTAGTTCCACTAGGTGTGCCAAGGATAGCTTGGAAGGGTACACTTCATTTGGGTCCTAAAAGGATTATATCTTATGTTCAAGCTCATAAATTGGTGATAATAGATGTTTATCTTACTTGGCTCATATTCGTGACACTAGTGTTATTTTTCCTCCTTCCGTGAATTCTATCTGTGTTGACCATGAGTTTGTGGATATTTTCCCTACGGGCTTGCCTGGTATGCCTCCGGATTGAGATATTGATTTGCTATTGATTTTGAATGGGAACCAAGCCTATTTTTATTCTTTCTTATAAGATGGACCAGCAGAGTTGAAGGAATTGATAGATCAAAGGTTGTACGATAACCTCGGGCATCATCATCATCATATATATTGTACTTACTTTATTGTGTTTATATTATGTTGTATTGTCGTATTGACTTGTCATCAATGTAATTATATGATCTTTTTTACTTGTATTTGATGATCTTGTATATGTATGTTTCCCCTTGTTCTACTTATATGTGATATAATGTATACTTGTGTTCTATCTTAGTCTGTATGTGATATATTTTAACTGTTACTACAAATGGTGTGGGCTACCGTTGTGGGATATTTTTGGAATGCAGGTGATGTTCCCATAGTGTATATTTTGTATGATTTACTTACTAATCTGCTTGGTCAGCCTATGATACCTACTAAGTAGAAGTGGACTATACTCATGCCTAATGTGCCCTTTTGGTGCAGGTCCTAGCTCGAGTTCGCCTCAGCTTGCTTGACTCAGGCAATTATTGGAGCTTCCAAGGTCATGGTTGGACATTTATGTGTCTAAAGTTCACCTCTATCTTTCTATAGTAGTTATGTATTTATTAGTATTCCGCAACATATATTATTTCCTTATGGTTATTTTTATGTATTTGACTCTTGGATTGTATTAGTAGTTTTTACATTATTGACACCTAATTTTGGGCATGATTGGTATTTTGGATAAGTTCTTTTTGCATTTTTATGATTGCTTGTATGGTTCGGCTGCATTCTAGAAGTCTTACCTTGAGCATTTCTATTTTTTTTTATATCAATTTGGGTGATAGGCTTACTTGCCAAGGTATGCTGCGACAAACGTCATCATGACCCTTGTTTTTGGGTCATAAAAAATTAGTATCAGAGCAGTCAGGTTTCATTGATCTTAATGGTGTAAGAATGGGATGTCTAATTGAGTCTCACGGATCGGTACATAGACGTTCGTATGTATTTTCAAGAGGTTATAAGACATATTTAGGAAACTATCCTCATTTATTTCTTTATCGTGCAAAGTTCTTCCACACCTTGTGTTCTGATTTATGTTTTACTCTTTATATGGTGTGGCTTATACTATATCTTATCAATTGAGAGATGAAGCGAGAGATTAGTGGGGGTTTCTTGTCAGTTATAGACCCTGTGATTCTCTTGAGATAACTTAGGATCAGTTTGTCAAGGCTTTTCTAGAGAGATTTGTGTCTTTCAGTTTGATAAATCGTGTGTAGGATGAGTTTGATCATTTAGAGAAGGGATCCATGATATTTGCTGAGTATGAGTCATGATTTTATGCCCTATCCAGATATTCCTGTGATAGGATTTCTACCAAGTTTTAGAAGATTTGAAAGTTTGTGAAGGGTTTGGATGTCTCTCTTCAATTGGCTACGCTCAAATGGTTATGTTTGATGAATCTTTTCAGAGCATTATAGATAATGCTAAGATGACATAGGGTATTCATAGTGCATCTCAGGGAGGAGATAAAAAGGCGTGACATTTTGGTGAGTTCAGGAGTCAGACCTCTTGAGGCAGAAATTTTAGAGGATCTCGTGGATACTATAATAGGTCAGTGCAGGCGGCTTTACAGAGTTTAGGTGGTGGACCTTCTAGTTTAGTAGTACAGGGTGGCCTTTTGGGCTCAGTTGTACCTTCTTCTATTGAGACTGGTCGTAGATGTTGCTCTGTGTGTGATGAGATTGGTCATGTGGCCAAGGACTGTCCCTTTCGGGTGGTTTGAGCTACTCTTATTCCAACTATGAGGGGTAAGAGTGCTACTAGAGGTATGAGGGGAAGAGGTAGTGGAGCTTGATGGGGTGGTCGTGTGGCTATTCAAGCATTTGGTAGTCATAAGGCCACCCAGGCATGTAGTGGTCGTGGTCAGTGTTTTTCTATACCAGACAGACATAAGCAGAGGCTTCTGATGTTGTGATTACAGGTATCATCCCCGTTTGTTTCAGACTTGCATCCATATTATTTGATCCCAGATCAACTTTCTCCTATGTGTCTGTATATTTTGCTTCGGGTTTTGATTTTTATAGTGAGCCTCTTGCCATGCCTATTCGTGTATCTATCCCGGTAGATAATTCTTTAATGGTGGATCGATCTCACCTATCTTGTGTAGCAACTTTTTTCGAGCGTGAGACTTTGGTAGACTTGCTTGTGTTATATATGGTTGATTTTGGTATTATTTTGTGTATGGATTAGTTGGCTCCTTATCATGCTGTCTTAGATTGTCTTGCTAAGACTGTGACTTTAGCTTCGCCGGGTGTGCCAAGGATAGCTTGGAAGGGTACACTTTATTTGGGTCCTAAGAGGATTATATCTTATGTTCAAGCTCGTAAATTGGTTAAGAAGGGATGTTTATCTTTCTTGGCTTATATTCATGACACCAGTGTTGTTTCGCCTCCTTCCTTGGATTTTGTCTGTTTTGACTATGAGTTTGTGGATGTGCTCCCTACGGACTTGCCTGGTATGCCTCCGGATTAAGATATTGATTTGCTATTGATTTTGAGCAGGCACCAAGCCCATTTTTATTTCTCTTTATAGGATGGACCCAGCAGAGTTGAAGGAACTGAAGGATCAGTTGTAGAAGTTGTTGGATAAAGGATTTAGCCGACCTAGTGTTTCACCTTAGGGTGTGCCTGTCTTATTTGTGAAGAAAAAGGATAGGTCTATGAGGATGTGTATTGATTATCGATAGTTGAATAAGGTGACAGTTAAGAATAAGTATCCTCTTCCTCGCATCAATGATTTATTTGATAAGCTTTAGGGTGCTGCAATATTTTTGAAGATTAATTTGAGGTCTGGTTACCACCAATTGAGGATTAAAGCTTTGGATATTTCAAAAACAGCTTTTTAGATTTGATATGGTCATTATGAGTTCTTGGTCATGTCATTTGGGTTGACCAATGCCCCTGCCATGTTCATGGAGTTAATGAACTAGGTATTTCGATCGTATATCGACTCCTTTGTTATTGTAATTATAGATGATATCTTGGTGTATTACAAGAGTGAGATTGAGCAAGAGGAGCATTTGCGGATTGTGCTTCAGAGATTGAGGGATAAAAAGTTGTATGCTAAGTTCTCTAAGTGCGAGTTTTGATTGGAGTCTGTTTCTTTCTTGGGTCATGTGGAGATTAAGGAAGGTATTATGATTGATCCAGCCAAGATAGTCGCAGTTCATGATTGGGATAGACATACTTTGCCCATCGAGATCCATAGTTTTGTTGGCTTCATAAGTTATTATCGATGTTTTGTTGAGGGTTTTTCATCCATTAAAGCTTCATTGACCAAGTTGAATCAAAAAAAGATTTCCTTCAAGTGGTTTGATGCTTATAAGGCGAACTCCCAAAAGATTAAGGATTTGTTGACTTCAGCTCCTATATTGTTTTTGCCCAAGGAGGGTGTGGGCTTTTCCATATTTTGTGATGCTTTCAATGTTGGATTGGACGTTATATTGATGCATGAGGGCAAGGTGATTGTGTATGCGTCTATTCAGTTGAAGCCTCATTAGAGAAATTTTCTGTAACGTCCTGAGACTACCCCCTAGTTATCACTTGCTGCTTACGATCCCGAAGGAACACAAGCTAACCCATGAATGATATCTACAGTTAGCACTGGACAATAATACTGAAATAAATGCGGAATTAGGATGAATTTCCATTAGGTTCAAAATCTAAAATACTGATAAAATATAACATCTGAAATAACAATCCGTAAAATTGAATACTATCTGAAAATCTAATCTGAAAGCCTCTAATCTGAATTGTCTAAAAGTGGAGTTGATAGGACAAGTCCCCAACTAACTCCAACTACTGAAATACTAAATAAAAACATATCCTCGATAGATGAGGACTCATACTAACCTCTGACACTAAATCTGAATTTGTCTATGCGTGGTTGGAGACCTGAGTGTCCGTACCTATGATATAAAATATCATAGCGCAAGATAGTATGCATCAGTACGTGGGAATGTACAGGTATGCTAGATGAGGTAAGGATGAATGCAAGGGTTCATATTCATAAACAATAACTTACTGAACGATATAGAGCAACTGAATATGAGATTACATAGATAACTGAAAGTATTGTAAATACTGAGTATGTAATACTATGCATATATGTATACTGTAACTGAGCTTTTTTTGAAGCTAAGTATTGAATTCTGATAACTAAGTAACTGATATATGAAATTACTGATAACTGATTTACTAATACTGATTGACTGTGTCTGACAGTCCTGATTCTGTAAGACTGAACTGAGTTCTAAACTGAAGACTGAAACTGTGGGAGGTAATTATCTAACCGACATACCCCAAATCTAAGATGATAGGGGTCCAACCTGTGACCCCAGTTGGAAGGGTGCTAATACCATGCCACGGGTACTAACACTGGAAAAAACCAAGATGCCAAGCCTGACTGACGAGTGACACCTGGGCGGAGCCAAGCCTAATCTGACAGGTGACCCCTGGGAGGTAGTCAAGCCTATTTCGACGGGTGACACCTCATCCTGCGTTGCCTACGCAGTTCTGGATTATAGGGACTTCTACTAAAGACTCTTCCTCTCTGACGGAGAAGCCACCATCTTTGCACTCACTCGGTGCTAAATCCTACTCCCAACTGAAAGACACTGAACTGAGTATATGGAACTGGGTTGGACTGATACTGAGTTTTCTGAATTTTCCTGAGTTCTGTAACTGACTGGATTCTACTGATTGGAATATGACTGATACTATTCTATAACTGATACTGGCTCTAGGTACACAACTAAATTATCGGGTATATAAATACCCCCAGGACTCGATAGCATAAAAGAAAGACATAACATGGTCATAAAGGCATAACAATACTTGCTTGCTAATAATGCACTCATTTAGATATTTTGTCAAACACTTGACATACATGAACTTTTACATGAATGGTATCACATAATAACATGTCATGCTTTCACTAGTCAAATCACATAAGCATTTCATCAAAAACTTGTAGGGCATAAGCTTGCACATATACTAACAAGTCATGATTTCATCACTTTATTCTCATGGACATTCTATCAAACACTTGGGGAACATAATTTCATGCACATAATCATGGGTAACATATAAACATGGCAACTACAATGCCCAAACTTACAATTTCAGGGGGTTTATCATGCAATTCATATAATTCCCCATAAAATACTAATCTAATTTCGGGAATCTTATAATAATCATGGATTAAACCCAATTAATATCATGAACATGAATTCAATCTAGTTCAAACATGGAAATCATGAATCTGAGATCTTGTATGTTTTAAAAGGGTTCTTGGATTCTATGGGTGAAAGGGACCCATAGATGAACACCTAACATACCTGAGAAGAAGAGTTCTTGAAGGTTCTTGGAGGATTTCTTGAGGATTGACCTCGATTATTGAAGCTAGGGTTTTTGCCTCTTAAGAGAAAATGTTTTAAATCTTGAGAAAAGTGAGTGAGTAATGAGGTATTAGGTTATATAGGGTATAAATCCCGTGTTTAGGTTGATTAGGGGTTTTGAGAATTGACCAAACAACCCCTGAAATTAAATAATGAAAGATGGAAATCTCAATTTTTCACCCCGGTGCGATACGGTACAATCACGCCGGCTCACTGGAAAGTGGAAAAGTGGGAACTGGGATGATGGCACAACCCAGCGCCATCATAGTGCCTCACTGAATGGGAAACTGAGCGTTGGCGTGATGTGCCATTATCGCGGAGCAACACTAGAAAAGTGACAATTGTTAAATTTCCTAGTGGCGCGACGCGGTGGTATCACGTTGGCTCACTAGAAAATGACAATTGCCATTTATACATACTCCGCGATATGCTACTATCCTGAATGACAGTGTCTAACGACTGATACTTAAAATAACCATAACTTCTTACCCGGTTATCGAATTTAGGCAAACTTTATAATGTTGAAAAGCTAATTCAATTTCCTATGAAATGGTAGGATCTAAACCAAAAAATACTGTGTATTTAGAAAAAATTATATTGGATCACTCATGTACTAAGAGTTAATCTAGGCTAGGGAGATACGGGGTATTACAATATCTCCTTCTTGGGAACATTCACCCTCGAATGAGACTGATTAAGCTGAGAAATATTGATACACTGAGTTTACACACTAAACATACATATCTGATGCATGGAATACATGACTGAACTACTGACAAGCTGAATTTTCATATTGAATATGCATATCTAATGCATAGAATACATGACTAAACTAATTCATGAATGCATGACTGGTTATACAATAGTAAGGGATACCAATTTTAAAACTGTAACTGAACATGGAGAGGGGTAGAGATAGGAAGACTATTACCTTAAACTGATAATATTAATAAACCTGAGATCATTTACTGAACGTATGAATGGGAACATGAGAACATGACTGAGTCTGAAATATGATACTTGGATTGACTATCATGAATGGAACTGGGCCCTTGAATATATGCCATGTCTTGGGAATGGTCATTCGACTGAGATTGAAATGATAGGGTCAACTTATGAGTACCTATTACTCCAAACTGGATTCGTTATGTGAAGAGAAACTGAAAAGTTTAGGATATGAAAGCTCGGGGATTATAGTGCATCTCCCCCTTAGGACATTATGTCCCTTGAAGAATGCTAACTTGGCTAAGATACTGAGGAAAAGATGAGACGATGCACGGGGCACCCATGAACTAAATCATGACTGAATATCTGAGATCTAAAATTGAGGCATGATACATGAATTGGGATGAACTTGTAACTACTAGGATGATCTATATTGGAATAGTCATACTCACGAAACTTCGGATAGTACGACTGGGCAGAAAGATAGGAAACCATACAAACTCGTCCGCCTGACTGCAAAACTAAATTCCTAGAATTACGAACTAACTCATACTAAAAACTTATACTCAACTAGAACATTCCTTGACACTCTTTCTATAAGGTTCTACTTACTTTAGGGAGCAATGAAATCTTGGCATGGTCTGAGTAAGACATCTGAATCAAAACATGGCTAAGATTTTGTAATATAGAGAAAGTCCTACTAAACTTCATCTAAGATAGAGTTACTAAGCCTCATGTACTAAAACTACTAAGTTTCCATCCTAGCCACATTTGTCAACTATTCCCTCAACTGTAATTTCTACTTCAACACCGCATTTCACTTGGGGCTACTAAAAATATTTACATGGGCACTGATAACTCTACCTACTGAGATCTAAGCTGGACTGAATCATCCCACTAAGTTCAAGTCTACTCAAATCTCTGAAATGTATCTAGCCATTTGCACATCAACATAATATTCAAGTCTATCTTTATAACTAAAGCCTCGTTTAAAACAAGCATACAATAATATTTCCTTAATATGAAATATTTTCTCTCTCCCATCTAAGCAACTGCTCATCACCACACCATCTAATAAAGAGAGTATACTGAAGGTTAAAACATGAGGACTTGAAGCACGTATGGACGCTATACTAAACTTAACAATTAACTGAGGCCTTAGGAATAGAATATCAACATCTTGAATTTATTAAGAGATCTAGACTGAGGATATTCATGACATAAATCTGAATTTAACTGATCATTAGGAGTATAGCATAATTTATGGAAACTGAGCAAACTATAAGGCATGATTACATGAGTCATGAGTTGCATGACCTGAGTTTGGAGTTTCTGTATTCATGGAACATGATTCATAATACTAAGAAAACTGGAACTCCTTATACTAGAAACTGTAAACGTACATAATTTTCAATAATGTGCACGAATAGGAACTATGATCATAGAGCTGACATGTAAGGCATGAGTAGATATCGTAATAGCTGAAGTGCAAAACTTTGCACTGAGGTAAGGATGGGTTGGGCATCCACCTCTCCTACTGCTCCTTTACACGTATTGACATTACTACTAAAATCTAAAAGTCTGACTTGGTTACTTGTTCCGCCATCTCCACCTTAGCTTAAAGTCATTATTCTATGTCTGTGAACCCCTTAATAAACTCTAAATCGAGCTAAGACCACTTTACTCTAGATTCTGAGATATGACAATGCTTATGAACACTAAATTAATTCTGAAGGACTAATCCTGATAATGTAAGGTCCACTGCTAGTACTTTCTTCTAATATATGATTCTTAGTTTTTAATTGCCCAAATAATCATCATAGAGCAACCTCAATACTGACTAACTTAGAATTCTCAATTTCTCTTTCTACTAGTTCAATCTTAAAATATTCAAACTTAAATCATTTGAAACTGAGGTACTACCCCTTCATTCAAGGACTGGTTCATCAAGAAACTGAAATGGAACAACTCTATTATTGAAACTAACTGAAGGGATTTTTTTGAAATAGTGTAACCGAGCAATTTCTGTATACTCGTCTGGCTGGAATAGATTTACCTACTGAGGTAAGCACTAATAAATATTATATTAATATTTTTAGTCTGACTTAAAGTCGTCTTCTATGTAAGAAGTTACAAAAGACAGAGAAGCTCCTGGATCTAATAAGGTATAAATATGTAAATGGAAGATCTGTAATGTACCAGTGACTGCATTAAAAGAACCTTCCTGATCTTGTCTGTACTAAAGTGCATAAATACTGTTTGGGTGTTGCCCACGGGTGGCACTAGAAATGGAACCCTACTGGTGTGAGCGAACGGATTGAGCTGAAGGATGGTTGGACTTACCTTGTGAACCTGACTGAGGACAATCTCTAATTCTATGGCCTAATTTGCCATGCCTAAAATATATGCCACTGTCAGCACTACACACACTCTGATGATTTCTACCACATTTCTGGCAAAGTTGGTGGGTATGACCTTTTTTTATTCTACCTTGAGACTTGGAGTCTGATGTGCTATCTCGACTGACATTTCTAAACTTTTGGCACTGGAGCACTAGCTGCAGAAGGATTTGGAGCTTAGAATTTTTTACGGAACTGGATCGGTTACCACTCTCTAACCTTGCCCTAAAACCACTTGTTCTGACTCTCTTATTTTTATTATTTTTATCTTTCTTCCTAAGCTTCTCCCCCTTGCTCTACTAAGTATGAACCCCAAGCCTAGATAGGACAACAGCCTGTAGGTTGTTCTGAGCAACTACTGAATTGGATAATGTAGTAAAAGCATCTTTGATTTCTACATAGGAGACGTGCTTATTCAGGGGATCTACCTGAATGGATGAGGTGCTGACTAAGAATTTAGCTTGAGCTCATGCTTACTCACACAACATGAACGATGAAAGAAGGGAAACTTTTCCTAAAACATCTCATAGCCTCCTGTCCATAAGTGTGGCATGTTATACACCCATGCAAAAGACTCTACGCGATGTGTCTTTCAGACTCCCTAGGACTCTGTTGAACCTTAGGCTCTGATACCAAGTTTGTAACGACCCAAGACTATCCCCTAGTCGTCACACGGTGCTTACGATCCTGAAGGGCCACAAGCTAACACATGACTGATATCTGTTGTGAGCACTGGATAATAATACTAAAATAAATGCAAAATTAGGCTGAATTGCCATAAGGTTCAAAATCTAAAATACTGATTAAATATAACACTAAAATAACAATCTATAAAACTGAATTCTATCTAGAAATCTAGTCTGAAAGCCTCTAATCTGAACTATCTGAAAGTGGAATTGATGGGACAAGCCCCAACTAAATCCAACTACTAAAATACTAAATAAAAACATATCCTCGATAGATGAGGACTCACTAATAACTTTGACATTCTTGGCTGAATCTAAATCTATCTAAGAGCAGTCGGGAACCTGAGCGTCCGAACCTATGATATGAAACATCATAGCACAAGAAAGTATTCCTCAGTACGTGGGAATATACTGGTATGCTAGATAAGGTAAGACTGAATGCAAGAGTTCATATGCATGAACAGTAACTGAATGAATGATATAGAGAAACTAAATATGAGAGTACATGGATAACTGAAACTACTGTAAATACTAAGTATGTAATATTATGCATATATGTATACTATAACTGAGCTTTTCTGAAGCTAAGTGCTGAGTTATGATAACTAAGTAACTGATATCTGAAGTTACTGATAACTAATTGACTGTGTCTGATAGTCCTAATTCTATAAGACCGAACTAAGTTCTAAATAGAATACTAAAACTAAAATTGTGGGAGGTAATCATCAAACCGACATGCCCCAAATCTGAGCTGATAGGGGTCCAACCTATGACCCCATTTGGAAGGGTGCTAATACCGTGCTACAGGTACTAACACTGGAAAACCAGGATCCCAAGCCTGACTGATGGGTGACACCTGGGCGGAGCCAAGCCTAATCTAACGAGTGACCCATGAGAGGTAGTCAAGCCTATTTTGATGGGTGACTCCCCATCCTGCGCTGGCTATGCAGTTATGGAGTATAGGGACTGCTACTAATGGCTCTGCCTCTCTAACGGGGAAGTCGTCATCCGTGTACTCGCTCGGTGCTAAATCCTACTCCCAATTGAAAGACACTGAACTGAGCATACGAAAACTTGACTGGACTGATACTCAGTTTTCTAAGTTTTCCTGAGTTCTATAACTGAATGGATTATACTGATTGGAATATGACTGATACTATTATGTAATTGATACTAACTCTAGGTAAATATTTAAATTTTTGGGTATTTAAATACCCTCAGGACTCGATAGCATAAAAGAAAGACATAACATGATCATAAAGGCATAACAATACATGCTTGCTAACAATGCACTTATTTATATATTTTGTCAAACACTTGATATACATGAACTTATGTATGAATGGGAACACAATTTCATGCACATAATCATGGATAACATATAAACATGGCAACTGCAATGCCCAGACTTACAATTTCATAGGTTTAGCATGCAATTCATATAACTCCCCATAAAATACTAATCTAATTTTGTGAATCTTATAATAATCATGGATTAAACCCAATTAATATCATAAACATGAATTCAATCTAGTTCAAACATGGAAATTATGAATCTGAGATCTTGTATGTTTAAAAAGGGTTCTTGGATTCTATGGGTGAAAGGGACCCATAGATGAACACCTAACATACCTGAGAAGAAGAGTTCTTGAAGGTTCTTAGAGGATTTTTTGAGGATTGACCTTGATTCTTGAAGCTAGAATTTTTGCCTCTTGAGAGAAATTGTTTTAAATCTTGAGAAAAGTGAGTGAATAATGAGGTAGTAGGTTATTTAGGGTATAAATCCCATGTTTAGGCTGATTAGAGGTTTTGAGAATTGACCAAACAGCCCCTGAAATTAAATAATGGAAGCTGTAAATCCCATTTTTTCATCCCGGTGCTACGCGGTACAATCGTGCTAGCTCACTGGAAAGTGGACAATTGGGAATTGGGATGATGGCGCGACGCGGTGCCATTGCGGTGTCTTACTGGATGGGAAACTCGGCCTTGGCACGATGCACCATTATTGCGGAGCAATACTGAAAAGTGACAATTGGAAAATTGGCTAGTGGCACGACGCAGTGGTATCACATTGTCTCACTGAAAAATGACAATTGCTATTTAGACATACTCTGCAATGCGCTACTAGCCTGAATAATGGTGTCTAATGACTAAAACTTAAAATAGCCATAACTTCTTATCCGATTATCGGATTTAGACAAATTTTATACTGTTGGAAAGATAATTTAATTTCCTACGCAATAGCAGGAGCTAAATATAAAAATACTAATTATTTAAGAAAATTTATATTAGATCACTCATGTACTAAGAGTTAATCTGGGCTAGGAAGATACGAGGTATTACATTATCCTACCCATGATTTAGAGTTGTGTGTAGCTGTGTTTGCCTTGAAGTTGTGGAGGCACTACTTGTATGAAGTCCGTTGTGAGATCTTATCAGATCATCATAGCCTTCAATACTTCTTTACCCAGTGAGATCTTAATATGAAGTAGCATCGTTGTCTTGAGTTGCTTAAGGATTATGGCTAACTATTTACTACCATCCGGGCAAGGCTAATGTGGTTGTGGATGCCTTGAGCTGAAATTCGACTAGCACGGGTAGCTTGGCGCATCTTTTGACCCAAGAGAGGCCTTTGGCCTTAGAGGTTGTGTCTTTAGCTAACCATATTGTTAGACTTGATATTTCGACACCTGGGCGTGTTTTGGCATTTATGGAGGCATTGAGGTTGATTATAGATAAGGCATTTAACGGAGAGTCTAAGGAATCCTCATTTGATTCAGATGGAGTTTTGTAGATTGGAGGTCGAGTTTGTGTACCGAGAGTGGGTGACTGGATTAGGTTGATCTTGGAGGAGGCCCATTGTTCCAAATATTCTATCCATCCAGGTATAACTAAGATATATCATGATTTGAGGCAGCATTACTGGTGGGGTGGTATGAGGTGAGATGTAGCGGATTTTGTGGATCATTACCTATGTTTTCAGCAAGTGAAGGCCAAACATATGAGGCCTAGTGAGTTGTTTCAGAGGTTACCCATTCCCGAGTGGAAGTGGGAATGGATCACCATATACTTTGTGACTGGTTTGCCTCGTACATCTTATGGTTCTGACAGTGTTTAGGTTAGCGTGGATCGATTGACCAAGTCAGCTCATTTTATTCCAGCTCAATTCTTGTTTAGTGCTGAGAGGTTGGATTGTATCTAGTTTATGAGATCGTTCATCTGCGTAGTGTGTCGATGTCTATTATTTCAAATCAAGGTTTTATGTTCACATCTCACTTTTGGAAGACTTTTCAGGATGAGTTGGGTACTCGGGTTGATCTTAGCACAATGTTTTACCCCTAGACTGATGGAAAGTTAGAGCAGACTATCCAAGTTTTGGAGGATATGCTCCGCACATGCGTGATAGATTTTGGTGGCCAGTGGGAGCAATATTTGGCTTTAGCAGAGTTTTCATATAATAATAGCTACCATTCCAGTATTGATATGACTCCTTTTGAGGCATTGTATGGTAGGCGTAGTCGCTCCCCAATGGGTTGGTTCGATGTTTCAGAGGTGAGACCTCAAGGTACGGACTTGCTTCGTGAGTCTTTGGATAGAGTTTGGGTCATTCAGGATAGACTCAGATTAGCTCAGAGTAGGTCGAAGTGATATGATGATTGTAGACTTCGTAGTTTGAGATTTGGTGTTGGTGATCGTGTTTTCCTTCTAGTTTCATCCATGAAGGGTGTAATGAAGTTTTGGAAGATGGTCAAGCTTAGCCCTAGGTATATTGGTCTATTTGAGATGCTTCGACTGTTAGTGATATGCCTTATGAGTTTGATTTGACCCCTGATCTATTAGTTTTTCATCTAATTTTTCATGTTTCTATGCTTCATTGTTATATTTCGGATGAGTCTCATATTATTAGTTGGGATTCATTTTAGTTAGATAAGTAGTTGTCATTTGTTGAGGAGTCGATCTCCATTTTGGCTAAAGATGTTAGGCGGTTGAACTCTAGAGTGATCCCTGTGGTTATAGTCCAGTGGCAACATCGACCTATAGATGAAGCTACTTGGGAGGTTGAGTCTGATATGCATAGTTCTTATCCTCAGCTCTTCATTGATTCAGGTATTTTTTTTTTTTGCCTTAGTTCAAGGATGAACAAGATTTTTAGTGGTAATGATGTAATGAGCTAAAAATTTAATGAAATATTTTAAATTTGTGATTTTGTATAATTTGGCTATTTTACCCCTCTCTGTAATTAAATTATGATATTTCTGGAGTGTGGGAGTGATTGACATGATTTGCGATGTATTTTGGTACCATTTATGCGATATTGTGTTTTTTGATGGCTTATAAAGTCTTATTTTGGACTTATATGAATATCTTTTGATTCGTGCAAAGGATTGCTAAACGGACTGCGCCAACAGCTCTAGAATATCGATTTTAGGCTAGGTAGACCCTTAGTTCAGATCCCGGTGCACCCGAGCTCATTTTGACCTATTGATTGGAAAGTTGAGAAATTGAAAATATGGGTGTGGGATCCACATTTGATCGAAATAATCTCGGATAAAAAGTCCGACTTTTCTAGCAGATCCAGAATGTTGATTTTAGGGTGTTGGCAAGATTGGTATGATTTTATGGCTTTTAAATCTCATTTCAACCCTCGGTTTGAAAAATTGTGATTTCGGGGTTCGGAGGTTAACTTTTTAAAAATTATATTTTTTCAAAAATCCAAATTCACCAATGCATCTGGAAAGTCTAATTTAGCGTAGTTGCATTGTTCATTTGTGTATATCGGGCTCCGAACGAAGCTCGGACACCCCATTGAAGTCCCATTTTTTGGACTTAAAAAGTTGTGCAGATTTTTCTGCATTAAGTCAGTTTTTTTACTTTATTCGGCCCATTTTTTCTATTCTTTCACCTTACTTCTTGAGAGTTAAACCCTAAAATAGTGCGAGAGCTTAAAAGTGAAGCTTGTTGGACTTGAAAAGCTAGATTAACACCTATTTTTTTAGTTTTATTACGGATTTAAGGTAAGAATTCACTCTTTTCTTAGTAATTTCTTGATTAATTTCTCAAAATAAAAAAGGACATTCCGATGCACTAAAGCTACCACTATGCGCGTTGTCCGGGGAAGAGCCCCACCACAAGGGTGTATCGTACGGAGCCTTACCTTGCATTTCTGCCAGAAATCTTAGGGCTTGATTAATTTCTCAAAACCCCAAAAATCTTAGGGCTTGATTTTAAACTTCAATTTCACTTCTTTTCACTTGAATAATATTTTTATCTTATAATTACTAATTTTTCATTAATTTAACCTTAAAAACAACTCCGATTCTTGATTTTAACCCGAATTTCAAAGATTTTACCGGGTAAAGCTCAAGAATATCTTTTCTTCAATTTGAACCTTTTTTTTACTCGATTTGACTTGAATTTTTAGAATTAGGTTTCTAAAAATATGGCGAACATATTTTTAAAGTAAAGTTCCAATTTCGCCCTTCTTTTTCGAAAATTCATTTCAGGGATCCGTTTTGATCCCGAACCAAAAGTAGTCAATATGAGTGTCGTTGGTTTTATTTTGATGCGTAGATTTCATATTTGATATTTTTAGTAGAGTTTGTGATTATTCGTGAAAAGTAAGGTCGTGGGTTCGAAATGTAGTAGACTGGTTTCGGCTTTTGAGGTAGGTTATGGCTTAACTCGTTCTGACTGGGTTGGATAGTAAATGATGGTACAAAATGCATGTTAAGGGTGGGAACTAATCATAAAAAATGTCTATCTATGTTTTGGGATCGTGTGGGGGCCTATATATGATGTAATTTTCGAAATTAAGATATTATGTGATGTGTGTGACTGTGTGGAGTCTTATGTGCTATTGATAGCCCTGAATATATGTGAATAATTATATTGTGTTTTTGAAATGACTAATATAATATCATTGGTGTATTGTGATATATTTATACTTATTGGTATATGAGACGTGAAAATTCATGAATGAAACAGAAATAATGAGTGGATATATTGACTCACATGATTATGGAAATATATCATTGTGGTTGGTTGTAAAAATATATCATGTTGTTGGTTGTGGAAATACACATTGTGATTGGTTCTGCACATTATATCCTTATATCATACTCATTCATGAAATATTAATACCACCGTGGCAACACCTGAGTAACACTGGCAACACCCTTTTAAAACCCTTCCCGAGGGATGTGCCGGGAAGGAGATATTATAATACCTTATAAAACCCTTTTCGATGGATGTGCCTGAAAGGAGATGCGATATATGTGGATTGTATACAGGTTGAAGAACCCTCGATGGGTCCTATGTCAGAAGCTTTAGCTCCGTAGGTATATATGGGGATTGTGCGACGGTCCCGGAGGTTGTGTTACGACCTCATGTATCATCATCATCATCATATACATTGCACTTACGTTATTGTATTTATATTGTGTTGTATCGTCGTATTAACGTGTCATCTATGTAACTGTCTTATCTTCTTTTACTTGTATTTGATGATCTTGTATATACATGTTCCCCCTTATTCTACTTATATGTGATATAATGCATACTCGTGTTCTATCTTGGTGTGTATGTGATATATTAGAATTATTGCTGCAAGCGGTGTGGGCTACTATTGTGGGATATTTTTGGATTGCAGTTGACGTGCCCTTAGTGTATATTTTGTATGCTTTATTTACTACTTTGCTTGATCGGCCTATGATACTTACTGAGTACAAGTGGACCGTACTCATGCCTACTGCACCCTTTCGGTGCAGGTCCTAGCTCAAGTTCGCCTCAGCTTGCTTGACTAGGACGATTGTTGGAGATTTCAAGGTAGTGGTTGGAAATTTATGCGTCCAGAGTTCCCCTCTACCTTTCTATAGTAGTTCTGTATTCATTAGTATTTGAAGCCAGATTTTCCCTTGGGGTTATTTTTCTGATGTATTTGACTCTTAGATTGTATTAATAGTTCTTATACTATTGACACCTAATTTTGGACATGATTGGTATTTTGTATATGTTCTTTCTGCATTGTTATGATTATTTGTATGGTTCGGCTTCGTTTTAGAAGCCTTACCTTGAGCATTTCTGTCTTTTCTTCTTTTTTTTTTTTTAATCAGTTTGGGTGCTAGGCTTACTTGTCAAGGTACGCCGCGACAAGTGTCATCATGACCCTTGTTTTTGGGTCGTGACAGAATGAATGACATCTTTTACTTGTTTTTGTTATGCATATATCCTTTTACTTCTATATATGCTCTCTTTTTTATGCATTTTTTTCTCTACTCTACATTGGTGCTAAAGGTCAGAATAGAGAAAAAAGGTATGAATAGAGCTTCCAAGACATTTGGCATTTTAAAGATTAATTATTTAGGGTATGTTTGAAAAGTCATGGTAATGTAAATTGATTTAATTACTAGGATAACAACCTCATAACCTATTAAATTAATGTTTAAAACTCAAAACTAGGGGAATGAATCTGAAGAAAAAAAAATTATCAAAATGATGTGACATTTCTCTTTGATCAAAAATTTTGTTTATTTTTTCTCATTTTCTGGCTTTAGTCTTCAAATTTTCAGCCTTTTCTCTTTATTTAGATATTAGAATCATTTATTAAATCCTCAAAAGTGAAATAAGAATTAAGAAAAGATGATGAGGCCTTGGCGATGAGGGTATTGAGGAAATTTCAATTATGGAATATAAACAAAGAGTAATTATTACTATGTTATGAGGAGTCAGTTATGGAATACATGAAATATTAATTGATAATTGAATATCTAATTACATTGACAGAAAAATTAATCAACGTGATGAAGAGTATTAGTGATGAGGGCAATTATTGTTTCGTGATATTTACATAAAGAAACTCGTGAATTTTTGCAAGATTTCACTCTTTTACCATAAACAATTCAATATTGTTTCTTCTATTGATTGGTTGGGCTGAATTGTATGAACAAACGTTGTGTACTTTGCTTTAGAGAAAAGCAAGATTTTTTCAACTAAATGCATTTTATTTGTGATGTATATATTTTATTTTTGTATCAAATTCACACGGTATAAAAGTTAGCTCACACTGAACCTACAAATACCAAGATATTCAATTCATATAACTTTTGCTTGCAGTAAAGAAATTTTTATACTCGATTAATCAAAAACATTACGAGTTGTTTATCCCATTTTTGAGAATACTCATTTACACTATCACACAAGAGGTTTTAAAGATCTCACACGAAAAAATGATATTCTCAAGAGATACAGTCACAGATATGAGGAGATCACTGTAATACTACCATTATATGAAAATTCTTTTTTGGTTTTTCATCTGGTATTCGGTATCCGCATTGGAGCCCCAACTAATCTAGATCGCGTGTTGCAGGGCTCATTAAGGTGGCAGCGTTCCCAATAAATTTTCTCCATACTCAGGGTCGAATCCTCGACCTCTGGTTCTGTTGCAAAGAGATCATAAAGTTGAGAGAAAAAAATCACTATTAAGGTAGCACAATTGAATAAGAGTTTGTACTTTTCTAATGATTGGACGATTTGATTTGATTTGAACGAGTAGACACTCATATTAAACTAAAAATGTAAATCAATTAAAATTATTTGAGATATTGACCTTACAAGCAAAGGAGATGGATAGTTGAAAATAGATATGGATCAAGAAATTTGATTTGGTAGTTTTCTAATTCATTTTCTATAAAATAGAGTTTGATACTTCGTCTGTATCAATTTATATGGCATGCTTTTCTTTTATTTAGTCCCCCAAAAAATGCCACATTTCTACATTTAGTAACAATTTGACTTTAAAATGTCCATTTTATCCTTAATGGAATAATTTATAGTCACAAAAATATCTCTAACTTGTTTTAGACCCTAAATTACAAAAAACTTTCTTTCTTAAGCTCCGTACTGAGTCAGACTATATTACATAAATTGAGACACTGGAAGTATTTATTCTCTATTTTTTTTCGTTTGGTGATCTCTTCGAATTTATAGGAAACTGAGTGGGTACTTGAGAAGGAAAGAAGATCATTGATCGAAATTAAAGGAATCATTAACATGCAATTTACATACGCATAAAGATCTTTATATATAATAATATTATTTGCTTAAGTCTATAAATTCTCAATGATGAAAACAAAATAAAAAAATTTAAATCAAGGTTATTTAAATTTGAAGACTAAAACCTCTTTGTATGTACTTGAAAACGACAGTGAAAAATTAGTGTTCACTGATTGAAAGCACATATAGACTTTGGCTACGCAGAATTATGTAAAATTGATGTCTTGATTTTTTAGCATATAAAGGGTATGAAGGGTGTGAAGCCCAAAAAAAATATTTGGTGAAGTGATTTATTCAATTTATAAAATTAATTGTTGTATTCTTATATATAAAAATTTATCTTCTATTGAATAAATTACAAAAAGATTTCTTTTATTTTTAAAAAAATACAATCGTGCGAAGCGCGGATAAGTTTACTAATATAATTTTGATAATGAAGGTAAAATGTGACATAAAGATCGAGAGTAGTGAATGGTAAGTTAATCTAATAATATCTTTGAAATTCATAAAAGAAAACGAAGAGAAAAGTAAAACAAGTTTAGGATTCAACAATTTTAAAAAGCAAAACATATGTGATTCAACATATACTGTAACATGTTGTTGATTAAAGAAAAAATAGAATAGGTTTGGAATTACTAGATACATAAATTAAAAATAATTTACATTGATTTTTGTAATATTAAATTTTATCTTATGGTGAACTTTGAATTTAATTAAGATTGTGCCTATTTAATTTTTTTTAATCAGTAGAGATCATATTTATGATATTCGAATTGATAATTAAATGTATATATTATTTGAATTTGTGCTTGTCATAAATATTTTAGTATATAATTTATCCTATAAGTGTTTGCATTATTTGTATGGGGATTTCTATATGATATGATTTCTTACTTTATTTACCTAGCTAAATATGATCAACATTACTCTTTTTTTTCTAAAAGAAAATCATAATTCCCTTTTCAAAATTTAGAACTTAAAACACATTATTTAATAATATTTATTTAATTAGTCGTATACTTATTGTATTGGTACACGTACAAAGCACACACACATATATATATATGTATGTATGTATATCTCCCACACCCAAGGCGGCACAACCCAACCCGTTAAGAAGTCGTTTGATAGGGTGTATTATTTTAATAATTCAAGTATTAAAGTGCGGTATTATTTAATACATTGTTTGATAACAAATTTAGAGCAATGTATAACTAATACGTCCAATTTGGTGGGATTAATAACTTATGGATTACAATTCATGGTAAGAAAATGAGTAAAGACAAAAATGTCCTCACATTCCTTTAAATCTTTTCTAAATCCTTTTCAATTTATTCAATAAGTTATTTCTTTTTCAATTTATCAAGATGGTGATATCCCTCCAAATAATTTAGTCATTAAAAAAAAAAAAAGACATAAAGTCCTCAGCTTGTCCAACTTTTTGAAAAAGACATCTAAACTATACGGGCGACCTATTACACCACAAAATTTACCTAAACTGTTGTAAATACACCATTTTGATTAAAATTTTAACTATGCATGTAGACATGCACAAGACGCACGTGAATGCATAAAATTTGACTGAAATAACCAATTATAAGATGCCATGTGTAATTTATTTCTCAATTATTTTAGAAATCCCTTCTTCTCCACTTTACCAAACCCGATTCTCTTCTTTCTCCATTGATATAGCCTTTGGCTTATTTTGAATAAAAAATTTGTCTCTCTTCTCAAATTTTTCTCTACAAAATCAACCTTAAAATATCTATTTCTTAATATTTGATTGTTGTGTCTATTTTAACTTTTAATTTTTACTTTTTGTAGTTGTTATATATCCTCTTAAGAAGAACTATAAAGCGCCATTTTAATGGAGTTTTGATCTCATCATTAGACGATTTTGATTTTCAGAATTCTTTTCCACAATTAAAGTTGCACCACAATAACAATAGTCAAATCCTAATAATTACCTACTTCAAAAAAAATTCAAATTGTTCAATTTCAATCTCCACAAAGTCGCAAATCTAAAAAAACACAAACAAAATCAATACAATCGACCAACAAACACGTAAATCAATCAAATTACCAAGAAAAACGAATGTAGAATTTTAGAAAAGAAGAACAAAATTGAAATCAAAAGAATGTCTGTTGTCCGTTGTTAAACCCAAAAGTCTGCTGTGATTTTATTTTGGAACCACTGAACCCGAGATTAACATAAAGCAATACAAAATTGGCAAAAGATTTCCTTAATCTGAGCGTCTCTCTACACCTATGTGAACTGGATAATATAAGGGTTTACAATGAAAACCTCTTGTAAATCTGTCTACTTTAACCTGTAGTTAAATCTGTAAAATGGATTCCATATCTAAGCTGAGATCAAAAGATCAAATCTTTATTCAAAATCTGAATATAACAAGTCAGGGGATGCTTAAAAATATAATCTTCTTGGAACAACAACATTCAAACTAGGGTTAGTAACCCATGCATCAATTTCATGTCAAAACATCATAATGTTCATGCTTGGTAATGAAAATAATGATAGTTTAATTCTAAATCTGGAAATTTCAGTAATACGTATAAAAATACAAAAGTAGACATGCAATTCAACATCTAATTCACTTGAAATCTCATATCTTGCAAATAGCAATATTGGGTATAATCCCTAAGTCAAAACTCATGTAGATTGTTGTAAAAGTTTACTTCAAAACTAATTTTTGGCACAAGGATGAAAAGATTATCCTTGTTGAAAACCCCACATACCTTAATTGATGATTAGATAGAGAAACTTGAACTTTGAGTTCCTATTTATGCTCTTGAAGATAGTTTCTTGAAGTTCTTGGATTGAGAATCTTTGATTTTGAGCTAACTTGAAAAAAGAATGGTAGAATTTGAATTTCTTGGAGATGAAGATTTGAGTTCTAGGGTTTCCTTGGAGAGTAATTTTGATGAAAATATGCATATAATGGTTAGAATAGGATTAATTCTGTTTTTACATGATTTGGGGGCTTGAGAAAAAGACTATATTGTGCTTTTAAAATTTTACTCGAAACTAGAGATCCCTATTTTGCCTCCCTCCATGACGTGCCGCTATCGCAGTGAAATTGCGTTGCATCACTGAAAAAGTCCAAGTGCCATTTTGCACTCCAGCGCGATGCAGTGTTTGTCCAATTGAGAATTTTGGCGCGACACAGGCTAATCGCGGTGCGCCACTGGAATGGGACGAATAGAAACTGAAGTTTCACAGCGATGCGACGTAATCGCGGTGCGCCACTGAAAATCAGACAATTGCGATTTCATCCTTCACCGTGATGCGATGCCTGTCACAATGCCCTACTATTTTCACTAAAATAGCCATAACTTCTCAACCGAGTATCGGATTAAGGCAAAATTGGTATCGTTGGAAAGCTAATTCAATTATCTACAAGTTAGTGGGTCTATAAATAAAAAATTCTACTCGTATCACGATTTATTAATTTTTAAGATTTATCCTTGAAATTTTAGAAGCTAAATTGTGCTAGGAAAAGTACGGGGTATTACAGTAAGATGCTGATTAGTACGTGATTATCCTCTCTTTCTTGCAACTGAGACTGAACAAAAAATATCCTATTTATACAAATCTAAAACTATTTAGGAGGTAATAGGTCGCCCATATAGTTGAGGTGTTATTTTGAAAAAGTCGGACAAGTTGAGGGGTGACTTTATGTTTTTTCTCTAAAAAAAAATTACTCCATTAACTTAAAAAATATTTATTGGTCAAAATTCAAAAACAAATTGTATGATTGCATACAAGATTTAATTTTGTAAATAGGATAAATAAAAATAATTTTTTTGCTTACCTTTAATACTCTATAGAGCACAATTTTATAGTAACAACGATTCTATTGTCTCATTCAAAAGTTACATGTACCTTCTTCCAATTTAAGAGCAACACCAAAAGAAAATAACAAATAAATAATGAATAAATAAAAAAACAAAAAAAATAATTACCGTAAGTGAATGATTAAATCTTAAAATTTCAAAAGTAAGTTATTAATTATATTATTTTTATTTTTATTTTTGAAAAAGAATAATAAAATTTTACAAAAAAATACATAAATTAGAATATGTGGAGAGTATTTTTATAAGCAAATAATATTATTTTTATTATTTAATAGTATTAGTAATTCCAACACTACTAATTCCAATTTCTAACATTACTAAATCCTATTCAATATTTTGTTTTACGCTTTACTAAATGATCCCTAAATGATTTACTGGTACCCAACCTAATAGGTTGATATGGTAATACCTAATGCTAATATACTTCCCACTTCACTACTTCAGCACTTGGTACTTAGCAGCCTAAAATTCTAATACTGTAACACCGACGACGACGAACGGCGAACCTACTAGAGCAATAACAAATGGTGAATCAGCAGCGAACTAGTGGCTAACCAGGTATTTTTTTTCTTCTTCTTTTTGTTTTTGTTTTTATTATTCTCCCCTTTTATGCCTTTTTATTTTAATCAGTGATTTGGTGAAGAGTCTTAAGTTTTTTTTGGTGATTTTCCTAATTGACTGATTCTGTAAATTGATTTTTCTGATTTTGTGAAATAAGTTCGGCTGTTAAACACTAAAGATGATTAATTTTGTTTTCTCTTTCAAATTTTATTTTCACTAAGCACTGTTAGTGCTACTGGTTCAACTGATAGAAATGACACTCAGTTGACACATTGCTTGGGAACATTTCGAAAAGATATTTGAAAATAGTAAACTAGTTAAAGCAAAATGTTTGCATTGCCATCAAATTATGCTGCTAATACAATTAGAAAATGGCACAAGTGAACTGAGACAAGATCTGGGTAGATGCAAAATGTATAAGTCCCGCCCACCCCGCCTAGCTGTTAAACATTGTTAAACTTTCAAACAAAGTATTCATCGCCCCCCACTAGCCCTAGTTAATCCATTATAAACCAAATATATGTATTTATTTGGTTCTACTCAACCTGGAATACAAAATTTATTGATAAATTTCTTCACTTTGTTTTTGTTTAATGATTATTTGAACATAAACGCGTACATTCCTAATTATGCAAATTTTGGATTTTATAAATCTATGCATTATTTTTGCTTCCAGTGTGTGAGTGGGTGGGGGGTCTATGTTTGTGAAGAGGGTTAAATTAAATTCCCTTTGTTGGAAAAGTTACTTGGTATAATTAGCAACAACAACAACAAATTTATCGTGGTGTCCGAAAAGAATAGATTGTACGCATTACTTACACAGTTAGAGAGCAAACACAATATTTATGAAGACATAAGTAGTAACTTCTTTTTTATGAATAACCATAGCGTCTGGGCTAGCTTGCGCACCTCGACTAATTCCATGGATGCCTACCACTCATGTTACTTGGACTCTTCAAAAATATTGGGGTAGGTGGGGGAGTCGGATCCTCCAAAAGTAGTTCATTTTCAAAGGATCCGACATTTGTGCAACAACATTTTAGGGGAGTCCGATCCATAGCCTGCCACCTCCCACTATCAAGAGGTACTAGGTAACTATATCCACCACATCTAGGATAGATGTAAAGAAATCATTTAGTGTTTTTGTCCCTGCTGGGATACAAACGTTAGACCTCATGGTTCTTATCGTCTTCATTTACCACTAGGCCATACATTGTATAATTAGCATAAAAGGATAATTTTTTTTGTAAATATATTGATTGTTGAATCTCATTGGTGTGCTTAAGCTTTTCGGCTCTACCCTGTTATTTTCCCGGGACAGAAGGGCATGATGACTTGACATTGTTCATACTACATATACAGTATACATGAGGTATGCAAGGGTAGTTTGTCGGAAAAATACATGTGAAGACATATATGGAGTTCAAGGTAGTGTGTGCATTTTAACTTGCTACATATTTATCAGATTCATTGCCAAGGGCATAATGGTATGACGATTGGGCATCATCCTTAGGATAATTTTATCTTAGCACATTTTCTGTATGCTATTATTATTATTATTATTATTATTATTATTATTATTATTATTATTATTATTATTATTTTGCATTGAATTAGACCCGTAATTAGATGTTTTGTACACGTACTCGAACAACATTATGCTGATGACAGTGGGTGCAATAGCAATTGGTACACATCATATAGTGGATTCATTTCACAGATTGAACATCATCCTCACATTCCTCAGGTTTATTAGGATAAAGTTCTTTTAGCACATTTTCCCATAGGGTTGCCTAGTGACAAGACCATAGATTGTGATATGTGGGTAGGTGCATGTCACATGTTTGAACCTTGCTGCAAAAAATGTTTGATATTTAAGTGGAGAAGGGTAGAGGGATGGAGCTATTAACATTGAGTTCCAAATCTAGCATCATCAGCCCTCAAAAATCTTCTCGGTTATCAGAAAACGAAAGATTCTTTTAGCACATTTGTATTATTATTTTTTGCTTTGAGATCAAACCTGTAACTAGACTTTTTGATCCAAGCTTCGTCTTTTGTCTCATAGATCCATAAAGATGGATGCTAATAACCTACCAACAGAAATTGATGTATTTATCTTTCTAGTCTTTGTTTATATGTAAGGAAGATTTCTTTCTGTATGGTTAATTGTTTATAACACATCTGTTAGTAAATCCAACCTTCCAAGTTTCTAGATATTTGCATTCTCCGTGTTACATTGAGTCTAAAACTTTTCTGGGTCATCTTACGCCATCTCCTATATTCTTTATGCATGCATTGCCCAATAGAGGTGACATTTGGTGAAGGCTTAAGTAATCGACAGACCCTCAAACTTGTCCCGAAAATTCACTTAGACCCCTCAACTAAGGCCTGTACCTATCAGGCCCCTCAAATGCTAAAATTGATACCTATTAGTCACAAAATGCTAATTTGGCAAGAAGAGTGTGTTACACTCTCCTTGGGCGCGTGAATAAAACCTCAAATTTTTTTTTTGATTGAAAAAATCACATTTCAACTTATTTAATACATTTCTAAAAATAATAAATTTTAATTTATTTTTATTTTAAAAAAGAAAAAAGTAGCTCCCTCCTTCGCCCCCCCCCCCCCCCCCCCCCCCGCCGCAACCATCTTCTTCATCTCTATTTTTTTTTCTTTTTAAATTCTTAATAATGTTGTTAATACAATTAATAATTTTGAATTAAAAAAAAAATAGTGGAAGCCAAAGCGTCTTCCAATTTCTTAGCATTTTCTAATTTCTTCCGTTTTCAAAAGTCAGTTTCTTATTTGACCAATTTTCAACTTCAAGTTAATTCCCTTTTGAAAAGATGAAAATTGAAATCACACAAATTGAAAAGGAAATTATACAAATTGAAATCACACAAAGCTCACGGGCAAAATTATACAAATTGAAAAGTTGAAATCATACAATTGAAATCATTCTACTCGTTTGGTCTGCTCAATCAAACGAAAAAGTAGCAAAAGCTGAAATTTCAAAGCCAACACTATAGGAGGTGGAAGATTGAAGAGTTTCCATGACGGATTCCGGCTATATGTAAAATTGGTATATAAAAGAGCTCATTTTTTTGGACAAATACAAAAGAGCTCTAGGCACTGGAAATATGGCGCTGACAGAGCACCTAGGCGCTGGAACACCATTATGAGGTGAAAACTTATAATAAGAACTAGAGACATTTGTTTCCAAATAATCAAACTACAGTCACCAAAGTGTTACCTACCAAACTAGTCTATGGAAAATCTATGTGGGTTCTTTAATACAGAATGAATATCTAGAAAGAATAAAGAAGCTAGGATCTGACCATTTTATAACCCTTTTAGAGGATGCTAGATTGCCAGTGAAATTGGTTCCCAAGGATGTTTCATGTACAGAATATAAACGGTATTAGATAACCTATCAATCAGGTCTTGTGCTTCACAACTCTTCCACTATTTATATATACTTTCCCGTTTTTCATTAATGGCAACTTAAAAAAAAGGAAGGCAAAGATGAAGAACACAAGAGGAGTGGGGGAGGGCAAGGGCGAGGCAAGGATGGGTTTTTTTTTTTTTAAAAAAAGTTATAATTCTTTTTTAATTATAATTTAATTAGTTATAGAATATTTTTTTAATTACTTCTGGATTTAATGTCACGTGTCACCTTATAATTGATCAGTTTTGGCACGTCTCAGGCGAGTGTATTACACACACTCTATGCCTGTTGCTGATTAGGCAAAAAAGCCCCAATTGGATCAAAATTCGGGTGAGTTAGGGGTTTAATAGGTACATGCCTTAGTTGAGAGGTCTAAGTGAATTTTCGGGACAAGTTTGAGGGTCTATCGATGACTTAAGCCTTTGGTGAATTTATCCATCTACACAAAAAAGGGGAAGAGGGGGGGTGGGAGGTGAGGTGAATCTTTCTCATTAACCTAGCCTTGATAGGTAGGATTATATGGTACCTGTGCTAGTTGCACGTATCCAATTGATTAGTCGATATGCTAATAAGATGGGTCTGGATATTACTGCAATATAAAAGAAGAAAAAATATGGTAGAACTTTCATAAAATGGGGCAACTGGAGGTAGGCGACCCTAGTTAAATCCGACCAGGCAAGACATATATGGTGAATGTTGTATCCTGTTAGCAATATGCTTTTTTTCATTTTTTCTATTTTACTTTCGTGTTTGTGCTTTGCGGTTTGGGAATATCAACAACAACAACAACAAATCCAGTGTATTCCCACAAAGTGAGGTCTGAAGAGGGTAAAATGTACGTAGTTCATACCGTTACCTCCGAAGAAGTAGAGGGGCTATTTTTGATAGACCCCCGGCTCAGAATAGAGAATAGTACATAAGGTCGTAGTGAAACATGAAGCAAGATGGATGACATAACAAAAATAAGGAATAAGAAATAATAAAATAAATATTAGAGAAATACGAAATAATAGAGATACGAGCAAATCGAAATAAGAAATAAGAGATAGGACACCCACCTTATAGTAACATACACTCACAGACCAAAGACACCCACCACACCCAAACTCTCCTAACTAGAGGCTCCTACTAATGGACACGGTCCTAGGATTACTAACCCCCGTCTACACAAGAGCTCTCCTAACACCTTGCTACAACCCACACACTCACACTAGCCTTCTACCCTTATTCACAACCTCCACACTTTCCTATCTAGGATCATGTCCTTAGTAAGCTGTAGCTGCTCCATGTCATGTCTAATCACCTCCCTCCAGTATTTCTTCGGCCTACCTCTACTCTTCCTAAAGCCATCCAAAGCTAGCCTTTCACACCTATGAACTGGGGCATCCGTGCCCCTCCCTATCACATGCCCAAACCATCTCAGCCTTCCTTCTCGCACCTTGTCCTCCACCGAAGCCACTCCCATCATCTCCCTGATAGTCTCATTTCTAACTCTATCCCCTCCAGTAAGTCCACACATCCAACGCAACATTCTTATTTCTATCACCTTCAATCATTGAATGTGGGAGTTCTTGACTGGCCAACACTTTGCTCTATACAGCAATGCCGGACGGACTGCCACTCTGTAGAATTTTCCTTTAAGCTTAAGGGGCATCTTCTTATCACACAACACTCCTGAGGCAAACCTCCACTTCATCCAACCTGCTCCAATACATTTAGAGACATCCTCATCAATCTCGCCATTTCCCTAAATCATAGACCCAAGATACTTAAAACTATCCCTCTTACAAACATCCTGGGAATTCAACCTTACCACCACCTCGTCCTCCTGACTGGAGTCACTAAACTTCCATTCCATATACTCCATCCTGGATCTACTTAACCTGAACCCCTTAGATTCAAGAGTTTGCCTCTAAACCTCCCGTCTTTCATTCACACCCTCCCACGTCTCATCAATCAGCACTACATCATCCGCAAATAACATACACCAAGGCACCTTACCTTGAATACTTCACATCAACACGTCCATCACCAACGCAAATAGAAATGGGCTAAGAGTCTATTCCTGATGCAACCCTGTATCGATCGAAAAATGCCCTGAGTCTCCTCTTGCCGTCCTCACTCGAGTCTTTCCTCTATCGTACATGTCCTTAATAACTCTGATGTATGCCATCGGAACCCCTCTCACCTCCAAGCATCTTTAATGAAACTCCTGGGGACTTTGTCATACGCCTTCTCCAGGTCGATGAACACCATATACAAATCCCTCTTCCTTTCCTTATACTGCTCCACCAATTTCCTCACCTGATGGATTGCCTCTGTCGTCGAGCGACCAGGTATAAAACCAAACTGATTCACCGAAATAGACACGACCCTCTTCAATCTCTGCTCAACCACCCTCTCCCAAATCTTCATAGTGTGACTCAACAGCTTAATACCCCTATAGTTGTTGTCACTCTGAATGTCACCCTTGTTTTTATATAATGGAATCATCGTACTCCATCTCCAAGCCTCAGGTATTCTCACAGTCTTAAAAATGTCGTTAAACAAATCAGTCAACCACCTTAGACCTGCTTCACCAGTATACTTCCAAAAATCCACCGAAATCTCATCAGGCCCCGTCGCCCTACCCCTCCGCATCCTACGAATAGCCTCGCTGACCTCCTTAACTTTAAAACGTCTACAGTAACTGAAATCACGGCTCTCCTTCGAGCGCTCCAGCTCTCCTAACTCAATGCCTCTGTCCCCCTCCTCGTTCAAAAGTCTATGAAAATACTCCTGCCACCTCTTCTTAATGTGAACATTCTCCACCAAAACTCTACCATCCTCCCCCTTAATGCACTTCACTTGATCAAGGTCATGACCCTTCCTCTCCCTAACCTTAGCCATCCTATACAACCTTTTTTCCCCTTCTTTCTCCTCTAACCTCATATACAAACTCTTAAATGCTGTTGTCTTAGCAGCTATAATTGCTAATTTAACCTCCTTCCTTGCTACTTTGTAAACTTCCTTATTCACCCGCTTCTCCTCTTCATCTTTACTCTCAATCAACTTAACATATGCTCTCTTCTTAATCTTCACTTTCTTCTTAACTTTTTCATTCAACCACCAATCCCCCTTATGCCGACCTACCCGACCCCTCAAAACACACAACACTTCTCTAGCCGTCTCCGTGATGTAGCTGGAAGCCTTAGCCTACATATCATCCACGTCCCCCCTACACTCCCACACCCCAATCCACTTTCTCCCCTATCTCTCATGCACTAACTAGCGTCAAGCCACCCCACTTAATTCTGGGTCGACCCTCACCAGCCCTACTCTTCCTGCTCTTCTTGATAATCAAGTCCATCACCCAAAGCCTGTGCTGGGTTGAAAGGTGCTCACTCGGAATGACTTTAAAGTCCTTACATAAAACCCTATCCCTTTTCCTAAGTAGCAGAAAGTCAATCTGAGTCTCAGTTAATGTGCTTCGGAAGGTAATCAGGTGATCCTCCTTCTTCGAAAAGCTAGAATTCACTTCCACCAGCCCAATGTCCCTCGTAAAATCCAACACAGCATCCCCCTCACCATTTCTATTGTCGAAACCAAAACCTCCATGCACATCGTCATAACCTCCCGGTAAAACCCCAATGTGCCCATTGAAGTCCCGCGCTATGACAATCTTCTCCGAGCTAGGCACGCTTCTCACCACCTCGTCCAAAGTCTCCCAAAATCTTGCTTTCACCTCCTCTTCCAAGCCCACCTGCGGTGCATAAATAGTACACACTAACTCACATAATTAGTGAGGGAACAAACATTAGACAAATTTGAAATGATCTAGTTAGTGAGTTTGCTTTAGCCCATATAGAGTCAAGTGATACCTATATTCTATGTTGCTTGGACTCTTCAAAAATGTCAGTGGGTACGTGTCAGATTCGTCAAAAGTAGTGCCTTTTGAAGGATTCGACATGGGTGCGGCCACATTTTTGGAGAGTCCGAGCAACTTAGCCTATATTACTTTCTCTGGTTATATTGTTACATTTTACTATAGTTATTTGAAGATTTATACTTCTTTAAGAGCTCGTGCTTTATCAAATTGTACTAGTCCTTGCCTAAGATTATTAAGAGGGCTTATTTGAATGAATTCGAATTCAATTTACACTACTGTAATATAGGCCAAATTTCTTGCCTTGGTCAGCTTTCTTATTGGTTTTGCCAACTGTTTTGGTGTTTTGGGTTTAGAAGAACGTTCGGAGTCTGTAATACCATCATAATATTTCTAACTTGATATTGCTCAATTTTAGTGGAGAATTTTAATTACTCCCTCCGTTTAAAAAAGAATGACCTACTTTCTATCTTAGTCCGTTTTAAAAAGAATGACCTACTTTCTATTTTAGTCCGTTTATAAAAGAATAACCCCTTTCCCCTTTTAGCAACTTTTTAATTCTAACTTTCCACGTAACATATTTAAGACTACAACATTGTAGGGCATTTTGGTACATTTGATATATCTTTAATTTAAGACCACAATATCAAAAGTTATTTTTTATTTTCTTAAATTTCGTCAAGTTAAACTAGGTGATTTATTTTTGAAAGGGAGGAAGTATATTTTATAATGTTACAATGACTTAAACCCTCTGTGTTGTACTGTTTTTCTGTATTATCTTTAAACAAAGAGAACACTTGGACTCACCTACATGGGAAAATTTCCTTTGCAGAAGTTGATGGCCAGTAAAACAGGGTCAACGCCAGCGACATATTCACCATCACCAGCAACGCATAAGAAGAAGAGAATCCCCATTGCTGATTGGGTTTGCCCCGATAATCGTGGCTTCTATCAGTGTCGTCCTGCTTATCTGAGGACTGGTGCTGTGAGCACAGCTGCAGGATCAGCATATGCAGAGTTTGGAAACACCAAGGTCATCGTATCTGTGTTTGGGCCAAGAGAAAGTAAGAAAGCAATGATGTACAGTGATACAGGACGCTTAAATTGTGATGTTAGTTACACAACTTTTGCAACCCCTAATCGTGGGCAGAGATCCGACAACAAGGAACTTTCCTCAATGTTGCACAAAGCTTTAGAGGGTGCTATAATCCTGGAATCCTTCCCAAAGATTTAGGTGGATGTTTTTGCTGTGGTATTGGAATCTGGCGGAAGTGATCTTCCTGTGGTTATATCATGTGCTAGTCTAGCTTTAGCCGATGCAGGAATTTTGCTGTATGACTTGTTTGCTTCAGTTTCTGTGTCTTGTCTAGGAAAGGACCTTGTCATCGATCCCATTTCTGAGGAAGAAAGCTATAATGATGGAAGCTTAATGATTACTTGTATGCCTTCACGTAATCAGGTCACTCAACTGATTGTAGATGGAGAATGGTCAACACCAAAGATTCACGATGCAATGGAGCTATGCCTTGGTGCTTGCTCCAAACTTGGAAAGGTTATGAGATCATGTTTAAAAGATGTTGTCACTGATTTAAAAGAATAGAGCATTCTACTTTGTGCCTTCACGTAACAAAGTCTCTATTAAGTCTATTGGCGTCAAAACATCCTTGTAGAAAAAAAAGTTGGTATGATCTACCCGTCACTAGCTGCAACAGTCGGTCCAATGAAGTGATCTGTTTGTAGTTTTTGTGTGCTGGTTTGTGAGGCTTGCAAGTTGTGGTAGTGGTTGGTCTTTTTTGTGAAGCTTCCTGTCGATGAGAAATTTTGTGACATGAAACATGCTACTGTTGAAATTAAAACCTATCTGTGAATCAAAACAAGAAGCCATATTTGAACATATAAATTCCAGGTATTGTGAAGTTGCTCATCTTTTCCACCTTGCAGTAATCACCAATAATGGCTTATAGCAACTTACAATTTTTTATTTGTATAATAGATGTTGAATTCCTTTGGTTCCGTCGTGTGTTTACTTCTTCAAATTTTGAACTCCATTCGTGAAAATTCTAGCTCTGCTCACTGCTCAGCATACGTGTCATTTCATGACTATATGAAGCACCAGATCTCCACATAGCTTGCAACTTTTGTAGAGAAAAAACTTGCAAATGGATTTGGGCTAAACGTATAAGAAACAAGGTCATATTGAAACTTCAATAGCTAACACAGTTGATTGCAACAGCCACGAGTAGAAGCATAATTGCCCAATACCTATACTGGTGGGAAGTAACATATACTCGGCGGAGTAATCGAGATGAGCGTAACATATACTCGGTGGAGTAATCGAGATGAGCATAACATATACTCGGTGGAGTAATCAAGATGAGCCTAAGCTGGCCTGAACACACTGTTATCAAAGAAAATGTTTAGGTGCTAACACAATTAACATAGCTACACTTCAACCAAGAGCCATGTGACGTTTGTACAGAAATTTCAAGGATGATACACACTGCTTCGTCGACGTACTTCTAGTCTTCTATACATACTTACATAGATACAGTAGCAGGGAAGAACTTTAAAGACGAACAAAACTATCTTCTATTCTAGCCAATAATCATCATCGATACAAGATAGGGAAGTTAATGGCTGAAACCCTATATATATATCGACATGTTTACCACATAGCCTACACTGGATGCCAGATACCTTCCAATCTTTCATAAACTTGTGTAACTAAGAAAATATCTGAATATTCCTCTGCCTAGATGTAGGCATGTAGCTCAGCATCAGAAATTCCCTTGGGTGGAGCTGTTAATGTTGCGAGTTAAGAAAACATATCTACAAATCATAAGCCCGGATGAAGGAGTTGCGGTAGAATGACAGTCATGCTGAATCCACATAACAAAGACCACGTTATAGCTGCCAGCACAATCTTCAGTAGCATCTACGGCAATATATTGAAGTGAAAAAGCCATGAGATGACAAAGGCAAAAACCATGGATGCAAGTAGAAAATTCATGACACGACGCCCATGCCAAAAGCTTCTGGTTTCAGAAAAAGCTACAGGTGCTGCGGACGCTGCAAGAGTGGCTACTGCAGCAGTATTAGCTTCATTTGTCAGCTCTCCAGCAATGTTCAATGCATTGGTACCACAGATTTCACAAATTCTGAATAACAGAATAAAGGGAATTAGCATAACTGAAAGCACATATTGACACAAATGTAAGGAAAGATGTCATTACACTTCTTTAGCTATTATATTAGTGTAACTTAGCATTTCCATCGACAAGGGTGGACCTAGTGGCTAGTGCAATAGTTACGGGTTCACAGTGAACCAAGTAACTTTTGTCTAGACTACGTAATTTGTATTTAAAAGACCATTCAATGTATAAGAATATTTAGCTCGGAACCTAATCTGTTGGTCCGGTCATTGTTGTATATTAACTTGAGATTGTTGTAAGAACCCATGAACTTTGTCTTCGTTCGACCACTCCCTTATTGCTACCGACCATGCTCAGCGTCATCTTTCAAATCCTATATTATCCTCCCATTCTAAAGAAAAACCACAGGACATACCTTAGCCCTACCAATATCTTCAACAAACAAAAAGAAAGCTAGAGGGGACTCACAATAGAAGCAATTGTCTATATAGTTGAAGTTCTACATAAGTATAGCCGAGAAATGAAGTAGATGACTGAAGTATAGTTGCAGAGTGATAAACGGGTATCACGAAACAGTTTATGAGAAAAGAACATGCGACAAATTTAAAGGCCCCGAGAAGACTTTCAAGGTTGAAGGTTTGCTGAAGGAATCATGTGATTATTAAAGGTCTGCTTTCATAGATAATCCAATTGTGTACTGGTAGACAATTATACTTATACCATATGACAACAAAAAGGTCACAAGAACAAGGGCAACAAGAAAATGTAAATAATGGTAAAGGAGCAGGGCACACACAATGTGGCTTAGAGTCAAATCAGCAAATTCCATCAAAACATTCAATATGTGAAGATGGAGTAGACATCTGAGCTGTTATTCTTGAATGATATATCAATTTATTAAAAAGGGAAGTCCGGTGCACAAAGCATCCTGCATTAGCAGGGCCCGGGGAAGGGCCGCACCCTAAGGATTGTGATGTAAACAACCTAACCTAACGCTAGCATTAGTAGCTGCTTCCACGGCGCGGACAGCTTAAAATCATCTTTCTTTCTAAAGATAAAGGCCTATTAGTAACTCCACCAATCTCTTAATCTGTTTCAGGTGCCAATATATTTGGGAAAGAAATTAAATGTGGAATGTGGAAATACTTGATCGGAGTAGTGACCTACTACAGATTAGAGAGAGAATTTGGTGACCTCATCAGTAAATTTTCCAGTACATGGTAGTAGCAAGTAAATTTTACATCCTGAAGAACCCATGGTAAAATTACGATGATGATTTAATACCTGGTATGCAGAAGAATTCCAAACAAAATCTATGGCAGAAGCCAGTTCAGTAACCTAGATTAAAGAACTTCAGTGCCTCCATCATTGTCGGTAGATTTTTCTTTTGGACATCCTATCACTATAGTAGATACAACAACATAGCCAGTGTAATCCAACAAGTGGGGTCTAGGGAGGGTGTGTGTATGCACACCTTACCTCTACCTGTGAAGGTAGAGACTAGGGAGACTGTTTCTTATAGAGCCTCGGCTCAAGTGTAGCATTTTAAAACAGTTTCAAAAAGCAAGTACAGTAAGTCAATCCAGACACTACTATTATAAAAAAGAAAATGGGAGGGCAGTTACTCACGTGTTTCCCTTGGTTTTGAACCAAGTCTCAGCACATTGCTTGTGAGCAGCAGCCAAGTCACCTTTGCAAGAACATCCCAATTCAATAGCCATCCCTACTGAAGTCTCTTGTACTTGGTCTCCACCAGTACTAATCCCTCCACTTTTCAACAAACTCAAATGACAAATCCTACAATCCCTCTCTTCTTTAGTACTATCAAGCAACTTCATCTCCAATTCACCACTCTCCAAATCAATCTCTTCATCACAATGTACTGAAATACCATCCATAGAGCATAAAGGCGAGTGCCAAGACTGGTCAGATTCAGAATCAGTCAAGTGGAAACTCCCATCAGTTGTTGTTGTCTCACTGCCCGCCGCCATGGATGGCCGTTGTCGTTGACGACGGCCACGGTGGCGGCGGGAATCGGCATTATGGACACTAACATTTGCCTCCGTGTCAGCTGTATTAGCTCCAAGATTAGGCATTTATCAACACCCACTAACCAAAAATCTGTCCTTCTGTTTACAGATCGAGAATTTAAGGAAATTCATCAAAATTCAAGATGAGAAGTGTTAAAAAGTTGAAACTTTCCAGCACCCTTTACCCAAAAAAGTGTCTTTCAGCTCACAGATTGAGATAACTAAGAAAAATTGTGGCATTCTTTATGTTCTGCATTAAAAGTTTGGCACTTTTTCAGTACCCCTTTATCCGAAAAAAAATAATTATCTTTTAGCACAGAATGAGAAAAAGATGGAACTTTTAAAGCATTTCAAGAAACACTTTTGAGTTCAAAGATTGAAGGAAAGCATTTCAAGAAACTCTTTTGAGCTCAAAGATTGAAAAATAAAGATGGAACTTTTGAAGCATTTCAAGTAACTTTTTTGAGCTCAAAGTTTGAAGTAAAAATGGAACTTTTGAAGCATTTCAAGCAATTCTTTTGAGCTCAAAGTTGAAGAAAAGATGGAAATTTTGAAGCATTTAGTAGAGTAAAATGGCTGGTTCTGATTATTCAAGAAACTGGTCCTTAGCTCATAAAGTTAGGAAAAAGACAACAGAATGGCTGTTTTTGAGTATTCAAGAAGCTAATTGTGAGGAAAAGAGGGGAAAAAGTTGAAGGATTTTAAAGGAATTGATCAAAGTAAGATGATGAGAAGCATGGGAGAAATGGGGTAAAGAAAATGAAGGCTATGTTTTGAGTATGTTGGGAGGCTGGTGCTTTTAACAATGGAGTAATACTGTCTTTGTTATCTTTGCTTTTCTCAAAGTTGAGAGTAATCGTGACATACAATGGTAAAAGAGGAAAAAGACTACGGAGTGGAGTTTCCTTTTTTGTGTGGTGCACAAGGGACACAATGACGGGGACGGGACCATGTGAAAAGAATTGCCAAAAGTGTCTTTGAAAATTTAAGGATATTATGTTGCTAACAGGGGTAGAAGTGTAGAGTGCGAGCGCCCACACAGAAAAACAACCACCTTAAGGATATGTTTGGCTGAAAATAAGTGGGTGGTTTGGCCATGAAAATTATGAGTAATTTGAAAAAAAAAAAAAAGGAGTAGTTTTTATTTTCAAAGTGAAAATTGGAGTTATATTTCGCTATGGCATTGGGTAAAACTTGATTGGTCCACGCAGCGTATTAGAAGATAAATGCGGGGCAGCAAGAATTAGTGGGGTACACAAAATCTAGAAAGTTTGTTCCTCAAAATGTGCCTCAGACAGGATATAGAAAAAAATTCGTGTCCATAACGACGTGGAAGAAAGGACAAACAAGACAAGAACGCCAGAAGAGTTAAATACGTAGACGAGCTCATATGGACCTTGGTAGCGCAGAGATATTTGTTGGCAACTTGGCACTACCAACGGCGCCTTTGACACATGGCACAAAGTCATTAGTTCAACTCTTAAGAAAAGTAAAAAATGCCACGGTCAAACGCCCCCAATTGTTTGGATATAATTACTTTCTCCATACCAAAATACGTGTCACTTTGACCCTCCCCCACCCCCACCCCTCCAAAAAAAAGTCTCAGAATAAGTATTATCTTAGGGATTCAAGACAAATATTAGTATGTTTTCTCAACTATACTCTAAGGGATCATTTGGTACAAAGAGAAATTATGTGACAGGATTAACAATGTTGGAATTAGCAATGAAGAGGTTAGTAATGTGGGGATTGTACTGCATGAATTATTTTTTATTAAGTGTTTGGTTCATTATATTAAAAATTAGATATATTATGTATTGTGATTGGATTTAATACTCTACAAAATTTTCTTTACAATTAGACCCTTAAATTTTTATGAGAGTTTCTATTTCATTTAACTAGTCAAATTGCTCACCCTTCATGCAATCTTATATAAAAGCTAAAATATGAATAATAATCGTCACTTTGATTAGTTGATAAGTTATTTTATCTCATTATTCAATTGAACCTATTTGATCAAGAAAAATTTAAAACAACAAATAATTACAATATTATATGAAAAAAATTAAAAAAATGTAAAACACACTATGTAAGAACAACATAGACTAATAATAATATAGTTTCAGATTTTCAAATTATATACTTATTTGACAATAATTTTTTCATTTTAATAGATCCATTTGTAAATTAAACAATTACAGAACATCATAAATGCTGCTCACACTCGAAGCTATTAACCAACATCAGGGAGAAAATGGTATTTAAGCAGTTGATCCGCATAAGCAAAGGAAAAAGAGTTTGGCAAATTAAATTTAGCATAACAATCAAATTTGTAGAGATTAGATGTAAAATGGAATCAAAAGGAAAATTTAACAAAAAGGATGGAGGGGTAGTTAAGTCATTTAATTCTCTTATTCATATATTATTAAACCATATATAAGTAATTCCATGGTTACTTAGGTATAAGATAATGCACTCTATGGGGTTATTCGATAGAACGTATAAGAATAGTACTTAATAGGATGTATTAGTAATGTTGAGATTAGTGGTGTTGAGGTTAGTAATGTTGAGCTTATTTCTTATGCAAGTGAAAAATAATATGCATTGTTATATTTCTGTAAAAGTATCATTTGTTTACAAAAATACCTTCATCATTCTATAACTCTTATTAACTCTTTTTTTTCATGAATTTATTATTGTTAATTAATTTTCTGCACTTTGTTATGTTTGTTTTTGTTTTTCATTGGCCCGTTTCAATGCTTTTTCTCTATTAAAGATAATTTTCTCTTTTTTTTTTTTTTTAAAAAAAATGAAAATTAGATTTATTTTTAATAGAAATTTAAACCTTGTAGAAAAAAATTCTCGATGATTTTTAACTTTATGATTGATCAATTTTGTGAATGATTTTGTTGATTCATTTGTGTACGAGGAATGAGTTAATGGGTAACATAAAGAAATTATGAATAGGAAGTTAAAAATTACTTTTTCAACTGATCAAAGTGAATTAATTAATTCTAAGTAGTCATGAATTTATTTAGCAATAGACAACTCTCCCTAAATATGTAACACCCCAGACTTTTGGACTAAAGTTTGAACCGTCTTTTCTACATGTATAGACCCAAACACCAGTGACTCTTATATAAATATAAATATTTTGATTAATTATATAGTGTGGAATATGTTTGTATATGAATTGAGGTCATAAAGGTCTCTTAATTCAAAAATGAATTGAGTACTTTTCTATCGATAGTGTTTTAGCGGATGCTCTTATTTGGGTCAACTTCCATCGACTATTACTCCTAGAATATGTCAATTTAGATGGCCTAATATATACCAAATGAAAGGTATTTGAGTATTTTTTCCAACTCCACTGGTTTCGCCTTAATCCGATATCAGAGTAAACCATTATGCCCATTTTATCAAAAGGTGTCTGTCTGCCAAGGCGTAATGACTAGGGTGATGGATCGTCGGACCAGACCATTACCCTTAAGCAGAAAGACAAAAAATGGTCATTTTGTGACGGTTGTAGTGACGGTAAGTCACGGGAGTGATGGTCCGTCACCTAAACCGTCGTAGGGATCATTCTGTATTGTTATAACGTTTTTAAAGGGGTATTTTGATATTTTCCTCACCTCAAACCCCACCCCCACAACCTAAATCATCCAATAAATATTATTATTCATCTCTAATCATTTTTAAACACTCGTAATCCTCTCCACTCTCAAGAATAAGAAAAATTAGGGTTTTTTCCAAGGCCCATACTTCTAAGATTAGATTTCAAGCTGTGTCAAATTCTTGTTCATGTAAAAGGTATGTGGAACAATCCTAAATTTCATGGACATAAATTTTTATGTTTTTAAAAGGCTTTAAATATAGATATGTTTGTATATGAAAAGGGTTTTGAAAATTGTTTGAAGAGCATGCATCATGAACCCATTATGATGAAAGAGTGCATTTACCATGGTTTTTCCATAAACTTGAGTTGTAATCAAGTGCATATATGATACGAGTTTCAAAAAGTGTTTTATGAGTGCGATTTGTGAAATTCCCCTTTTCCATGATGAAATTATGGTCTTAACATGTCCTGAGTTGTGAATATGGTTTGAGAGCATGAACTATAAGTCCCTTTTTTTATCATGAGATTTATGTGCGTCTTATGTTGGGGCTGTTTTAAAATTGATGATAGTTTTTGGATTTTAAATGCCTCTTGATTATTATACATGGTTGTTTTACATATTTTCAAAGAGGTGATTTCTATTCTAAATGTTATGGTTTCCTAATGAAGAAACTATATGTGATTAATGAAAGAATTGACCACTATGTGTTAAAGTCTTTAAAAGAGAGTGTGTTTGCATAAATTTCATATGCTTTTGAAAATAAGAACTCTCATATGATTTGATAATTCTTTTTGTGGTCATTTCCATGATGTCAAAATAAAAAGGGCTATGGATATGATGTGGTATGATATGAATGACTTGCAAGTCTGGGTTTGACAATACCCTATTATGATATGCCCTTAAAAGAATCAGAAATGAAATTTTATAAGCATGAAACATGGTTTTAAAGGACTAAAAATGGTCTTAAAGAGAGTTAGATAGTTACCCGAAGAAGACATTTGAGTACAAGGGCTCATTGTTGGAAATCGAGTTTTGCTAATTCGGGAGACATAATTGGCAACAGCCACTGCATACTTGCCCTCGAGCACTAGTATACTAGAATAGTATGCAGGACCCTAATCCTTGTGGAAAACTTTGATTAGGTGCTTGGCTGACGCTTTTATGTGGTTAGTACTTGATGTTGGGCGTATTTACACGCCTAAACACCATAATTCACCCATGTTATAGCTAAGTTTAGAGAATAAAATATATAATTCCTGCACTTTTAGTCCATTTTCCTGTAAGTGGGCTAACCTATGTGATTAGCATGTTTTCAGGTATTAATGATGAAGATTTCAGCACTTTGTGAACCTTTGGGCAGCAAAGGAAAACTTCACGTAAGAAGGAAGACAACTTTTGGAAGTTTGTGGACTGAAAGTGATGCATGGAGAATCTGTCCCGGGCAAAATCAGTATTTCTTAATACTTAGGGGTGCACCAGTAACCTAGTAGGACTAGGACAAAGATGTTATAAAAACCTTATTTGCTGAATTTTTCAGCATTGTTTTTCCATTGATTGTCATTATTTTTTCATTCAACTTTTTGCACTTAATTCACGTTACAGATTCTGTAACTTGAGACAGAGAAAACACGGCTCTCTTGAGGCTCGGATAGAAGAAAATCGTCAAGCCCTACTTGACGCCATTCTCATCCCCAACGTGAGATTATTCTAGCTTTGATATGATGATGATGTCTTCTTTGATCTCCGTTATAATCATGAGTAGCTAAACTTCTCTGTTAGGGTTATGGAAGCCTTGTGATATACTATCTATTACTATGAGTTTGTGAATTCTTGATACGTATGCTACTTATATCATTACTCTCTTCGTTTTAATTAAATTCTTGTGGTTGCAAACATATAGAATAAGCCATTATAGCATTAACTTGTTCGAGAGAAAAGTTACATGTTTGAAAAAGAGAGTGTGACAAGGAAATAGGACTACCAACCTCTGTTTACACGTTAATGCCTTAACCGGATTAACCTCTTGGAGAGTTTGTACCGTTAGTTATACACTTTAAGCTCGAGAGAGTTAAAGTGAAATAATCCTGGATGGTCGAGAGACACTAGGATTTACCATTAGAATACGAATCTTTATAAGTGCATGCATGTCTGAATTCCGCATAACTCATAGTTAATAGATACGTAGAACTCATAAGGTGGACATAACCCTAACTTATTATTCTCTGTGATTAAATCTTACTACATTGATCGTTTCTTTCTTTATTTTGTTAACATTACTTCACGCCTAAAACCAATCCCCCCTTTCCGTAGAATTTTCGACCAACAGTCTGCTAACAATTATAACACTTGAAGACCAAGTATTCCCTATGGGATTCGACACCCAACCCAATTGGGTTCTATATTTGACAGCGACCGCTTACACTCTTACGAGAGCTGTAGTTTGAGCGTTATCAAATTTTGGCGTCGTTGCCGGGGAATACGGTTGTCAACTAAGTTTGTGATAGTTACTAGACCCTTTGGTCAAAGATTCTCAAATTTTACTTTTCGTCTGTTGTTTTTGTTTTATTCAGGTTTTGCTTAGTGCATGCCAAATACTCGAAGTTCGGGTCAGCCATTATTACCCATAAACCCTGAACCGCAACTTATTGGCAGGATGGAGGTGCAACGAGACATTGAAAGAAGGGCTGCTCAACAGGAGCAGGCTAGATTAGCTGCATTGGCTACTGCTCAAGTACATCAACAGAATATTGATAATCCAGGGGGAGCAATAAATCCTGATGATGAGGACCTGGGTGATGATGATTTACTAAACCCAAGGCATGCTGAGGAGGTGGCGGCACCTGTGAACAGAAGAGACCATCAAGCTAGATTGAGACCTGAACGCTGAGCTATGCAGATTCCTTTTGATGATGATGATGACGATCTGGATGGAGCTGGTGCCACAGGGGCTATTATTCCCCTGCCCTTGGCACCCGGAGCAAAGTTCAATATCACTAGCACCATGATTCAACTATTGCAACTCAAGGAACTATTTGGTGGACTTGCAGGAAATGATCCGAATATGCATCTGATCAATTTTATCTCTACATGCAAGTCATTCGACAATCCAGGAGTTGGACAGAATGCAATTCGGCTGCGCTTATTCCCATTTTTGCTATCTGGAGAGGCAACTCTATAGTTGAACGGGCTAACTCCTGATTCTATTACTAACTGGAGGCAATTGAAAGACGCTTTCCTAGAAAGATTTTTTCCGCCATCCAAGAGAGCACTCTCCACGAAACATGGGAGAGGTTCAAGAAGAAGCTTATGCGGTGCCCAAATCATCATATGACCAATGTCCACTTGATGGAGATACTATACAGGTCTTTGAATTCGGTGACTAAGCCATTGGTTGATAATGCTGCAGGAGGGTCATTCATGGACCTTACTTTTATTCAGGCAAGTGATATGCTAGATCGTATGACAAAGCAGAGTAGAGCTTGGCATACCAGGGATTCTGAGGTAGCAAGCTCTACTGTATCCATTGGCATGACTGCAGAACAAAGGCGAAGAGAGGAGGAACGTGATCAAGATATGGCGCACATGAAAATGCAGATGGATCTTCTTACCAAGCATTTATTATTAGGGAAGACCGAAAAAGTCAAGGCTGTTGTGTTACAGGGAAGAGATGATTTCGATTCTGAAGAAGAAGCAAATTACTTGAATAATCAGGAGGGTTTCCGAGGCAATGCCCAAGGAAACCAAGGTCGGAACTATTATGATAAATTTGGATACAAAGACCGCAATCAAGGGAGTTGGAAGAATAAGACTGACAAGAGTGGTTTGTATGTTCCTCCTGGAAATCGTGAGGTTGTGGCATCTGGCTCTGGAAAGAGGTCCATGGAAGATATGATGGCTAAGCTGTTGAAAGGAGTGGAGGCAACCAACACGGGCGTAACTGAGGTAAAGAATGATTTGTCATCAATAAATCAATTGGTTGACTCGCATTAACTGTAATAAAACAACTGGAGCAATAATTGAGTCAACTATCAGCGGCATTCAACCAAAGAAAGGCTGGCACGTTACCTAGCGACACTGTGCAAAATCTAAGGAATGACAGATCATGTATAACTATTACTACCAGGAGTGGTAAGGTGTTGAAGAATCTATCCAAGGTCAAACAGGTGGTTGATGATATAGCAGATAATGTTACTAATGCAAAATGTGAAGATGCCGAAGAAGCTGAGAAGGGTGTTAATGACGTCACCCCTAGACGTCTATAGCCTGAAGATCATCGGAAGCCAGATACAAAGGAAGCGGTGGAGAAAACTATTCCCCTTCCACCACGACCTTTTCCTCAGAGACTCAAGAAGAAAGCTGATGATACCAGGTTCAATAAATTTATGACTATGTTGAAGCAACTGACTATTAATGTCCCTTTGGTAGAGGCGCTGGAACAGATGCCTGGGTACGCGAAATTCATGAAGGACCTTTTGACAAAGAAGCGGGCAGCAAGTTATAAGTTGGCAGACAATATTCTTCATTGCAGTGCAATCGCTATAAGATCATTAGTTCAGAAAAAGGCAGATGCTGGTGCTTTCACTATTCCTTGCACTGTTGGATCTTTGGATTTTGCCAAGGCATTATACGATTTGGGGGCGAGCATCAATTTGATGCCGCTATCCGTCTACAGGAAGTTGGGGTTGGGTGATCCTACACCAACCAATATGCGGCTCGTAATGGCAGACAGGTCGGTATAACGACCTGTTGGTATCTTATATGATGTACTGGTGAAGGTTTCTTCCTTCATTTTTCCTGTAAACTTTGTTATTTTGGATTGTGAGGTGGATTTTGAAGCTCCCATAATCTTGGGTCGTCCTTTCCTCGCAACAGGAAGTGTGCTTATTGATTTACGAGCCAATGAGCTTTTATTTTGGAATGACGAAGTGGTTTGTTTTGATGTATGCAAATCGATGAAGCAGCCTAGAGATATGGATGTGTTCTCTGTAGCTGATGTTTATTATAAAGATGTGGAAGAATTATCTGCAGAGAAGCAGCTTATTGATGAGTCATTGTCTGATGTGCTGTTGAATTTTGAGCGTGAGGAGGTTGAAGAATATGAAGAAACCGCTTGTGCTCTAACAGGAATAAGGTCCTATTCTCATGGCCCTAAGAAGTTGGACCTTGATCTTAAGAATCGACCTTCACCAACAGTGAAGACTTCCATTGAAGAGCCACCAGTGCTAGAATCGGAAGAGCTCCCCATTCACCTAAAGTATGCATTCTTGGGAAGCAGAAATACACTTCCGGTGAGTGTTGTGGCTGATTTAGGTAAATAGCATGTAGAGGCTCTCATCTCTGCTCTCAAGAGATACAAGAGAGCTATGGGTTGGACTATTGATGAGATAATTGGTATCCCTCCTGGGATATGTATGCACAAGAGTCATCTCAAAGAAGATTGCATTCCTACAAGTAAGCATCAACGTCGTCTGAATCCATTCAGAAAACGATGCACCATCTATCTCGACGAAGTCTAAGTAATCGACATAACTATGTTGTGCCGCGATAATAAATCAAGTGCTAAATGGGAGGCAACCCATCATTTTTAATTGTTTTGTTTTACTAGGAGTTTGTTTTTGTAGTCGAGCCACGACCAAAACTAAGGCGCTTGGTGGGAGGCAACCCATCTTTCTAATCGTTTTTGTTGTTTTTGAGTAAGTGTAGGTGCACGACGTATAAAGGAGGAGATTGGTCTCAAATTTTGACTTGGAAGTGTGTCATGTTGAAGGTGGTAAGTTAGGAATGAAGAAGCAAAGGCTATTGGTTAGGCATTGCCTAAGCAAATCTAGGCAACGAACAAGGCAAGGCCTATGTAAATCTAGGCAACGAACAAGGCAAGGCCTATGTAAATCTAGGCAACGAACAAGGCAAGGCCTATGCTATGACCTTTGGTCTCTGAATCTACAATGCCATAGCATAGGCGCCGCCTATGCCCAACAATGCCATAGCATAGGCACCGCCTATGCCCAACTAGGCAAAGCATTAGGCGCCGCCTATGCCAAGCATAGGCAAAGCATTAGGCGCCGCCTATGCTCACTTTTTGGTCTCCTTACCCGACTCTACATGGGTCAAACCCGATCCATAGCTTGTTCTATAAATAGATCTTAAACATTAGAACAAAACACATTTATTTGCTCAACCTAGGCGCCGCCTTTACTCTCCAAATCTCTCAAAATTTTTCTTTTTGCTCATCTAACCTTGCAAGATCATATTCAGAATCCATCACCAAGTAAGTTCTTCTTTTATATTCCGTAAGTGTTACAATACTACACTTATAATGATTTGTTAGATCTTAAAGTGGTGTTGATGATTGGAATGTGGTTGATTTGTTATGATACATTTAGTTGAGTGAAAGAATACGTGTGGGTGTTCTTGACTTGTTTCCAACTTGTATTTGATTTTGATACACTGTCATACTTTTGCGGAATCGACATGATGAAGTTAATTGCATAGTATTCAAAACTAAAAGCTTGAATGTTTGAATGACTCGTTCATCGAGATACATAGCATGATTGAATACAAGCATAAGATGTTGTGATTATTTCTATGCCATAACTTGATATGATCTCTACGTAGTAGTCTTGTTCAAAAAGTGTATCAATTCAAAAGTATAGTCAAGATTACATGAAATAGAGTTGGAAAGGATAGTTAAGATGACATGAAAGTATGACTGTGCTTAACATGTTGTTGGAACATCTCGCCTATATGTATGTCGATGAAGTCTGAGTAATCGACATCACTCACTTACTTAGTTTGTACCAACAAATTAAGTGTGGGGTGGTGCCACTATTATTTGTTTGGCGATTAAATCTTCCGAGATGAGCTAACATGAATCTATTTTAATCTCTGGTAGAATGGCACCAAAAGTACGATCAGGAAAAGAAAAAGCGTCCACCTCACAGAAAGGTACGAAAAGGGGAAGAAAAGAGCAAGCTGAATCCTCCTCGCTGCAAATACCGCGACGCATGTTCAGGATAAAGTGGGTCCTAGAGGAGGAAGGAAAGGAGTGGTACAAGAACAACAAAGTGAAAAAGTATGTTCATGTGGAGTTAATACAGAAGGAGAGTCTAGCGAAGAGAGAACCTTGCATTTTGGCTAAAATCATGGCGCTACATCTTGATTTCATTTTTAGAGACATGGGAGAATGCAATCTTGATCTAACGCGAGAATTTTATGCAAATTGGTCCCCAAAGACTACCGGAAGTGAAGTGAAGATTCGGGGCCAAGTTTTGCAACTGAATGCGGAGTTCTTCAACACTTTTCTGGGTCTTCCATCTGTAGATCCATCACCGCTCAAAGAGCTTCAACAAAGACCTCCGTACAGGGAAATCAGACACACACTGTGCAGAACAAGATCAATGGCACGCTGGAATCATCATAAGGATACCGGTCAACACAATACCTTCCCGTATGCTTCCCTAAACAGAGAAGCTCGTATATGGTTAAAGATAGTCAACTCTTGCCTCATTCCTGGGATACAGTACACAAAGATCACACGTGATAGAGTATGCTTGGTGTACTCTCTGATGACTAATATCCCCATCAACATTAGTGCGGTTATACGATCATCAATGTGTAAGGCTAGGCTTCACAAAAGGTCCCACTTCAGCTTTGGCAATTTGTTAACTGCGATATTAAGGAAGGAAGACATTGAAGAGGAACCTGTAGATCATAAGCTTCCACACAACCCGAAGAAGGTTGATCTGACAAAGGTTAAAGATTCTGAAACTATGCATGGCGTCAACCTGACCACTGCAGAAAGACATGCTCGTGACGAAAGCTTCTTCCGCCATTTATATGGCATGACGAGGTTTACCATGATGAGTGGGGGTCTTGTTCCAACTGATGCAGAGCTCCAGCAGTTGGATTATGAATACCCGATGAATGAGCATGCGCGGGCTATGTGCGGAGTAGGGGTATATTTTGAGGAAACTCTCGATGATGACGTGTCGACTGATGATGATCGCCGAATGCCAGACTCAGACGTGGAGGATAACTCTTATGACAACGACTCTGATGATGATTCTGATGCAGGGGGTATGACCCCAGACATAGAGGAGGAGTCCGACTAATCAGGTTTTCCTTATTTATTTTCCACCGAGGGTAGTGTGTCCCGTCTAAGTGTGGGGTGCTGGTATTTGTATGCTGTACTTCTTTGCCTACATTTATTGTTGTTTGTTTGTTTGAATTAGTCGTAGTTAATTAGTCGTAATTAGTTAGTTAAATTTTTTTTTTTAGAGTTTGCATAAAATGTTCTGATAGACGGCATGGTAGTATAACAAGAGTTTGTGCTAAAATCATGACTATTGAGACGTTTAGGCACCAAGTGTGACTCACTGTGTGATAATTGTGTGGTTTAATTCATTCATCTATTGGGTCAAGAGCCTATACTGCTCCCAATAAAGCTGGCCATGTGTCTTGTGTGTGTGAGGTTATAGTATATTCTGTGTTGTGACTGATGCTAGAACTTGCCTGGTATGTGTGTAAAGCGAAATAAAGAGTGTGAGTTTAGGAGATGATTTAGGCATTCCTTTGGCAGCCTGTGATTGTTTACCTTCTTTTTACCTACCCATGTATATTATCCTAGTTAACCCCCTTTGAGCCTTTAGCTATTTTCTTTGATAGCCTCATATGTAGCCTAATCCATTTTTTTTCAAGACCATAATTTGATCCAAATTCCTAAGCGCTTTAAATTGTGGAGTCATGTGATAAAATAAGAGGAAAATGGTGCGAGTTATACCTCAGAGTATATTGGTACTTGAAATTGTTGTGAAAAAGAGTGCTATCATAGAGGTTCTTTAGAAAATATACAAAAAAAAAAAGAAAAAAAGGAAAAGAAATAGAAAAATAAAAAGATAGTTGTGTTTATGTTTGAATAACAAAATAAGTGAAAAGGGGTGGTAGATGAAAGAAAGGTAGCAAGGTTGTTTAAAAGATAGTGAGAATGGCATAATGTGATGTATTAAAGCGCTTAGGGAACATAGTCACTATTTCTAGCCAAAATAGTCATACCTGTCCCTTAGCCTACATTGCAACCATGTAAAGACCTATTTGATCCTAAGCTTAGCATTCTGATATTAGTGGAGCATTACACTAAGGGAAAGCCTATGGTCAGCAGTTGCAACATATGAATTCTTTGTGAGAGAGAGAGCAAGGAGAATCTTGTACCCATGTTTCGAAAAATGCAAAACTTGTGAGTGATTATGGGTGATATCTTGTGTGAGGCACACATGGTTGATGATTGTTGGGTAGTTTTGTATGATTCTTTGTGCCTTAACTTGCGGATACGAATTAACCATCATTACGAGTCTATGTTAGAGGTTTAATTGTTTTTAGTAGTCATCAAGAAAACTACTCTTTGTTAATAATTGTCGTGCCTGTCTTGTTGAACATTTTGTGCTGTTACTGTGAAATTTTAAGTAGATGATTGCATGGACGTAATATTTTGTTCGAGGACGAACAAAACTTTAAGTGTGGGGTGTTGATGTTGGGCGTATTTACACGCCTAAACACCATAATTCACCCATGTTATAGCTAAGTTTAGAGGATAAAATATCTAATTCCTGCACTTTTAGTCCATTTTCTTGTAAGTGAGCTAACCTATGTGATTAGCATGTTTTCAGGTATTAATGATGAAGATTTCAGCACTTTGTGAACCTTTGGGCAGCAAAGGAAAACTTCACGTAAGAAGGAAGGCAGCTTTTGGAAGTTTGTGGACTGAAAGTGATGCATGGAGAATCTGTCCCGGGCACAATCAGTATTTCTTAATACTTAGGGGTGCACCAGTAACCTAGTAGGACTAGGACAAAGATGTTATAAAAACCTTATTTGCTGAATTTTTCAGCATTGTTTTTCCATTGATTGTCATTATTTTTTTATTCGACTTTTTGCACTTAATTCACGTTACAGATTCTGTAACTTGAGACAGAGAAAACACGGCTCTCTTGAGGCTCGGATAGAAGAAAATCGTCAAGCCCTACTTGACGCCATTCTCATCCCCAACGTGAGATTATTCTAGCTTTGATATGATGATGATGTCTTCTTTGATCTCCGTTATAATCATGAGTAGCTAAACTTCTCTGTTAGGGTTATGGAAACCTTGTGATATACTATCTATTACTATGAGTTTGTGAATTCTTGATACGTATGCTACTTATATCATTAATCTCTTCGTTTTAATTAAATTCTTGTGGTTGCAAACATATAGAATACGCCACTATAGCATTAACTTGTTCGAGAGAAAAGTTACATGTTTGGAAAAGAGAGTGTGACAAGGAAATAGGGCTACCAACCCCTGTTTACACGTTAATGCCTTAACCGGATTAACCTCTTGGAGAGTTTGTACCGTTAGTTATACACTTTAAGTTCGAGAGAGTTAAAGTGAAATAATCCTGGATGCTCGAGAGACACTAGGATTTACCATTAGAATACGAATCTCTATAAGTGCATGCATGTCTGAATTCCGCATAACTCATAGTTAATAGATACGTAGAACTCATAAGGTGGACATAATCCTAACTTATTATTCTCTGTGATTAAATCTTACTATATTGATCGTTTCTTTCTTTATTTTGTTAACATTACTTCACGCCTAAAACCAATCCCCCCTTTCCTAACTTATTATTCTCTGTGATTAAATCTTACTACATTGATCGTTTCTTTCTTTATTTTGTTAACATTACTCCACGCCTAAAACCAATCCCCCCTTTCCGTAGAATTTTCGACCAACATTCTACTAACAATTACAACACTTGGTGACCAAGTATTCCCTGTGGGGTTCGACACCCAACCCAGTTGGGTTCTATATTTGACAGCGACCGCTTACACTCTTACGAGAGCTGTAGTTTGAGCGTTATTAGTACTCCTCAATTTAAGACCTAAAAATTGTTGATATAGTGAAAGGTGATGTAATGTTCTTAAAGCGATGTAGAGTATAGGGTCCCATAGCTTAATCTAGCACCTTTTACTCTGGGTTAGGCTTCAATATGAAAGTAATATGCAGTTAGAATCAAGCTCTTGTAGTTATGTATTTAGCAAAGGAATTATAAGATTGATATAGTGAATGTGGTATTCAATCTGAAAGCATAGTGGAGAAGCATCGTAAAATATTTAAAGTCTATTAGACATATCATTTGAGGTAGATAATGTTTTTATTCTATTCTTATGTCCCAACAGAATCTCAACTCATGTCTTGTACCAATGTTAATCAGCCTGAGGATTCTTAGGAAATTCATGCCTTAGAATGTTATGATCAGGTTCCACGGAACACATGCCAAGATCATGTCTATGTCAAGTCTCGTTATCTCATGATTTGTGCTTATACGATTTACTTGATGATGTCATGAAGCTCTTCTTGAATGCCTATGTATGTTTTGTTAAGGAAAATAAAATCCCTAGTGTGAGGTTTCGTCCTTTATCCATACTTCAAGAACTTCAGCAAGTTACTACCCATCATTCAAGGACGAATGATCCCAGGGGGGAGATAATGTAAGACCCCACACTTTTGGGCTAAAGTTTGAATCGTCTTTTCAACGTATATAAACCCAAAAACCATTGACTCTTATGTAAATATAAAAATTTTGATCAATTATATAGTGTGGGAACATATTTGTTCATGAATTGAGGTCATAAAGGTCTCCTAATTCAAAAATGAATTGAGTACTTTTCTATTGATAGAGTTTTAGCGGATGCTTTAATTTGGGTTAAATTTTGTCGACTATTACTCCAAGAATATGAATAGTTAGATGACCTACTATATACCAAATAAAAGGCCTTTGAGTCTACTTTCCAACTATACCAGTTTCATCTTAATCCGATATCAAAGTAATAAATTACACTCTTTTTACCAAAAGGTGTTTTTCTTCCAAGGCGTGACAGCCAGGGTGACAGACAGTCGTACCAGACCATCACCCTTTAGCAGAATGACCAAAAATTGGTTATTTTGAGATGGTTAGAGTGACAGTAAGTCATGGGAGTGACGGTTCGTCACTCAAACCATCAGTAGGGATCGATTTGCATTGTTATAACATTTTTAAAGAGGTATTTTGGTATTTTCCTAACCTCAAACCCCACCCCCAGGACTTAAATCATCCAATAATCGTTATTATCAATCTATAATTAGTTTTAAACATTCTTAATTCTCTCTACTCTCAAGAACAAGAAAATTAGGATTTCTTCCAAGGCTCATACTTCCATGATTAGATTTCAAGCTCTTTCGAATTCTTTTTCATATGAAAGGTATGTGCATGGGCAATTTTTTTTATGTTTTTAACAAGTTTTAAAGATAGATATGTATGTATATGAAAAGGAGTTTGGAAATTGTTTGAAGAGCATGCATCATGAACCCATTTTGATGAAAGAGTGCATTTAAAATGGGGTTTTCCCATAAACTAGAGTTGTAATATGTGTATATATAATATGAGTTTCAAAAAGTGTTTTAAGAGTATGATTTGTGAAATTTCATGTTTCCATGATGAAATTATGGTCTTAACCTGTTATGAATTATGAATTTGGTTTGAGAGAAAGAACTATAAGTCCCCTTTTTGATCATGAGATTTATGTGTGTCTAATGTTGGGGATGTTTTACGTAATACCGCAAAAATCCAAACCAATGTTAGATCCATGTTTCAAGCTCATGCATAGTATATTATAGTTCCTTGGTAGTGTTCTGCGTGAGTTTTATGTATATTAAGGCCTCAAATTACTCTCAGCTATTAGACGAATCAAAATAATCCTTATCGATTGAAATTTTGATAAGAATGTTTCTTTAGTCAACTTCAAATGAGCATATATTTTTATCTATTATGAATTTTCAATCACAAGACCCATCAAACTGAAGAAAATTGAATTATCTTTCCAACGATACTAATTTTGTCTAAATACGATACTCGGGTGCGAATTTATGGAACGTTTAGTGAAAAATAGTAGCCCAACACGATAAGGCCACTTCGTGGTGATGGCCAAAATCACGTTCATCCTTTTTCTAGTGTGTCACCATGGTAAGCATCACGTCATACCAAGGGGTATTTTTACATTTGTCATTTTCCAATGAGGCACCGCGATTGGCACTGCATCGCGCCAAGGTTCCAAATCGGGACTGTCTGTTCTAGTGACACAACGCAATAGCACCGCATCATACCATAGGGTAAAATAGGGATTGTCAGTTTTTCAGTAGCCCGACGCGATTACACCGCGTTGCACTGGGGCCAAAAATTAGGATTTCCAGCTTTTGTAATTTAAATTTCAAGGACTGTTTGGTCTTTTCCCAATGCCCTAAACTCGTCCAAAACATGAAATTAAAATTTTAAAGGGGCATTATGTTCCCCATTACTCATAATTCCTCTCCAAGAAACTAATCCTCTTTCAAGAACAAACCCTAGCCTTCAAGATTCAAGATCAAATCTCAAGAGTTCACCATCAATTCTCACAAACTCATAAATCAAGATATGTTAGGTGTTCATCCTTGGGTTACTTCCACCCTTGGAGTTCACAAATCCTTTTGAGAATTTAAAATATGAATTACATTCTTGAATTGAATTGTGTTCATGTATGTGTTGATTTTATGGGTTTCAAACTAAAAAAATTATGAATTTCAAGTAAATAAACTAGCATGTGTGTTGATTTATGTACTCCTCATGTCATAACCCATGAATTATGAGTTGAATGTTGTAGTCATGATATCCCTATGTTATTCTTTCTCATGTACAAGAACCATGCTCCCCGAGTGTTTGACAAAATGTCTATGTGAATAAATTGTGTATGATATCCTAATTGTAATGCTTTTAAACTTGTGATATGGTTCCATTATTTATGCTATTGAGTCCTAGGGGTATTGTATACCCGAAATTAGATGCTTGCTTAGTTTCCAGTCATAACAGAATGATTTCGTAGTATCCTAAATAGTAGCATTAGATCAGTTAACCAAATCAATGTGAGTTCAGTCAATATTAGCACAATCTAGTGATCATTGTCTGTTTAGTTGGGAGTAGGATTCAGCACTGAGCGAACCCAGGGATGGGGGCATTCCTGCCAATATAGGGTTTGACCCTTAGTAGCAGTCCCTGAGTTACAGAACTACGTAGCCAGCATAGGGTAAATTGTCTTCCTGCCAGACTAGGGTTAATGTAACCATATATATCTTATAAGTCTTCCTTCCAGATTAGGGTTGACCTAACCAGTGTTAGTAACCTGTGGCACGGTGCTAACTACCTTCTAATCGGGGTTATAGGTTGGACCCCAAATCATTCTATAATTGGGATATGTCAGTTAGATGATAACTCCCACAGTCTCAGTTTTAGTATTCTGTACAAAAATCAGTTCAGTTCTACACAATCATAACTTTTACTTATCAGTAATCAGTTATCAGAAATTCAGTACTTCAGTTTCATTCTAATTTAGAAAGATGATATATACTTGGTATTACAGGTTCATTACCTTTAGTAGTCCCAACTTTGTATATACTCTCATCCAATCACTTCATGATATTTAGTTATTATTATTACTCATGGACACGAATCCATGCATATTAGCCTAACCTCACCTAGAACACCAGTACATCCAAAGTACTGACACATACTATCTCTTTGCGCTATGATGTTTCATATCATAGGTTCGAATTCTCGGGTTCCTTACTGTACTTAGACAGATCAGTCGATCAGTAGCAGTTACAATAGTAATTCCTCATCCATCGAGAATGCTATACTTATTTTGCCTTTGCATTATTTTAGTATTTTAGTTATTTCAGATAGCAGTTGTGAGTTAGTTGGGGCCTGTCCCATCAACTCTTTTATTTATGATATTTAGAAGCTTTCAAACATTATCAGATAGCAGTTATTCTATAGATGTATTTATTTTTGATTTAGTTTTATGAACCTTATGGCATTTTCAGTTTTACTTTCGCATATACTTTATGATTATTATTCAGTACTCACAGCAGGTACCAGTCATGGGTTAGCTTGTGGTCCTTTAGAGTCGTAAGCACCGTGTGACGTCCAGGGTGTAGTCACGGGGCATTACAAAATTGGTATCAGAGCTAGGTTCTAAGGTGTCCCAGGAATTCTGAAAGCCATGTTAAGTAGAGTATTGTGCATCGCCCCCACCATGGGCAAGAGGCTATGAGGTGTTTTAGGAAAAGTTCTCTTCTTTTAGTGTTCAGATCGTTCGAGTGAGTATGAGCTCAAGTTAAAATCTCTGTCTAATCCAACTTTCCCCTTTCGTTTACATAATATGCCTCCCAGAAAGACTAACAGAAGAAGAACTGGAAACCAGCTAGCACCTCCGCCCGTTCAGGAAGATCCGCTGAATAAGAACGTTTCTCACACAAAATTCAGAGAATATTCACCACTCTAGCCCATTCTGTGGTATCTGAAATGTTCTACCAACTGCTATTCAGGCCAACCCAGTGGCCAATACTACTGTAGCTAGAATTCGGGACTTCACTCGAATGAACCCTCCTTTATTTTTAGGGTCCAAGTTTGATAAAGACCCATAGGAATTCCTTGACATGGTGTAGAAAGTAACAGACATTATGGGCATAAATTCTAGTGAGAGTGCTAAGTTAGCTGCCTATCAGTTGAAAGATATAGCTCATATGTGGTTTAAGTAATAAAAGGTAGAGAAAGACACAGATGCAAGACCTATAGACTGTGAGGAGTCTGCTAATGCCTTCTTAAATAGTTTTTTTTTGTTGGAGTTGAGATAGGTTAAGGGGTTAGAGTTCATCAACCTAAAGCAAGGAAATATGAGTGTGAAAGAGTATTCCCTCAAGTTTAGTCAGTAGGCCAAGTATACTCCTCATGTGGTAGCTGGTAGTAGGTCTAAGATGAGCAAGTTTGGGTCTAGTGTATCTAACAGTATGGTCAAAGAGTGTAGGACTGCAATGTCGATTAAGGATATGGACTTGTCTATGTTGATGTCCATGCTCAACAGATTAAGAAACAAAAGACTAAGCAGAAAGAAAGGGAGAGAAAGAGGGCTAGAATAAGTATTTTCAGTTTCACTCAACCGAAGTCAGAAGGTGGTAACCGTCCTCAGTTCTACCCAACATCATCAGTACCAGCTCCATCTTTGTATAGTGCACCAATTCCCGGATTTAGGAATGATAATAAGGATAGGGCGCTAGGCTCTAAATCTTAAGGTAGTGTAAACAGTGCTCGAACAAATCCACTTTCCCAGAAATATGGCAGAAACCATCAGGGTGTCTGTAGGGATGGAAGCAACGTGTGTTTCGAGTGTGTAAGACAGGCTATAGGATCAAAGAGTGTCCTTAGGTGGGTTCACAGTGTCAGCATAATCGTCCCCTATTCAGTCCGGTCGCCCATCTCAGCAGGGTACCATTTCTAGTGTCACCAGTGGGTAGCGCCCAAATAGGTTCTATGAACTTATGTACCAACAGGATCAAGAGAGTTCTCCTGATGTGGTTACTGGTACATTTCAAATCTTTTATTTATATGTTTATGCTTTGTTAGATCCTGGAGCTTCTCTGTCTTTCGTAACTCCTTACATAGCTGTCAACTTCGAGGTCAGCCCCAAAATCCTAACAGAGCCTTTCTCAGTATCAACCCCAGTGGGTAAGTCTATCATAGCTTGACGGGTATACATGAACTATTTGGTTATGGTTTCTCAGAAAGTTACTTCAATAGACCTTGTAGAGTTAGAGATAACAGATTTTGACATCATTCTCGGTATGGATTGGCTCTACTCATGTTATGCCTCAGTCGATTGTATAAATAGAGTAGTTTATTTTAAGTTTCCAAATAAACCAGTCCTTGATTGGAGGGGTAGTACTATAGCACTTAGGGGTTAGCTTGTTTTGTACCTTAGAGCGAGAAAAATGATATCCAAGGGGTGTATTTACCATTTTGTTTGAGTTAAAGACTCTAATTTTGAGACCCCAAATCTTGAGTCAGTTTCAGTAGTGAGGGAATTTTTAGATGTGTTCCCTGAAGATCTTCCCAGAGTTCCTCTCGAAAGGGAAATTGACTTCAAAATAGACCTTCTTCCAGATATAGAACCTATCTCTATTTTTCCTTACAAAATGGCTCCAGCTGAACTCAAAGAGTTAAAAAATAGTTGAAATATCTCCTTGATAAGGTATTCATCAGGCCTAGCATTTCACCGTAGGGCACACCAGTTCTGTTCGTGTATAAGAAAGATGTTTCTCTTAGAATATGTATTGTTTATCTCTAGTTAAACAAAGTCACAATCAAAAACAAATATCCACTTTCCAGAATTGATGACTTGTTCAACCAACTTCAGGGTGCCAATTATTTTTCTAAGATAGACCTCAGATTCGGCTATCATCAACTCAGAGTCAGAGAATGTGACATTCTAAAAGCAGCTTTCGGAATTCGGTATGGTCACATCGAGTTTTTAGTTATGTCTTTGGTGTCACGAATGCCCAATCAAGCTTCATGGACTTGATGAACCGAGTGTTTAAGTAGTACTTGGACATGTTCATCATAGTCTTCATTGATGACATTCTTGTCTATTCCCGTAACAAAAATGATCATGCAGACTACCTCAGAATAGTACTGCAGAATTTTAGAGCCCATCAGTTGTTCGCTAAATTTAGTAAGTGTGAATTTTGGCTAAGATCATTTGCTTTTCTTGGCCATATTATTTCCGGTGATGGAATTAGAGTTGATCCTCAAAAGACTGAAGTGGTGAGAAACTGGACCAGACCTATTTCTCCATTAGATATCAGGAGTTTCTTGGGTTTGGATGGCTATTACCAATGATTTGTTGAAGGATTTTCATCTATTGCACCCCCCATGTCCAGATTGTCTCTGTAGAAAGTTAAATTTCAGTGGTCAGATTCTCATGAGAAGAGTTTTAAGGAGTTAAAGACTTGACTCACAACAGCCTACTTTTGACATTACCAGATAGTTCAGATGGATTTGTTGTGTACTGTGATGCTTCTAGAGTTGGTTTGGGGTGTGTTTTGATGCAGAAGTTTAAGGTTGTGGCCTATGCCTCTAGACAACTAAAGACCCATGAAAAGAATTACCTTACCCATGATCTTAAGTTAGCTGTTGTTGTGTTTGCCTTAAAGATTTGGAGGCACTATTTGTATGGGGTGCATGTTAATATGTTCATAGATCACAAAAGCTTGCAGCATATGTTTTCATAGAAGGATTTAAATCTGCGTCAGAGGAGATGGTTAGAATTTTTGAAAGATTATGACATGAGTGTTCTTTATCACCCAAGAAAGGCCAATGTAGTGGTAGACGCCCTCGGTAGGTTGTCCATGGGTCATGTTACTCACGTTGAGGATGGTAAGAAAAAGTTAGTTGAGGAAGTTCACAAGCTTTCCAGATTTGGTGTTCATTTGGTTGATTCAACTGAGGGTAGCGTATGGGTGTAGAGTTGTTCAGAATCTTCTTTTGTTGCCAAGGTAAAATAAAAGTAGGCCAGGGATCCTAGTTTAGTTAAATTGAAAGAGGCAGTCAAACATCAGAAAGTAGAGGTTTACTCCCAAGGGAGAGATGATGTGTTGCGTTGGCAAGGTAGATTGTGTGTGCCGCGTGTTGATGAGTTGAGACAACAAATTCTTGTAGAAGCTCATGGTGCACGTTACTCTATTCATCCAGGGGCCACGAAGATGTACCGCAATCTATGGGAAATCTATTGGTGGAGTGGGATGAAGAGAGATATTGCAGAGTTTTTAGCTAAGTGCGCCACTTGTCAAAAGGTTAAGATTGTGCACCAGAAGCTTAGTGGGTCTATGTAGGAGTTTAGTATTTCCATGTGGAAGTAGGAGGAAGTGAGCATGGACTTTGTGACAGGCTTGCCTCGTACTCATCATCAGCATGATTCGATTTGGGTCATTATGGACAGGATGACCAAATCAACCCATTTGTTACCAGTCCATACTTACTTTGTAGATGAGGACTATGCCAAGCTCGATATCAAAGAGTTGGTTACTTTGCACGGTGTCCCATTGTATATCATCTCAGAGGTACACAATTCACCTCTCACTTTTGGGAAGATTTTCAGAAGGGTCTTGGTACCCAAGTTCACCTCAGTACAACCTTTCACCCTCAGACAGATGGTAAGGTAGAGAGGACTATTCAGACCCTTGAGGACATGTTGACAGCGCGTGTAGTTGACTTTAAGGGCAGTTGGGATGACAACTTGACTTTGATTGACTTTGCGTATAATAACAACTACCATTCGAGTATTTAGATAGCTCTGTTTGAGGCTCTATATGGAAGGAGATGTCTGATTGGTTAGTTTGAAGTAGGTAAGGTCATGATAGTAGGGCCTGACTTGGTGTTTGATGCCTTAGAGAAATTATAGATGATTAGGGAGAGGCTTAAGGCATCCCAGAGCTGACAGAAATCATATATAGATGTGAGAAGGAAAGACCTTGAATTTGAGGTTGGCAAAATTAAGTATCTAAAGATCTCTCCCATGAAGGGTGTAAAGAGGTTTAGTAAGAAGGGGAAGCTTAGTTCCCGATATGTTGGTCCTTAAAGGATTTTGAGCCATTTCAGAAAGGTGGCTTATGAACTCGAGTTTCATGCAGATCTAGAATCAGTGCACCCAGTGTTTCATGTCTCCTTGCTAAAAAAGTGCATAGGTGACCCAACAGTTGTAGTCCCCGTTGAGAGTGTAGATATTCAAAATAGTCTCTCTTACGATGAGGTCCCAGTCGAGATCCTCGATCATCAGGTTCGTAGACTAAGGAGTAAAGAAGTTTCCCTAGTCAAAGTTCTTTAGCAAAATCAGTTCGTTGAGGGAGCCACTTGGGAAGCAGAAGCAGATAGGGGGACCAAGTACCCGCATCTTTTCTCCGCAAACTTAGATTTTGCTTAAAGTAACAATCCTTTTAAAAATTTTATTTTTTCATGCTCAATTTCAGCTACATATCATTCTCATGTCAATTATGTATTGTAATATCCCGTATTTCTCAAGCTTAACTTAACTCCCAGTTCATTAGTTATCCAATATGAAATTTTTGAAAGCCTCAGTATTTTTTAGTTTAGATTCTGCCATTGTGTAGGAAATTGAATTAGCTTTCCAACGATATAAAATTTACCTAAATCTAATAACCGAATAAGAAGTTATGGCTATTTTAAGTTTCAGTCATTAAACACCATCAGACCAGTAGCGCGTCGCGGATTATGTCAAAATGGAAATTGTCAATTTCCTGTGAGGTATCGCGATACCGGCACATCGTGCCATAACTTTTTTTCACAATTGTCCATTTCCAGTGTACTAACGCAATTTCGTCGCATCGCGGTGAACTTTCAGGTCCCAACCAAAGTGGCAACATAATACCACTGTGTCGCACCACCATGCATTTTCCCAGTTGGCAATTTTCAAAGACACAACGTGATAGTGCCGCATCGCGCCAGATGCCTATGTCAAGAAAATTGACAGAAATTAAATGTTTCATCGATGGTTAAAACAGTCTTTGTAACCCCCGAGTCTGTACTTCGGATGCTACATGGTGCTTACGATCCCGAAGGACCACAAACTAACCCATGACTGATATCTGCAGTGAGCATTGAAACATGATACTGTAATAAATACGGAAACTAGGCTGAAATTTCATAAGGTTCAAAATTTGTAAATACTGCTAAAGTGAATCAACTGAAATAACAATCTATAAAACTGAACGCTATCTAAAAAATAGTCTGAAAAGCCTCTAACTAAAATTGTTTGAAAGTGGAGTTGATGGGACAATCCCCCAACTAGCTCTATCTACTGATATACTGAGTCTACTGAAATAATAAAATAAAATAATATCCTCAAATGATGAAGACTCACTACCAATCTACTGTTGCTGGCTGAATCTGAGTCTATCTATGCACTGTCAGGAACCTCAGTGTCCAAGCCTATGATATGAGACATCATAGCGCAAAGAAAGAGTATGCATTAGTACGTGGAATGTACTGGTATACCCCGTATTTCTCAAACTTAACTCTTAGTTCATGAGTTATCCAGTATGAAAATTTTGAAACACTTAGTATTTTTCAGTTTAGAGCCTGTCATTGAGTAGGAAATAGAATTATCTTTCCAATGATATAAAATTTTCCTAAATCCGATAACCGGGTAAGAAGTTATGGCTATTTTAAGTTTCAGTCGTTAAATACCATAATTTAGGCTAGTAACGCATCGTGGAGTATGTCAAAATGGCAATTGTCAGTTTCTAGTGAGGTACCGCGATACCAGCGTGTCACACCATAGCTTATTTTCACAATTTCCTATTTCCAGTGTACCAATTCGATTCCATCACGTCGCGGTGAACTTCCAGGTCCCAACCAAAGTGGTAACGTGATACCACTGCGTCGTGCCACCATGAATTTTTCTAGTTGGCAATTTCCAGAGACATGGTGCGACAGCACCACATTTTCACCACGTCACGCCAGATACCTATTTTGAAAAATTTTGATGGAAATTAAATGTTTCATCCAGGGCTAAAATAGTCCTTTTCCATGATTTTAACATGCCCAGATACGGGATTTAATCCCTAAAAATATTTTTAGTCATTACTCAGTCAATTTATCCCCAAATTAAAAGCATTCTCTCTCAAAACTACAAACCCTAGCTTCAAGAAAATAAGAGAAATCTCAAGGGATTCACCAAGAACTTCAAGAAACTCACAAATTAAGGTATGTTAGGTGTTCATTTAATATTTCCTTTCACCCGTAGAGTCCAGAAATCTATTTTCAAAATACATGATTGTTGAATTATGAACTTACATGCTTGAATTGAATTGAATTCATGTTCATGTTATTATTGGATTTTAGTCCATGATTAAATTACATGCTTTTATGAAATAAATCATTGTATGTGTTGAATTATATGATCTTCATGATAAACCCTTCAATTTGCAAGTTGATTGATGTAGCCATGATAATTATATGTTTTGATTATTATTTAACCTAAGCATGCTCCCCATGTGTTTGATAAAATGCCTATGTGAATGAAATAGTTCCATTATAACATGATAGCATGTATTTTCCATTCATGTATAAGTAGATCCATTACAAGTGTTTGATTAAATTCCTTGATGAGTGAACTATGGAAAATTATACATTGTTATGATTTTTGAGAGTATATTATGATTTATTTTTCATGCTATCGAGTCTTGGGGGTATTTAATACTTGATAATGCAGCTGTGTGCCTAGATCCAGTGTCAGTTATAGAATCTCAATCGTGTTATGATCAGTAGTACTCTCAGTCAGTTACAAAACTCAGTAGAACCCAGTCAGTCACCAAACTCAAGAAAACTCAGTAAGCTCAGTATCAGTCCAGTCCAGTTCAATATACTCAGTATTCAACACCAAGTGAACCCAAGGATGGGGACTCACCTGCTAGTAGAGGGTGTGATCTCTAGAAGCAATCCTTGCATTCCAGAACTACGTAGCCAGCGTAGGTTGAGACATTAAATCTGCTAGTTGAGGGTTGATGAGGTGTTTTAACCTGCCAGATGAAGGTTCCACCATTCTCATTAGAGTACCTATCAGATGAGGGTAACTCTTTAGTGTCTTTACCCATGGCATGGTACTAACACCCGTCCGACTGGGGAAAGAGGTTGGACCCCAACTCAGTTATCTTATTTGCGGCATATCGGTTAGATAATTACCTCCCAAAGTCTCAATCTCAATCTTCAGAATAAAACTCAATTCAGTTCTACAGAATCAGGACTGTCAGATATAGTCAATCAATATTAGTAACTTCAGATATCAGTTACTCAGTATCAGAACTCAGGACTTAGCTTCAGACAAGATTTGTCACAGTATTTATTTATATGCATATTAGTGCATACTCAGTATTTACAGCAGTATCAGTTATCCATGTACTCTCATATTCAGTTACTCTATACCATACAGTTAATTATTTTTCATACATATGAACCCTTGCATTTAGCCTTACCTCATCTAGCATACCATTACATTCCACGTACTTACACATACTCTTTCTTTATGCTATGATGTCTCATATCATAGGTTTGGACGCTCAGGTTCCTGATAGTGCATAGATAGACTCAAATTCAGCCAACAATAATAGATTAGCAGTAAGTCCTCATCGTTTGAGGATATTTTTTAATTTAGTTATTTTAGTAGACTCAGTATTTTAGTAGATGAAGTTAGTAGAGGGATTGTCCCATCAACTCCACTTTCAGACAGTTTCAGTTAGAGGCTTTTCAAAGTAGTTCTCAGATAGTGTTCAGTTTTATATATTATTATTTTAGATGTTATAATTTATCAGTATTTCAGATTTTTTGAATATTATGGCATTTCATATTTATTACAATATCATATTTCATTGCTCACAGCAAATATCAATATGGGTTAGCTTGTGGTCCTTCGGGGTTGTAAGCACCATATAGCATCCGGGGTACAGACTTGGGGCATTACAAACTTGGTATCAGAGCCTAAGGTTTAACAGTGTCCTAGAAAGTTTGAAAGCCACATCTAGTAGAGTCTTATGCATGGGTGTATAGCACGCTACACTTATGGATAGGAGGCTATGAGATGTTTGGAAACAATTTCCCTTCTTTTAGTAGCCATGTCGTGCGAGTGAGCATGATTTTATGTTAAACTCTCAGTCAAATCCATTTTCTCCTTTTCACTTTAAAAACATGCCTCCCAAAAGACTAACGTAAGGAGTATCAGAAATCAGTCAGCACTTTAGCCCATTTAGGCAGGTCCCTTGGACAAGCATGCCTCCCATGTAGAATTTAGAGCTGTATTCACTACTCTATCCAACTCCATAGAAGCTCAAAATAAATGAACAGCTACTATTCCAGCCAATCCAGGGGCCAATACTGCTGCAGCCAGGATTCAGGACTTCACCCGAATAAATCTTTCCCTATTTTCAGGATCTAAGTTAGAAGAGGATCCACAGGAGTTTCTCGATCAGGTTTAAAAAGTCATGGATATCATGGGAGTGACTTCTAGTGAGAGTGCTGAGTTAGCTTCCTATCAGCTACAAGATATAGCGAATAAGTAGTTTAAGCAGTGGAAGGTATACGGTGGAACAGATACAGAGCCTATAGAGTAGGAAGATTTGCTACTGCTTTCCTAGAGAGATTTTTTCCCTTAGAGCTGAGAGAAGTCAAGGTGTTAGAGTTTTTCAATCTCAAGCAGGGAAGTATGAGTGTGAAAGAGTATTCCCTTAAGTTTACTTAGTTATCCAGGTATGTTCCCCATGTAGTAGCAGATAGTAGGTCTAGAATGAGAAAGTTCATATCTGAGGTGTCAGATATTTTGGTTAAGGAGTGCAAGAAAGCGATGTTGATTAAGGAGATGGACATATCCAGGCTCATGGTCCATGCTCAGTAGATAGAAGAGGATAAGATCAAAGAGAGAGTCATAACAAGAGAGCTAGAATAGGTAGCTTCAATTTCAATTAGTCTAAGTCAGAGGGCGGTAACCATTCCCTGTTTGATCTAAAATCTTTAGTTCTATCTCCGTCCTCAGCCAGTGCTCCAGTATCTAAGTTCAGAAATAGTAACAACGATAGGGTGCCAAGATCTAAATCTCAGGGTAGTGTCAGCAGTGCTTGAACATATCATATTTGTCAAACATATGGCAGAAATCATAAGAGTGTCTGCAAAACTGGCAGTGATGTGTGTTTTGTGTGTGGTAAGCCAGGTCATAGAGTTAGAGATTGTCCTTAATCAGGTTCTTAGGTCAGTATACTCGTTCTTCAGCTCAGTCAAGTCGCCCGAATCAGCAGGGTGCCACTTTCAGTGCCACCAGTGGGCTATGTCCAAATAGGCTTTATGTGCTTCAGTCCAGACAAGATCAGGAAAATTCTCTTGATATGGTCACTGGTACATTACAAATCTTCCATTTACATATTTATGCCTTGCTAGATCCAGTAGCTTCTTTATCTTTCGTAACTCTTCATATAGCTGATAACTTCAGAGTCAGTCCAGAAATCCTAGCAGAGCCTTTCACAGTTTCTACCCTAGTGGGTAAATCTATCATAGCCCGATAGGTTACAGGAAATGGACGGTTATGATATCCTAAAAAGTTACTTCAGCAGACCTTGTAGAGTTAGAGATGGCAGATTTTGAAGTCATTCTCGGCATAGATTGGCTTCATTCATTCTATGACTTAGTTAATTATAGAAATAGAATATTTCATTTTCAGTTTCAAAATGAACCAGTCCTTGAATGGAGGGGTAGTACCATAGCGCTTGAGGATCAGTTGATTTCATACCATAAAGAAAGAAAGATGATATCCAAGGGATGTATCTACCATCTTGAGCGAGTCAATAACTCCAACTCAGAAACTCCCAGTCTTGAGTCAGTTCCAGTAGTAAATGAATTCTCATATGGGTTTCCTAACGATCTTCCTGGAGTTCCTCCCGTTAGGGAAATTAACTTCAGAATAGACCTTCTTCCAGATACTCAACCCATATCTATTCCGCCATATAGAATGGCTCCAGTAGAACTCAGAGAGTTAAAAGAATAGTTGAAAGATCTCCTAGATAAGGGATTCATATAACCTAGTGTCTCTCCATGGGGCACACCAGTTCTATTCATGCATAAGAAAGATGGTTCTCTTAGAATATGTATTGACAACCGTCAGGTGAAAAAGGTCATAGTCAAGAATAAATATCCACTTCCCAGAATCGATGACTTGTTTGACCAACTTTAGGACACTGGTTACTTTTCTAAGATAGACCTCAGATCAGGCTATTATTAGCTCAGAGTTAGAGAATGTGACATTTAAAAAATAGCTTTCAGAACTCGGTATGGTTACTTTGAGTTTCTAGTCATGTCCTTTGGTCTTACTAATGTCCCAGCAGCTTTCATGGACTTAATTAATCGCGTGTTCAAAAAGTACTTGGACATGTTCATTATAGTATTCATCGATAACATTTTTGTCTATTCCCATAGCGAGAATGATCACGCAGATCACCTCAAAATCATACGTCAGACTCTCAAAACTCATCAGTTGTTTACCAAATTTAGTAAGTGCAAATTTTGGCTAACGTCAGTAGCATTCCTTGGTCATATTGTTTTCATTGATGGCATTAGATTTGATTCTCAAAATACCAAAGTGGTGAGAAACAAGCCTAGACCCATCTCTCCATAAGATATCAGGAGTTTCTTAGGTTTTGCTAGCTATTACCATTGGTTTGTTGAATAGTTTTTGTCTATACCATCCCTCATGTCTAGATTGACTAAGAAGAAAGTTTAGTTTCAGTGGTTAGATTCTTGCGATAAGAGTTTTCAAGAGTTAAAGAGTCGACTCACCTCAACCCTAGTATTGACTTTACCAGATGGTTTAGATAGATTTGTTGTGTACTGTGATACATCCAGAGTAGGTTTGGGTTTTGTCTTCATGCAGAGAGGTAAGGTCATAGCATACGCCTCTAGACAACTTAAGCCCCATAAAAAAATTATTCGACTTATGATCTTGAGTTAGCAGCTGTAGTATTTTCCTTAAAGACTTGGAGGCACTATTTGTATGGTGTGCATGTAGATGTCTTCACAGATCACAAAAGCTTCCAGTATGTATTTTCTCAAAAAGATTTAAATTTGTATCAAAGAAGGTGGTTAGAATTATTGAAAGATTATGACATGAGTGTTCTTTATCATCCGGGCAAAGCCAATGTAGTGGCTGATATTCTCAGTAGACTATCTATAGATAGTGTTGCTCATATTAAGGACATTAAGAAGAAATTAGTTCAAGAAGTTCATCAACCTGCCCAACTAGGTGTCCTTTTTGTCAATTTAGTAGAAGGTAGTATATGGGTGCAGAACGGTTTTGAATCCTCTCTAGTTTCTGAGGTAAAGTAAAAATAAGATAGAGACCCCAGTCTTGTTAAGATAAAAGAGTCAGTTAGGTATCTAAAAGTAGAGGTTTTCTTCCAAGGAAAAGATAGTGTGTTGCGTTGGCAGGGTCATTTATGTGTGCCAGGTCTAGATGACTTGAGGCAATGAATTCTTGCTAAAGCACATGGAGTTCTTTACTCTATTAATCCAGGGGCCACTATGATGTACCGAGATCTGTGAGAGATCTATTGGTGCAGTAGGATGAAGAAGGATACTGCAGAGTTTGTAGCTAAGTGCTCCACATGCCAGCAAGTGAAGATTGAGAACCAGAAACCTAGTGGGTCAATGTTGGAGTTCAGTATTCTCATATGGAAATGGGAAGAAGTGAACATAGACTTTATGACAGCTTTGCCTCGTACTCATCATCATGATGATTCTATTTGGGTTATCATAGACAGGATGACCAAAGTTTTTTGTCCAGTTCATACTTTTTATTTAGTCGAGGACTATGCTAAACTCTATATCAGAGAGTTGGTCAGGTTACACAGAGTTCCAGTATCCATTATCTCAGATAGAGATGGAAAGAATTCCAGAAGGGTCTTGGTACCCAAGTTCATCTTAGTACAGCCTTCCACCCTCAGATAGATGGTCGGGCAGAAAGGACCATTTAGACTCTAGAGAATATGCTAAGCGTATGCATTGTCAATTTTAAGGGTAGTTGGGATGAACGCTTGCCTTTGATCGAGTTAGCATATAATAACAACTATTATTCCAGTATTGAGATGGCTTCATTTGAAAATCTCTATAGTAGGAGATGCAGATCTCCAATTGGTTGGTTCAAGGTAGGTGAGGCCGCAGTAGTAGGGCCTGACCTAGTGTTTCATGCCTTAGAGAAGGTTCAGTTAATCAGAGAAAGACTTAGGGCTATCCAGAGACGACAGAAATTGTATGCAGATATGAGGAGAAAGGATCTCGAGTTTGAGATTGGTAATTTTATGTTCCTGCAAATCTCTCCCATGAAAGGAGTAAAGAGGTTGGGCAAGAAAGGAAAGCTCAGTCCCTGATATGTCAGTCCTTACAAAATTCTCATCCGTTTAGTAAAGGTAGCTTATGAGCTTGAGTTTTCTTAAGATCTAGCCTCAGTGCATCCAGTATTCCACGTCTCCTTGCTAAAGAAATGCATTAGTGACCCAGCAGTCATAGTTCGTTGAAAACATGTAAATATTCAGAATGATCTCTCTTTCGATGAGGTTCCAGTATGAATTCTCGATCATCAGATTTGCAGACTGAGGAAATAAGAAATTCCCTTAGTCTTCTTTGGTGGAATCAGTCCATTGTACTTGGGAAGCAGAAGCAGATATGTGGATCAAGTATCCTCACCTATTCTCTGTAACCTCAGATCCAGCTTAAGGTAACCATTTTCCTTAGCTTTACTCAGTTCTATGTTCATCTATAATTATAACTTGGTATCCATTACCATTGCTTATTCAGTCATGCATTCATGAATTAGCTCAGTCATGTACTCATGCATCAGATATACATGTTCAATATGAAAACCCAACTTGTAAGTAGCTTCAGTCATAAATTCCATGCATTAGATATGCATGTTCAGTGTAAGAGCTCAGTTAGTCTCTAGACAGTATGGTTCAAAATATGAATAACCATATTAAAAATACTGTTAATCTTTCTTCTCAGGCAACCCCGATTGCCACTATTGAAAATGATCTTCAAAACTGGAGTATTCCAGAAGAATCTTTCAATACGATTTATTAAATCGGCAAATTTAGTTTTTTGAAAAAACATAATATCAAGACCTCTGAGTCTACTGTAGATATAAATAATTCTTTAGAAATTATTCAACTGTTCAATGAGTTAGATATAAACAGGTTTAAAAATCAGTTTAATTATCTGCATGTTGGACCTGTTCAAGTTGCTATAAAGTCTCTATTTCGACAGGGCTTAGATATCCCTGTCTGTGCTATCCTAAGAGATGCTCTTCTACTTAATTTTGATGACTCGCTCTTAGGAGTAATCCAAAGTAACCTCGCCGACGGCCCGGTATACTTTAATTGTTATCCCAATTTCTCTGTAGATATTAATGATCCTAACATCATGGATGTTTTAACTCTGAATGTTAAAACAAAAAACATGAATAGTAAGGAGAACACTAGAGAAATAGTGATTATATACCGCGTATATTATCGTCTAATAGGAACAACTCTAGCACCTAAAGCTAGATTTACGAGCCCTAAAGGGGTTACCACCCTAATGGAAGCAAACAAAGATCGTAGCACAGTCTTTGTTCCTAAGGCTCTAGTTTGGGATGAAATTCTCCATAGTAATGATTGGCACTTTGAGGCTATCACCCAACCCATTCGAATATACCCCGAAAAATCGCAGATCGAACGGGTTATCCAATATCCCGATGGATCAATTGATCTGAAATTCCTCGGGCTTGACTCATCTTGGCACTCTTCGTTTTGCCGCTCCGTCTCCACTCGTGCCTCTACTTCCAAACCCCCGGAGGGAAGTGATGAGCATGATAATGACAAAGGGAAGATTAAAGGAGTTGACTTCTCTGGTCCGGTCCCAAAAGTCTATTATCAAAACACTAGGGTCAACGAACCCGAAAACCTCTATGAACCAGGAAGTCCTACGGCCTCTGATATGGACCCTCCCCATAAAGTCAGGACAGATCCTGGCTTACTCATCATCAAATCCGATGAAGAATACACCCCAGACCTTAAAGCTTTAAAGGTCCGCTGGAATCTTCCAAAGGATGCTATCAAACGGAAATGGTACGCTAGTACCTATTCCAAAGAGCAACAAAAGGAGTTTGGTCGGTTATGGATAGCTGACATGAAAAGACTCCGATGCGACATCGAGTTCTTTAAATGGTTTGAACTCACAAGGATGAACAACCAGACTGAGTCTCTTAACGTTATCATTACCAAATGGTACACGCAAAAGAACACAGTCGTCGAATCTGTGATTCCCCCTCTTGAGGGAATTAAAATTCCACACTCTAGCGAAATCCTTAATGCTTCTCCTTTTAAGAAGAAGCATGACAGACCTTCCATGGCTCCTCTCAATAGAGATCTTGATAGAATAATTGAACAGAACAATTATACTAATCAAGTTCTCCACACCATCTCCCAACAAATAGGAGAAACCAAGAGATCTACTCTTCCTTTCGAAGCTCCCCTGCCAGCAAAGAGCACTCCTATCTCTAAACCTCTTTCGAATTCTATCTTTAAGATACCTGAATTCCAAAAAGATAAGTTTTCTAACCTCAACGACGATTTCAAACTCTCTGAGCAGATTTTGGAAAAAATCAATACCAAACTTTCAAAGTTTAAGGTTGCCCAACTGGGAGAGTCCAGCTCCCAAAAGAATTCTCTGTCCAAGCTTACCAATGAACGTTTTTCTACTAAGAAAAATTATTACAAAAAGCCCTCTCTGCCGGATGTCCAGTTCGAAGAAAATCCCTACCTCTTTACATGTAATCATGATGGCAGAGGAATTACTGAATGGAATATTGATGGTCTGGCCGAACACCAGATTTGTAATAAACTCCATGAAATGGCTGTATCCATTACAGCCTATAAGATCAAAGGCTCCTCTGACAAAGGAGTAGCCACTATGGTTGTTTCAGGTTTTACTGGAATGTTAAAACATTAGTGGGACAACTATGTCACCGAAGAAGTTAAGAATCTTATTTATGAAGCTACAACTACTGAACAAATGGTCAGAATTGTGGATGGTCAAGAGACCATGGTTGAAGTAGCACAAGAAGACTCTTGCTCCACCCTCCTTTACCATATAGCTAGACATTTCGTGGGAGAACCTAAGCTCTTCCAGGATAGAAGCCTAGAAATTCTTAATAATCTTCGTTGCAAGAACCTAGCAGACTTTCGATGGTACAAAGATACTTTCCTTGTTAAGGTTATGATCAGACCTGACTGCAATAACGACTTCTGGAAAGAAAGATTTATTAGCGGTCTTCTTCCTCTGTTTGCAGAAAAGGTGCGAACTAAAATTAAGGATAGATTTGAGGGTCAAATTCCTTATGGCATTCTTACCTACGGAGACCTTATAAGTTTTATCACCACTGTAGGTATAGATCTCTGTACTGACCTAAAACTTAAGCAGCAACTTAAGAAAAATAATGCTTCTAAATTTGGTCTAGGAATCTTCTGTGATGATTATGGATTTACAGACCTTTCCTCTCGGAAAAAGCATAAGAGAAAATCTTTTAAGTCCACCAAGAGGACTTCTCCTCGTAAGAAGAATCCCAAGAAAGAATCCTTTAAACCCAGTCGAAAGACTAAACGAAAGTCTTCTAAACCTTCCAAAGATACTTGTTGGACTTGTGGAAAAACAGGCCACAGGGCAAAAGATTGTAAATCCAACAAGAAAAAGAAAATCAACCAGCTTGATCTTCCTGACGAAGCTAAAGAAAAATTGTTCTCTATTATGGAAGATTCTTCCGAAGCTTCCGACTCCTATTCCTCTCCTAGCTAAGACTATAGCGACGAAGAATTTATCAACGCCGCTTATGAGTCTGACAGCTCCCAGTCTGGGCAAGAATGTGAGTGCACTGTCATTTTTTGTATTTTCTCAAACAAGGCCGTTAATGTCATTACTGATAAACCCAAAGAAATCCTGTTTGACATAGTAGAACATATTACCGACGACGAGCTTCGGAATAAGTATCTACAAGAGCTCAAAAGGCTTATGCTTCCTCAGGACGAAAGCCCCCCTAAAGTCAAACCTATAATCTAGCCTTTCAGCATGAAAAAGGTCATAGCTAAATTTAATCCACCTTTTGAACCTACCATTATGGATCTCAAAGGTGAAATCTCTACGTTAAAAGGAGAAATTAGAAATCTCAAGATCCGACTTGACCAAGTGGAACTCAATGTTCTAACAGAACAAGTCTTAAGATCTGTTTCGCCTCCAGAGAAAGTCTCTCCACCCGAGTCTCCTCGCAACCTTCCGATCATTCCAAATGATTATCTCCAAGAACCTATTACTTTCCCTGGCGACGATGCTCCCTCTTCTTCCGGCAAAGCCATAATAGCTATTAAAGCCTATAGTGAGCATATTGTCGTTAAAATTGTTATTGACAAAGACTTCGTTTTAAAAAGAGTCGCCCTCTTTGATACAGGCGCTGACAGTAACTGTATTGTCAAAGGCTTTATTTCCACTCGGTATCTCCAAAAGAGTACCTCTCGCCTCTATTCAGCCACTGGCGAAAAAATGAAAATTAATTATCAGCTTCCCAAAGCTCATATCTGTAATAATGGCATCTGCCTTATTAATGACTTTGTCATAACTGAGGATATCACTGAAGATATCATTTTGGGCATTCCATTTATTAATCAGATTCGCCCGTACTGGAGTGATTACGATGGTATTCGCTCAACCCTTTTGGGAAAAGAGTTGTTCTTTCCCCTTTTACGTCCCCTTTCTCAGGAATAAGGGCAACACATTAAGGAGGAAACTGTGTTTAAAATTAATCGCCTTTCCTCCCATATTTGCTTCCTAAAACAGGATGTTCAGCTCAAACATATTGAGCACACTCTAAAAACCCCGGAGATGGTTACCAAAATCAACACTCTCCACAAGAAGTTCGAAGACGAAATCTGCTCTGAGCTCCCCAATGCATTCTGGGAACGCAAAAGGCATCTCATCGAACTCCCTTATATCCCTGGCTTTAATGAACAAAATATACCTACAAAAGCCAGACCTATCCAAATGAATCAAGAGATGATGGAAATCTGTAAAACAGAAATTAACCATCTTCTCGCTAAAGGAATCATTAGACCCTCCAATTCTCCCTGGAGTTGCTCTGCATTTTATGTCAATAATAGTGCAGAAAAAGAACGAGGAACTCCTCGGCTTGTTATAAATTACAAGCCTTTAAATACGGTCCTAAAATGGATCAGACATCCGATTCCTAACAAAAGGGATCTCCTTAAAAGGACTTTCAAAGCCAATCTTTACAACAAATTAGATATGAAGTCAGGATTCTGGCAAATCCAAATTGCTGAAAAAGATAAATATAAGACTGCCTTCAATGTCCCTTTTGGGCACTACGAATGGAACGTCTTACCATTTGGGCTTAAAAACGCTCCCTCAGAATTCCAGAATATCATGAACAATATTTTCAATGCATACTCTTATATGTCAATTATTTACATTGATGATGTGCTAATATTTTCAGAAAATATTGATTCTCATTTTAAACATCTTAATACATTCTTTAAGATTGTCAAATTAAATGGTTTGGTTGTTAGTGCTAAAAAGATGAAGTTATTTCAAACTTCTATTCGTTTTTTTGGTCATGATTTGCACCAGGGGAGTTATAAACCCATTTGTAGAGCCATAGAGTTCTCTTCCAAATTTCCTGACGAAATTACTGATAAAACCCAGCTACAAAGGTTTTTAGGAAGTCTTAATTATGTTGCAGATTTCATCCCGCATATTAGGCAGGTCTGTGAACCTTTATACAAATGACTTAAGAAAAATCCAGTTCCTTGGAGTTCTGATCAAACCAATACGATTATCAAAATCAAATCTTTGGTCTAAAACCTTCCCTGTCTAGGTATTCCAAACCCCGAAGCCTTTATGATAGTAGAAACCGATTCTTCGGATATAGGATATGGGGGTATCTTGAAGCAAAGGGTAGATATCAACTCTATCGAAAAACTAGTTCGATTTACTTCAGGAGTATGGAATACTGCCCAGAAAAATTACAGCACTGTAAAAAAGAAAGTGTTATCTATAGTGTTATGTATCACTAAATTTCAAGATGACCTTATTAATAAAGAATTTCTCCTCCAAGTTGATTGCAAATCGGCTAAAGAAATTTTACAAAAGGATGTTAAAAATCTTGTTTCCAAACAAATATTTGCTAGATGACAAGCTCTCCTATCTAGCTTTGATTTTCAAATTGAATTTATTAAAGGAGAAAATAACTCCCTTCCCGATTTTCTAACAAGAGAATTTTTACAGGGCCATGAGACCAACAAGTCTGGGGAAAACCCCCATGAGCAAATCAGAACAACCTAAAATGGCACGACCATTTGACTCCCCCTCAGCATCAGCAAATCCATTGCGACCAACAGTCCCATAGAGGCCTGTACCCAAGACCGAGATACAATCTCCACTCCAGAACAGATACTCTGTCCTGACAGAGGTTCAGTTTCCAAAACTCTCACCACCAATGCCCACCAAATTGGTAGACCTGAAAACTAACCTGCCCGTGGAAAAGGGGTCATCAGCTAGTTCTTCGGTTCAAACCAAACAAAGTTATGCCATGAAGGCCCCAGAGACCTTTGCTCAGGCTATTGATCCTACTGCAGCTAAAGCTACTCCACCTCCTCCAGTAAAGGAAGAATTCAAATTCATCACTACTCAAGTGATGCCTATTATTGCCTTAGACAACGCTTATGAAGGATACCCACTGGACCAGCTGATCAAGCCGGTCTACAACAACAAAAATTTCGTGGATACAGAAGATCCACTCAAGACCCGCCGGTACTATGAAGCCATTTTGGTCGATACAGACTCTATTGAAGTTGAGAACTCAATGAACGATCGCAATCCCGACCACATTGATTACTCAAAATTTATAATCAAGAGGGTATTAACCCCTTTCAACTGGTTTGTAGATCACCTACATACCCCCATAGCTTTATCGATGCCACACCGGCCTCAGACTTTCAATTGGTACGACTACAAGTCGGCATGGTTTAATTTCTTGTTTGTCCGCCCAGGACATACTCGGTTTGTTAAATATTGCCCTGATATGATAGATGCCATCATACTTAGATGGTTTTATGAATGGTGGATTTGTTTTGGAGGAACTAAGGACGTTCTTCCCCAACAATTCCTTAATTGGCTTCCTGACTTTTTAACTAAAGAAGGATGTTCCACACTTCCAGAGCACATCCAAATGTGCAAATTTTTTACTAAGAAAAGAGTATCTTATATTATCTCCTGGAACTTCACTAAAGAAGAGCAGCATAGAATTAAGTATTTGTCCAAAGAGATAAAAATTAAAGGTTGGACTCCCAAACCAACTGCCCCTAGAACACCTGACCAAGGAAAATCGGCAGCAGCTTCCTCCAGCTCTTCCCAAAGCAAAAAGGCTCTGAAATAAAAGTTAAAGAAAGCCTTGGCCGATTTAGAAAGCTAAGAAAAACCCGATGAAGATGAACTACTTCAGCTCATTACAGAAACTTCTTCTACAGGAAGCAGTGATAACAATGGCGATATGCTAGATCAACAAGGGATAGCTATGGCCTACCGAGATCCCTATTATGAATAGAAAAATAACCTTTCCAGGAGATAGAGGTTCAAAGAACTGGAATTATCTCCGAAAAAGGTGATGAACTATTTCTGATTGGAATGCAGGACCCCACACTGTTTCCTAAAGACAGGAACGTTTCAGCTTTTCAGAAAAGAAAAGCACGCACTCAGAAGGAATCTTATCAGCTTTTCAAAAGCAAGCATTTACTTTTGCTTTTCTAAAAGAAAACTCCCACAATTGTCGGCAATATCTTAGCCGTCCATCTGTATACTTTAGATGTATTCTCTTTATCTTTTCGCCTATATAAGGCAATGTAATTCTTCAGAGGAGGCATCCGAAAATTTCCCATCCTTAGAAATTCTCTCTTGCCCAAACTCTTGTACTGTCTCTTGTAATGTTTTTCTAAAGTTTCAATAAAATCTGTAAGTTTTATATCACTATTTTGATTTAATTATAATTTCGCTATAATACCCACGATCCGTTTTCTGGTATCAGAGCAAACATACATGTTTATATAAGCAAGCATATCACAGTAAAAAGGTATGGAACAACGAAATCTAATTATATTAATACATCTATGGCTTATGGGATCTAACAAGTTTTAATGGCTTTATACAGGATTCTTCTAGTGCTATCTTAGTGACGGGACCACCAACAAGGTCTAACGCTTACCTCAGCTGCGACCATACTTTCAGGCTAACCAACGTCTAAACCGAAGATTAATCGGTTCCTTCAAGCACTCAGACAGAAGACTATTACCCCATACTTGGATTAAAACCCTATTATAAGATAAGATATATTGACATAATTAAAGATTAAGTAAATTCATACCAGTTTAAAGTAATATGTTCTTATAAGAACACAGTTTTGCTCATGCTCTAGACAGATATGTGTTTAGCTGCTCATGCTAGACACAAAATCTGCCAAAGTGGCTCTGAGCAGCTAAACACATAATCTGTCTAGAGCATGAGCAAAACTATGTTCTTATAAGAACATATTACTTTAAACTGGTATGAAGTTACTTAATCTTTAATTATGTCAATATATCTTGTCTTATAATGGGGTTTTAATCCAAGTATGGGGTAATAGTCTTCTGTCTGAGTGCTTGAAGAAACCGATTAATCTCCGGTTTAGACGTTGGTCAGCCTGAAAGTTTGGTCGCAGCTGAGGTAAGCGTTAGACCTTGTTGGTGGTCCCGTCACTAAGATAGCACTAGAAGAATCCTGTGTAAATCCATTAAAACTTGTTAGATCCCATAAGCCATAGATGTATTAATATAATTAGATTTTGTTGTTCCATACCTTTTTACTGTGATATGCTTGCTTATATAAACATGTATGTTTTCTCTATTAGTCTCTAGACAGTATGGTTCAAAATATGAATAACCATATTAAAAATACTGTTAATCTTTCTTCTCAGGCAACCCCGATTGCCACTATTGAAAATGATCTTCAAAACTGGAGTATTCCAGAAGAATCTTTCAATACAATTTATCAAATCGGTAAATTTAGTTTTTGGAAAAAACATAATATCAAGACCTCTGAGTCTACTGTAGCTATAAATAATTCTTTAGAAATTATTCAACTGTTCAATGAGTTAGATATAAACAGGTTTAAAAATCGGTTTAATTATCTGCATGTTGGACCTGTTCAAGTTGTTATAAAGTCTCTATTTCGACAGGGCTTAGATATCCCTGTCTGTGCTATCCTAAGAGATGCTTGTCTACTTAAGTTTGACGACTCGCTCTTAGGAGTAATCCAAAGTAACCTCGCCGACGGCCCGGTATACTTTAATTGTTATCCCAATTTCTCTGTAGATATTAATGATCCTAACATCATGGATGTTTTAACTCTGAATGTTAAAACAAAAAACATGAATAGTAAGGAGAATACTAGAGAAATAGTGATTATATACCACATATATTATCGTCTAATCGGAACAACTCTAGCACCTAAAGCTAGATTTATGAGCCCTAAAGGGCTTACCACCCTAATGGAAGCAAACAAAGATCGTAGCACAGTCTTTGTTCCTAAGGCTCTAGTTTGGGATGAAATTCTCCATAGTAATGATTGGCACTTTGAGGCTATCACCCAACCCATTCGAATATACCCCGAAAAATCGCAGATCGAACGGGTTATCCAATATCCCGACGGATCAATTGATCTGAAATTCCTTGGGCTTGACTCATCTCGGCACTCTTCGTTTCGCCGCTCCGTCTCCACTCGTGCCTCTACTTCCAAACCCCCGGAGGGAAGTGATGAGCATGATAATGACAAAGGGAAGATTAAAGGAGTTGACTTCTCTGGTCCGGTCCCAAAAGTCTATTATCAAAACACTAGGGTCAATGAACCCGAAAACCTCTATGAACCAGGAAGTCCTACGGCCTCTGATATGGCCCCTCCCCAGAAAGTCAGGACAGATCCTGGCTTACTCGTCATCAAATCCGATGAAGAATACACCCCAAACCTTAAATCTTTAAAGGTCCACTGGAATCTTCCAAAGGACGCTATCAAACGGAAATGGTACGCTAGTACCTATTCCAAAGAGCAACAAAAGGAGTTTGGTCGGTTATGGATAGCTGACATGAAAAGACTCTGATGCGGCATCAAGTTCTTCAAATGGTTTGAACTCACAAGGATGAACAACCAGACTGAGTCTCTTAATGTTATCATCACCAAATAGTACACGCAAAAGAACACAGTCGTCGAATCTGTGATTCCCCCTCTTGAGGGAATTAAAATTCCACACTCTAGCGAAATCCTTAATGCTTCTCCTTTTAAGAAGAAGCATGACAGACCTTCCATGGATCCTCTCAATAGAGATCTTGATAGAATAATTGAACAGAACAATTATACTAATCAAGTTCTCCACACCATCTCCCAACAAATAGGAGAAACCAAGAGTTCTACTCTTCCTTTCGAAGCTCCCCTGCCAGCAAAGAGCACTCCTATCTCTAAACCTCTTTCGAATCCTATCTTTAAGATACCTGAATTCCAAAAAGATAAGTTTCCTAACCTCAACGACGATTTCAAACTCTCTGAGCAGATTTTGGAAAAAATCAATACCAAACTTTCAAAGTTTAAGGTTGCCCAACAGGGAGAGTCCAGCTCCCAAAAGAATTCTCTATCCAAGCTTACCAATGAACGTTTTTCTACTAAGAAAAATTATTACAAAAAGCCCTCTCTACCGGATGTCCAGTTCGAAGAAAATCCCTACCTCTTTACATGTAATCATGATGGCAGAGGAATTACTGAATGGAATATTGATGGTTTGGCCGAACACCAGATTTATAATAAACTCCATGAAATGGTTGTATCCATTACAGCCTATCAGATCAAAGGCTCCTCTGACAAAGGAGCAGCCACTATGGTTGTTTCAGGTTTTACTGGAATGTTAAAACATTGGTGGGACAACTATGTCACCGAAGAAGTTAAGAATCTTATTTATGACGCTACAACTACTGAACAAATGGTCAGAATTATGGATGGTCAAGAGACCATGGTTGAAGTAGCACAAGAAGACTCTTGCGCCACCCTCCTTTACCATATAGCTAGACATTTCGTGGGAGAACCTAAGCTCTTCCAGGATAGAAGCCTAGAAATTCTTAATAATCTTCGTTGCAAGAACCTAGCAGACTTTCGATGGTACAAAGATACTTTCCTTATTAAGGTTATGATCAGACCTAACTGCAATAACGACTTCTGGAAAGAAAGATTTATTAGTGGTAAGTAGAAAACAGATCGTGAGTATTATAGCAAAATTATAATTAAATCAAAAAAGTAAATCAAAACAGTGATATAAAACTTACAGATTTTATTGAAACTTTAGAAAAACATTACAAGAGACAGTACAAGAGTTTGGGCAAGAGAGAATTTCTAAGGATGGGAAATTTTTGGATGCCTCCTCTGAAGAATTACATTGCCTTATATAGGCGAAAAGATAAAGAGAATACATCTAAAGTGTACAGATGGACGGCTAAGATGTTGCGGACAATTGTGGGTATTTTCTTTTAGAAAAGCAAAAGTAAATGCTTGCTTTTGAAAAGCTGATAAGATTCCTTCTGAGTGCGTGCTTTTCTTTTCTGTAAAGCTGAAACGTTCCTGTCTTTAGGAAACAGTGTGGGGTCCTGGATTCCAATCAGGAATAGTTCATCACCTTTTTCGGAGATAATTCCAGTTCTTTGAACCTCTATCTCCTGGAAAGGTTATTTTCTTATTCATAATAGGGATCTAGGTAGGCCATAGCTATCCCTTGTGGATCTAGCATATCGCCATTGTTATCACTTCTTCCTGTAGAAGAAGCTTCTGTAATGAGCTGAAGTAGTTCATCTTCATTGGGTTTTTCTTGGCTTTCTAAATCGGACAAGGCTTTCTTTAACTTTTCTTTCAGAGCCTTCTTGCTTTGGGAAGAGCTGGAGGAAGCTGCTGCCGATTTTCCTTTGTCAGGAGTTCTAGGGGCAGTTGGTTTGGGAGTCCAACCTTTAATTTTTATCTCTTTGGACAAATACTTAATTCTATGCTGCTCTTCTTTAGTGAAGTTCCAGGAGATAATATAAGATACTTTTTTCTTAGTAAAAAATTTGCACATTTGGATATGCTCTGGAAGTGTGGAACATCCTTCTTTAGTTAAAAAGTCAGGAAGCCGATTGAGGAATTGTTGGGGAAGAACGTCCTTAGTTCCTCCAAAACAAATCCACCATTCATAAAACCATCTAGGTATGATGGCATCTATCATAGCAGGGCAATATTTAACAAACCAAGTATGTCCTGGGTGGACAAACAAGAAATTAAACCATGCCGACTTGTAGTCGTACCAATTGAAAGTCTGAGGCCGGTGTGGCATCGATAAAGCTATGGGGGGTATGTAGGCGATCTACCAACCAGTTGAAAGGTGTTAATACCCTCTTGATTGTAAATTTTGAGTAATCAATGTGGTCGGGATTGCGATCGTTCATTGAGTTCTCAACTTCAATAGAGTCTGTATCGACCAAAATGGCTTCATAGTACCGGCGGGTCTTGAGTGGATCTTCTGTATCCATGAAATTTTTGTTGTTGTATACCGGCTTGATCAGCTGGTCCAGTGGGTATCCTTCATAAGCCTTGTCTAAGGCAATAATAGGCATCACTTGAGTAGTGATAAATTTGAATTCTTCCTTTACTGGAGGAGGTTGAGTAGCTTTAGCTGCAATAGGATCAACAGCCTGAGCAAAGGTCTCTGGGGCCTTCATGGCATAACTTTGTTTGGTTTGAACCGAAGAACTGGCTGATGACCCCTTTTCCACGGGCAGGTTAGTTTTCAGGTCTACCAATTTGGTGGGCATTGGTGGTGAGAGTTTTGGAAACTGAACCTCTGTCAGGACAGAGTATCTGTTCTGGAGTGGAGATTGTATCTCGGTCTTGGGTACAGGCCTCTGTGGGACTGTTGGTCGCGATGGATTTGCTGATGCTGAGGGGGAGTCAAATGGTCGTGCCATTTTAGGTTGTTTTGATTTGCTCATGGTGGTTTTCCCCAGACTTGTTGGTCTCATGGCCCTGTAAAAATTCTCTTGTTAGAAAATCGGGAAGGGAGTTATTTTCTCCTTTAATAAATTTAATTTGAAAATCAAAGCTAGATATGAGAGCTTTCCATCTATCAAATATTTGTTTGGAAACAAGATTTTTAACATCCTTTTGTAAAATTTCTTTAGCCGATTTGCAATCAACTCGGAGGAGAAATTCTTTATTAATAAGGTCATCTTGAAATTTAGTGATACATAGCACTATAGATAACACTTCCTTTTTTACAGTGCTGTAATTGTTCTGGGCAGTGTTCCATACTCTTGAAGTAAATCGAACTAGTTGTTCGATAGAGTTGACATCTACCCTTTGCTTCAAGATATCCCCATATCCTATATCCGAAGCATCGGTTTCTACAATCATAAAGTCTTCGGGGTTTGGAATACCTAGACAGGGAAGGTTTTGGACCAAAGATTTGATTTTGATAATCTCATTGGTTTGATCAGAACTCCAAGGCACTGGATTTTTCTTAAGTCGTTTGTATAAAGGTTCACAGACCTGCCTAATATGCGGGATGAAAGTTGCAACATAATTAAGACTTCCTAAAAACCTTTGTAGCTGGGTTTTATCAGTAATTTCATCAGGAAATTTGGAAGAGACCTCTATGGCTCTACAAATGGATTTATAACTCCCCTGGTGCAAATCATGACCAAAAAAACGAATAGAAGTTTGAAATAACTTCATCTTTTTAGCACTAACAACCAAACCATTTAATTTGACAATCTTAAAGAATGTATTAAGATGTTTACAATGAGAATCAATATTTTCTGAAAATATTAGCACATCATCAATGTAAATAATTGACATATAAGAGTATGCATTGAAAATATTGTTCATGATATTCTGGAATTCTGAGGGAGCATTTTTAAGCCCAAATGGTAAGACGTTCCATTCGTAGTGCCCAAAAGGGACATTGAAGGCAGTCTTATATTTATCTTTTTCAGCAATTTGGATTTGCCAGAATCCTGACTTCATATCGAATTTGCTGTAAAGATTGGCTTTGAAAGTCCTTTTAAAGAGATCCCTTTTGTTAGGAATCGGATGTCTGATCCATTTTAGGACCACATTTAAAGGCTTGTAATTTATAGCAAGCCGAGGAGTTCCTCGTTCTTTTTCTTCACTATTATTGACATAAAATGCAGAGCAACTCCAGGGAGAATTGGAGGGTCTAATGATTCCTTTAGCAAGAAGATGGTTAATTTCTGTTTTACAGATTTCCATCATCTCTTGATTCATTTGGATAGGTCTGGCTTTTCTAGGTATATTTTGTTCATTAAAGCTAGGGATATAAGGGAGTTCGATAAGATGCCTTTTGCGTTCCCAGAATGCATTGGGGAGCTCAGAGCAGATTTCGTCTTCGAATTTCTTGTGGAGAGTGTTGATTTTTGTAACCATCTTTAGGGGTTTTAGAGTGTGCTCAATATGTTTGAGCTGAACATCCTGTTTTAGGAAGCAAATATGGGAGGAAAGGCGATTAATTTTAAACACAGTTTCCTCCTTAATGCGTTGCCCTTCTTCCTGAGAAAGGGGACGTAAAAGGGGAAAGAACAACTCTTTTCCCAAAAGGATTGAGCGAATACCATCGTAATCACTCCAGTCTGGGCAAGAATGTGAGTGCACTGGCACTTTTTGTATTTGCTCAAACAAGGCCGTTAATGTCATTACTGATAAACCCAAAGAAATCCTGTTTGACATAGTAGAACATATTACCGACGACGAGCTTCGGAATAAGTATCTACAAGAGCTCAAAAGGCTTATGCTTCCTCAGGACGAAAGCCCCCCTAAAGTCAAACCTATAATCCAGCCTTTCAACATGAAAAAGGTCATGGCTAAATTTAATCCACCTTTTGAACCTACCATTATGGATATCAAAGGTGAAATCTCTACGTTAAAAGGAGAAATTAGAAATCTCAAGATCCAACTTGACCAAGTGGAACTCAATGTTCTAACAGAACAAGTCTTAAGATCTTTTTTGCCTCCAGAGAAAGTCTCGCCACCCGAGTCTCCTCATAACCTTCCGATCATTCCAAATGATCATCTCCAAGAACCTATTACTTTCCCTGGCGACGATGCTCCCTCTTCTCCCGGCAAAGCCATAACAGCTATTAAAGCCTATAGTGAGCATATTGTCGTTAAAATTGTTATTGACAAAGACTTCGTTTTAAACAGAGTCGCCCTCTTTGATACAGGTGCTGACAGTAACTGTATTGTCAGTAGTTCATGCTCATACCGTTTTCTGGTATCAAAGCCCCTTTAGCAGATTGTGTGTCTAGCTACCTTTACTAAACGGATGAGAATTTTGTAAGGACTGACATATCAGGGAATGAGCTTTCCCTTCTTGACCAACCTCTTTACTCCTTTCATGGAAGAGATTTGCAGGAACATAAAATTACCAATCTCAAACTCGAGATCCTTTCTCCTCATATCTGCATACAATTTCTATCGGCTCTAGATAGCCGTAAGTCTTTCTCTGATTAACTAAACCTTCTCTAAGGCATCAAACACTAGGTCAGGCCCTACTACTGCGGCCTCACCTACCTTGAACCAACCAATTTGGAGGCACTATTTGTATGGTGTGCATGTAGATGTGTTGAAAGATCACAAGAGCTTGTAGTATGTATTTTCTCAGAAAGATTTAAATTTTCATCAAATAAGGTAGTTAGAATTATTGAAAAATTATGACATGAGTGTTCTTTATCATCCGGGCAAAGCCAATGTAGTGGCTGATGCTCTCAGTAGACTGTCTATGGATAGTGTTGCTCATATTAAGGACATTAAGAAGAAGTTAGTTCAGGAAGTTCATCAACTTGCCCGACTAGGTGTCCGCTTAGTCGATTCAGCATAAAGTAGTATATGAGTGAAGAATAGTTCCGAATCCTCTCTAGTTTCTGAGGTAAAGGAAAAATAGGATAGAGATCCCAGTTTTGTTAATCTAAAAGAGTCAGTTAGGGGTTAGAAAGTAGAGATTTCCCCCCAAGGGAGAGATAATGTGTTGCATTGCCAGGGTTATTTATGTGTGCCAGGTGTAGATGACTTGAGGCAATGAATTCTTGCAGAAGTGCATGGTGCACGTTACGCTATTCATCCAGGGGACATTAAGATGTACCACGATCTATAGGAGATCTATTGGTGGAGTGCGATGAAAAGGGATATTACAGAGTTTTTACCAAATGCTCTACATGCCAGCAAGTTAAGATTGAGCACCAGAAACCTAGTGGGTCCATGCAGGAGTTTAGGATTCCCACATTGAAATGGAAAGAAACAAACACAAACTTTGTGAAGGTTTTTCCTCATACTCGTCATCAACATGATTCTATATGGGTTATCATAGAAAAGATGACTAAATCAACTCATTTCTTACCAGTTCATACGTCTTATTCAACCAAGGACTGTGCCAAACTCTATATTAGGGAGTTGGTCAAGTTACACAAAGTCCCAATGTCTATTATATTAGATAGAGGTACCTAGTTTATCTCTCATTTTTGGAAAGCATTCTAAAAGGGTCTTGGTACCAAAGTTCACCTCAGTACAGCCTTTCACCCCAGAAAGATGGTCAAGCAGAAAGGACCATTCAGACTCTAAAGGATATGCTAAGAGCATACGTTGTTGATTTTAAGGGTAGTTGGTATGACCGCTTGCCTTTGATCGAGTTCTTATACAATAACAGCTATTATTCCAGTATTCAGATGGATCCATTTGAACCTCTCTATGGTAGGATATGTAGATCTCCAATTGGTTGGTTCGAGGTAGGTGAGGCCGCAGTAGTAGGGCCTGACCTAGTGTTTAATGCCTTAGAGAAGGCTCAGTTGATCAAAGAAAGACTTAGGGATGCCCAGAGTCAACAGAAATCATATGCAAATGTGAGGAGAAAGGATCTCGAGTTTGAGATTGGTGATTTTATGTTCCTGAATATCTCTCCTATGAAAGGAGTAAAGAGGTTCAACAAGAAGGGAAAGCTCAGTACTCAATATGTCAGTCCTTACAAAATTCTTAGCTGTTTCAAAAAGGTAGCTTATGAGCTTGAGTTTCCTTTAAATCTAGCCTCAGTGCATCTAGTATTCCACGTCTCCTTGCTAAATAAATGCATTGGTGAACCAGCAGTCATAGTTCCTTTAGAGCATATAAATATCCGGAATGATCTCTCTTTCGAAGAGGTTCCAGTCCAGTTCCTCGATTATCAGATTCACAGACTGAGGAACAAAGAAGTTTTCTTTGTTAAAGTTCTTTGGAGAAATCAGTCCGTTGAGGGAGCCACTTGGGAAGCAGAAGCAGATATGCGGACCAAGTATCCTCACCTCTTCTTTGGAACCTCAGATCCATATTAAGGTAATAGTCTTCCTTATCTTTACTTAGTTCTATGTTTAGCTATAATTATAACTTGGTTTCCATTCCCGTTGTTTATTCAGTCATGCATTCATGAATCAGTTCAGTCATGTACTCATGCATTAGATAAGCATGTTCAGTATCTAAACCCAGATTGTCAGTAGTTTAGTCATGTATTCATGTATCAAATATGTATTTTCAGTGTGTAAACTAAGTCTATCAGCATCTCAGCTTAATTAATTTCATTCGAGGATGAATATTCCCAAGGGGGAGATATTGTAATACCCCGTATTTCTCAAGCTTAACTTAACTCTCAATTCATGAGTTATCCAATATGAAATTTTTGAAACGTTCATTATTTTTCAATTTAGAGCCTGTCATTGCGTAGGAAATTGAATTCACTTTCCAACGATATAAAATTCACCTAAATTTGATAACCGGATAAGAAGTTATGGCTATTTTAAGTTTCGTTCATTAAGCACCGTGTAGCGTTCGGGGTACAGACTCAAGGCGTTATATGCATTCACAGAACCAGTTTAGTCATGTGTTATTCTTTAGACTTAGTAATTTAATCACGTTTTTATCATGTATATCCATCATGTAGCTAAGTTCCCCAGTGTTTTCAGCTTAACCAATCTCTTTCGAGGACAAATGTTCCCAAGGGGGAGATATTGTAATACCCCAAAAATCTAAAATAATATTACAGCCATGTTTCAAGCTCATGCATAGTATATTATAGTTATTTGGTAGTCTCATGCGTGAGTTTGATATATATTAAGGCCTCAAATAACTCTAAGCTATTAAACGAATCAAAATAATCCTTACCGATTGAAATTTTGATAAGAATGTCATTTTAGTCAACTTTAAACGAGAATATCATTTTATCTACTTAGAATTTTCTATCTCAAGAACCACCAAACTATAGGAAATTGTATTATCTTTCCAACGATACCAATTTCGCCTAAATCCGATACTCGGGTGAGAAGTTATGGCACTTTTAGTAAACAATAGTAGCCCAACGTGATAAGGCCACGTTTCAGTGATAGCCAAAATCACGTTCATACTTTTTCTAGTGGGTCACCACGGTAAGCACCGCATTGTACCAAGGGGAATTTTTGCGTTCTTCATTTTCCAGTGAGGCATCACGATTGACACCGCGTCACGCGAAGGTGCCAAATTGAGATTGTCCATTACAGTGGTGCAACACGATAGCACCACGTCATGCTGTAGGGTAAAATAGGGATTGTCAGTTTTCCAGTGGCCCGACGCAATTGCACCGCATCATGCCGGAGCCAAAAATTAGGATTTCCAGCTTTTGCAATTTAAATTCTAGGGACTGTTTGGTCTTTTCCTAAGGCCCTAAACTCATCCAAAACATGAAATTAAAACCCTAAAGGGGAATTATGTGCCCCATTACTCATAATTCCTCTCCAAGAAACTAATCCTCTTTCAAGAACAAACCCTAGCCTTCAAGATTCAAGATCAAATCTCAAGAATTCACCATTAATTCTCACAAACTCATAAATCAAGGTATGGTTGGTGTTCATCCTTGGGTTCCTTCCACCGTTGGAGTTCAAGAATCCTTTTGAGAATTTAAAATATGAATTAAATTCTTGAATTGAATTGTATTCATGTATGTGTTGATTTTATGAGTTTCAAACTAAAAAGATTATGAATTTCAAGGAAATAAACTTGCATGTGTGTTGATGTATGTACTCCCTATGTCATAATCCATGAATTGTGAGTTGAATGTGGTAGTTATGATATCCCCATTTTATTCTTTCTCATGTACAAGAACCATTGTAACACCCCGGAAAACGGGTCCCGGAGCATCACACGGTGCTTGAGGCTACGATTAGCCCCAAGCTAACCCTTTGAGCCATTTTCATTCAGTTCAACACAAATCAATGGGGTTTCCATATATAACCCTCAAATATCAACAGAGTAATCATTATCCAAGAATAAAAGAATTTCAGAAAGATAACAAAATACAACTTATTAGTTAACTCCCAACATCTATACTAGTCTGACAAGCCTCTAAGAAAATAAATAAAACCAGCGAGCCATTGAGACATGCCCCAACTGACTCATACTCAGAATATGAGGACTCACCACAACAGAAGATGTAGACCAGCGTTCCCGAAGAATCACTGTCGAACATGGAACTGAGCACCTGAACCTACATTCCGAGAAAATGCAGCCCACATCCGAAGCTGCGGGTCAATACCATGGAAAATAACCGAGTATATGGGGGTGTATGTAGTTGTATAAACATCATCATCATAAATATTTATAAGAAATATGCAGGATGTATGAAAGACTAACATAGACCGAAGAAAATCATCATAATTATGAGAAGATGAAATAAGTACAATAACACGTGTGAGTCATCATATAATTTGTCAATCATTTATGGTTCATCAAGAATATCAATTCTCATAATGTAAATATCATTTAAATCTTTTGAAAGAATAACTTTCACAATTCCACTTTCAAATCACTTCACCATTCACCATAGACACAAGGAAACACACACACACTGGGAGATCCTATAACCGACATAAACCATGTGAGATACATGTAGTCCAACGTACAACCCATGTTGGGGAGAGCCGTCCTATCCTTGCCATCGGAGTAGGACTATCGATATCAAATCCACACAAACTAGTGATCACTATATAAATCAGCCTCAGGCTCACTCCTATGGGGACACGTACTTCTAGGGAAGTAAGGTCACTTTATACCTCCCACTCGGTGCTAAAGATTTCCCCCGGACTTAACTCATATCATTTCAAAGAAAATCCAAAACAAAACAATTTCAGTAATATATAAATATACATCGGGAGCCATCATGCTTTCCATCTATCAAAATCAACCACGTTGTGGATTTCTTAAACACTCGAGTTCAAAACAACTCCATTAAGACCAAAAGGTCAAATCATTCAAAATATCTCAAATATTCAACATCAACGTACTTATAACACACACTTTCTCAAAAAAATACAATTTCCAATGGGGATTCACGACCCAAATATCAAAATCATGATAAATATCATTCAAGATTCATGCTTTATATCTCCACACATGTAAATTCATCTTTCAAAATCATAAACATCAAGATTTCATAATAATCATCATAAGATATCGGTTCATGCTTCAAATTCGTAAAAATCAAATAAAAAGCATGCCTTTGTAAAGAAAATTACTTTTGGGCACAAGAACGAAAGAGAGTTCTTGTTGAAAAACCCCACATACCTTGAATGATGAACTCTAGATCGATACTCATTTTTGAGATGTTAATTGTGCCTTTGAATGATGGTTCTTGGAGTTCTTGAACTACGAACTTGGAATCTTAAATAAATTTGCAGAATAAATGGTGAACTTTGGAGGTTCTTGAAGTTGGATATAGGAGCTTAGGGTTTTCTTTTTGAGGGAATTTGATGAAATATAACATATAATGCTTCTAATAGACTTTAATATAAGGTTTGAATGGATTTTGGGTGAGGGTGAATGACCAAAACGCCCCTAAAAATCAAATAATTCTCGAATCTGTCCTTTGGTGGACTGTTTTGATAGTCTGAAGTATATCAACCATAACGTTTTACTCCGCTATCCAAATTGGATGAAACCAATTTCATTAGAAATAGGACTCTCATATATTTCTGTCGATATATATTATATCACCCATATCATTGTGTACGAGGAGTTATGATCGTTTGAAGTTGACCCAAAAATTCACTTTTGGTAGGCTGAAGTAGATCGACCATAACTTTTTGCTCCAATAGACGAATTAGATGAAACCAATTTCATTGGAAAGAGGACTCGCAGAGCTTTCCGTTGATATATAGTAGATCACCCAGATCATTATGTACAAAGAGTTATGATTATTTAAATTGAAGCAAAAATACGCCAGGCCTTAGTACTTTTTCCTGCACATTTTACTGTTCACTACTATTCACGGTTCGATCGGAATGTTCATAACTCGTCGCTCGGGTGTCCGTTTTGGATGATCCACATATCTTTGGAAAGATTATTCGATACTCTACGCAATGGTGGGTCATAATCTAAGACTTTCCACTCAAAAAATTTATAATTCATTCTAGAATATAGAACCCAATACGTTTACGCACAAAATTTCAACAAAAAATTTCCCGGGGTATTACATCATCCCCCCTTTGGAAACATTTGTCCTCGAATGATGCTAGATATGCCAAGATTAGATAGGGAATAGAGAATACAGCTGAAACCATTCGTTAGACTCATCACCACATTGTTTCTCACTCCGAATACAACATAGAATGCATAAATTCAAGAAACTACAGCTGAACACATAATATATGACAGCTGAACTGCTGCAACTTTTATCAAAAGTGCATGATTTAGGAAAGAACGGTACCTTCGGATTGATCGGATTTTGCGTAAAATAGGTGCGGGTATTTGGATCGCATATGCACCTCAGGTTCCCAAGTTGCACCCTCAACAGATTGGTTTCGCCACAACACCTTGACCAAAGGAACTTCTTTGTTCCTTAGTCTTCAGACACTGAAATCAAGAATCTCAATGGGAATCTCATCAAAAGAAAGATTTTCTTGAATGTCAGCACTCATAGAGGAATCCACTACCACAACATTGCTAATATGCTTTCTAAGTATGGAGACATGGAATATGGGATGAACAGAGGATAACTCAAAAGGAAACTCGACCTCATAAGCTACCTTACCAACACAACTAAGAATTTTGTAAGGACCAACATAACGGGGAATAAACTTCCCCTTCTTTCCAAATCTCTTCACCCCCCTCATGGGTGAAATTTTCAGATACACTAGGTCACTAACTTCAAACTCAAGGTCTTTCCTTCTAACATCCGTATATGACTTCTGACGACTCTGCGCATTTTTCAACCTTTCCCTAATCAACTTGACTTTTTCCATAGCCTCAAATACCGAATCAGGATCGCTCACAGCCACTTCACCTACCTCGAACCAACCTATGGGTGATCTACACTTCCTCCCATATAAGGCTTCAAACGAAGCCATGCCAATACTAGAGTGGAAACCGTTATTGTAAGCAAACTCTATCAACGGTAAGTGATCATCCCAACTTCCCTTAAAGTCAAGTGCACAAGCTCTCAACATATCCTCTAAGGTCTGGATGGTCTGCTCAGCCTGACCATTAGTCTGCAGATAAAAGCAGAACTCAAAAGCACTTAGGTACCAAGAACCTTCTGAAAAGCTTTCCGAAATTGCGAAGTGAACTGAGTACCCCTATCCGAAATGATAGACAAGGGAACTCCATGCAGTCTGACTAGCTCTCGGATATATAATCTAGTGTAATCCTCAGCAATATATAAAGTATGAACAGGTAAGAAATGAGCAGACTTAGTCAACCTATCAAACATAACCTAAATGGAATCATGATGGCGTCGGGAAGGAGGTAAACCAATCACGAAGTCCATATTTATTTCTTCCCACTTCCAGGTGGAAATACTAATCTTTTGCATCATACCACCAGGTCTTTGGTGTTCAACCTTAACCTGTTGGCATGTTTCACACTTAGCTACAAATGCTGCTATATCTTTCTTCATGCCACTCCACCAATAGATTTCCCACAAGTCTCGGTACATCTTGGTGGCACCAGGATGAACAGAATATCATGCCACGTGCGCTTCAGCCATAATCCTCTGTCTCAAATCATCAACATTCGGGACACACAATCTACCCTGCAATCTCAACACACCATCTCCCCCTTGGGAGAAAACCTCTACTTTTTGGTCCTTGACTGACTCCTTCAATCTGACCAAACTAGCATCTAAGTATTGCTTTTCCTTCACTTCCAAAACCAAGGAGGATTCGGAACTACTCTAAACCCCTATACTACCTTCAGCAGAGTCAAACAACCTAACCCCCAATCTAGCCAAATGATGTACATCACGAGCCAACTCTTTATTACCTTCTACCACATGCAAAATACTACCCATGGACACTCTACTTAGGGTATCTGCCACAATATTGGCCTTGATCGGATGGTACAACACACTCATATTAACAATTCTAACCATCATCTATGCCTAAGATTCAATTCTCTCTGGGTAAACACATACTGCAGACTCTTATGATCAGTGAAAACATCAACATGGACACCATACAAATAGTGTTTCCAGATTTTCAAAGCAAACACAACAGCAACCAACTCAAGGTCATGGGTGGGGTAATTTTTTTCATGGGGTTTCAAATGTCTAGAAGTATAAGCTATCACTTTACCCTTCTGCATCAATACGCAACCCAAACCAACTCCCACAAAACCATCAACACCATCAGGCAAAGTCAAAACAGAGGCTGAAGTGAGTCGAGTCTTCAACTCCTGAAAACTCTTCTCACAAGATTCGGACCACAAGAACTTCACTTTCTTTTGGTTTAACCGAGTCATAAGAGACGCTATAGAGGAGAAACCCTCAACAAAACAATGGTAATAGCCAGCTAAACCCAAGAAACTTTGGATATCATTCAAAGAAATAGGTCTAGGCCAATTTCTAACAGCTTCGGTCTTTAGGGGATCAACTCAAATACCCTCGGAAGAAATGATATGAACTAGAAAAGCAACTGACCTTAGCCAAAACTCACACTTACTGAACTTGGCAAATAACTTGTGATCTCTATGGGTTTGCAAGACAGTTCAGAGATGATCAGAATGTTCATCCTCACTATGGGAGTACACCAGTATATCATCGATGAACACTATGACAAACATATCCAGATATGGTCTGAACACTCGATTCATGAGGTCCATGAAAGCTGCTGGGGAATTAGTTAACCCGAAAGACATAACAAGAAACTCAAAATAGCCATAATGAGTTCAGAAAGTAGTTTTTTGGATGTCACACTCCCTAACTTTGAGCTGATGATAGCCGAAACAAAGGTCTATCTTTGAGAAGTAACTTGCACCTTGGAATTGGTCAAACAAATCATCTATTCTCAGAAGGGGGTACTTATTTTTTACGGTGACTTTATTCAATTTGCGGTAATCAATGCATATACGCAAAGAGCCATATTTCTTTCTCACAAACAACACAGGAGCACCCCAAAGAGAAACACTGGGCCTTATGAAACCCCTATCTAGTAGATCTTTGAGTTGCTCTTTGAACTCCCTAAGTTCTGCAGGGGCCATACGGTAAGGAGGAATAGAAATGGGCTGAGTATCGGGAAGAAGATCAATCCCAAACTCTATCTCTCTATCAGGAGGTATCCCTGGGAGATCATCCAAAAAGACATTAGAAAACTCATTAACGATATTAACAGACTGGAGAGTCGGAGTCTCAGACTTAGTGTCTTTGACTCTAACCAAACGGTAAATACACCCCTTAGAAATAAGCTTTCTAGCTTTGAGGTAAGAGATAAAATGACTCTTGGGTGACACAGAATTCCCATACCACTCAAATACGGATGCACCCAGAAACTAAAACTTGATCACTTGGGCCCGACAATCAATAGGGGCATAAGAAGAATACAACGAGTCTATACCCAAAATCACATCAAAATCTACCATGTCTAACTCAATCAGATCAGCCAATAAGACTCTGTGAAGAATGGTAATAGGACACTTTTTATACACTTTCTGGGAAGCAATTAAATCACCCACTGTGGTAGAAACTAGGATAGTCTTAGGAATAATCTCAGGACTCATTTTAAAATTCACAGCAATCAAAGGTGTAACATATGAGAAACTGGATCCAGGATCCAACAAAGCATACACATCAAACTGAAATATACGAAGAATACCAGTAACAACATCGGGAGAGTCCTCCTATTTCTGGTGGAACGATAAGGAATAGAATTTATTCTGCCAATGCCTGCCAGCATTGCTAGAAGAGGCACCATGAGCTGAGGCTAGGCAAGTCGCTGGAACTGGAGCACTAACAGTCTGAGTCTAGGTCTGAGGGCGATAGTCACGACGCCCTTATCCATCCAGTGGACAATCTCTAACTCTGTGACCCATGTCACCATACAAAAAACAACCCCTCTTCTCACCCCAACACTCACCCAAATGAGCCCTACCACACTTAGGACACAGGGGATGATTTGGCTTACTGCCAGCACTTTACTGGGACCTGGATGCATATGACCTGCTACCTTGCTCCTGCCTACCTCTAGGCACAGGAGCCCTAGCAGATGACGGTGCTGACATAGATAAATGATCCTGATACTGAGGGCGACTCCCTCCCTACAATTTAGTCTGACTATATCTGTGCTGCTCGGACCTAGCTCTGTTATTCCCTCTCATTCTATCTCTTTCCTTAATTTTGTCTGCTTCAATCTATTGGGCATGAGTCATCAGCCTAGAAAGATTCATCTCACTATTCAGCATAGCAATCCTACACTTCTTAACCACATAACTAGACACTCCAGTCACAAACTTACTCATACTAGCCCGATTATCAGCCACTATGTCAGGAGAATACTTGGCCAACTAATTGAACTTTAGACAGTACTCCCTAATATTCATAGAGCCCTATCGCAGGTTCATAAACTCTTCCACCTTTGCTTCCCTCATCTCCAAAGGGAAAAACTTATCCAGGAATGCATCCTGGAACTCTTGCCAAGTTGTAGGGATAGCTCCCTCACCTCTACCTTTCCTCCAAGCAACAACCCACTCATAAGCAAGGTTTTTAAACCTATAAATAGATACATAAATCACCTGATTAATCTTTTGCACCTCCTCTAAAAGCAATCATGGATTCAAATCAGACTTGGACCCATAGAATTCCAGCGGATTCATCCACATGAAGTCACGAATCCTGGAAGCAGCTGAATGACCTCCCTGCTGCTATAGAGCCGGGTCCGTGTTGACCTGAATATTTGCAGTAATAGCTTAGGCCAGCGCCTGAAAGGCTACCCAAAATTCAGCATGAGACACGTTTTCATTCAATGGGTCAGCGGGTTGAGGTTGCTGACCATCATTACTTCTTCTCCCTTAATGAGGAGGCATATTTCTGAAAGAGGAGAGCACAAATCAATAGTAGAGAGAGACACTTTAAGCACGATAGATTTCTAAAAGAAAGAATCACACTTTTTCCTAAAACATCTTGTAGCCACTTGCTCATAGATATGGTGCTCTACACACCAATGATCAAGACTCTACTTTATGCGGCTTGTCAGACTCCCTAGGACACCTTAAAACCTTAGGCTCTCATATCAAGTTTGTAATGCCCCGAAAAATGGGTCCCGGAGCATCACACAATACTTGAGGCTACGAGTAGCCCCAAGCTAACCCTTTGAGCCATTTTCATTTAGTTCAACACAAATCAATGGGGTTTCCATAAATAAACCTTAAATATCAACAGAGTAATCATCATCCAAGAATAAAAGAATTTCAGACAGACAATAAAATACGACTTATTAGTCGACTCCTAACATTTATACTAGTCTGACAAGCCTCTAAGAAAATCAATAAAACTAGCGAGCCATTGAGACATTCCCCAACTAACTCATACATAGTTATCAAATGTAAACAATTTTGTGAAGCCAACATCAGACATCACGTCCTCGGAACACGAGGACTCACCATAACAGAGGATGTAGAACAGCATGTCTGAAGAATCACTGTCGAACCTGGAACTGAGCATCTGAACCTACATTCTGAGCATATGCAGCCCACATCCAAAGATGTGGGTCAGTACCATGGAAAGGAACCGAGTATATGGGGGTGTATGTAGTTGTATAAACATCATCATCATAAATATTTATAAGAAATATGCAGGATGTATGAAAGACTCACATAGCCCAAAGAAAATCATCATAATCATGAGAGGATGAAATAAGTACAATAACATATGTGAGTCATTATATAATTTGTCAATCACTTTCAGTTCATCAAGAATATCAATTCTCATAATGTAAATATCATTTAAATCTTTTAAAAGAATAACTTTCATAATTTCACTTTCAAATCACTTCACCATTTACCATAGATATAAGGAAACACACACATACTGGGAGATTCTATAACCGACATAAACCATGTGAGCTACATGGAGTCCAACGTACAACCCACGTTGGGGAGAGTCGTCCTATCCTAACCATCGGAGTAGGACTATCGATATCAAATCCACACAAACTAGTGATCACTATATAAATCAACCTCAGGCTCACTCCTACGGGGGCATGTTGTTCTAGGGAAGTAAGGTCGCTTTATACCTCCCACTCGGTGCTAAAGATTTCTCCCGGACTTAGCTCAGATCATTTCAAAGACAACAAAACAATTTTAGTAATATATTAATATATATCGGGAGCCATCATGCTTCCCATCTATCAAAATCAACCACATTGTGGATTTTTTGCACACTCGAGTTCAAAATAACTCCATTAAGACCAAAAGGTCAAATCATTCAAAATATCTCAAATATTCAACATCAACATGCTTATAACACACACTTTCTCAAAAAACACAATTTCCAATGGGGATTCACGACCGAAATATCAAAATCATGATAAATGTCATTCAAGATTCATGCTTTATATCTCCACACATGTAAATTCATCTTTCAAAATCATAAACATCAAGATTTCATAATAATCATCATAAGATATCGGTTCATGCTTCAAATTCATAAAAATCAAATAAAAATCATGCATTTGTAAAGAAAATTACTTTTGGGCACAAGAACGAAAGAGAGTTCTTATTGAAAAACCCCACACACCTTGAATGATGAAATCTGGATCGATACCCATTTTTGAGATGTTAATCATGCCTTTGAATGATGGTTCTTGGATTTCTTGAACTAGGAACTTGGAATCTTGAATTAATTTGCAGAATAAATGGTGAACTTTGGAGGTTCTTGAAGTTGGATGTAAGATTTAGGGTTTTCTTTTTAAGGGAATTTGATGAAACATAACATATAATTCTACTAATAGGCTTTAATATAGGGTTTGGATGGATTTTGGGTGAGGGGGAATGACCAAAACATCCCTAAAAATCAAATAATTCTCGAATCTTTCCTTTGGTGGACTATTTTGATAGTCTGAAGTAGATCAACCATAACGTTTTACTCTGATATCCAAATTGGATGAAACTAATTTCATTAGAAAGAGGACTCCCATATCTTTCCGTTGATATATAGTATCTCACCCAGATCTTTGTGCACAAGGAGTTATGATCGTTTGAAGTTGACCCAATCTGCTTCATAACGTTTTGCTCTGATAGACAAATTGGATGAAAACAATTTCAGTGGAAAGAGGACTCACAGATATTTCCATTGATATATAGTAGATCACTCAGATCATTATGTACAAAGATCGTTTAAAATTGGAGCAAAAATACACCAGTCCTCAGTACTTTTTCCTGCATGTTTTACTATTCACTACTATTTACGATTCGATCGGAATGTTCATAACTCGTCGCTCGGGTGTCCGTTTTGGATGATCCACATATAGTTGGAAAGATTATTCGATACTCTACGCAATGGTGGGTTATAATCTAATACATTCCACATGAAAAATTTATAATTCATTCTAGAAGATAGAACCCAACACGTTTACGCACAAAATTTCAATGAAAAATTTCCTGGGGTATTACAACCATGCTCCCCAAGTGTTTGACAAAATGTATATGTGAATAAATTATGTATGGTATCCTAATTGTAATGCTTTTAAACTTGTGATATGATTCCATTATTTATACTATTGAGTCATGGGGGTATTGTACACCCGAAATTATCTGCTTTCTTAGTTTCCAATCATAATGGAATGATTCTGTAGTATCCCAAATAGTAGCACTGGGTCAGTTAAAAAAATCAGTGTGAGTTCAGTCAACCTTAGTATAGTCTAGTGATTAGTGTGTGTTCATTTGGGAGTATGATTCAGCACCGAGCAAATCCAGGGATGGGGGCATTCCTGCAAGTATAAGGTTTGAACTTTAGTAGCAGTCCCTGAGTTACAGAACTATGTGGACAACGTAGGGTAAATCATCTTCTTGCCAGACTAGGGTTGACATAACCATAAATATCTCATGAGTCTTCCTACCAAATTTGGGTTGACCCAGCCAGTGTTAGTAACCCATTGCACGGTGCTAACACCCTTTTAATTGGGGTTACAGGTTGGACCCTAAATCAGTCTATAATTAGGATACGTTAGTTATATGATAACTCCTACAGTATCAATTCTAATATTCAGTATTTAGTACGGAACTTAGTTCAGTTCTACACAATCATAACTTATAGTTATTAGTAATCTGTTATAAAAAATTTAGAACTTTAGTTTTAGTATAATTCAGACAGACGATATAGGCTTGGTATTAAAGGTTCATTACCTTCAGTATTCCCAGCCTTGCATATACTCTCATCCCCTCACTTCATGATATTTAGTTATTATTATTACTTATGCGCACGAACCCATGCATATTAGCCTAACCTCACCTAGCATACTGGTATATTCAAAGTACTGATGTATATTTTTTCTTTAAATTATGATATTTTATATCATAGGTTTGGATGCTCGAGTTCCTGACCGTACTTAGCAAGATCAGTCGATCAGCCGTAATTACAGTAGTGAGTCCTCATTCATCGAGGACGCGATACTTATTTTGTCTTTGTATTACTTCAGTCTTTTAGTTATTTCAGACAACAGTTCTGAGTTATTGGGGCCTGTCCTATCAACTTTTTTATTTTAGATATTTAGAGGCTTTCAGAATCAGTCAATAGTTATTCTACAGATGTATTCAGTTTTGATTAAGTTTTATGAACCTTATGGTATTTTCAGTTTTATTTCCACATATACTATATGATTATTATTCAGTGCTCACAGAAGGTACCTGTCATGGGTTAGCTTTTAGTCCTTTGAAGTTGTAAGCATTGTGTGACGTACAGGTTTTAGTCTTGGGGCATTACATTTTATGATTAGTGATAGTTCATGGATTTTAAATGCATCTTGATTATTATAAATGGTTGTTTTACATGTTTTCAAAGAGGTGATATCTATTCTAATTTCTATGGTTTCCTAATGAAGAAACTACAAGTGATTAATGAAAGAGTTGACCAGGATGTGTTAAAGTCTTGAAAAGAGAGTGTGTTTGCATAAGTTTCATATGCTTTTGAAAATAAAAACTCTCATGTGATTTGATAAATCATTTTATGGTCATTTTCATGATGTTGAATAAAAAGGGCTATGGATATGATATGGTATGATATAAATGACTTGCAAGTCTGGGTATGATGATACCCTATTATGATATACCCTTAAAAGAATCAGAAGTTAACTTTTATAAGCATGAAGCATGGTTTTAAAGGGCTAAAAATAGTCTTAAAGAGATTTATATGGTTACTTAAAGAAGGCATTTGAGTGTAAGGGATCATTGTAGAAAACAAAGTTTTGCCGATTCGGGAGACATAATCGACAAAAGCCAATGTATACTTTCCCTCGAGCACTGGTATACTAGAATAGTATGTAGGACCCCAATGTAATGCCCCAAGAGTACACCCTGGGTGTCAAACAATGCTTATAGTCCCGAGGAACCACAAGCTAACCCATAAGCTGGTGCCTACTGTGAGCACTGAATAACATAATCATAAATATGAAAGAACAACTGATATGCCATAAGGTTTTAGTAACTAAAATCAATACTGCATCATATATCTGGAAAACGATGGTCTAAATCTGATAGGATAAAGATAAATTGAATAACTAACTGACATGTCTGAAAGCCTCTAAATTGACTGAATATAAGTTGATGGGATAGACCCTAACGAACTCTATCTAACTACTGAACTGAAAACTTGAACTAAAAATAGACTGTCTTCGAATCATGAGGGCTCAGCAGTGCTATGGCTGAAAGTCTGAAAATTCTAAGCAAGATCCGAGAACTGGACGTCCGAACCTATGATATAATACATCACAATGCAAAAGAAAAGAGTATGCGATCAGTACTTTGAATGTACTAGTATGCTAAATGAGGTAGTCTAATATTCATGGTTTCATGAACATGAATAAATAATCATATGAATACGCATGGATATTAAGAGACACTAAATAGAGTATACAAAATCTGTAGATACTAAGAATATGCAATAGATGAAAATACCTCAACGAAACGATGGTAATAGCAAGCTAAACCCAAGAAAATCCTGATGTATGATGGAGAAATGGGTCTGGGCAAGTTTCTCACCGCTTTGTTCTTTTGAGGATCAAGGTCCTAATGTCATCATCAGAAATAATATGACCAAGGAATGCTACTGACTTAGCTAAAATTCGCACTTACTGAATTTGGTGAACAATTGATGAGCTCTGAGAGTCTAAAGTACGATTCTGAGGTGATCTACGTGATTATTTTCGCTACAGGAGTAAATAAGAATGTCATCAATGAAGACTATGACGAACATGTCCAAGTACTGCTTGAACACTTGGTTGATCAAGTCCATGAAGACTACTGGGACATTTGTGAGACCAAAGGACATGACTAGAAATTCAAAGTTACTATACCAAGTTTGGAAAGCTATTTTTGAAATGTCATATTCTCTGACTCTGAGCTGATGATAGCCTGATCTGAGGTCTATCTTAGAAAAGTAGCTGGCACCCAGAAGTTGATAAAATATGTCATCGATTCTAGGAAGTGGATATTTATTCTTGATGGTTACCTTGTTCAACAGACGGTAGTCAATACACATTCTGATAGAACCATTTTTCTTTCACATGAATAGAATTGGTGCACCCCACAGGGAGACACTGGGCCTAATGAATCCCTTGTCTAGGAGATCCTTCAAATATTTTTTTAATTCTTTGAGTTTGGCTGGAGCCATTTGTACGGCGGAATAGAGATAGGCTGAGTGTCTAGGAGAAGGTCTATTCCGAAATTGATTTCTCTTTTGGAGGAACTCTGGGAAGATCTTCAGAGAACACATCTTGAAATTCCTTGACTACTGAAACTAATTCAAGGGTTGTAGTTTCTGAATTAGAGTCTTTGACTCGAACAATATGGTAAATACACCCCTTAGATATCATTCTTTTCGCTCTAAGGTACAAAATAAGCTGACTCCTAAGAGCTGTAGTACTACCCCTCTATTCAAGGACTGGTTTATTTGGGAACTAAATATAAACTATTCTGTTTCTACAGTCAACTGAACCATAGCATGAGTAGAGCCTATCCATGCGGAGAATGACATCAAAATCCAGCATCTCTAACTCCACAAGATCAGCTGAAGTGACTTTTGAGATGTTGTAATTGGATAGTTCCTGTATACCTACCTAGCTACAATGGAGACACCTACTAAGGTAGACATTAAAATAGGTTCTGCTAGAGTTTCGGGACTAACTTTGAAGTTGACAGCTATATATGGAGTTACAAGAGAAAGAGAAGCTCCATGGTCTAATAAAGCACAAACATGTAAATGAAAGACCTGCAATGTACCAGTAACTATGTCAGGAGAATTTTCTTGATCTTGTCAAGAATAAAGAGCATATAATCTATTTGGACGCTGACCACTAGGAGCACTGAACGTGACACCTTGTTGAGTTGGGCGATCGGTTGGGGCTGACAACTGATGGGACTGACCCTATTGGCACAGATCCCTACCTTTCTAAGAAACTACCCTATATTCCCAAATCTGATGGCATGGTTTGCCACACCCAATGCATACATCACTGCCAGCTCTATACTTACCCTAATGGTTTCAGCCATTTTTTTGACATAGAGGGTTCGTACGGGCACTGTTAACACTGCCTTATGACTTAGAGCCTGGTGCTCTATCCCTGTGATTATTTCTGAGTTTGGGTATGGTGGCACTAGCTGAAGAGGGTGCTGGGGCTAAAGACCTCTGATGGAATTATGGATGGTTACTACCTTCTGACCTTAGTTGACTAAAATTAAAGCTACCTGTTCTAGCCCTCTTGTTCCCCCCCTCTCTCTCCTTAATCTTTTGCTCCTCAATTTGTTAATAATGGACTATCAACCTAGACAATTCCATCTCCCTAATTAGCATTGCGGTCCTACACTCCTTGACCACACTAAAAGATTTGCTAAACAGAAACTTATTCATCTTGAACCTGTTGTCCGCTAACACATGAGGAGCATACCTAGCTAACTGATTAAACTTAAGGGAATACTCCATCACGCTTATGCTTCCCTACCTCAAGTTAATAAATTCTCATATATTGGCCTCCCTCAACTCCATTGGGAAGAATCTGTCTAAGAAAGTCGTAGCAAACTCTTCCCATTCTACAGGCCCTATATCAACAACCCTATCTACCTTTCACTGCTTAAACCTTATATGGACTATATCCTACAACTGATATGCAGCTAGCTTAGCACTCTCACTAGATGTCATCCCCATAATATCGATTACCTTCTAAACTATATCTAAAGATTCCTATAGATCCTCTTCAGACTTGGATCCCATGAAGGAAGGAGGGTTCATTTGGGTAAAGTCCTAAATCCTAGATGCAGTAGTATTAGCCATTGGGTTAGCCAGAACAGCAGCTGGGCATTCATTCTGGGCTGCTACTAAATTGGTTAGAGTAGTAAATACAGCCCTGAATTCCACATGGAAGACATGTTCATCCAGAGGATCTGCCCGAATGGGCTGAGGGGGCGACTGATTCCCTGTGCTTCTTCCGTTCTTCTTGGGAGGCATGTTCTATAAACAGAGTGAAGAAAAGGATTAGACTAAGAGTTTAACTTGAGCTCATGATCATTCGAACAACATGAATACTGAAAGAAGGGAAACTTTTCCTAAACGCCTTGTAGCCTCTTGTCCATAAGTGTGGCACACTACACATCCATGCACAAGACTCTACTTGACATGGCTTTCAAACTCTCTAGGACAATCTAAAACCTTAGGCTCTGATACCAAGTTTGTAAGGCCTCGAGAGTATACCTTGGGTGTCACACGGTGCTTACAGTCTTGAGGGACCACAAGTTAATCCATGAGCTGGTATCTACTGTAAGAACTGAATAACCTAATCATAAATGTGGAAGAACAACTGATATTCCATAAGGTTTTAGTAATTGAAATCAATATTGTGTCATAAATATGGAAAATGATGGTTTGAATCTGATAGGATAAAGATAAATTGAATAACTAACTGACATGTCCAAAAGCCTCTAAACTGACTGAATATGAGTTGATGAGACAGGCCCCAACTAACTTCATCTAACTACTAAACTGAAAAGATGAACTAAAAATAGACTGTCCTTAAATCATGAGGGCTTACCACTGCTATTGCTGAGAGTTTGAAAATTCTAAACGTTATCCACAAACTTGACATCTAAACTATGATATAATATATCATAGCGCAAAAAAAGAGTTTGCAACAGTACTTTGAATATACTAGTATGCTAAATGAGGTAGGCTGATATGCATGGTTTCATGAATATTAAAAAATAATCAAATGAATAGGCATATATAGTATGAGACACTGAATAGAGTATACCAAATCTATAGATACTGAGAATAAGAGAAATCTATTATTACTGGAGATGCATGTAAACTGTAAATACTGAAGATACATGAAATCTGTAAATACTGAGGATGCATGACTAAGCATATAACATGATCTGAATATAGTCTGTGAATACTAAAACTTGACGACTAAGTTACTGGTAACTGTATGTTATGGTCAAGCAACTAAAATCGAATAACTAAACTGAGACTGCAACTAAGACTGTGGGAGGTATCATCTAACCGACATGCCATAATCTAAACTAATTGGGGTCCAACCTGTAACTCTAGTTGGAAGGGTGTTAGTTCCATGCCATGGTTACTAAAACTGGCCTCTGTAGATCCATTAAACTGGTGTACTGTATAATCCTGAGAGGCCAAGGGTGTCAATCTTGAACTGACGAGTGAACCCTGCGAGATAGTCAAGCCTAAACTGATGGGTGAGTTCTCATATACTATGTTGGCTATATAGTTCTAGAGTACAGATACTACTACTAATGAATCTGCCTATCTGATAGGGAAGTCGTCATCCCTGCACTCGCTCGGTGCTAAATCCTACTCCAAACTGAATAACATTGGAATGCTAGACTATTCTGAGCCTAACTGATTGTGATGACTACTGTTCTAATAATGCTCATAGTATGTTCTAAAAATATTTTGTTAGTACTGATACTAGATAAACAGATAAGTTTTTGTGTATTCATAACCCCCAAGACTCGACAACAAAAATAGTAAAACAACACTTAAGCTTGGAGGACATAACCTGAAGGCTTTTGTTAAATATTTGTTCTTGTAGGCATTGTGTCAAACACTTGTAATACATAGTTTAATCTAAGCTTGGGAATAGTATAAAACTTAGGGTGATATCATGGATTCAATATAAATAGTACTAAATCATGATTTAATTCAATGAATGATAACATTAAAACATGAGGGGTTGGATAACAATAATAATTTCATTTATACATGGTGTAGAATCATAGTTCATGGAGATTCATGGGTGAAATCATAATTTAAAATAGAAATAACTTGAAAAGATCATAATTTTACAAATAAAGTCAGATACTTGGACTCCATAGGTGAAAGGAACCCATGGATGAACATCTAACATACCTTAATTGATGAGTTTCTTGAAGTTCTTGGTGAATTCCTTGAGATTGCCCTTGGTTTCTTGAATTTAGGGTTTTCTTGATTGGGAGAGAATGTTCTTTAATTTGGGGTAAAAGCTATTAATGAACAAGCTTAAGATGTTTTTAGGGATTAAATCCCATATCTGGGTGGATTAAAAAAATGGGAAAAGACTAATTTAACCCTGGACGAAGTTTTTAATTTTCATAAAAAAATTTTGACCTGGGCCCTTGGCGCAACTTGGCGCTATCGTGCCGTGTCACTGGAAAATGAAAATTGTGAACTGGGTCATCAACGTGATGTAGTGGAATCACGGTGCCCCTTTGTAGGTAAATTTAACCCTTGGTGCGATGCACCATGATCGCGTTGGAACACTGGAATTAGACAATTATGAAAATGACTGGTGGCGCGATGCGGTGGTATCATGGTGTCCCACTGGTTGGGACCTGAAAGTTCACTACAATACGGTGCAATCACATTGGCTAGCTGGTTTTTGACAATTGCCATTTGGCATGGCTCCGCGACACGCTGGGTGCTAATTTGGCACACTGTCTTACAAAATATGTTATAACTCTTTTCCCGGGTAACGAATTTGGGTGAATTTTCTATCATTGGAAAGCTGGCTAAATTTTCTATGCATTGGTAAGATCTAAACTAAAAAATACTAAGTATTTCAAAAATTTTACCTAGGATAACTCATGTACTGAGAGTTAATTTAAGCTGGGGGAATACGAGGTATTACACCCAATCCTTGCGGCAAACTTGGATTAGGGGGCTTGGTCGATGAGTTAATGGAAGACCCATATAGCTCGTGGGTACTATAAATGTAAGGTGTACCTTATAGCTCAGAAGTAATACAAAAAGTTGAGGTTGTAATTTGCAAGAATGGTTGAAACTCATCAATTATGCCTATGTATTTTTCAATTATTTTTTGTTGACTTGTTTTATGAAATGCTCTCACTTATGTTATGCAAAATGTATTTTATATTTTTGGATTTTTCTACATACCAATACTTTCGAGTATTGACCCCCTCATAGTGCAGGTTCTGGGGCTCAGTCCCATGGTCCATCACATCAGTAGAACATATGGGATAGTGATAGAGTTGGTGATCCATCCATCTTTCGAAGGGCATGTTATTTACATGTTTATCTAATACAGTTATTGTATACCGAAGGCCTTCTCCCAGCTTAGACAGTTAGTATTCTGTAGAGGTTGGGTATGATATTGTCATATATTGTTGACATAGTTTGTATTATACATTTTCCTTAAAGTTCAATATATCTTCCACACTTTGATTTACATATGGATTATGCTTATGATAGTATGCTAATGGGTCTCTCGGGCCTTCGTGGTTTGAGATGTCCATCGTAGATAGGGCCTCAGCTTGGGTCGTGAAAAGCTGGGACAAGCTGGGTATCAGAGCTAGACTCATGGTCCCAGGGTGTCTACGAAGCCATGTCAAGTAGTTTTCTTTTTATGGGTGTATAGCGCACCATACTTATAAGAAGGAAGCTACGCGGCAGTTAGGATATGTTTCTCATTCTTTCATACTCTAGATCATGTGTAACACCTCAAATCTGGCACCCAAAATGCTACACAGTGCCAATGACCCTGAAGAACCACAAGCTAACCCATGACTAATATATGTAACTGAGCACAGCATGATATACTGTATAAATATGGAATATAAGCTGTAAGGCCGTAAAGTTCAAAACTATAACATGACTGATAAAATAATATCTGAACGGGGTATAGAAATCCCAAAATTGACATAAACTGTCTAAACATACTGTAGTTTGAAAGCCTCTAAACTATCTGAAATCTATGGAGTTGATGCGACATGTCCCCAACTAACTCTGAACTACTAAAGGAATAAAATAATCAAATAATAATATCCTCAGATGATGAGGACTCACTGCTGACTCTGACTGCTGAAACTAGAATGCCACTGATGCACTGGAGCTCGTACTTCTGAACCTATGGTATAAAAACACCATAGCACAAATGCATCAGTACGATTGAATGTACTGGTATGCAAGTGAGGTAGGATGAATGAAAAAGGTTCCTTATGCATGAACAATACTAACTGACCATATAACATGAACATAAGAAGGCATGCATGAATAAGTAACTGAAACTGAATACATTGTAATACTGACTACTGAGTCTGAATACTGATAACATAAGCCACTAATAACTGAGATAACTAATACTGGGTGACTGTATCTAATAGTCTAGATTTTGATGGAACTAACTAAGCTTCATACTGTACTGAGTGACTGTATCTGATAGTCCTGATATTAAAAAACTATCTGTGTTCTGTCACTGAGACTGAGTGACTGTATCTAAGAGTTCTAATTTTGTAAATAAAACTATGGGAGAATTTATCTAGCCGATATGCCCCTATTAAGCTAGTATAGCTGAGTTGGAGTCTAATCTGTAACCCTAATTAGAAGGGTGTCAATACCGCGCCACTGGTAAGAACAAGCTGTGAGTGAATCTCATCTGACAGTGTCCCCAAAGGAGAATGGTGGGACCCTCATCTAATAGTGTTAATCCACCTCATCAACCCTCAACTGATGATGTTGATGTTTCAATGTATGTTGGCTACATTGTTCTGGAATGCAAGGATTGCTTCTAAGAATCACAACCTTTGTTGACTGTATGTGTTCCGATCCTTGGGTTTACTGGTGCTGAATCCTACTCCTATCTGAATAGACACTAAACTGGACTGGACTGATTTATTACTGATTGTATAGATTAATTGGACTAAACTGAGTTCACTGGATTCCGGTGATTGATGGAATACTACTGAGATCTGATAACTAACTGAGATTTCTGAGTACTGGACTGATACTAAAGTTACTGAGTTTTCCTGAGTCATATGACTGACTGAATTTTATTGATCATGGCTTGACTGAGAGTATCGTGAAAACTGAAACTAGCACTAGGAACACAACTAAATTGTCGGGTATTAAATACCCCCAGGACTTGATAGCATAATAAGTAAATCATGGCACAAGCTTAAAAGCTCAACAATGGCTACATGTTCATCATTCATTCATTAAAGCATTTCCAATGAACACTTGTAATACATTACTTGTACATAGATGAGAAATAAACATTAACATACGATAGCATGGCATTAGTTCATTCTCATAGGCAATTTATCAAACACTTGCACGATACAACTTGCACATAAACTAGCATGGCATGAGTTCTTGTTCTTATTTACCCACAAGGTCAATTCATCAAACACCTAGTGAGTATAACATATGCACATAACGCTATTCAATAAATAGGCAACATAATTCACATTCCTATTGGCAAATTTCTAGGGTTAAACATGATTTCACATGATACTACATATATATCACTTTACTTCACATAGATATTGCGATTAAATCATGAACTAGAGAACCCATTAACGTAATAGCCATGAATACAATCAAACTAAATTATGAAATTTACCTAAAACATTATCTTGAGTTTTGAAAGGTTTCTTGGACTCCAAGGGTGGAAGGAACCCTTCGATGAACACTTGATATACCATAGTTGATGAATTCTTAAAGGTTGATTGTTGAATTTATAGATCTAGGGTTTTTTCCTGAGAATTTGTGAAATAATGAATGTATTTAGCAAAAGGAGGGCTAAATTTCGTGTTTATGAGGGCTGAAGGTCAGGAAGCAAAAATCTAATTACCCTTAATGATGCGGTTATTTAATGACTAAATAATTGGGCATCGACGCTATAAGTGACGTGGTGTGTCAATGGATCCAACGCGATACGTGATACGTCGCACCATGATCGTGCCAAGCCTCCATGATTTTGGCTCTGGCAACCTGCCACAATGTTAACCAATGCGATAGACGACGCAGCGTGCCAAGATCGCATTGGTCCACTATTTTGGGAAACCAAACATAGTCTAAACAAAATCCCAAAAATCCAAAACTTTTCCGGGATCACCTATTGACCTCTCTGATCATGAATTAACAAAAATATAGACCATTAAAGTACATTAGGTGGATAAATGAGATTGACAACTTTTGAAGGCCAAAAATAAACAAAGTCTGAGAACTTAGCTAGAAATTTCTAAGTATGAGACCCCTTTGACAAGCTTAAAGGACAAATTTAAGGTTAGAAATTTTGTGAGGTCTTACAATATCATACCCCTAAGAATATTCATCCTCGAATAAGAGTGACTGATATGGAAGAAATGATACGCTAACGTACATACTGAACAAGAACAACTGAAACATGAGTACATAACTGACATGACTGATAAATTGGAATTCATACTGGGCATGTATATTTGGTGCATGATTTCATAACTGAACTGATTCATGAATACATGACTGAGATTTCTGATAAGATAAGTTTCTTATAATGAGGATGCATATCTGATGCATGAATACGCGACTGACATGATGCATGAACATACAACTAAATATGAAATGGTATTTGATACCAAATTTATGATAGAATTCTGAGTATGAAAGTGAATACCAAGTTGGTAATGAAACTGAACATGATAACTGAGCAAGCTTAAGGAAAGCTATTACCTTGGGCTGAGTCTGAGTTATCAAAAAAGAGGTGAGAATACTTGGTCCGCATATCTACTTTGGCTTCCCAAGTAGCTCCCTCAATGGACTAATTCCGCCAAAAAACATTGACTAGAGGGACTTCTTTGTTCCTCCGTCTATGAGTCTGGTAGTCAAGAATTTTGAATGGAATCTCTTCATAAGAGAGGTTATTCTGAACATCTAATCCCCCTATAGGGACTACGATTTCTGGGTCACCTATGCACTTTTTTAGAAGGGAGACATGAAATACTGGATGCACTGAAGCAAGATCTGAAGGCAATTCGACCTCATAAGCTACCTTGCCAAAATGAATGAGAATTTTAAAGGGACCGACATATCGGGGATTGAGCTTTCCCTTCTTACCGAATCTCTTAACTCTCTTCATGAAATAGATCTTTAGGTAAACATAGTCACCAATATCGAACTCGAGATCCTTTCTGCGCACATCTGCATAAGACTTCTGTCGGCTCTGAGCAGCCCAGAGTCTTTCTCTGATCAGCTGGACTTTTTATAAGGCATTGAATACTAAGTTAGGCCCTATAACTGAGGCCTCACTAACTTCGAACCAATCGACTGGAGATCTAAATCTCCTACCATGGAGAGCTCTAAATTGATCCATCTGAATACTAGAATGATAGTTGTTGTTGTATGCAAACTCAATCAAAGACAAGTGGTCATCCCAACTCCTCTTGAAATCAATTGCACACGCCCTTAGTATATCTTCCAAGGCCTAAATGATCTTTTCTGCTTGACCATCTGTCTGGGGATGAAAGGCTGTACTAAGATAAATTTGGGTACCAAGACCCTTTTGGAATACTTTCCCGAAATGAGAGGTGAACTGAGTACCTCTATCTGAGACAATAGACAATGAAACACCGTGCAATCTGACCATCTCCCATAAATAAGAGGTATAGACTGGAAGGAAATAAGCTGATTTGGTCATCCTATCTACAATGACCCAAACTGGATCATGATAATGAGGAGTATGAGGTAAACCCATCATGAAGTCCATGTTCACTTCTTCCCACTTCTAAGTAAGAATGCTAAACTCCTTTATGGACCCACTAGTCTTTTGATGCTCTATATTAACCTGCTGACATGTAGAGTACTTAGCCACAAACTCTGTAGCATCTCTCTTCATCCCACTCCACCAATAGATCTCCTGCAAGTCAATTTATATCTTAGTGGCCCCTGGAAAAATTGAGTAGCATGCACCATGCGCTTCTGCAAGAATTCACTGCCTTAAGTCATCTACACCTGGGACACACAGATGACCCTGACAACACAAAACACCATATTCCCCTTGGGAGAAAACCTCTACTTTCTGATCTTTGACTAATTCTTTCAACTTAACAAGAGTGGGATCTCTATCCTATTTTTCTTACACCTCGGAAACTAGAGATGATTTTGAATTGTTCTAAACCCATATATTACCTTCTGCTGAATTGACTAAGAGAACACCTAGTTTGGCAAGCTAATGGACTTCCTATGCTAAATTTTTTTTGCTGAACTCAATATGAAAAAACACTACCCATAGACAGTCTACTGAGAGCATCGACCACTACATTAGCCTTGTACTAATGATAAAGAACACTCATGTCATAATCTTTTAAGAGTTCTAACCACCTTCTTTGATGGAGGTTAAGATCTTTCTGAGAGAATATGTACTGAAGGCTTTTATGATCTGTGAACACATATACATGAACACCTTAAAAGTAATGCCTCCAAATCTTTAAGGCAAAAACTACAGCTGGTAACTCAAGATCATGAGTTGGATAATTCTTCTCATGGGGTTTAAGATGTCTGGAGGCATAGGATATGACCTTAATATGCTGCATGAGGACACAAACCAAACCTATTCTGTATGTATCACAATACACCATAAACCCATCTGTACCATCTAGAAGAGCCAAAACTAGAGCTGAGGTGAGTCGAGTCTTCAACTCTTGAAAACTCTTCTCGCAAGGATCTGACCACTAAAACTTGACTTTCTTCTGAGTCAATCTGGACATAGGTGATCCAATAGAAGAAAACCCATCAGCAATCCATCTGTAATAGCCAGCCAAAACTAAGAAACTCCTGATATTTAATGGAGAAATGGGTCTGGGCCAGTTTCTTACTACTTCAGTCTTTTGCGGATCAACTCTAATGCCATCGCCAAAAATGATATGATAAAGAATGCTACAGACCTTAGCCAAAATTCACACTTACTGAATTTGGAAAATAGTTGATGATTTCTGAGAGTCTGCAAGAATGTCGTCTATGAATAGACCATGACGAACATGTCTAAGTACTGCTTGAACACACGGTTCATAAAGTCCATGAAGGCTGCTCGAGCATTGGTAAGACCAAATGACATGACTAAGAATTTAAAGTGACCATACCAAGTATGGAAGGTTGTTTTTGGAATGTCACATTCTCTGACTCTGAGCTGATAATATCCTGATCTAAGGTCTATCTTAGAAAAATAACTGGCACCCTGAAGTCGGTCGAATAAGTCATCAATTCTGGGAAGTGGGCACGTGTTCTTGATTGTGACTTTATTGAGTTGACAGTAATCAATGCACATTTTGAGAGAACCGTCTTTCTTTCATACGAGTAAGACTGGTGTGCCCCACGGGGACACACTGGTTCTGATGAATCCCTTATCTAGGAGATCCTTCAACTGTTCTTTCAATTATCTGAGTTCTGCTGGTGCCATTCTATATGACAAAATAGATATGGGCTGAGTATCTGGAAGAAAATCAATGTTGAAGTCTATTTCTCTTTTGGGTAGAATTCCTAAAAAATCTTTGGGAAAGACATCTGAATATTTATTCACTATTGGGACTGATTCGAGATTTAAAGTTTTGGAACTAGAGTACTTAACTAGAACAAGATGATAGACAGATCTGCTAGATATCATTTTTCATGCCCGAATGTAGGAAATAAGCTAACCTCTAAAAGCAGAAGTACTATCCCTCCACTCTAGGACAGGTTCATTCAGAAATTGAAACTGTACAATTCTATTTCTGCAGTCAGCTATGGCATAGCAGGAATGAAGCCAATCCATGTCGAGAATGAAATTAAAATTAGTCATCTCTAATTCAACCAAGTCTGCCGAAGTAACTTTCTAAGATACCATAATCGGACAGTTTCTGTATATCCACCGGGCTATGATAGTTTTACCTACTGGGGTAGCGATTGAGAAGGGCTCTGCTAGAATTTTAGGACTGACACTGAAATCAACTACTATATAAGGAGTAACAAAAGACAAAGAAGCTCCTGGATCTAGCAAAGTGTAAACATGCAAGTGAAAGATCTGTAACGTACCAATAACCACATCAGGAGAATTTTCCTAATTCTGTCAGGATTGAAGAGTGTAGAGTCTATTTGAGCGTTGCCCACTAGTAGCACTAGAGGTGGTACCCTGCTGATTTGGGTGATCGAACTGAGCCGAGGAACGATTATGCTGACCCTAATAACCTAACTGAGGACAATCTCTGACTCTGTGACTTGGCATGCCATATCCGAAACACACATCACTTCCAGCTCTACAAATACCCTTGTGATTCTTACCACAAGTCTAACAAAGGGGATTGGTTCGGGTACTGCTAACACTGCCCTGAGATTTAGAGCTTGGTGCCCTATCTTTGTTACCCTCCCTGAACTTAGGAATGGGAGAACTAGATAAGGAAGGAGCTGGAATAAATGGCTTTGGGCAGAACTAAGAATGTTTCCCACCTTCTGAATTAGGCTAGTTAAAATTGAAGCTACCTATCCTAGCCTTCTTATTCTGCTTCTCCCTCATCTTAATCTTTTACTCTTCTACCTGTTGAGCATGGATCATAAGCTTGGCTATGTCCATCTCACTAATCAACATTGCAGATCAATACTCATCAACCATACTATTATTTACCCCTGACACAAACTTACTTATCTTGGCTCTGCTATCTGTTACTACATAAGGAGCATATCTAGTTAATTGAGTAAACTTAAAAGAATACTCTTTCACTATCATGTTTCCCTGACTGAATTTGATAAATTCTAACACCTTAGTTCCCTCAGCTCTAGGGGAAAGAGTCGATCAAGAAAGGCAGTGGCAAACTCCTCCCACTCAATAGGCCCTACATCTGCGACCTTTTCTACCTTCCACTATTTGAGCTATGTGTGAGCAATATCCTATAACTAATATGCATCTAGCTCAGCACTCTCAACAACTAACATAGCCATGATATCAGTAACCTTCTAAACCTGATTAAGGAATTCCTAAGGATCTTTATCTAACTTAGACCCGGTAAAAAATGGAGGATTCATTCAAGTGAAGTCCCTAATCTTGGATGCTATTGAATTGGACACTGGGTTGGATGGGATGACAGTTGGTCTCTCATTCTGGGTAGCAAATAAATTGGCAAGAGAAGTGAATGCAGCTCTAAACTCTACATGAGAGACATGTTTGTCCAAAGAATCTGCTTGGATGGGCTGAGGGGCTGACTGGCTTTCGTTTCTTCTCTTGGGAGGTATGTTATGGAGAAATAGATTAAACTGAGAGTTAAACTTGAATACTGAAAGAAGAAAAACTGTTCCTAAAACATCTTATAGCCTCTTGTACATAAATGTGGCACGCAATACACTCATGCATAAGACTCTACTAGATGTGGCTTTAAGACTTCCTAGGACACTATTGAACCTTAGGATCTGATACTAAGTTTGTAACGCCCAAAATCTGGTACTCAAAATGCTACACGGTGCCCATGACCCTGAAGGACCATAAGCTAACCCATGACTGATATCTATAACTGAGCACTGTATGATATACTATATAAGTGTTGAATATAAGTTGTAAGGCCATAAGTTTCAAAACTATAACATGACTGATAAAATAATATCTGAATGAGGTATCAAAATACCGAAAACTGACATAAACTGTTTGAACATACTGTAGTCTAAAAGCCTCTAAACTATCTGAAATCTATGGAGTTCATGGGATATGTCCCCAAACTATTAAAGGAATAAAATAATCAAATAATAACATCCTCAGATAATGAGGAATCACTGGTGGACTCTGACTACTAAAATTGGAATGCTAGTGATACTCTGGAGCTTGTTCTTCTGAACCTATGGTATAAAAATACCATAGTGCAAATGCATTAGTAAGATTGAATGTATTGGTATGCAAGTGAGGTAGGATGAATGCAAAAGGGTCCTTATACATAAACAATACTAACTGACTGTATAACATAAATATGAGAATGAGGTATGAATAAGTAAATAAAACTGAATACATGGTAATGCTGACTACTAAGTCTGAATACTAATAAATTGAGCTACTAATAACTGAGATAACTACTACTGGTACTGTATCTGACATTTTAGATTCTGATGGAACTAGTTGAGTTCCATACTGTATTGAGTAACTGTATCTGATAGTCCTAATATCTGAAGAACTCACCAAGTTTTGTTACTAAGATTGAGTGACTATATCTAACAATTGTGATTTTGTAACTAAAATTGAGGAAGAATTTATCTAACTAATATGCCCCTAGTAATCTAGTATAGCTGAGTTGGGGTCTAATCTGTAACCCCAATTGGAATGGTGTCAATACCGCACCACTAGTAAGGACAAGCTGTGAGTGACCCTCATCTGATAGTGTCCTCAAAAAAGAATGGTGGGACCCTCATCTGACAGTGTTAATCCGCCTCATCAACCCTCAACTGATGGTGTTGATGTCCCAACCTATGTTGGCTATATATTTTTGGAATGCAAGAATTGCTTCTAAGAATCACACCCTCTTCTGATAGTGTGTGTTCACATCCTTGGGTTCACTCAGTGCTGAATACTACTCCCATCTAAATAGACACTGAACTGGACTGAACTAATCTTTTACTAATTGTACTAATTAATTAGACCAAACTGAGTTCACTGGATTCTGTTGACTAATTGAATACTACTGAGATCTGATTACTGACTGAGATTTTTGAGATTTTTGAGTACTAGACTGATACTAAATTTACTGAGTTTTCCTGAGACATGTGGCTGACTGAATTCTACTAATCATGGCTTGACTGAGAGTATCGTGAAAACTGACACTAGCTCTAGGCACACAGCTAAATTTTCAGGTATTAAATACCCTCAGGACTTGATAGCATAATAAGTAAATCATGGCACAAGCTTAAAAGCTCAACATTGGCTACATGTTCATCATTCATTCATTAAAGGATTTCCAATGAACACTTGTAATACATTACTTGTACATGGATGATAAATACACATTAACATACTATAGCATCACATTAGTTCATTCTCATAGGCAATTTATCAAACACTTGCAAGATACAACTTGCACATAAACTATCATGGCATGAGTTCTTGTTCTTATTTACCTACAAAGACAATTTATCAAACACCTAGTGAGCATAACATATGCACATAACGTTATTCAATAAATAGAAATCATAATTCATATTCCTATTGGCAAATTTCAAGGGTTAAACATGATTTCACATAATACTACACATATATCACTTTACTTCACATAGATATTATGATTAAATCATGAACTAGAGAACCCATTAACATAATAGCCATGAACACAATCAAACTAAATCATAAAATTTACCCAAAATATTATCTTGAGTTTTGAAAAGGTTTCTTGGACTCCAAGGGTGGAAGGAACCCTTGGATGAACACTTGACATACCTTAGTTGATCAATTCTTAAAGGTTGATGGTAAAATTTCTTGGAAATTGATTCTTGAATTGATAGGTCTAGGGTTTTTGTTCTTGAGAATTTGTGAAATATTGAATGTATTTAGCTAAAATAGGGATAAATTTTGTGTTTATGAGGGCTGAAGATTAGGGAACAAATACCTAATTACACTTAATAACACGTTTATTTAATGACTGGAAAACTGGGCATCGACGCTATAAGCGATGCGGCGCGTCAATGCATCCAACGCGATACATGATGAATCATGTCATGATTGCACCATGACTCAGTACTTTTGGCTCTAGCAACCTACAACAACGTTAACCAATGTGATAGGCAATGCAGCACGCCAAGATCGTGTTGGTCCACTACTTTGGGAAACCAAACATGGTCTAAATGAAATCCAAAAAATCCAAAATATGTCTGAGATCACCTATTGACCTCTCTGATCATGAATGAACAAAATATGGACCATTAAAGGACATTAAGGTGGTAAAATGAGATTTCCAACTTCCGAAGGCCAAAAATAAACTAAGTCTGAGAACTTAGCTAGAATTTTCTAAGTATGGGACTCCCTTGACAAGCTTAAAGGATTGATTTAAGCTTAGAAATTTTGTGGGGTCTTACATAGTGCCATTGTGTTGTCCATATGGAAGTTATCCAAATTCCTTCTTTATTCTGATTTTGTTAGCAATGTCTCATTGTCGAGGCAATTCAAGTACAAAATCTTAGAGCCTAAATGATATGATCTTTTCTAACTGAGTCATAAAAGGTTATGTAATTTCACAAGGACTTAAGAGGAGTATGTTAGTGCTTCAAAGTGTTTTGACTTAAGCTTATACCCTTATCTATTCCATTCATGCATTTGTACCTGAGGTATGAAGTGTATTTTATTTTCTTTCAAAATCCTTGTTACGGATGGCATGCTTAAGGGTAATGATATATGTCAGAATGTTGGAATAGTATTTCCACCCGAGTAGTAGTATGTGATAAGGTGTCATAACCTGTAAGTAGTAAGATGGTTCCAAAGTTAGTACTACGAAGCCATAAGTTTAAAAGTTATAATTGAGGGTAATTCTTGAGTGAATAAGGTAGATGTTGTTGTGTGACCTTTATGTGGAGGGTGGTGTGCCCTTTCATGGTGATTGACTAATATTATAGCAAGGTTAGTAAACCGTTTGGTAGCCATGGAGGGAGTGATTAGCTATAATTATTATTTATTTTAATAGGGAATGAGCTCAAAATGTATAGTTATGGTGGTTGTAGAAATCATTATAGGCTGTGAATGGAAAGGGGTAGATTAGTCAATAAGTTATGGGTAGAGACTCATTGGTGTATATGGAATTTGAAGATAGTTGGAATGTATGCATAGATAAGCAGATTTAATATGAGAAAGTAGAGTATGTTGATAAGATCATAATGGGTTATTTTATAAGCTTAAGATTGACTACCCCTATTATGTGACTTTACCCCCCTTTGATTATCTTTTCTCTAGTAGTTATAAACTAGTATTGTATGTAAGAAGGTGTATGGTAGATTATAAGGTATGGTGGTATTGTCATGGAGAGAATGAACTTGTGAAGTGTAGTTAGGAGAAATGATAAATTTAGTTGATTTCCCCAATTGATGGAATAGTATAGTATGTGGCATATTTCATCAATAGTAGGTGATTGAAGCTAAACTATAGGTTTGAACTTTAGATGTAGATTATGATGGTAAGAATAGTAGCTTAAGATTAATAATGCATATTTTGTGAAAGTAAGTTAGTAGGCTTGATTTGATGTGTACAATAGCCTAGATTGACACTTTGCAGAATAAAGAGCGGATAATTGTTATATATATACATGAGGACTAGGGTAAAATGATAAATTATGGTTGAGTCATTATGTGATAGCGGCGAAAGTATATTAGAATAAGTTAAAACCCCAGGTAGCATGTTGTTAGAAAAGGTTTTATGTGTATAACTGTCATGGATACCTAGTTCACGTTCTTCAATTTTGTATTATGAAGAAGTCTAGGAAGTTGTTGTATGTTGTTCTTTAGAGCTGAATTAGGAGAAATATAGGTAGATGTTGTGAGCTCTTGGTCTAGTTTTAAAAAATTTGTTAAGTTGTAAGGGTATGTGGTTAGATGTTTAATGCGAGTTTGTTAAGTAATGGAAAATAAATTCTAATGTGATAAGGAGTGTGGATTTGTATGCTGATGAGAGTGGGAGTTCTAAGGTGATGGCTATAGAGGCTAGCATAAGTTAAGAGTAGCATTCCCGAAAAACAATGCCTTTAAAGTATAGTTTATCAGGGGGAGTTTAGCATTTATCTGTATGGTGATATCCCTTTTTGTGTTGAAAGTTGTGGCTATACATTTAATGAGAGGATAGGCCCGAAAGTCTAGGATTATCACTTTGGTCTAATGGGGAGATGACGTACTAAGGTAGTTCTTGAATTTTCTCATGGTGTCAAGTTTAAGGGAAGAGTCATGATAAATCTATTTCTATTTTCAAGAAAACTCCTCCTACTCCAATTTAAATGAACATCAACCCATGTCTTATATATTAAAGTTATACCTATGACCAAGGTTTGAGTTCTCTAATCAACTCGCGTCCATGTTCGGACCTCCAAACTAAAAGAAATAATGTACCCCAACAATCCAAGATCTCAAGTACTCAAGCTCCATGTTATGATTGACTGTGATCCGTAAATACATGTCTCATATCATGCTTAGTTATAAGAAACTATGCTTTCTCTATGTTACCAATTCATTTTATGTGGGTCTAGCCATAGCGATAAAGATTATGCAAACTCATGGCCATTTTCAGTTCTTAAAATAAGGAGAAATACCTTCAAGTAACAATCCTGGTCTCAATCGTTGACTACATGAACTTCGGCTTTATGCTATATAACTCATGATAGATGTCCTCATGCTTCTTACTATGCCCAGTCCTAAGAACTCATGTTCTGTTATGTTTATGCCTGAATGACTCTCTACTTATGATCTGGACATTTGATATATAAAGCACTTAGTGCCTATTGTATCGTATCTTACACCTCAGGCCTCACCTTGAGTGGATAAACTAATATAAGCTCTGATTGAATAGTACTAGTCACATTCTTTATGCTTATACTCTAGTCCCTTAATTACCTTCCTTATGTTGATGATAACGATAATGGCAGCGAAGTAATGTTTTAGGTGAGAGAGTAAGTATTCTTTAATGTGAAAAATTTTAGGTGCGGCCTCCGAGCAAGGTTATAGACAAAGAGGAAAGAGGGATATGACCCTTCTTTACATGAAATAATTAGGAAGTGGAATATGTGGTGAAATTCTTAGTAAGGGTGATTGAAGTTGCTGGTTTTTACTGGGGAGATCTATAAAGTGGGTGAAGTAGAGAAATATTTGAATGTTGTGATTGATGAATGCACAAACCAATGTAATATGTGGTTAGTACTCCTCAATTTAAGACCTAAAAGTTGTTGATATAGTGATAAGGTGAAGTAATGTTCTTAAAGTGATGTAGAGCATAGGGTCCCATAACTTAAGCTAACACTTTTTACTTTGGGTTAGGCTATAATATGGAAGTAAAATATGTCAAACTCAAGATCTTGTAGTTATGTATTTAGCTAAGAAATTATAAGATTGAGATGTTGAAATGTGGTATTCATAGATGAAAGTATAGTGGAGATGTGTCTCAAGAAAATTAAAGGCTATTGGATATATCATTTGAAGTAGAGAATGTTTCTATTCTATTCTTATGTCCCGCGAGAATCTCAACTCATGTCTTGTACAAATCCTAAGAAGGCCGAGGATTCTTAGGAAATTCATTCCTTACAATATTTTGATCAGGTTCCATGAAACACATGCTAAGATCATGTCTATTTAAGTCTCGTTATCTCATGATTTGTGCTTATATGATTTACTTGATGATGTCATAAAGATCTTCTTGAATGCATATGTATGTTTCGTTGAGGAAAATAAAATCCCTAGTGTGAGGTTACTTCCTTTATAACATACTTCAATAATTTCAGCAAGTTCCTGCCCATTATTCGAGTACGAATGATTCCAAGGGGGAGATAATGTAACACCTCACACTTTCAGGCTAAAGTTTGAACCATCTTTTCTACGTGTATAGATCCAAAAACCAATTTCTATCATGTAAATATAAATATTGTGATCAATTATATAGTGTGGGAACATGTTTGTACATGAATTGAGGTCATAAAGGTCTCCTAATTCAAAGATGAATTAAGTACTTTTCTATCGATAGAGTTTTAGCGGTTGCTTTTATTTGGGTCAACTTCCATCGACTATTACCCCTAGAATATGATGAGTTATATGTCCTACTATATTCCCAATGAAATGTCTTCTAGTATTCTTTCCAGTGCCACCGATTTTTCCTTAATCCGATATCAGAGTAAAAAGTTACACCTATTTTACCAAAATGTGTTTGTCTGCCAAGGTGCGATAGCCAAAGTTATGGACCATCGCACCAGTGATGGCCTATCGCACTAGATCATCAACCTTAAGTATAAAGACCAAAAATTGACCATTTTGTGATGGTTGGAGGAACGATCAGTTATGAGAGTGATAGTCTACCACCCAAATCGTCAGTAGGGACCATTCTGCATTGTTACAACATTTTTAAAGGGGTATTTTTGTATTTTCCTTTCCTCATATTCCACACCCATGACTTAAATCATCTAATAAGCATTATTATCCATCTCTAATAAGTTTTAAACACTCAGAATTCTCCTCACTCTCAAGAATTAGGGTTTCTTCCAAGGCTCATACTTTCAAGATTATATTTCAAGCTGTTCCAAATTCTTATTCATCTAAAAGGTATGTGGGACTATCCTAAATCTCATGGGCAAATTTTTATGTTTTTAACAAGTTTTAAAGATAGATATACATGTAAATGAATAGGGGCTTGGAAATTGTGTGAAGAGCATCCATCATGAAGCCATTTTGATGAAAGAGTGCATTAATCATGGGGGTTTTCCATAAAATTGCATTGTGATCATGTTCATATGTGATATGAGTTTTGAAAAGTATTTTATGAGTATGATTTGTGAAATTCCCTTTTTTCATGATGAAATTATAGTCTTAACATGTTATGAATAGTGAATTTTATTTGAGAGTGTGAACTATAAGTCACCTTTTTTATCATGACATTTATGTGTGTCTAATGTTGGGGCTATTTTATGATTGATGATAGTTCTTGTATTTTAAATTCCTCTTGATTATTATACATGGTTATTTTACATGTTTTCAAAGAGGCGTTTTCTATTCTAAATGCTATGATTTCCTAAATAAGAAACTGCATGTGATTAATGAAAGAATTGACCATGTGTTAAATTCTTGAAAAGTGAGTGTGTTTGCATAAGTTTAATATACTTTTAAAAATAAGAACTCTCATGTGATTTGATAAATTTTTTGGTGGTCATTTACATAATATTGAATAAAAAGTGCTATAGATATAATGTGGTATGATATGAATGACTTACAAGTCTGGGTATGATGATGCCCTATTATGATATGCCTTTAAAAGAATCAAAACTGAACTTTTATAAGCATGAATCATTGTTTTAAAGACTAAAAATGGGCTTAAAGAGAGTTAGATGGTTATCCGAAGAAGGAATTTGAGTGTAAGGGCTCATTGTTGTAAATTGAGTTTTGCCGATTCGGGAAACATGAATAGCAACAACCAATGCATACTTTCCCTTGAGCACTGGTATACTAGAATAGTATTTAGGGCCTCAATCATTGTGACAAACTTGCATTAGGGGGCTTGGCCTATGAGTTAATGGTGGATCCATATAGCCCACGGGTACTAGAAATGTAAGGCGTACCATCTAGCTCAGAATTAATACAAAAGGAGTTGAGGTTGTATGTTGCAAGAATGGTTTAAGCTCATTAAATTATGCCCATGTGTTTTTCAATTATTTTATGTTGACTTTTTTTTTAAATGCTCTCACTTATGTTATACAAAATATATTTTATATTTTTTGATTATTCTATATTACTTTTGAGTATTGACCCCCTCATAGTGTAGGTTCTGGGTATTAGTCCAGTGGTCCATCACATTAGTAGAACATATGAGATAGTGACAGAATTGGTGAGCCATCCATATTTCAAAGAGCATGTTATTTATATGTTTATCTAATACTGTTTATGGTCCATCGGGGTCCTTGTACCAGCTTAGATAGTTAGTATTCCATAGAGGCTTCGTAGATGGAATTTGGGTATTTTATTGTCATATTTTGTTGACACAATTTATATAATAAATTTCCCTTAAATTTCAATATAGCTTCCACACTTTAATTTATGTATGGATTATGCTTATGATAGTATGTGAAGGGGTCTCTCGGGCTTTGATAGTTTGGGATGCCTGTACGGCCAGGGCCTCGGCTCGTGACAAGTTTGGTATCAAAGCACGGTTCATAGTCCCAGGGTATCTACAAAGCCATGTCGAGTAGAGTCTTTTTTATAGATGTGTAGCATGCCACACTTATAGGAAGGACGGTATAAGACATTAAGGAGATATTTCCCATTCTTTCATACTCTAGATCGTGCCATTGTGTTGTCTATATGTAAGTTATCCAAATTCCTTTATTATTTTTATTTTATTAGCTATGTCTTTTGTAGAGGCAATTCAAGTACAAAATCTTAGAGTCTAAATGATGTGATCCTTTCTAATTGAGTCATAAAAGGTTATGAAATTGCACAAGGACTTGAGAGGAGTTTGTTAGTGCTTCAAAATTTGTTGATTTAAGCTTATACCCCTATCTATATTCATCATGCATTTGAGCCTGAGGTATAAAGTTCAGTCTCTTTCAAAATCCTTATTGTAGATGGCATGCTTCAGGGTACTGATATATGTCACAATGTTGGAATAGTATTTCCACCCGAGTAGTAGTATGTGATAAGGTGTCATAACCTATGAGCAGTAAGATGGTTTCAAAGTTTGTACTATAAATCCATAAGTGTAGAAGTTAGAAGTGAGGATAACTCTTGAGTGAATAAGGTAGATGTAGTTGTGTGACCTTTAAGTGGAGGGTGGTGTGGCCTTTTATGGTGATTGGCCAATATTATAGCAATATTAGTAGACCATGTGGTATCCATGGAGGGAGTAATTATCTATGATTATTTTTATTTAAATAGGGAAGAAGCTTAGAATGGATAGTTATGGTGGTTGTAGAAGTCATTATAGTCTGTGAATGAAAAGGGGTGGATTAGTCAATAAGTTATGGGTAAAGACTCATTGGTGTATATGGAATTTGAAGATATTTGGAATGTATGCATACGTTAGCAAATTTAATGTGAGAAAGTAGAGTATGTTTATAAGATCGTAATGGGTTATGTTTTAAGATTAAGATCGACTACCCTTATTATGTGACTTTATGCCCCTTTGATTGTCTTTTCTCTAGTAGTTGTAAACTAGTACTGCATCTGAGAAGGTTTGTGGAAGATTATAAGGTGTGGTAGTAATGTCATGGAAAGAATGAACTTGTGGACTATAGTTAGGAGAAATGAGAAATTTGGTTGATTTCCCCATTTGATGGACTAGTATAGTGTATGTCATATTTCATCGATGTATGCGATTTATGCTAAACCATAGGTTTTTAAACTTTAGATGTGGATTATGGTTGTCAGAATAGTAGCATAAGACAAATGATGCATGTTTTGTGGGAGCAAGTTAATAGGATTGATTTGATGTGTGCAATAGCCTTGGTTGACAACTTGTGAAATAATGAGCAGATAATTGTGATATATATACATAAGAACTAGGGTAAAATGATAAATTATGGTTGAGTCATTAAGTGGATCAAGGTGTAAGTATATAACAATAAGTTAAACCCGCAGGTAGCATGTTGTTAGATAAAGTTTTATGTGTGCAAGTATCATGTGTACCTAGTTCACATTCTTGAATTTTGTAGTATGAAGAAGTCTGGGAGTTGTTGTATGATGTTCTTTAGAGATGAATTGGGAGAAATATAGAAAGATGTTATGGGCTCTTGGTCTAGTTTTAAAAACTTTGTTAAGTTGTAAGGGTATGCGATTAGAGGTTCAATGCGAGTATGTTAAGTAATGGAGATGAATTATTATACGATAAGGAGTGTGGATGTATATGTTGATGAGAGTGGGAGTTGTAGGGTGATGGCTATAGAGTCTAGCAAAAGTTAAGAGTAGCATTTCTGAAAAGCAATGCCTTCAAAGTATAGTTTATCAGGGTGAGTTTAGCAATTATCTATATGGTGATACCCTTTTTTGTGTTGAGAGTTGTGGATATAGATTTAATGAGAGGATATGTCCACCAGTCTAGGATTGTGGCTTTAGTCTAACAGGGAGATGGCGGACTATGGTTGTTCTTGAATTTTTTCATGGTGTCATGTTTCAGGGAAGAGTCATGATAAATTTATTCCTATTCAAGCAAACTCCCCCTACTCCATTTTAAAAGGATATCAACCAATGTCTTATGTATTCAAGCTACGCCTATGCCTAAGGTTTGAATTCTCTAATCAACTCATGTCCATGTTCGGACCTCCAAACTAAAAGCAATAATGTCCCTCAATAATCCAAGCTCTCAAGTACTCAAGCTTTATGTTATGATTGACCGTGATCCATAAATCCATGTCTCATATCATGCTTAGTTGTAAGAAACTATGCTTCCTATATGTTACCAATTAATTTTATGTCGTGTCTAGCCATAGCGATAAGGATTATGCAAACTCATACTATTTGCAGTTCTTAAAATAAGGAGAAATACCTTCAAGTAGCAATCCTGGTCTCAATCGTTGACTACATGAACTTCGGCTTTATGCTATATAACTCATGATATATGTCCTCATGCTTCTTACTATGCCCAGTCTTAAGAACTCATGTTCTGTTATGTTTATGCCTGAATGACTCTCTACTTATGATCTGGACATTTGATATATAAAGCACTTATTGCCTATTATATTGGAAGCCTTACCTTGAGTGGATCGACTAATATAAGTTCTAATTGAATAGTGCTACTAACTTTCTTGATGCTTGTACTCTAGTCCCTCAATGACCCTCCCCCCCTTATGTTAGGATGATAGTGATAATAGTAGTGAAGTATTGTTTTAGGTGAGGGAGTAGGTATTCTTTAATGTGAAAAATTTTAGGTATGGCCACCGATCTAAGGTTATAGAGAAAGACGGAAGAGAGAGATGAACATTATTTATGTGAAATAATTAGTTAATGGATAAATGGTGAAAATCATGGTAAGAGTGATTGAAGTTGCTTGTTTTTACTGAGGAGATCTATAAAATAGGTGAAGTAAAGATAGGCTTGAATGTTGTGATTGATGAATACGCAAACTAATGTGTTATGTGGTTAGTACTCCTCAATTTAAGACCTGAAAGTTGTTGATATAGTGATAAGGTGAAGTAATTTTCTTAATGAGATGTAGAATATAGGGTCCCATAGCTTAAGCTAGCACCTTTTACTCTAGGTTAGGCTGCAATATGGAAGTAAAATGCATTACACTCAAGATCTTGTAGTTATGTATTTAGCGGAGGAATTATAAGATTGAGTTGTTGAAATGTGGTATTCATAGCTGAAAGTATAGTGGAGACGCGTCGCAAAAAAATTTAAAGGCTATTAGACATATCATTTGAGGTAGAGAATATTTCTATTCTATTCTTATGTTCAACGAGAATCTCAAATCATGTCTTGTACCGATCCTAATCAGGCTGAGGATTCTTAGGAAATTCATGCCTTACAATGTTTTGATCAGATTCCATGGAACACATGCTAAGATCATATCTATTTTACGTCTCGTTATCTCATGATTTGTACTTATATGATTTACTTGATGGTGTCATAAAGATCTTCTTGAATGCCTATGTATGTTTCATTGAGGAAAATAAAATCCCTAGTGTGAGGTTACGTCCTTTATTATATACTTTAATAGATTCAACAATTTCCTACCCATCATTCGAGGACGAATGATCCCAAGAGGGAGATAATCTAACACCCCACACTTTCGAGCTAAAGTTTGAACCATCTTTTCTAATTGTATAGACCCAGAAACCAACTACTCTTATTTAAAATTAAATATTCTGATCAATTATAGAGTGTGGGAACATGTGTGTACATGAATTGAGGTCATAAAGGTCTCATAATTCAAAGATGATTTGAGTACTTTTCTATCGATAGAGTTTTAGCGGATGCTTTTATTTGGGTAAATTTTCATCGACTTTTACTCCTAGAATATGACGATTCATATGGCCAACTATATACAAAATGAAATGTCTTCTATTATTCTTTCAAGTGCCACCGATTTTGCCTTAATCCGATATCGGAGTAAGAAGTTACACCCATTTTACAAAAAGGTGTCTGCCTGCCAAGGCGCGACGGACAGGGTGGCGGACCATCGCACCAGTGATAGTCCATTGCACCAGACCATCACCCTTAAGTAGAAAGACCAAAAATTGGTCATTTTGTGATGGTGGGAGTGACGATCAGTCACGGAAGTGACGGTCCTCCACCCAAATCGTCAGTAGGGACCGTTTTGCACTATTATAACATTTTTAAAGGGATATTTTTGTATTTTCCTCACCTCAAATCCCACACCCACGACTTAAATCATTTAATAAGCATTATTATCCATCTCTAATCAGTTTTAAACACTCATAATTCTACTTAGTCTCTAGAATAAGAAAAATTAGGATTTTTTCCAAGGCTCATACTTTCAAGTTTAGATTTTAAGTTGTTTTGAATTCTTGTTCATCTAAAAGGTATGTGGGACTATCCTAAATCTCATGGACATAAATTTTTATATTTTTAAAAAAGTTTTAAAGTTAGATATATATGTATATGAATAGGGATTTGGAAATTGTTTGAAGAGCATACATCATAAAGCCATTTTGATGAAAGAGTGCATTTATCATGAGGTATTTTCGTAAACTTGAGTTGTAATCATGTGTATGTATGCTATGAGTTTTAAAAAGTGTTTTATGAGTATGGTTTTTTAAATTTCCTTTTGCCATGATGAAATTATGGTATTAACATATTATGAATAGTGAATTTGGTTTGAGAGCATGAACTATAAGTCCCTTTTTTTATCATGAGATTTATGTGTGTCTAATGTTGGGCCTGTTTTATGATTGATGATAGTTCTTGGATTTTAAATGCCTCTTGATTATTATACATGGTTGTTTTACATGTTTTCAAAGAGTTGATTTCTATTCTAAATGCTATGGTTTCCTAATGAAGAAACTTCATGTGATTAATGAAAGAATTGACCATGTGTTAAATTCTTTAAAAGAGAGTGTGTTTGCATAAGTTTCATATGCTTTTGAAACTAAGAACTCTCATGTGATTTGATAAATCTTTTGGTGGTTATTTGCATGATGTTGAATAAAAAGGGCTATGGATATGATATGGTATGACATGAATGACTTGCAAATCTGGGTATAATCAGAAGTGAACTTTTCTAAGCATAAAGCATGGTTTTAAAGGACTAAAGATAGGCTTAAAGAGACTTAGATGGTTACCCGAAGAAGGCATTCTAGTGTAAGGTCTCCTTGTTGTAAATCGAGTTTTGCCGATTCAGGAGACATGATTGGCAACAGTCAATGCATATTTTCCCTCGAGCACTAGTATACTATAATAGTATGTAGGACTCCAACCATTGCAGCAAATTTAGATTAGGGGGCTTGGCCAACGAGTTAATGACGGACCCATATTTTGCTTGTGGGTACTAGAAATGTAAGGAGTACCATCTAGCTCAGAAGTAATACAGAGAGTTAAGGTTGTATTTTGCTAGAATGGTTAAAGCTCATCAAATTATGTCCATGTATTTATCAATTGTTTTATGATAACTCATTTTTATGAATTTCTCTTACTTATGTTATATAGAATATATTTTATATTTTTGAATTATTCTACATACCAGTACTTTCGAGTATTGACCTTTTCATAGTGTAGGTTCGGGGGCTCAGTCCCGTGGTACATCACATCAGTAGAACATATGGGATAGTAACAAAGTTGGTGATCTATCCATCTTTCGGAAGACATGTTATTTATATGTTTATCTAATATAGTTTATTGACTGTCGGGGGCCTTGTCCCAGTTTAGACAGTTAGTATTTTGTAGAGGCATTATAGATGGAATTTGGGTATTGTATTGTCATATTTTGTTGACACAGTTTGTATTATAAATTTCAATATAGCTTCCGCACTTTGATTTATGTATGGATTATGCTTATGATAATATGCTAAGGGGTCTCCTGAGACTTCGTGGTTTGAGATGCCCTTCGGGGCCAGGGCCTTGGCTCGGTTGTGACAAAATAATAAAATTTGTAAGTTAATTTACTTAAGTAAATTTACTAGTACAATATAAAACATAAATTCAAGAAAATAAACAAAATGTTAAGGATTTTAGAGGTATTTTTATCTTTACATATATATTTTCATGGTATTAAATGTAATGCATTATTAATACCACCAAATAGAAGGTATTAGTTATATATCTTATAATATCAAATAGAGTTTATAAATAAGACATGCATTTATTATACATAGACACAAAATTCCTACCATGGTACTAGATAATATCATTCATAATACATAGACTATTTCTCCTAATACACTCTGTCAAACAACTCCTATGGGGCATAAGTTATCCATGTATTGGGGGGGATTAAATTTGAATTAAGCAATAAAAATATTGTATTAGTTGGACTAAATTTTAATCCAAAAATTATTTAATTTAATGCAGCCTACCAAATGAGTCTTAATTGTATTAAAAAAATTATTTCTTCTTAATAATGCTCAGTTCTAAAGATACATCTACTAAAATAAGTGTAAGTTGGTAAAACTACACATTTGTTAAAATTAATCTAAATGAGTAGAAATATGAGAGAAAAAGTAGATAAGAAAATAGAAGACAAGAAATGAGAGCTTTTCATTCTTTCAAGTATAAGTGTACAAGTCTTTCAAGTGTATACAATATGAACCCTTATATCTTTATTTGTAATGTTATATAGAGTCATACAAAGAGGTTGTCATAAACATGAAATTAACCACTAACATAATGAAGGAGGTTATGGAGGTGCAAGGTTACAAGAATCATGGTCATAAATGGTAGAGGTTATCTTCATAATGGAGGAAAATAATAGATATAAGTAGTGTAAGTAATTTCTAGAGTAGCGGACATCCACACTTATTAGTTTTACAGCACTCCCCCTTGAATAAATGATGTACCTCGTTAAAATATTAATAGGAAAAAACCATGTGGGAAAAAATTCTAGTAAAAAAAAGAGTACACATATCTTATAATACGTTTTTCTTTGCTACCTCCTTAAAAACCTTGCCAGAAAATTCACTGGGACAAAATTTAGATCAAGAAAAAAAGAGTGCAACGCGTATTTTACTCCGACTGATACAAAAATCATTTCAATTCTCAAAGGCAACGCCTGCAATATTATATGTCATCTTTCAAATGTTGATATTGATTGTGCATTTGTGATCAAATCATCTTCATTAAGATGTTGCATTCTTGAAATCATCTTGATATGTCATTTTCTTATTTCTTGAATATGTTAAGCCTTTGAATTCAATTAAATAAATTCTTGACAATTACTTTATTTGTAACCTCATCGTCGCAAGCCATTTGCACATTAAACTTGTCCATAGAAACAACTACTTAGTTATGGACTATTTCATTTGCATGGTATTAAAATTGACCATAGATCAAATGTTCTCTCTGCATCTGCATAACCAAAAATTCTTTGACAATATTTGTTAGAAATAATAAATTCATGTCAATTTTATTTGATTTCACTCACATTCACATAAAAGTGAAATTGTCTTTTATGCACATTAATGAAAATTACTATCTCATGTATAGAAACTAGCAGGATACATAAGTGCACCAATTGCACTAATACATGATACTTTCTGACCATTTTATGAGATGAAATTGGTCTTTTATTATGGTACGTGATCTCGCAATCATTGGGATATTCAATGGACGAATTTATTTTAAATTCGTTAAGAATTTTTCTATAGCATTTATCGTCTATCAAGACATGGCAGCCATTCATTATACACATTCAATATTTTCATACATTGTCAGATTTAAAGATACCTTATTGCAATCTACCATAGGAGAACACATCTCTAGACAATAATGTCAGGACTTTTGTGAATAACTTTTATGCCTCAAGGCACAAGTATTTTATATCTTATGATTTTGTTTTTCGCACAATCTTCAATTTGCATTCCATTGGCATTATACCTTAGTCTGTGGACTAATTTCAAAACATCACTTTTCAAGTGAAACATAATGTAATTGAATTGCGTATTTTATTTGTCCACACTATTCAATAGATTTAAATTCAAAATTCTCGTTACCATTTATAATGGTGAGCACTATATTATACCAAAAGTACCATCACTGTTATTTTATACTGGTTCCAATAAGACATAACTTATCAAGATCTCTTCATTTCATCATTTTCAAGTATCAGAACCTTTGTCAAGGTTTTATGAAATGTTATCTCATAGTGCTCTTTTAAAGCACTTGCCTCATTATCAAGATCATCTTGATCATTTTCTCCTATCCTTCTATAAGGAATTTTACATTTGAAATTAATTGGTCTATCATATTTTGAGCATGCCATAGACTGCCCTTCAAGGACATTTCATTGAAGCATTTACAGCTGAATTATCACATAGGGTCAATCTGAGAATGAACTTGTAATATTTTACAAATCATGAATTATCTGTTGAACTTTAAGATTACTTTTTTTATGAGGATCTAGATAGTTCATTCCATACATTTCAACTATTAATAATATATCCACCTAATGTTAGGAAATCTAACTCTCACCTCAACCTTATTTGTGAATTCATCTTTGTGTGTGGTGTATATTGTACATTCAAAATTTTAGATGAATTTATTTGGTTTCTGATCCTGAACCAACAATATAGGGGAACCTTGTTGGCTTAATGCATACAAATATTGCTACATTTAAATAAACTCGTCTCATACCAAAAAATATTTTTGAGAGATTTGTTCTCATAACCAATGATTCAATTATAATTAGAGGCGCACAATTTTCTGCTAAACCAATCAGTATTATCAACTTTTATAGTTTGAAAGCATGCTCTCAATTTAACAATTTGAGCAAACAACCTTGTAAGAATTAAATTGCAAGTTGACAACAAAATGCATGTGACCAACCATGATTACTTCTTATTTAATAGTAAATGGTCCATATGGCAGGTGAACGAGTTGATATTCACCTTATTGTACGTTTCAAAAAATTAAGGGATAAAATCATAAACTTAGTCGATATAATATTTCATCGTGAGAACAAGCAACATAAGAGAGTTCTTGAAGAATCTTTTAATTCTTCAATGTAAAATCGTATGAATTCTCAATTGCGTCATATTTAAATCAGGATGGTCAACCGATCATGTCAGCTTATATATTTTTTGTAAGCTTTTAGTTTACTTCCGTATGTGATTTCATCACCATACCCATATTTGTATCAACAAACAGGATAAAAATGCATAACCTTTTTCATAAATATTTATAACCCGTTTCGATTGTATATGACGATATAAAAACTTTTCATGATTTATAGTCTCAAAATAGTAACAATTTCTTTTCTTATCAATTTTCTTGAAATTTTAAAAGATTCTTTAGGAGACTTACTACAATCCCAATATCATAAATAATCTCATTCCTCCGTGTAGTAACACAGTAACTTTTCGAAGCTATCAAATATTTGTGTACTACCTCATATTTTAAAACACCATTTGTATGTTGACTATATCCTTTTAGGGAGAAAATTCATGTCATTATAGTCAAAATTATTATATGGAAGATCTATTTCTTACTTTACTTTTTCCTTTAATAATTTATTTTTATAACATTTGGCAAAGTGTTTTTTGACGTATCATATTTACGTGATTAATGATAAATTCGTTCGACCACACCATAATATTCATTTTTGTCTTGACAAAAATTTTTATAGGAAAGAATCACTTCTTGATTACCCTTTGGTAGCTTATGATAAAACCTACTATATCATCAATGACCTTTTTATACTAAATTAAAATATTTTTATTTCTCTCAAACCTTTCGTAGAGGTGAATTTTGGTGTATATCCAACCATATATAAGCATGTCTTTATCCGTAAATTTCATCATATCTTGACACATTCACTTTCATGAACGGTCAGACATCCACGATGTTTATCACAAGTCACATTCTCTTCAACAATTAGGCCAATATATTGTATGTGCTCAATATCTTAACATTTATAATATTGATATAATATATACCTCAACATCATTTTGAAAGATTAAATGTATCACCACTTTATATTCTTTTACTGAAGGATTTATAACATTGATCAAATAAAATCGCATGATAATCGCGTGCCTGTTGACCTTTTATACCAAATTGATGGCAAAAAATTACCTTTACTTGTGAAAAACCATTTTAAGAACTCATAATGTTCTTTCTTTTATAATTACCACAAGGATGACTATGATTACTTTGTCATGTGCTACAGCCACATTCATTTGTACAATCACAATTATCTGTCATATTTCATACTTATCATTTGTACCACCATAGTTAATTTTTGTCATCTTTCAGACTTTTTGGTGGGTTTCATGACTTTTTCTCAAAACTATATCATTTTTCTTTAGTCATCAACATATCATGTTGAAATTTGAACCCAACGTCTTACCTATATGAAGCCATATCGGCCATAACTCGTAGAAAAATGATATCGATATGAACCCATTGTTTTCTAAAAATAGCAATTGTGTTATATCTATTTAAAAGATATAATTTGACACTATAAGTATTTCATCTTAGTCAATAAAATTATATATATATACAACAAAAAATTTAATGAATTGAAAATTTCTGCTCACCATGGAAAAAAATTAAGTTACAGAGGAGCGTTTGTCGTACCTATACGTTATATTAAATTTAAACAAAAATATTATTAGTACTCTACAATCCATTTTAGGGCTGAGACTAATATTCATGATATAAAATATAATAGAAAGGGAGAAAAAAATAGAAAATTAAGAGAGTGCAAACAACAAAACACTCTGTAAGGATATACTATTATCTTTCGATCTTGTCCAACATCACTTCTCCACCTTGCTACAACTAATGGCCATACATGGACAAATATTTTACACTCCTCAATTACTCAAAATCAATATTATATATATCTTTAATAGAAGAACGTACATAATTAAATGTAAATATTTACCTGATACACTTACGACAATATTATGATACATATTGAAAACGTTAACCTCAATTTCTTTGTGACTAATAAATTAACCCACTTATGATTGACAAAAAAATTATTGAGAGAATAATTTCCTTCTAAATATTAAATTTAGATATCGATAGATCATCTAACTTTCGAAAATAATATATCGTATGTTAATTTAAATTGGTAGAAGTTATACCTCAATTATCCGTGTTCTTTTGAAGCTTTGACTTTTAATGGAAATTTTCATCCTTACCGCATTCTTCTGGGCGAGGTCACAACCTATCAAACATAAATTATTACAGAATCTCAAAAATTAAGGATAGAACTCAAAATACCACAAATAACACGTAAAAATCATATAGTTAGGCAATTAAAACAACATTTAAAAGCAACGAACAACCTAATAAAATAAATTTAAAGTGCAACGAAAATACAAATTAAATAGAAAAGCAAAGAGACAAATACTTGGATGCTAACTTAAAAAAGACAATTTACTTAATTTATTTTCTATTTTAAGTAAAATTCTTGCCAAAATAACCTATCTATTTTTATCAAATTATTGTTGAAAAGAGTCTTACAAATTTGGTAAAGAAGCTACTACTAAAGTAGTATTTGGTTAGTAATTAAGTTCATATTTAGTTACGTAAAATTCTTTTTTTGTAAATATTAATATATAGTTCCTCAAATATAAATTAGTCACTGAAAATTAATAGTAATTTTTTTTATGTTTAAATAAGGAAAGATTTAATAACCAATTTTCAATAGAACACCTAAAATATCATAAAATAATTAAATAATAATTTAGTAAAATTATAAATGACAGTTTTATCTATTGCGGAGTCTTTTAATGAAGCACAAAAAGTTCAATTCACTTTTCTAAGGGTCTTCACACTTTTAATATATTATAGATTATGGATTAAAGGATAACCTACTGCATAAAGCTTCCGTTATATTCCGAGTTCAAGAGAGAGCGCCAAATCACAAAGGTCTCCTTGCCACTACTAGAAATAACAGAAAAAACGACAACAAAAACTAATCACGTGTAGCTGATTTTTCTATTTCTGCGATCACAAAATCGATCACAAATTGTGGTCGGTAAAATAGTGATTGCTTTTTAGAAACCAACCATATGTACTCACTTTTTTTAAGAAAAATATTTATAATTCAATATTAATTAAAAAAAAATCATCATGATTTTTTTATTTTAAAAAGCAACAACAAGTAGTTGCTTTTATATATTTAATTAATTATTTTTTTAATAAAACCAACCACTTTTGATTGATTTTAATTAATTAATTAATTAATTTTAATAAAATCGACCAAATGTGGTCGGTTTTATCATTAAATTCATCAACTTCTTAAGAAAGCACCGACCACTTGTGATCTGTTTTACTTATTTATTTAAATATTTTTAAATAAAACTAACCACATGTAGTTGGTATTATTTAATTATTTAATACTTTTTTATAATAAAGACGATCACTTGTGCTCGATTTTATTTAATTAATTAATTAATTTTTTTAGCAAAATTGATCACATGTGGTTGATTTTATCATTTTAATTCATTAATTTTTTTAAAAAAATGATCACAAGTGGTCAATTTTATTTATTTATTTAAATATTTTTTTAAATAAAAGTCACCACATGTGATCGATTTTATTTAATTAATTAATTATTTTATTAATAAAACCGACCACATGTAGTTTATTTTTAAAATTATTTCATTATTTTTTAATATTAATTTTATTTGATTAATTAATTATTTTTAAAAATAACCAACAATATGTGGTCGGTTTCTTTAATTATTTAATTAATTTTTAATAAAATCGATCAATTGTGGTCATTTTTTAAAAATAATTAATTAAATAAATAAAATCGACCACAAGTGGTCTTTTTTATTAAAAAAATCTCGGATTGTTGACCATATGTGATTGATTTTTCTGGTTAATGTTTCAGTAAACGACCACTTGTAATCAATTTTCTGATAATTATGCCTAAAATCGATCACAAGTGATCGATTTTTCTAATAATTTTGTAAAAAAAATTACAGCATATATGTTGTATTTTCATGTTAAGCCTGTTATATGATACAAACCATCAAAATAAAATTTACATCCAACCAACCATCATCAAAATCCAAACATGCAAACATAAAAATCAAATTACTACACAAACATCAAAGTTTACAAATATGCAAAAAATAAACTACAAACCACCAAAACATATAAAATAGTACTAAGCTACAACTCACCCTCATCATCTTCATCCTCATCCTTTTCTTCTGTAGTGTAATTGTAAAGTGAGCTTAGGCCTCTCGCAGTCCGAGGTGCATCACCGGGGCACAGAAAAAGAATTCGGGGAGAATGAAGAAAATTATTAGTTTACTCATGCATCATTTTTATTTTCACAATTGTTTCCTCCTCTTTCTTTCTCGCCCTCTCAATCTGTGCAACAAGTTCTTTTGCGAGCTGAGAAATCATATTTTGTAACAAAATAATGATTTTTCTATCAATCGGTGTGGTAGAGGATGATCTGCAATGTGAAGACCTACTAGTCTCTTTGAAATATTTTCTTGGATAGCCATAGAGTACGCCTCTAACAGGAGAAATCGCACTCTGTGCAAAGTACTACCCCTCCTCTACATCTTGAGGTACTTGATCCCCCTGACTTTCAGGAGGCTGAGTACTACGCAACTCATTAATCATCCACATATATTTGTCCTATATTCAAATTAAAGTAAAAAATTAATAATAAAAAGATATTAAACTATTCATACTTTAATAATATTAATTATGGAAAAAAATTCATAAGTACAAATTTAATTCTTACATGGGTAGCTTTTGCACATGGCTCGACCAATACATCTTCATCCGTTGGGTTCTTTCTCTTCTTTATATGGGTCTCGAATAACTCATGCTGAGTTACCTTCTTACCCAATTTTTTGGTTGCATATGATAAAATTATTAATCTTCAAAAATAAAAATATATAAAATAAAAATAAATATATAAATTGATAAAAATTATATGTCATTTTATCCTCAACAGTAATCAAACTAACGGCTCCCAGATTGTGTAGAGAGTCACCCTTGATAGATGCTCTGGCTTTCCTTCCTTTTTTCCTCAACTTCTGATATTCTTCGCTATTTCAGTAGCGAAGAAAATCTTTCCCCATATCTACATCTATAGATCTAGGCATTTTCCTATTTTTTCTTGCATATTCCAATAGATCATTAAGTCTAAGTCTGATTTTTGTAAAAAAAAAAATCTTTCGTATTGCAAAACGGTTTGCTGGATCATACCCGAAATACTTATACAACAAATATAGCAGTTTAATATTTATTTTTTATAACAATGTGTTACATAGATGACAAGATAAATCTTTACCCAAAATTCTTTGAACAATTCCTCTCTATAAAATTTTAAAATCTTTTGCCAACTTGTCCAAAAACCTTTGTGGTTGCGGCAGATGCATTTGATCATAATATTTTTGATTCTATCATTGGGCTTAACCCTAAAATACAAGATCAAACATTAATATCACAAAGTATAATAATATAGTAAATGAAAAAATAAATAGTGTTGTTATATGTTGAAATCATACCCTACTCCACTTGGATAGATTCAGTTAGCTAACTTTTGACTATTATGTACATCATTACATGATATATATATATATATATATATATATATATATATATATATATATATATATATATATATATACTAATACTAGTCAAATGTACTAGCTTTACACGTGTGCTTCATGTCAAGTCATATGTAAAGTATTAAATCTTGATCCTCTCCTACGATGTGAACTATCACATCACGAATAATAACAAAAACAACAGATAGTAATAGATCAGAAACTACAATAAAATAAATTGATTAATCTAACATTTACCCAAAAATTTCTCAAAGCCTGACCGAACATTCATCTACCACTATAAACTTAATAAAATAATACGATAATCGAGATATCATAACAAACCGATTAAATCCTAACCTTAAGAAAAATCTTCAAAGCCCGATCACACGTTAATCTCACTTGAAAAAAACAACAAATAATATCAGAGCAGAAACTACTGTATTCAAGAATATTACAATAATATCATCAAACATAACCTTAAAACAAAATTTCAAAGTCCAACCAAACATTCATCTGCAACATAGACTTGAACATAACAGAAATTATAACAAAATAATACGATAATCAAAATATTAGAATAATACAATTAAATCTAACCTTTTGTGATTGTATATGACACCTTTAGAGCTCATCAAAAAAATAATTATTTGTAATAGGTTTTTGTTAAGAAATAATTGACATAATCTTCAGGTTATTATTTAATAATTGATATTCTATACTGATGAATGGACAGCCTAAAGGATTTTTTAAGTCCTCAAGGGGTCTTAAACAAGGAGATCCTTTGTTACCTTCTCTATTCATCATTGCAGCTGAAGTGTTATCTAGAAGTCCGAAGGAATTGATGAGGAAGAAAGAATTCAAGTTGTTTGCAATGCCTAGAGGGAGTCCAAAAATTAATCATCTTGCATTTGTAGAGGATATGATTATTATGTGTAAAGTTGACTTGCACACATTGCAGTTAGTGACATCAACATTGGACAAGTATGAGAGGGTCTCAGGTCAGAAGATCAACAAGGAAAAAAGTGTTTTGTATTTGCATGGAAGGGTTTCTAATGGAGTGGTAGTTATGGCTGAGGTTGCTACAGGAATATTGAGGCGAGAATTTTCATTCAATTACTTAGGCTGTCCTATTTTCTACATGAGGAAGAAGAAGGTTTATTATCAGCAGCTAATAAATAGAATAAGTAACAAATTACAGGCTTAGAAACGTAAACTTTTATCTTTTAGGGGAAGGGCTGTTTTAATCAATCATGTGTTGCAGAGTATACCCATACATTTTTTATCAGTGATGAATCCACCTAAGAATGTACTAGATGCAATTTAGAAAAGCTTTTCAAAGTTCTTTTGGAGTAGTACAGTAGGGGTAAAGGCAGATATTGGGAATCTTGGCCCAAATTATGCTTGCCAGTAGAAGAAAGGGGTCTGGGTTTTAGGCAATTGCAAGATGTGTCCACAACTTTGTTTTGTAATTTATGGTGGAATTTCAGGACCAAGAAAACTATTTGGAGTGATTATATAATAAACAAATATTGCAGGAAATATCATCCAAAGGAAATTGATTGGAAAACATGAGGAGGTTCCCAAGTGTGGAAGAAGATGCTGCAAGTGAGGGATCTTACTGATCATCTAATAAATTGGAGTCTCAGAAGAGGGGATGCTCATATATGGTATGATAATTAGAGTGGCATAGGGGATTTTCACTCTGTAATAGAAGATAGTAAAGAATGGGATGTTAGGTATAAGCAAGTCAAAGATTTGGTAGTGAATGGTCAGTGAAATAAGGATGTATTAGCAGAGTTGTTCACAGAGGATATTGTGGACCATATTAAGAAAATGGTGAAACTACCTCAGCAACCAAGACAAGATAATACAGCAATATAGAGCATAGAGACAAGAGAAAATTTTACTGTGAAATCAGCTTGGCAGTATATGAGGCATAAGGAAACACCATTGATTTTTATAAGCAGTTGTGGATAAAAAGATTGCCATTCAAAATATGTTTTTTCATATGGAGTATCTGGAAAGGTAAAATTGTAGTAGATGTACCTATCAGAATATGGGGAGTATAGGGACCATCAAGATGTTGGTTCTACCAAAACTCAACATAAGAGACTATGTCTCATGTGTTGTTGAGATCCCAAATAGCTAACAGGACTTGGTTCTATTTTTCTTCTTTTGCAGGCATACACATACAAGGGATGAGCTTAAGAAATACTATTTTTTTCTTGGTGGAAAGCTACAGTCAAGGGAAGGGAAAAACATACTACAGAGCAATTCTAGGAATCATAATGTGGGAGTTATGGAAGAAATTCTCTGAAGCATAATGGAAAAGGAATTGCAGTACAGAGGTTGATTTATAATGTGACTAGGCATATAAGAAAGTTGCTTAAAGTTAGAAATCCAGCATTGGAGTTTATTTATGACTGTCTTGATATCTTAAAGCAGTTCAATCAATTGAAGCCTAAAATTTTGGCTATACCAGTTCTATGGGAGGTACCAGCATAGGATTGGGTAATATATAATACTGATGGAGTATCAAAAGGAAATCCAGAAAGAAGTTCATGGGCATTCTGTTTAAGAGACACAAATGGAAATCTGTTATATGCAGGAGCAGCTATAGACGACATAAATTCTATGGAGGCAGAGGTAGAGGCTATTCTATAAACAGCAAGACACAACAATAGCACAAAGCAGAGTAAGGTAATCATTCAAACTGACTCATTACTCATGCAAAAATTATTGAAAAGGGAGCGGGAAATGTCATGAAAAATAGCAGATAAAATCATACATATATGGCAGTTACTAGCAACAAAACAGGTGCAGATATAGCACATTTATAGAGAGGGCAATCAATTAGCAGATCATCTGGCTAATATTGCATTGGAGAAGCAGTACACATTCACAGGTTTTAGTCAACTGCCAACTACAGCTAAAAGGATCCTAAATAGTGATAAACAACAATGTCCATACATAAGGATTGCAGTAGTCAAGAAGACTAGTAAGGCTAATGAAAAAGGGTGTTCATCCTACTAATTTATAAGTAGAACACCTACACGAAAAGAAGAAAAGCATATCTAGCCTATTTACACCAGTCAACAAAAAAGTTTTCTCAGTAGATTTGAGGGTCACTTGGTCAGATCTTCAATGCATGCAGCTGAAGAAATTGGTTACATCCAATTACCCGTGGGGCGAGCATCTCTCAATCTCCATCCCTTCCATAACTACAAATCCAAAAGGATACAGTTAGTGGTAAGGTCAGGTTAAAAAGTAAAACTCAGTTGCAGAAGAAGGATACCTGGATACAAAATCAACTCTCAGTGGATAAGACCTAAATGTTTAGCACCAAAAATCATAAAGGACTCCCCTCTCCCGAGGAACACAGCTGAAATGGTTGAAAGAGAATCAATTGCAAGCACTGAAGTAGGAATTAAGGCTAAGTCATACAAGCAAGAGGACTTACTCTTGCAAGCTGGACAAGAATCTGAGCTCATCCATCCAAGGTTTAGTGTTTATCACCCACAGGAGAAGCAACTCAAAGGTCTTATTACTCACAAAATCAAACATGGTGATAGGGTTGGAGGCAGTGGAAGAGTTCTTAGAGTGGAGCTGTACTTAGCTCATTTTAGAAACCCTACTCCCCCTTTTATTATTTTCTTGGAAAGATCGGGTCGAAGTAGTTGGGCCGATCCTTTTATATGTGTGTTTTTGATGTTGTATTTTATTGGATGAGTTGGTCCATTCATTGTGGACTGAGTTAAATTATTTATAAAATTATAAATTAAACCACAAAAAAAAAAGTACTATAATATCAATTTTTATTTCAAAATTTATCTCCCTCTACCAAGTCATACAACCTTGAGTTTTGCCACTAATTCAGTGTTACCATATCAATATTTATTTCAAAATTCATTTCTCATCAAATTTGAAATTTTTACAGTAGACAAAACAGCCCAATGACTTTCTCTCTACATAAATTATAATAAACTCCAATTTAATTACAAGAAATTTAAAGATATAATATTTCTTATATAAATTTAACCTACATTAAAAAAATGAGAAAATGATGAAAAGTTACAGATAATAATACACTTAAATCTTGATGAACGGAGTTACCTAATACCTATTGGAAGGTGGCAGGTATCCTATAGAATTAATCAAGGTGAGCACAAGCTAGCTCGAACACAATTATCCAAAAAAAAAATAATACACTCAAACCTAAATAAACAACAAACACATTATCATGACTAAAAACCCTACAAATTAAACCCAATAACTATAAATACAAATATAGAAAATTAGAGAAAAAGTTTTTGCAATGACAATTACGATTTTGTGGTTGATTACCAACAAAACATGAAACCTATAATGAATTAACAATTGGTAGAAAAAATTTCGAGACAATTGAAAGAATAATTTTCTTTGATGACAAAAGTAACCCCTATAATTTTTATACCTAATAGTTGTGTGGACATGAATATCTATATCTATAATATATTAAAAGTGTAAACCCTTTATAAAATTGATTTAAATTTTTTATCCTTCATTAAAAGTCTCTTCTTTAGATAAAATTGTCTTTTCACTATTTTTTAATTTATTATTTAATTATTTTTTATTATATTAACTAGACTTCCTAAAATATATGGGACTCCTTAAATATATAGTAGTAGAATTAATTAATATTTTTCTTTCTACTAGACTTCCTAAAATATATATGACTCCTAAAATATATGGGAGGAGAATTAATTGGTTTTTTATTTCTACTGTTCAATTAGAAAAATACTTCTAAAATAAGACTCTATTAAGGAAATAATTTTATAAATATTGAGATGTACGTTAAACCAGAGAACAAACCGATTTGTCTATTAGGAAATATAATTGATGCTCATCTAACTTGATTCGATGACATGTCTAGATTGGTGAATGCTTGATTTCCTAACCCTCGACTTCTTAACTGTTTTTGTCAGCATAATAGAATTCAACGTGTGTATATATATCTTCTTTGTTTTCATCTACAATCATTCTTTAAGGTCAAAATTTTCGCTCAGACAAGAATTAGTTGGATCAAAATCGAACTTTATGATCACTATTATATTTTTTTTATACGTTTCAGGTTGTAGATGAATGTCGGTTGATTTTGAAGGATTTCTTGTGTAAAGTTTAGGTTTAATTGTATTGTTTTGATATCTTTATTATCTTATTATTTTATTTTAATTTACAGATGCTAGATGAATGTGGGTGGCTTTGAAAAAAATTTCGGTAAAGGTTTTATTTAATTGTATTATCGTAATATCTCTGTTAATTTGCTATTTTATGGTAGTTTACAGTTTGTAGATAAATCTCGATCAGCTTTGAAAAATTTTTGTGAGTAAAGTTTAAGTTTAATTGTATTATTTTGATATCACTTTTATCGTATTATTTTGTTGCAGTTTACATGTGATAGATAATGTTGATCGACTTTGAAGAATTTTTTAAAGTAAAGGTTAGATTTAGTTGTATTATTTTGATATCTCTGTTATCGTATTATTTTGTTATTGTTTACAGATGGTAGATGTGTGTCGGACGACTTTGAAAAAAAATTTGTATGTAAAGATTAGATTTAATTGTATTATTTTGATGTCCTATCATTGTATTATTTTGCTGTAATTTACAGATGGTAGATGAATGTCGATCGAATTTTAAAAATATTTTTGATAAAGATCAGATTTAATAAATAAATTTGTCATCTTTACATACTCATAAGATATTAAATTTCATTATTATATTCATTGTTATTATTTTAAAAAATATTTTATTTAATGTAATGTTTGAACTCATTAAAGTGAGATACACGCACAAGGCGCGTACACCTAAACTAGTTTATAATATACGTATATAGTGAATTCAACAAACTTAATCTACCAATTACAAAATAAAATTTATCTCTTATCATATATTTTAGAACTCCTAATATAGACTAAAGTCTTACCAAATATTTTAAAGTCATGATCCTATATATTTTAGGAGTCAATATTACAAAGAAATTAAAGAGAAAATGTTTTATTTTCACCTTAAACTATACACGAAGTTTCTGAGACACACGAACTTTTGGAGGTCCTATTACCCCCTGGATTAATTAAAATCATATTTTTTGCAACCTTAGTGCCTACATGACACATACGTGGACCTTTAGTGTGTTGATTTACGTATGTTCCACGTAGGCACTAAGGTTGCCAAAAATATATTTTTAGTTAGTACAGGGGGTAATAGGATCCTCTTAAAGTTCGGGTGTGTCTCAGCAATTTCGTGTATAGTTCAGGGTGAAAGCACAACGTTTACTCGAAATTAAATAATAATTTGAGAAAAAAAGGTAAAAAAGACTATTTTATCTATTGTGAAGTGTTTTAATGAAGGGAAAAAAGTTTGAATGACTTTTCTGAAGGTCTTCACACTTTTAATATATATTAGGTTAGAGTATGTGCATTGCACGTGTACATAAGGCTATATATAAAAATATGTGATGAATAAATTATTGAAAAATAGAATAGTAAAGGTCTTTTTTTTGGTAAATTTAATATTAATAATTTAGGATTGCAAGTTAATTGACTTTCTTGTAACAAATTTATATCATCAATGAAATAATATGATCTCGAATTTGAGTATTCAATAATCTTCTATCTAAGAATATGTGCTTGCTAGAGCAAATCCATTGCTAATACAAATTCACAGAAGTGTTAAACCACCGATAAAACAATAAGTATCTTCAGTATAATTTTACAAGTGGAGTTTAGATGGTGTAGAGCGTATGAAGGATTTACCACTACCAAGTAGAGATCAGAGATCGTTTTTGATAGACCCTCGACTTAGAAAAAATGCTTCAAAGTAGTTTAAAAAAGAAAAAATATTAAGTACTTTTATCTTAGAAATTATTTCGACCAACCAAAATTAAGGATATCTGAAAGTGGCTAGAATACGTGATAAAAGAAATTTACCACTCTTTTCATAGAGATAATAGTTTAAAGTGCAGATGAGTTGGCTAAAAGCATGCAATAGAACTTGCCTTCATAGAAGTAAATGAGAAGACTTTGGCCTTTGCTTTATATCCAAGGTAGGGAGTATGGACTATGTAGAGTAATTAAGGATATGAAATACGATTAGGTTGTTAACACAACTTATTTTTCACAATTGAGGTTCATCTACATGACTTTAAAGAAGTATAGCTACATCAATGATGCTTAAGACTTCCTATACAACAATCAAGTGTCCCATTTCTACATTTAGAATTTGATTGAGGCAATCAAAACACTAATCGTAAGTGTCCTGGGTAAAACTATGTATTAGTAATATCTATCCTAAATCAATAAAGATTTGATGATAGGACATGATTTAAACTCCTTATAGATAATCAAGACCAAACTTTCTTCTATCATGTAACTAATTAAATAGCCAAAATACTTATTGGGATTGGTAAGGTAAGACCTAGATTTCCTTACCTGTACTTATTCCTATTGAGGAATTTGATTTATTTATTAATAAAACACACTTTGTCTAGTGAAAAGAAAAAAATTATAATTATTTGAGTGTCTTGTGAGAAAAAAAAAAATAATTATTTGAGATATTCATCACATTCAGTAGGACATCAATATGAGGTACAAAAGTGTAGTACCATAACAGTCTCGATAAGCTACCCTCTGCTATTACTAACGGTTAAATCTGATAACTAAGTAGGGTGTATTTCCTTCTCCCCTCCCCTATCACTACTCAAATATAATTTAAACGTATAAATTATTATGTGTACGCTATGTTATTTAGCACAAAATTAAAAAAAAAAAACATATAAAATTTTAAGATAAAAGTGTACTTAAAAGGAACAAGATAAGGAAAGAAAAGGAGTCCCTCCCCTACACGCTTCATCTATATTCCACGAACGAAACAACTTTGTGATAATTCAAAATTCTTAAAATGGATCAGAACATATGACACATGAATTTATAGATGAAAATTCGAAGACCTTAATTCTTCATAACACTCCAGCAATAGCAAACAATTTATCATTCCAGTTCAATTTAATACTATTAAGAAGAGGAAATTTAGTTGCAGCTTGAGAGAGATGGGAGTTCCTGTAAAAACACAAATGTGTAGGATAATTTGCAATAAATTTTTTGTTGGAAAAAAGAACAATTATTTCTCAATAACCTATTATCTGGAGTTCCTGTCAATTTTAGACGTCTTTTAATTCATGAAATTAATTTTTTTGTGCATTTTATTATGGATAGTCTATCTTCTCCACTTGTTGAAAAGGAGATGTAGTTTCCTTGAGTTAGCTATCAAATTTTGTAACTTGTGGGTTCCTAATAAAATAATGTAATATGCAATAATATAATAAAAAAGATAACACCGAGAAAGAATCGGTCCCATGGCCATGGAACTAAGCACTTTAAGAGTGCATTTCATGCCATCAAGCCAATGCTATTTTTATTTATAGGTTTCATTTATAATATTTTGTTGACTTGTTCTATTTTTAAATATATTTACTGAATTTATAGCAGCGGGTGGGGATTCCCAGGAACCCCCACCCAATATTGTAGATCCGCCCCTAAGTCTATTTGTTCCAGCAATTTTCCTCACCAATTGCATCATGTCTTGAAAAATTTCTAAAGGAAAAAAAGAAATAAAACAAAAGCATTGTATAAGTTGAGGTTATAATCATGGTAACATATTCACACTCAAAAAAAATTGAATATAGTGCAAATTCAACTTTAAGGATTTTGAATGGTACATTAAAAAATATAAGATCACCAATTTCAACCTACAGATAGTAAATTTGAGTCATTTATCATCCATTAGATTAAATTATTCTACAAGAAAAATAGAAATTGAGAGATACCTAATCTCCAAAACGATTATAAGAAGGTCAAAAAAGTTAATAAGCATACTATTTTAAGTGTCGTATCCTTCAACCTATACAACCAAGCATGCATACAAATGGTTGTGTTACATTAGAGAGTCAAATCTAATTTAAAACTTTAATACATGCACAAGAACTTTATCAACTTTGATAATTCAGAGAAGGCCATTAGGGGAGATACTTACCACATTGTCAAATGCATGAGAATTAGGTGAAATAGGATCTTGAAAAGAGCACTTCTTTGATTTTTCATTGACTTATAAAAAATTCATTATAAGGTTCCATTAATGTGGAATCTATAGAATCCATTAATTTAGCAGTTAGTTTCATCATATATCGTATAACTTATAGCCATGCAGAAATTAGAGCAATACTAACAATACAATTCTCATCTGCATCATCACCTTAGTAACCACACCTTTCTCCCTTCAGTCAAAACTCTTTGGCAAGTCTTTCACTTTCAATGGGAGCGTGTGTAATTAAACTTTTCTGAATAAGGAACTCCGATCACCAGCTTTAACAGCAATATACATCCTTACGTAAATCATCATAACAATTTGAAAGTCAAGATTGTTAAGACAACAACGTTAAAAGGCAAAAAAAATCTATCAATTAGAATTTCTACGGACATGTAAATATATACGATTAATTTCTTCCATATATTTATTTTATGTCCCAAAATTTTTTAATAAGTATCTAAAATTATTATGAATGAACGCAGACCTGCATATATAAATAAGAAAGAGAAATCAGGTGCAAAATCAAAACTTGATCAAGTAAATTGATATAACATTCAATCAATTCAAAAAAAATTAAATAACTTCAGCACAAACACAAATAAAAGATAGAAATTCTCTAAAGCATGTAGTTCCCTAAAGCTAGAGATTCTCTAGACTAATAATCATAGTTGCTGCCTAATAACCATATTAGAGTTTGTATGTTTGGTTATTAAAGTTCTTACTAAATAGACTATGCATAAAGATTTAACAAAATAGTTATCAGGGTTTAATTTGATTAGGACTTACCATGTATTTTTGCCTATTTTTTATTTTTGGACCAAATGTATAAAAAAATTGCCAAAAGTGTACGTTCTTTGCCTATCGTTTTCCCCCTATTTTTGGGATCAAACCAATTTTAGTTCAAAATGGTTTTTGGCTTATATATTTTTTACGTAATTAAGAAATCTTACCATAATAAGAAAACTTTCTCCATTTAATTTATAATACATTTATTATTGTCAATATTTAATATCATAAAAATAATGAAAAAATGATTTTGTCTAAAGAGGAAACTTTTAATGAAGAGCAAAAAATTTGAATCACTTTTCTAAGGTTCTTCACACTTTTAATATTATATATATATATATATATATATATATATATATATATATATATATATATATATTATCTTGTAATATAACACATTGCATATACTCCAATGGATTATCTGTTTGCATTAGCTTACATTATTATAACTCCAACAATTATTAGTTACCTCGATCGTAAGATGTCAACGTATTCAATATACTTGGATAGATTCATTTAGCTTTTGATTACTATGCATATCAATATACGAGATTGCATATATATATATATATATATGCACACACATACTCCATCGACTATCAGGTTCAAAATATCTACTATGTACATCACATACGCGAGTATAATACCCCATGATACAACATATTTTACATATACTCTGATAAATTATCGATTAATTATTTAGATTACATTATTATAACTTCAATAGTGTATTATTACCTTAATCGTATGATGATGTCAATATATTCGATATATACTTGAATACATTCAGATAGTTTTTTGACTACTACATACATCAATACAAGAGATATGCATACATACATACACATATATATACACACACTCCATCGATTACCAGCTTATATATATGTGTTATAAACATCACATACACGAGTATATTATCACGTAATACAACGTATTTCATACATACTCTGATGAATTATCAATTAATTTAGCTTACATTATTATAACTTCAACGGTATATAATTACATCGAGGGTATGATATCAATGTATTATTCAATATACTTGTATACATTCAGTTAGCTTTTGACTACTAAGTAAATAAGTACCCGAGATATACACATATTTATACTCGATGAATAATTTATCTATTTTATCAAGATGTAAGTAAAAAATAAAGATTATGTTTTTGTTATTTATTTATTTTATTTAATATATTTAATATTTCTTAACTTATTTTTTACATATAAATGGTAGGTTATCCATAATTCTCTTTACAAAACCGATCACAAGTGGTCAGTTTTATTTAATAGTAATATTTTTTTTTTATATTAATCTTTTTATAAACGAAAAGCGACCACAAGTGGTCGTTTTTCATAATTTTTCTTTTATTTTTCTTAAATAAAAATGTCCACTTATGGCCACTTTTTCTAAGATAAATGAAAATTGATCACAAGTGGTCAGTTTTTTATAATTTTTTTTTAAAAAACAAAAAAAAATGTCCACTTGTGGCCACTTTTTCTAAGATAAATGAAAATTGACCACATTTTAAAAAAATAATAATTAGAAACTGACTACTCTTTTTATTTTCTTAAATTAAAAACCGACCACAAGTGATTGTTTTTTGTATAAAAATGAAAAAGTGACTATAAGTGGTCAGTTTCTATATTTTTTAAATTTATTTTTAATATAAAACTAATCACAACCGGTTGGTTTTTCATAATTTTTCTTTTTCATTTTATTTAGAGAAAATGGTCAAAAGTCCCTCCAACCTTTACCTCAAATCCCAACTACACACCTATACTTTGCGGGGGTCCTATGACCCCCCTGAACTATTTTAAAATGAAATATATATCCGTCTAAAAGCTCATACCCAGATTTTATTTCAAGTAGTGGCATGCACGCGCTGCCACGTGTCATTCCACGTAATTTCACATCATATTATCTTTTTTAATCTAAAAAATTAATTATTTTACTTTATATATTTTCCTTCCTCGCTAATCCCAGTCATGGCCGCCGCCGCCGAGTGACGATCATCGGAACCTCATATCGAATTTAAAATTTTCAACAATCTTGAAGTCGAAAATAATAAATAACATTGAATTTGAAATTTCCGACAATCTTGAAGTGGGAAACAATGAACAATATCAATTGTTAAATTTTCTTCGATCTTAAATCCGAAAACAACAAACAATACCAATTTCAAAATTTTCGACAACCTTGAACCTGGAAATAATAAATAATACCGAATTTAAAATTTTTGATGACCTTAAAGTCGGAAACAATAGAGAATTTTGAAATTTTCGACGACCTTGAAGTTGAAAACAATGGACAATACCCATTTTAAAATTTACGACGACCTTGAAGTCGGATATAATGAACAATATTGATTTTAAAATTTCCAACGACCTTGAAGTTGGAAACAATGAACAATACTCATTTTGAAATTTTCGACAATCATGAAGTTGGAATCAATTGATTTTGTGCTTGGAGATGAGGAAGATGATAAATTGGTCTTGGATGCCATTTTTTTGTTTGTGAGAAGAAGAGGAGGAGGTGGAGAGAAAAAGAGAAAATATATATATTTATGTAAAGAAATATTAAAAATAAGTTTTTAATTTATAATTTTGGTTCTCACTCTCTTAAAGAGAGTGAAATATACTCTCTTGCCATGTCATCTTTTAGGGGTGTAATATATCCACTTTAAAATAGTTTAGAGGGTAATAGGGTCCCCACAAAGTATAGGAGTGTAGTTGGGATTTAGAGTAAAGGTTGGGGGGCTTTTTATAAAGAAAACGGCCACTACTAACCAGTTTTTGTAAAAAAAAAAAAAATAGAATACAAGTAATCGGTTTTCATAATTTTTTAAATTATTTTTTAATCAAAAAATGAGTTTTTGTATAAAAAATAAAAATATTTAATATATTTTGTATAAAAATTTTAAAAAAAATAATTATTTTATTTATTTTTTGTTATTACCAACCACAAGTGATCGATTTTGAAGAATTATTTTTTGGGGAAAGAGGTTTCATCAATTTAATTTTATTTTTATTATAAAAATTTTAAAAATTAATTTTATGAAAAACCGACCACTTGTGGTCGTTTTTTTTGCAACCACAAGCCGCGGTTGCTTTTTTGTGATCCCCTTTCCTATTTTTTCTAGTAGCGTTCTACAAGAAACTATTTTTACAACTCAAAATGATAACGTCTTGCTTACATGCAACAACTTTATAAATTTTATTTTGTAAGACAAAGCAATTCCTTATATGTAATAATTTATTATACAAGTAAATAGTAATTGAGTTGTTACCCCAAAATATTCTTCGAGTTTGACGTCCAAACAAGTATTTGAATTCTGCAAATTTTAGTTACATCTTGTTTATCTTCATGAATAAAAATCTCTATATTGATATTCACTATTATCTTCTTGATCATTACACTTACTTTAAGATTTAAGAATTCCATTTGTACACAAATTTCACTTATGATTACATGAATAAAAGAATATCAAATAGTGGATAAACTTAAAAACTCTCCCAAGTTAAATGATTCTCTTGTTTGACAACCTTAAAAAATAGATTCTCGAGCCTAAAGGACAAGTTTTTTCATTCAAAATTTTAAAGGCATATGAAAATAAAAAAAAATCCAAAACGGATGTTTGTCTTGTCCATTAAAAGTTAATGTCATCAGTTACTTGGTAAAGTGCAAGGTGGAAGAACGATTTTGCCTTACCCCAATGATAAGATCTGCACTCTTTCATCTTCTTTCCGTTCTCTTTCTTCCCTTTATAACCTCTTTCAGGCAATACAAGTCCGACGCGTATTATCTTTCGGTGACCAGTGTAATTTTTGACAACCAACACAATTTTCTGTTGAGCAATTACAGGGACGGTACCAGCATTAGGTAAAGGCGGCGACAACAAATTTCGGCGATCAATTTCTGTACCAACTTGTTAGAATCCGACGAAACAATCAAGAAAGCATATGTCGTCTCCCAAGAGCACTTGTTTTATTCTTCTCTTGTTCATTTTCCTCCAGTTCATTTATTCTAGGCTTCCTGACTACTGGTGGCGGATACATACTATCTCTTTTTCTATCTGGATTTCTTGTTGATTATCTTATTCCTCTGTAATTTAGTAGGAGTTATTAATTATCATCTGTGGGTAGTATAATACTTGTGATTTTTATTGATTGTGATTATCAAAACTTGCTTGATAGTTTCGCCCATTATTATCATTGTATCTTTTTAGTGGTACCTATCTGATTTTAGTCGTTCCTTTTTGTTCGTCGTGTTTTTCTTCTTTTTCTTTTTCTTCTTCTTCTTCTTCTTCTTCTTCTTCTTCTTCTTCTTCTTCTTCTTCTTCTTCTTCTTTCATATCCTATTGAGTAGTGTCTATGGGGGTAGAGGTGTACTAGGGTCATGTAATAGGTTGCGGTCGGGGTAGGGGCTAAGGTCTAGGTTGGGTAACGGGTTAGGGTTGGGTCTAGGGTCATGTTTATGTTTAAGGGCAAGAGGTAGTAAGGCTAGGTGGGATAAAAAAGCTTCTAGGTTGAGAGTTGGGTCTTGGAACATAGGGACTCTATAAGGTAAGTTTATAGATCTCGTCAAGATTCTTAAGAAAAGGAGGATTAATATAGCTTGTGTTCAGGAAACCAAGTGCGTAGGTTCTAAGGCGAGAGATATGGATGGATATAAGTTATGGCACTCGGGTAGTGTGAGACAGAGGAATGAGGTAGGTATTTTAGTAGATGAAGATCTTAGGGGACAGGTGGTGGAGGTTAAGCGGGTCAATGATAGGTTGATGTCTATTAAATTAGTAATTGGAGGATCTACGGTGAACGTTATTAGTGCCTACGCTCCATAAGTAGGCTTGGACTAGGAGGATAAGAATGGTTTTGGGGAGGTTTTGGATGAGGTTGTAAGAGACGTTTCGAGCATCGAGAAGCTTTTATTTGAGGAGATTTCAATGGACATATTAGGTCTTTTTGAGAGGTTATGAAGATGTGCATGGTAGTTTTGATTTTGGGGAGAGAGGAATAAAAGGGAGCGGCTCATTTGGATTTCGCTAGGACTTTTAGGTTGTGGGTAGAGAATTCGATCTTTTCAAAGAAGAAGGAGCACCTTATTACCTTTTGCAGTTCGTTGATGTAAGACCCTGCAAAACTCTTAGCTTAATTCTGTCCTTTAAGCTTGTTAAGGGTTTCCAGACTTAGAAAATTCTAGCTAAGTATTCAGATTTAGTGTTATTTTAGCATTCAAAAGTTGGTAATCTTATTTTACGACCTTTACATCCCTTAAATGTTGACATCTAGGTTGATCATAATCAGGAATGTCCACAGGTGTTTTCGGACAAGTTTTGGATTTTTTAGACTTCGTTTGAAGCTCCTTTGGAATTCTAAAATATTGTATCAACACGATCTTGGTGCGCCGCATCGACTACCGCGTTGATGGATGTTTTCCTCAGCTCTCAGCATCAATTTCCAGTGAGTCAACGTAGACTCGACGCGATGCATTGGCTATCGCATCGATTCTCACGATGCAGCATGTTGGTCTATATGTCGATGGTACAGTTTTTCAGTCACTAAAAGACCGCGTCCTTGGGGGTATTTAGGTCCTTTTCCCTCAACCTTCAGCCCCCAAAACACGAAATTAATCATCTTAAGGAGCAAATAAACTTATTCTTTCTTAAATTTTCTCAAGAACAAAACCCTAGAAGCTTTAATTTCAAATCAAAAACTCAAGGTTCCACCATTAATATTCAGAAATTCAGGCACTAAGGTATGTGAAGTGTTCGTCCAAGGGTCCCTTCCACACTTGGAGTCCAAGAAACTATTTTTAAACTTCAAGTTTATGGATTTCATGAATTCCATGTTGGGTTTGATTATGTTCAGGTTTATAATGATTAATTGGGATCCTAATTCATGTTTTATGTTACGTTTCATGTGAGGTTAAGTGATATGTATGTAATATCATGAGGATCCATGTAAAATCCTTGAAATTGTCAATGGGGATTTGAATTATGATGTTTACTTGTTGTTTTGTGTTATGTGCATATGTATGCTCACCAAGTGTTTGAGGAATCATTCATATGAACTAGTAAGGGAAAGAGATTATGTCATGTTAGCTTATGCACAAATTGTATTATGCAAGTGTTTGATAAAATGTTTCCATGAATGAGTTGCGAACAAGTGCACATGATTATGCTTTTCAAGCCTATGCTATGATTTACTTTTCATGTTATCGAGTCCTGGTGGTATTTATACCCGATAATTTAGTTGTTTATCTAGATCCAGTTTCAATTATAGAATAATCTAAGTCACGCTATGATTAGTAGTACACTAGTCAATTACAGAGAAAAATTTAGTAGTACTCAGTAATCAGTCTCAGTTCAGTATTCAGTTCAGAACACAGTAGTATCCAGTTCAGAACATAGTAGTATCTAGTTCAGAACTCAGTAAACTCAGCCAGTTCACAGAATTTAGTCATTAATCAGTTCAGTACTCAGAGAACTCAGAATCAGTCCAGTTCAGTTCAGTAAAATCAGTTCAGTTCAGTTATACAGCATGATCAGTAAACAATTCAGTCTAGCCTAGTATAGTATAGAATTTAGTCCAGTGACTATTCGGTTGGGAGTAGGATTCAGCATCGAGTAAACCCAAGGATGGGGACTCACCTGCCAGTAGAGGGTGAAATCCTTAGAAGAAGTCCTTGCATTCCAGAACTGCGTAGCTAGCGTAGGTTGAAATATATCCTTGCATGACTAGGGTTGATATATCTCATTTGAGTTTTCCTACCAGCAAAGGTTGACGGAAGAGCTTTCTGTCAGAGAGGGTTAACTCACAGCTTGTCCCTACCCGCGGTATGGTATTGACACCCTTGTTACTGAGTTTACAGGTTGGAATCCAAATCAGTTAGAGAAGGGGCATGTTGGTTAGATAATTACCTCCTAAAGTCTCAGTTTTAGATTCAGTCTCAGTATGGAACTCAGTTCAGTTCTGCAGATTTAGGACTGTCTGACACAGTCACTCATCTTAGTTCGAAACTTAGTACAGTTCTATAGATTCAAGATTGTCAAATACAGCCATTCAGTTATCAATAATTCAGTATTATTATACTCAAATATTAGTTTATCAGTATTCAGATTTAGTATCCAGTGTTACCATGATTTCAGTTACAGTCTACGTATTCATGCATGTACTCTAATTCATATATACTTATGTTATTCAGTTAGTATTGTTCATGCTATGACCCCATGTATTTTAGCCTGCCTTACTGAGCATACCAGTACATTTGAAGTACTGACACATGTCTTTCTTTTGCACTATGATGTCTTATATCATAGTTTCAGACGTACTGGCTCCAGAGCACCTGTAGCAGTTCACATTCTCAGCATACGGAGTTAGTGGTGAGTCTTTATAGTTTCAAGGACGGTATTATTTATTTTAGCATTTCAATTTATTTTTAGTAGTCAGAGTTAGTTGGGAACATGTCCCATTAACTCCACAGGTCATACAGTTTAGAGGCTTTTCAGACTAGAGTATTTTCAGACAGTTGTTCAGTTTTTCAGTACTTATTTCAGTTTTGGTGTTGTGATACCACATTCAGATTTATTTACAGATTTGAACCTTATGGCATATATTTCTACCTATTTTTGTAATCATTACAGTATTTATTACACAGTTATTGCAGCAGGTATCAGTCATGGGATAGCTTGTGATCCTTTGAGATTTTGAGCACCGTGTAGAATCCGAGGTACAGACTCGATGCGTTACAAACTTGGTATCAGAGCCTAAGGTTCAATAGAGTTCTAGGAAGTCTAAAAGTTGCATCTAGTAGAGTCTTGTGCATGGGTGTGTTGCACGCCACACTTATGGACAGGAGGCTACGAGATGTTTTAGGAAAAGTTCCCCTCTTTCAGTATTTATATCGTGCGAGTGAGCATGAGCTCCAGTTAAATTCTTACTCTAATCTTTTTTTCCTTCCGGTTACTGAATATGTCTCCCAAAAAGACTAACAAAAGGAGAATCGGAAATCAATCAGCACCTTAGCCAGTTCAGGAAGATCCCTTGGACGAACATGTCTCTCATACAGAATTTAGGGTTGCATTTACTACTCTATCCAATTCAGTCGCAACTCAGAATAAATGGCCAACTGTGTTACGAACAACCCAGTGGCTAATACTGCTATAGCCAGAATTTGGGACTTCACCCGAATGAATCCTCTCTTATTCTTAGGTTCTAAGTCTGAAGAGGATCCATAGGAGTTCCTCGATCAGGTTCAGAAAGTCACAGATATCATGGGAGTAACTTCTAGTGAGAGTGCTGAATTAGCTGCCTATCAGCTACAAGATGTAGCCCATATATGGTTTAAGCAGTAGAAGATAGACAGGGGTACAGATGTAGAGCCCATAGAAAGGGAAGAGTTTGTTACAACCTTTTTAGATAGATTCTTTCCCTTAGAGCTGAAAGAAGCCAAGGTGTTAGAGTTCATCAATCTCAGGCAAGGCAGTATGAGTGTGAAAGAGTATTCCCTCAAGTTTACTTAGTTAGCCCGGTATGCTCCCCATGTAGTAGCAGACAAAAGATCCAGAATGAGAAAGTTTACGTCTGGGTATCGGGTAGAGTGGTTAAGGAGTGCAGGACTGTGATGTTGATTAGGGAGATAGACATATCTAGGCATATAGTCCATGCTCAATAGATTGAGGAATAGAAACTTAAGAAAAAAGAGAGAAAATAAGAGAGCCAGAATGAGTATCTTTAGTTTTGCCCAACCAAGGTCAGATGGTGGTAACTATTATCGGTTTAGTCAGAAGTTTCTATCCCTAGTTCCATCTTCAACTAGTAAACCAGTACCAAGGTTCAGGATTGACAGTCATGATAGGGCGCCAGGCTCCAAAACCCATAGTAGTGCAACTGGTGTTCGTACTAATCCGCTTTGTGAAGAATGTGATAAGAATCATAAGGGTATGTTAAGAGCCGGCAATAATGTGTGTTTTGGATATGGTGAGTCAGGTTACAGAGTCCAAGACTGTCTTAAGGCTAGTCTACGAAGTCATCACAATCTTCCTTCAGCTCCGTTCGGTCGCCCGAATCAGCAGGGTGCCACTTCCATGGCCGCTAGTGGGCATTGCCCAAATAGAATTTATGTACTTCAGTCCAGGTAAGATTGAAAAAGTTCCCCTGATACAGTTACTGGTACGTTATAAACCTCCCATATACATATTTATGTCTCATCAGATCTAGGAGCTTCTCTGTCTTTTGTAACTCTTTGCATAGCAGTTAACTTTAAGGTCAGACCAAATATTAACAAAACCTTTCTCTGCCTCCACCCCAGTGGATCAGTCTATCATAGCCCGGCGAGTATACAGGAGTTGTCCAATTATGATATCTTAGGAAGTCAGGCTTTTAGATTTCAGTAGTAATATTAGTATGTATAGAAAAGTAATAGGTGGGAATGATGCCCAACAAGTCTTTACCTCAGTTCAAAGTGTTGTACTTCAGTCATCACGATACCTAAGCATGTTTTTCATCTCAGCTCCATGAACACAGCTTATATTCATTCACTTTCTATAGCATCGTGTGCGTTTCTGGTTCTTAGCATGAGGAGTTCTAGTTCACTCAGTGGTACGAATCATGTTCCATGAACACGGAAACTCCAAACTCAGGTCATGCAGCTCATGACTTCTGCACTCATGCCTTGCAGTGTGTTCAGTCCCAGTTACCGTCTGAATCATAGTCTTAGTCACAGTCTTAGTTATAATATCAGTCCCAGTCTAGTAATCAGATCAATAACTCAGATCAGTTTCAGGTTTGCTCGACCATAGCGTATAGTTATTAGTTATCAGTTACTCAGTTATTAGTATTTCAATACCTCAGTTTATAGGCTATTACAGAATTATGTTATATGTTTTGTCTTGAATTCTCAGATAATACAGTTTTTACAAATTCATGCTCAGTCATCTCATGTTACTCAATCAGTCCCTTTCACATATGCATGATACTCTACAGTTTCAGTCTAGTTATTCAGACTAAGTACAGATCAGTCTTGTAGACCTAGTATTCAGCTATTAGTCATTTAGTTAATCAGATAAGTTAGTATATTTATGCATTCATGCGCAATGCCCATGGGATTCTTTCAATAGTTTCAGGTGAAGTGTCGTAATGAGGTAGAGAGTGTAGTTGAAAGAGTGTCACAGAAAAGCTCCAGTTGAGAATAAGTTTTCAGTATGAATTAGTTCGTAAAGCCATTAATTCAGTTTATCAGTCAGATGGATAAATTCTTGTGGTGTGGTTTTCCATCTTTCCATCTAGTCGTACTATCTGAAGCTCATGATTGTAACTATTCTAAGATGGACCAACCAGGTAGTTGCATGTTCAGCTCAGATCATGTATCATGTCTCAGTTTCAGGCCCCAGATAGTTAGTCACGATTCAGTTCGTAGGTACCTTGTGCATCACCCCTGTTTTTCCTCAGTATCTCAGCCAAGTCAGCATTCTTCGAGGGATATAGTTTCCCAAGGGAGAGATACACTATAACCCTAAGCTTTCATGTCCTAAACTAATCAGTTTTTTTCATATGATGAATTTAGTTTGGAGTAGTGGGTACTCATAGGTTGACCTTTAAGTTCTAATCTCATCCGTAAGCCACATACTCAAGGGGCTCAGCTTAGTTCATGATATTCAGTTCATGTATCACGTTCCATGTCTTAGTCCTATTCTCATGTTCCCTTTCATGCGTACTCCAAAAATGATCTTGGGTTCATTAGTATTTGTTTTAGTTTAAGTAATAGTCTTTCCTTGAACTTACTCAGTTCCATGTTTAGATTACCTTTACAAGATTGGTATTAGTTGCCATTGCATATTCAGTCATACGCTCATGAGTCAGTTCAGTTATGTACCCATGCATCAGATATGCATGTTCATAATATATATGAAAAATAAGCTTATTAGAAATCTCAGTCATGCATACACAAATCAGCTCAATTATGTACTCAAGCATCAGATATGCATGTTTAGTATGAAATTCAGTATGTCAGTAATGTCAGTCAGATAATCATGTTTCAAATGTTCATGTTCAGTAAGTAAGTTTAGTCTACTAGTATTCTCATCTTAGTCAATCTCATTCGAGGATGAATATTCCCAAGGGGGAGATAATATAAGACCCCGCAAAATTTTTAGCTTAATTCAGTCCTTTAAGCTTGTTAAGGGGTCCCAGACTTAGAAAATTCTAGCTAAGTATTCAGATTTAGTGTTATTTTAGCCTTTGAAAGTTGGCAATCTTATTTTACAACCTTTATATCCCTTAAATGTTGACATCTAGGTTAATTCATGATCAGGAATGTCCGTAGGTGTTTCCAGACAAGTTTTAAATTTTTCGAACTTCGTTTGAAGCTCCTTTGGAATCCAAAAATAGTGGATCAATGCGATCTTTGCAAGCCGCATCGACTATCACGTTGATGGATGTTTTCCTCATCTCCCAACGTCAATTTCTAGTGAGTCGATGCGAACTCGATGTGATGCATTGGCCATCACATCAATGCTAACGACACGGTGGTTGGTCTACACGTCAGTGGTACAGTTTTTCAGTCATTAAAAGACTGTGTCCTTGGGGGTATTTAGATCTTTTTTACTCAACCTTCAGCCCTCAAAACACAAAATTAATCATCTTAGGGAGCAAATGGACTTATTCTTTCTTAAATTTGTTAAAGAATAAAAACATAGAAGTTTCAATTTCAAATCAAGAACTCAAGGTTCCACCATTAACTTTCAGAAATTCAAGCACTAAGGTAGTGAAGCGTTCATCCAAGGATCCCTTCCACACTTGGAGTCTAAGAAAATATTTTTAAACTTTATGTTTATAGATTTCATGAATTCCATGTTGGGTTTTATTATGTTCATGTTTATAATGATTAATTGGGATCCTAATTCATATTTTATGATACATTTTATGGGAGGTTAATTGATATGTATGTAATATCATGAGGATCCATGTAAAATGCTTGAAATTGTCAATAAGGATTTGAATTATGATGCCTACTTGTTGTTTAGTGTTATTTGCATATGTATGCTCACCAAGTGTTTGATAAATTACTCATGTGAACTAGTAAGGGAAAGAGATCTTGTGATGTTAGCTTATGCGCGAATTGTATTATGTAAGTGTTTGATAAAATGTTTCCATGAATGAGTTGTAAACAAGTGCACATGATTATGCTTTTCACGCTTATTCTATGATTTACTTTTCATGTTATCGAGTCCTGGGGGGTATTTATACCCGATAATTTAGTTATTTACCTAGAGTCAGTGTCAGTTACAGAATAATCTAAGTCATGCTATGATCAGTAGTACTCTCAGTCAGTTATAGGACTCAAGAAAATTTAGTAGTACTCAGTAATCGGTCTCAGTTCAGTATTCAGTTCAGAACACAGTAGTATCCAGTTCAAAACTCAATAAACTTAGTCAGTTCATAATTCAGTCAGTAATCAGTTCAGTACTCAGAGAACTCAAAATCAGTCTAGTTCAGTTCAGTAAAATTAGTTCAGTTTAGTTATACACCACAATCAGTAAACAGTTCAGTCCAGCCTAGTACAGTCTAGAATTCAGCCCAGTGTCTATTTAGTTGGGAGTAGGATTCAGCACTGAGTGAACCCAAGGATGGGGACTCACCTACTAATAAATCTTGAAATCCTTAAAAGCAATCCTTGCATTACAGAACAACGTAGCCAGCACAGCTTGAGATATCTCCCTGTAAGACTAGGGTTGATATATCTCATTTGAGTTTTACTACCAGTAAGGGTTGATGGAAGAGCTTCCTATTAGAGAGGGTTAATTCATAACTTGTCCTTACCCGTGGCATGGTATTGACACCCTTTTAACTGGGGTTACAAGTTGGACCCCAAATTAGTTAGAGAAGGGGCATGTTGGTTAGATGATTACCTCCCACAGTCTCAATTTCAGATTCAGTCTCAGTATGGACCTCAGTTCAGTTCCACAAATTTAGGACTGTTAGAGACAATCTCTCAGCTCAGTTTAAAACTCAGTGCAGTTCCACAGATTTAGGACCGTCAGATATAGTTATTCAATTATCAGTAATTCAGTATCAGTCTACTCAGATATCAGTTTATCAGTATTCAAATTTAGTATCCAATGTTACCATAATTTCAGTTATAGTCTACATATTCATGCATAAACTCTTATTCGGTCATACTCATGTTATTCAGTTAGTATTCCTCATGCATATGAACCCATGCATTTTAACCTACCTTACTGAGCATACAATTACATTTAAAGTACTGATACATGCCTTTCTTTTACGCTATGATGTCTTATATCATAGGTTCAGACGCACGGGCTCCAGAGCACTCGTAGCAGTTCAGATTCTCAGTATACTGAGTTAGTGTTGAGTCCTTGTAGTTTTGAGGATGGGATTATTTATTTTAGTATTTCAGTTTATTTTTAGTAGTCAGATTTAGTTGGGAACATATCCCATCAACTCCACTGTTCAGACTGTTTAGAGGCTTTTCAGACAAGAGTATTTTCAGACAGTTATTCAGCTTTTTAGTACTTATATTCAGTTTTGGTATTGTGATACCGTATTTAGATTTATTTATAGATTTGAACTTTATGGCATATATTTCCACCTATTTCCGCAATCATTACAGTATTTATTACACATTTATTGGAGTAGGTACCAGTCATGGGTTAGTTTGTGGTCCTTCAGAATTATGAGCATCGTGTAGCATCTGGGGTACAGACTCGGGCATTACAGGTGGCCAAGATGCATATAGACTTTTTGCTCCATAGGAAGGGTGATAGAGTGCTATGTGAAGAATGTAAAGTCATACCTAGCGAGAATCTTTTGACCCAATATAACTTTTTAGTGATGCACTTGGTCTTTAAAAGAGGTAGAAAGAAGAGGGGTGTGGAGGATCGACCCAGGATTAAGTGGGGTAGCATAACTTTAGCAAATATTTTAGAAATAGTAAAAACGTTATTGTCTATGGGGGCTTAGGAGAGTAGAGGGAGAGTGGATAGTATGTGGGAGATAATTGTCAGCTATATTAGGGAGACCGCTTATGAGGTGTTGGGTGTCTTGAGAGACCGATCTAACAAGCACCAGGGAGACTGGTGGTGGAATAAAGAAGTTAAAAGAAAAGTAGAGGCTAAGAAAGTGGCCGTATGCTAAGTTGGTTGAGAGAAAGGATTAAGAGGAGAAACAAATGAATAGGGAAGAGTAAAGTTAGCTAGAAAGGAAGCTAAGTTAGCGGTTACGCCAGTTAAGACAACAACTTTTGAGAGTTTGTATGCGGCTTTAGAAGAGAAAGACAGGGATAAAAAGTTGTATAGTCTTGCTAAGGCTAAAGAGCGGAGGGCTCGTGACCGTGACCAAATGAAGTGTATCAAGAGAGAAGATGGCAAAGTGTTGGTTGAGGATGCCCATATTAGTAGGAGGTGGCAATCCTATTTTGATAGACTTTTGAATGACGAGGGGGACAAAGGTTTTGTGCTGGTGGACTTGGATAACTCGGAGAAGTTTCATGACTATGCTTATTATAGACGTAACAAGGTGGAGAAGGTCAGGGATGAGATTCTGAGGATACGTGGGGGTAGAAAGACTAGGCCAGACAAGATCTCGATAAATTTTTAAAAGAGTATGGGTGGGGAAGGCTTGGTGTGGCTGACGAGGTTGTTTAACATCATTTTTAGGATGACAAAGATACCCGAAGCTTGGAGATGTAGTACGATGATCCCATTATATAAAATCAAGAGAGACATTCGGAGTTGCAATAATTATAGGGTCATTTAAGTTGTTGAGTCATACCATGAAGGTTTAAGAGAAGGTGTTTGAGTTGAGGATGAGGAGGTTTATGACTATTTTCAAAAAATTGTTTGATTTTATGCAAGGTAGTTCGACTACTAAGGTCATTCACCTCATGAGGAGATTAGTGAAGTAGTTTAGAAAAAGGAAAAAGGACATACACATGGTGTTTATTGATCTTGAGAAGGCACATGACAAAGTCACTAGGGAGATTTTGTAGAGGTGCTTGGAGGCTAGAGGGGTGCCCGTGGCATACACTAGGTTGATTTAGGAAATGTACGACAGGGTGAAGATCCGTGTAAGGATGGTAGGGTGAGATTTAGAGCACTTTTCTATTTTGACAGGTAGCACTAGAAATCGACTCTTAGCCCACTTTTATTTGCCTTGGTGATGGATGTTTTGACACATCATATTCAAGGAGAGTGCCTTGATGTATATTATTTGCTGATGATATTGTTCTGATTAACGAGACTTGGGGAAGAGTTAATGATATGCTGGAGGTTTGGAGACAGAACCTCAAGTCTAAAGGGTTTAGGTTTAGCAGGACCAAGATGGAGTACTTGGAATGTAAGTTTAGTGATTTGTCGCATGAGGATGGCATATTTTTGAAGCTGTACTCTCAAGCCATTCAGAAGAGAAAGAGTTTCAAGTATCTTGGGTCTATGATTCAGGGAAATGGTGAGATTGACCAAGATGTTACGTACTGTATTGGTACAGTGTGGTTGAAATGAAGGCTTGCCTCTGGAGTCATGTGTGATAAAAAGGTGCCTCCTAAGGTTAAAGGTAAGTTCTACAGAGTGGCAGTCCGATCAGCTATGTTGTATGGAGTGGAGTGTTGGCCAGTTAAGAACTCCTATATCCAAAAGTTGAAGGTGGAGGATATGAGGATGTTATAATGGATATGTTACCTTACCAGGATGAATATGGTTATAAATAAGACTATTCGGGAGAAGGTGGGATTGGCTTCACGGAGGATAAGTTGTGAGAAGTGGGTTACTTTGGTTTGAGCATGTGATGAGGAGGTACTCAAATGCTCCAGTGCAGAGGTGTGAGAGGCTGGCTATAGATGGTTTTAGATGGGGTAGAGATATGCTGAAGAAATATGGAGGGAGGTGATTAGGCAGGACATGGGGCAGTTATAGCTTACGGGGGACATGACCCTTAATAGGAAGGTGTGGATGACGCAGATTAGGGTAGAAAGATAGCAGGTAGGAGTACGTTCATAATAGTAGTAAAGAGTACCCTATTTTAATCTGTGCCTATAGTGCCTTGTAGCCTCCTGTTCGTGGTGTTTTGGTGATATTTTCATATAGTTGGTTTACAATATCACTTTGTGGGTGTTTTGTTTCCCTTACAATATAGCGGTGTGATATCCCTTTTTGGTTGGTTGCTTTAATGATTTTTGTTTGATCATATTTTTTTTCTGTCCTGAGCTGGGGGTTTATCATAAACAACCTCTCTACTTCAAATGAGGTAGTGGTATGAACTGCATACACTTTACCCTCCTCAGACCCCACTTTGTGGGAAAACACTGGGTATGTTGTTGTTGTTATAAGGTAAATAAAGTCACTTTTCTTATCCTTTGACTGATAAAGTGGGGAATAAATTCCACTAAGGAAGGAGTGTTCCCTTTATCTTCCTGATGGGACTTACTTATAAGTCGAGTATGGACTCTCACCTTGTAAGGCAGGATCCCATGTTTACCTTATAACAACTTCAAAATTTGTTGTATAGTACTATATTAAGTAAGAAATGAATAAGGTTCGACAAATATTTTGAGTTATTCACTTTGACAATTTTTTTTTAGGATTGATGCAAATGAACTCACACTCTTTATATAGCACCATGAGTAAGAAATGAACAAGGTTTGAAAGAAACCTTCAAAATTCACTCATATTATTATGTTTGACCACTTGATGGTAAAAAAAAAATTCTAACATATCAAAGACAAATATTTAAGGTGTATGAATAGGGGATAAGTATTGCTATAATTTATGTATGAATAGGGGATAAGTATTGCTATAATTTATGTGACATTATGTTCTTCTTAGTTTATTTTCAAAAGAATAATATTTCATATATTAAAAAGAATTTCATTTTAAAAGTGACCAGATGGGTGAAAATTGCTAGTAGAGAAAGGTTTGAGGTTGTAAATAAATCTTCTATGCTAAAGGTGTTTGTCAAAACAATTACACGTTATGTTTGTGCACAAATGAAATAGGAGTAAACTAGGACTAACATTACAATGGGATATCTTTCTTAAAAAGACACAAAACTAAAAGAGATTATAAGTGATAAGCTTCCGGTCAATAATAGAGGGGTCGTTTGGTAGGAAAGATAAGAAATGACTAATCTCAAGATTAATTTTAAGATGAACTTATCTCATGTTTGATTGAGATAAAATTCATGGATGACTCATCCGAGATTAGTTATCCTGGGATTATAGTGTTATTTTTACCCCCCCCCCCTCTTGAGGGTGGGATAACTAATGAGGAAATTAGTAATCCTAGGATAACTTGTTTCCAAACCAAACGACCCCGGTAGAAAGTGAACACTGCAAAATAAAATGATATGAAAGAGCCAAATCACAAAGAGAATTCACTGTTTAGTCCTATCGAAATAACCACAGTGAATTGCTTATAATGAAAATAGAAAAGTGTAAAAGCATTGAATATAAAGGAACAAGGTATGGGCGAAATACAACTACTCGTAATTGGATTAGTTGTAATTACGAAGCACTCTCATTACAAATACTTGTTTGTAATCTTGACTAAAGCAAAAATTGAATGGCTCTGAATTAAGTCATTGTTAAGTAACAACAAAAAGTTTCATTCTATGTAAAGACCAATTTGATGTGATCATTTTGTTATTTTATTTTTCTCATTTTTGTCTTCACTTAATATGTAATAATTCTATTTTATCCTACCTTTTTTTATAACAATTATACGTTACACTTCATCCTTCTTTAGAATTATAAATTTATTCTTCAAACTATTAATGTGACATTATGTAACGACAGAAAACATTATATGCATCAAAATATTACAGTAATACAACATATTATGAAGGGAAATAACCATCCAAAACAAGCTGTCAAATACCAAAAGCTAGCAAATCGTTGCAACTTCACCTACACATACTTTATTTTGTTTGTTTTCATAAGATTAAAGGACAACTCGATACACTAAATTTTCCTATGCACTAAATTCCCGTATGCACAGGATCCAGAAAAGTGCCAGATCACAAAAGTTACTCTGCATTTCTGCAAGAGAACATTTCTGCGATACGAACCCATGACTTGCTAATCACATGACATTTTACTAGTTACGTCATTGCTTCCTTCATGGGGATACAACACTAGGACTTCATAGAGGGTTACCCATGCATTCTAGTACTACTCACCACCCTTTGTTTTCATACAAAACCGCAGTTCTAAACTCACTCAAATGCCAAGGCAAATCCCGTTATTCAGGCCCATTGCAACGGTATAGATGAGCACGGATGTTCAGATAAACAGGGATGGGAACAAAGCAAGAAGGAAATGCTTCGTCAATATTGTAATAAGTACATTATCCTAAAAATTGAAATTTGCTAAGAATTATTAGGGTAAAAATCTACTCTTGCACTGCTTTTCTGGCAGCATCATCTTCTGCTTTCATTTTCCTTTCCCACCTTCTCTTCCTAATATCAGCCAACATTTCAGCCATTTTTTGCAACAGTTCAGTTGTCTTTGCCCGTTTCTCAGCAGATATTCTGTCACACTCGTGCCCTTTCTACCTCGTTCGCATATCCTTCCTCGCTGGATCATATGGCCAATCTTGTCAAGCAAGAACAACTTCCTTGTGGAGACGAGCTCGATGGAGAGCACTGATCCCCAGAGGTTTTCAATCTCCAAGCTCCCAGTAACCCCAAACTCCCTTTGAAATCTCATCCTTGCATTTTGCCAATTTTTTTGCCACGGATATTGATATCCCCCAACTGCTTTTGCTAGACTTTACAGCTTTTCCAGCCATTGGTCCTGGAAACCAATTACATATAAAACTATCACAAAGTCGAACTTTGCTTAGAAAGTCTATCAAATTGAATTTATGTCACGAACCAAAAACAAGGATCATGATGACACTTGTCGCGGTGTACCTTGACAAGTAAGCCTATCACCCAAACTGATACAAAAAGGAAAAAGAAAAGACAGAAATATCCAAGGTAAGGCTTCTAGAACAGAGTCGAACCATACAAATAATCATAACAATGAGGAAAGAACTTATCCAAAATACCAATCATGCCCAAAACTAGATGTCAATAGTGTAAGAACTACTAATAAAATTCAGGAATCAAATACATTAGAAAATAACCACAAAGGAATAATACCTGTCTCCGAATATTAATGAAAACATAACTAATACAGAAAGATAGAGGTGAACTACGGACGTATGAATGTCCAACCACTACCTTGGGTAATCTGAAGGCGCCCAAAAATTAACTATTCTGAGGCACACCCGAACCTGAAGCTGCACTGAAAGGTTGAAGTAGGAGTGAGTACGATCCACCTGTACTCAATAGGTATCATAGCCAACCGAGTAAAGTAGAAAATAAAGCATACTAATAGCAAATTCGGAGTAAAAACAATGTGTGTACATTAATATGTTGCAGCTAAAGTCGTTGAATTTGCTATGACAGAATCACCCTAAGTCAATCTTCGTATCTCTTGGAAATGGAGTATTGTTTCACAAACTAAATGCCTTCGTTGGTGTTTTGTTCTTATTTTGCATTTCTAGTTACTCAAGGATTTTTGTTTTTCTCATTTGTCTCCTTTAAAGAAGAAGAAGTAGTATTATGTATTGGAGTCTTGGGCGGCTAAACAGTTTCTAAGTAACTGTTCCCCCTATATTTCTAAAGATAGGTTGCTCCGTGCATATTTTCCTTTTATCAGATAATTAAAACAAAAATTGGGTCAGGTTGGGTCGGTCACATGGGCGATCCATGACCCCTAATCTAACATCTCTCATTTCGCACATGGTAGACAAGACCCGCACCAATACAATATCAACAAGTCACTAATTCATATGGTAAATAATTCGTGCAACCTGTGAGAATCATGAGCTTTACCTATAAGTTTTTACAAGCTACATATAGGAATCTAATCACATGTGGAAAGAATTCTTTACTAATATGAGGATACTTATACTCACAATACCCCAGACATCATTCACTACTACAGTAGTTACTTATCCAATTCTTCATCCTCTAATAGACGTGAACTCGAGTTTATGATTAACTTTATATACACAATTACACTCGACACCTATATGGTTAGTGTAACAGTCAGCTTGTGTAGATAAGTTCAAATATTTATTTTAATCGTCTTTCCTTGCTACTCGAATCTATCTGTTCCAATCAACTGCTTTTCTAGACATGCACCGTATTACCGATTCTTTCTTGGCTATTAATAACATGCTAAAGTAGCAACACCAATCGAAACTTTAAGAAACAGTTAATGGTCTAAGGATATTTCAATGAGAAGTTAAAATAACTTTGAGGGTCTCACACAATGAAAAAGCAGGGATTCATTCTTTCATTAACCTATTGGTCGCTAAGCACACATGGTATGAAACACGTGCTACGATTTTCTCACCTTATATTGTTGTGTGTATCTTAATTTTTTTAATCATTCAAAATCGTACAGATCTAGATCTATACATCTCTTAATCTCTAATCTGAGTTTCTTTCTTTAATAATCCTCAAATACATATTCTTAGAGAAACTCATATCTGGCTTAAAAAAACAAGTCATAATTTGATAGTGGACTTTTTTTTCTTCACATTCCTCAATGTATGAGGTGATTGATCATGTGAGAGAGCCAATCTCATGACTTGTTAGACACACTATAACAATAAACACATTTTACATACATATAAGATTGAACATAAGTTCAAGACACTTATATTGATAATAATTACAATTGAGTCATTTTACAATACAGAAATATAATCATATCCTACATAATCCTAGATCCATAACATGTTTCTCGAACAAGTCTCTAGATATCGCCTTTATAAAGGGATCAGCTATCATTTCTCCTGTAGGAATGCATTGTAAATTTATTTCTCCACTTGCTACTATGTTGTCAATGTTCTTGTCCTTGATTTGATATTTAGGATCCTTTGCATATGCAATAGATGCTTGACTGTCACAATATAAAATGATGGGACCCTTAGAATTCTTTGTGATGTTCAAATGCTCAAATAATCTCTTTAACCAAACAACTTCTTGTACTGCAGATGTACAAGCTACAAATTTGGATTTCATAGTTGACAGAGTTATGCAAGTTTGTTTCTTACGTTTCCATGAAATTGCACCACCATTTATAAGAAGGCATAACCAGAGGTAGGTTTTCTATAATACCTGTCACCAGCCCAATCAACATCTGTAAAACCTTTTGTGGATAAATCGGATCCACTATAACATAGTGAATAATCAACAATTTTCTTTAGGTATCAAAAAATTCTATTTACTGCTTTCCAATGATCTCTTCCATGATTGGATTGATACCTGCTAACCAGACCTACGACACAACAAATGTTTGGGCGAGATCATAGCATTCATCAAACTTCCAACTACACTAGAATATGGTACTCGAGACATGTCTTCCTTTTTCTTTTCAGTCTTTGGACACATTTTTAGGCTTAAAGTTTCATGTCTTGCTATAGGAGTATCCATGAATTTGTAACTATTCATTCAAAAGAGTTTCAGAATTTTCTTTATCTATATTTTTTGAAAAAGACTCAAAAATTTTCTAGAATGATCTCTTTGAATTTTAACATCCAATATATAGTCTGCTTCACCCATATCTTTCATATCAAGTGACTTTGAAAGCCATTACTTAACAGTTTTCACATACTCCAAATTATTTTCAACTAATAAAATATCATCCACGTTAAGTGAAAGAATCACAAATATTTTATTGGACTTTTTCACATAGATGCAATGGTCTTCATCGATCATGGTGAAATCAAATGAAATCACTTTCTTATGAAATCTCAGGTACCACTGCCTTGAAGACTAATTAAGGTCATATATTGATTTGTTTAATTTACAAACCTTCTTTTCTTGGCCTTTAATAATAAAACCTACAGGTTGTTCCGTATAAATTTTCTCGTTTAGTTCTTTATTGAGAAAAGCGATCTTCACGTTCATTTGATGTAATTCTAAATCTAAACGTGAAATTATAGCCAAAAGCAAGCGAATTGAGGTAAATTTCAAAACTGGTGAAAACGTTTCCTCATAATCTATTCCAGCTTCTTGAGTAAGATCTTTTGCCACTAATCATACTTTGTGCCTTTCTATTGTTCCATATGATTTGCATTTAGCTTTGAGAATCCATTTGTTTCCAATAGATTTACACCCAGAAAGAAGGTCAACTAGATCCCAGACTTTATTGATTTTCATGGACTCTAATTCTAGTTTCATCATTTTTATCCATTCATCTTTTTTAGGACTGAATAAAGCCTTAGTCACAGAAGTAGGTTCATTCAATTCTGTGGTAGATACCAAGAAAACATAATCCTCAATCTCATAAGATTATTTAGGTACACCTTTTCTAGTACTCTTACATAATTGAAGTTTAGATTTCTCAATAGGATTTTGGGATTTATAATTTCCACTTGGATCAAGAATCATTTCTTGATCTATTGAATTATCAAGCATGTCCAGTGACATTATTTGATTATCTAAATTCAACATTTCATAAAGAGGCTCATTTTCCTTTATTTTACCCCTTATGGAAAAATTATTTTTCAGAAATGTGACATCTCGTGATTCAATCTCGGTAGTACTTCTATGTTCCAATTCACCAATGAACATATACCCTTTGGAGTGTTCTGAGTATCTTATAAAGATACATTTCTTTCCTTTTGAACTTAGTTTTCCAAACTTACCAAAATGATCTTTAATATATGCAGTATAATCCCAAGATCGTAGATCATCAAAGTTTGATTTTTTACCAGTCCATAGTTCATAAGGAGTAGAAGATACTGATTTAGAAGGTACTTTGTTTAATATGTAGGCCTTAGTTAATAATGCATCTCCCCAGAAAAAGATTGGTAAATTTGTCTGCGCCATCATGGACCTTGTCATATCCAACAAAGTTCTATTCCTTCTTTCGGCTACACTTTTTGTTGAGATGTATAAGGAGCAGTTAATTGTCTGAGAATGCCTTTTTCAATACATAGTTCTTCAAACTATTTTGACAAATATTCACGACCTCCATCGGTTCTTAATGACTTAATACTTTTATCTAATTGATTCTCAACTTCATTCATATATCTTTTGAAGCACTCAAGTGCTTCAGATTTATGAGATAACAAATAGACATAACCAAAGCACGTGAAATCGTCTATAAATACAATGAAATATAAAGCACTAGAATTTGACCTCACATTCATTGGAGCATAAATCAGAATGGATTAATTGCAATGGAATTCAGCTCTTTTAGCCTTCCCAAATGGTTTAAGTGTAATCTTTCCGGCAGGTTAATTTTCTCAGGTTGGCATTTCAATTTTGGAGAAAAAAACTAGATGTCCTTCCTTTGCCAATCTATTCATTCTATATTGCCCTATGTGACTCAAATCTAGCATACATGTAAGTATATAAACATCATTATTGCTAAATTAACATGACATTACACAACGGTCAACATAATAGTCATAAGTCGAAGAATTACAATCTAAAATAATAAAACGATCATCACAATGTACAAAACCAAAAAACACATTATCTAGAGTTGTTCTTGCATAATTTTGACTAAAAAATAAATGAAAACCAACATCTAAAAGAACAGACATAGACACTAAGCTTCATCAAATCTCTAGAGCATATATGACGTCATGCAACATCAGAGACCGACCTCTCCGTAAGTCTAATTTGCAAGTATCAATCCCTTTGACTTCAAGTCTTGCATTATTTCCTACATAGATCCACCTTGATCCAGGTGAAACTCGATGAAACTCCACAAACGCTTCTCGATCTCGACTAACATGGTCGGTGGATCCTGAGTCTACAATCCACATAGGATAAGATTCAGTTAATAAAGCAGTGCTAGAAATATATGTAGCACTTAGAATTGCATTTAGTAATGCCATCTTTTTCTGCTCAGGACATTCACGATCAAAATACATCAGAACTTGGCAATTGTAGCACTTCATCTTGTTCTTGTCTTTCTTCTTGAAAAAACTTTTTTCCTTCTTGGAAGTTAGCTTGTTTTTTTTCTCAAAGGCTCCTTCTTCGATCTCTTTACCCTTCCCGTTCTTTTTTCACTTCTTTTTACGCTTGAATCCTGAAGACTTCTTACCACTTGATTCTGCCATAAAGGCATTAAAAGAAGCTTTAGCAGCACCAAGCCGTTCATCTCCAAGCTTAACATGATAGGCAACATCAGAAAAAGTTTTGATGTTATCATTGTGGGTTAAGTTGACCTTTAAGTGTTTTCAACTGTTGGGAAGAGATCAAATCACTGCCTGGACCTGCTGCTCATCCGAGAGAACGTCACCAACACTTTTGAGTTGAGCTATCATATTGGACATCACCCTAAGGTGTTGTTTGATGTTTTGATCATGATGCTTCTTGTAAGTGTCAAACTTGATTGTCAGTTGTTTGAGGCGGGTGACTGAAGTACCCCCATATGTTCCTCATAGGTGTGCCCAGATGGCATTGGTTGTAGGAAATTTCTCACACTCATGTATGAGGTCATCAACCGCGGAACTTACAATGATTCCACGTGCAATGAAATCAACCTTTTTTCAACCTTATAAACTTCAAGGTCTCTTCTATGTTGTGCAGTGTTACCCTCTTCTGATTGATATAAGACATGGTTAGTACCTTAAAGAGCATTTTGCTCTTCTAGTATATACCATACTTTATGACTCCAAATGTCGTAGTTGCCTCCATTTAGTTTTTCTCATTTGTTCAAGTCAGCAATTATGCTTTTTGATTCCATGTCTGTTATTAAAAGAAAATCACACAAGTATTTTATCAATTATGCATGCAAATTACATATTTAAGCAAATCATTTCACATAAAGATTTCATGTTTAGTGTAAAATCGAAAGGACACTTAAGAATCCAACCATCATCTATGACCTAAACACTTCACCAAAATTAGAAACTAGTTTTTTAATGCGTATTCGGATGATAGTTTTCAATAAAGTCTTTGTAATCTCATATAAATGAATGAAATTCATATAGAAGGAGAGAAACAACTTAATATATATATTTATAATATAAAGTTATTAAATAACTTCACGTTACAAGTCAATCTAAAGATAAAAGTCATCCCACAAATATTCGAGATGACTTATATACACCCAAAAAGGCTCGCTAGGTCAAATCTTGTGGTAAACATTAATTAATCTCCCGCCCCAAGGATCACGGAGAGAATTTTCTAGAATAGCTAAAGCTTCCTAATCCAAGATTTTTACATAGTTTTCCAGTTCTATGCGTTTTAATTCAAACAAATGTATAAAACTAGCAACTGTAATACTAGAGGACATCTTAAAAGACTTGAACTCTTTCAGTTTCTTCTCTCTTTCCCTTCGCATAGCCCTTTCATTCCGTAACAAATTTTGTGTCTCTCTAGAGACACCATTTCGTATGATCTCACGACCTCGAAAACATGTCCTTTGACAACATGCTCTTCCACTTTGTCTCTTTGCTCGACATTCTGAACTTTCACTTGGAGTGATTCGAGTTTGTCTCCATTCAGCCATATAAGAAATAGGAATCAAGAAACAATACGAATGGTTGTACCACTCAGTGTGACAAATTAAGTCATAAATTTATCGTAAAAGGCAAAATTTGTCGGAGAGATTTAAGTGACTTGATAAGACCAAAAAAAAAAGGATAGTTTTAATTTTGAAAAACACAACCAAATGAAATTCATGATTTTTCAAAAAAATAATAAGAGCAGAATACGTTTTCTTTTAAAAAAAATACACATGATATTAACTCTTATACTCCTTTGTTCTACACATTTTCCACGAAGTTTCTCTAGTCACTTTATTTATATCACATCAAGTACTATTTAATGGAACATGCATAAAACTTTAAAATACATAGCACTTTATTTATGTTTACAGTACACATTTTGTCATTTCTCATTAATTAAAGCAATCATAAATTAAGAATAGTTGCAGTACTAATGTGAAAAAGTTCAACTCTTTACACCTTTTTATATATTATTGTGCTAGACGTTAGTATTTGTACAACACATTAGTACTTACCCCTTTTTTATGGAGGCAAGCGAATTCTTATTCTTACTGTCTCCATTTCAATAAATATCTATATATATTTTCATAGTTTTTTAACAGAATTTTGAAAGAACAAAAAATAAAAAAAATTAGCCAGATCCAAAATGCAACCATGGCGTGTCTGACCGAATTGAAGTTTTCGATCTATATTCGTAAATAATTTTTTTTGTAGGTGAGTGCTAATTTAATTTTCTATCATGTAAGCACATACACAATATTTCAAGAGTTTTTCACACCAAAACTCGAGATAATACATACAAAATTAGGGCAAAAAAACCTATTCTAATGCAATTGATAGCAAATTCGAAGTAAAAATAGTGTGTGTACCTCAATATGTTGCAGCGAAAGTCGTTGAATTTGCTACAGATAGAATCACCCATAATCAATCTTCGTCTCTCTTGAAAATGGAGTATTGTTTCACAAACTAAATGTCTTCATTGGTGTTTTGTTCTTGCTTTGCGTTCTTAGTTACACAAGGATTTTTGTTTTTCTCATATGTCTCCTTTGAAGAAGAAGAAATAGTATTATGTATTGGAGTATTTGGCAGCTAAACAGTTACGCAGTAACTATTCCCCCTATTTTTCAATAAATAGGTTGCACCTTTCTTATCTTCCTTTTATCAGATAATTAAAACAAAAAATTGGGTCGGGTCAGTCCATATGGGCGACGCATGACCCATAATCTAATACGTACAAAATACACATTAAGGGCATGTCACCTTCAATCAGAAAATGTTCCACAATGGTAGCCCACACTGCTTGCACTAACAGTTCTAATATATCACATATATTGCAACATCACACCAAGATAGAAGACAAGTATGCATTATATCACATATGATTAGAACAAGGGAGAACATGTCTCTACAACATCATTAAATACAAGTAAAGAAAGATACAACAAATATATAGACGACAAGTCAATACGACAATACAACACAAAATAACACAATAAAGAAAGTGCAATGTATATGATGATAATGATGATGCACGAGGTCGTCGCACAATCTCCGGAATCGTTGCACAATCCCCGTATACACCTACGGAGCTAAAGCTTCCCGACGTACGACCCATATATCATATCTCTTTTTCGGCACATCTCTCGAAAAGGATTTTATAAAGTGTTACCATATATCCTTCCCGGCACATCCCTCGGGGAGGGTTTTAAAAAGGTGTTGTCAGTGTTACTCACGTGCTACCCGGTGGTACAAATGTTTTACGAATGAGTATGATATTTGGATGTGATGCTCACAATCAATCACAATGAATATTTCAACAACCAATCACATGATATATTTCCACAACCAACCACAGTAATACATTTCCACAACCACGTGAGTCAATATCCATTCATTGTTTCCGTTTCATTTATGAATTTCCACATGTCGCATATGCTAATAAAGTATGAATATAACCATAATACACCAATGGTATCACATTAAGCATTTTAACAACACAATACAATTATTCATATATATTCAAGGCTATCATATCACATAGGACCCCACACAGTCACATATATCACATAATATCTCAATTTCAACAATTACATCACATATAGGCCTCCACACGGGCACAACACATAGATAGCTATTTTTTTAATTATTAGTTTCCACCCTTAACATGTATTTTGTACCATCATTTACTACCCAACCTAGTCTAAAAGAGTTAAGCCACAACCTACCTCAAAACCCAAAATACCGCAATCCAGATTTTGATCCCAAAGCATTACTCCTCACGAGCAATCTTGAACTCCGATAAAAATATCAAATATGGAATCTATGCATCAAAATCAAACCAACGACACCCATATTGACTACTTTTAGTTTGGGGTCAAAACGGACCCCTGAAATAGATTTTTAAATAAGAAAGGCAAAATCATAATTTTATTTTAAAAAATGTATTCCTCATATTTTTAGGAACCTACAGATGAAACTCCAAGTTAAATCGAGTCTAAAACGAGATTTAAATTGAAGAAAAACTATTTTTAAACTTTATCGGGTAAAATCTTAAAAATTTGGGTTAAAATAAAAAATTGGAGTTATTTTGATGATTAAAATGATGAAAAACTAGTAATTATAAGATTAAAATATTATTCAAGTGAAAAGAAGTGAAATTGGGGTTTAAAATCAAGCCCTAAGATTTTTCGAATTTTGAGAAATTAATCAAGATATGACTAAGAAAAGGGTGAATTATTACCTTAAATTCATAATAGAATCAAGAAATAGAAGTTAATCTAGTTTCTCAAGCTCCCACAAGCTTCACTTTTAAACTCCACACTATTTTAGGGTTTAACTCTCAAGAGGTAAGGTGGAAGAATGGACAAAATAGATCAAAAAAAGGGTGTAAAAATCTTCTATATATTGCAGAAAAATCTGCGCTATAGCAGATTTTTCTAAGTCCAAACGGATTTCGACGGGTGCTCGAAATTCGTTTGAAGTCCGATATACGCAAACGAACTATGTAACAAAAGTAAATTCGATGCTCCAAACTCAATAGGAGTAGCATGGATTTCAATGGGGGATCTACCTCCTAACTTTTTTGCAAAAGAGGCTATCTTTTCTATAGCATCAGTTGTAGAAAAACCGTTAACAATAGACATGGCAACAAGGAATAAAACCAGACCTAGTTGTGCCAAGGTAAAAGTATTGGTGGACTTGGTAGATAAACTTTCACAAAGAGTGAGAATCAACGAAGAGAACGATGTGACGGGTACAATTAAATCAAAGTGGATATCAATTCAGTATGATTGCATGCCCAAATATTGTAAGGAGTTTTCTTGCGGTCATGATGAGAGTAGCTGTTGGAATGTGTATCCAGAATTATATAAAGCTACAAGAGAAGAGGAAGAGGAAGCAGTGGATAATAGTAATAATGGAATAACAGAAAACAAGGGAAAACAAAAAGCAGAACAAAGGCATGCTAAAAATAAAGAGAGAATGAATAATAAGCAACAATGGCTTATAAGGAGGAATAAATTCAAAAAAGATAAATATGGCCATATTCTGGGTGAAATAGAGGAAAATAAAGCAAAAGAGGTTCAAGTTTCTAATGCTTTTACAACATTACAGCATGATAATGTGGAAAGAGATGTTCATGAATAACGACATAAGGAGGACATGCAGGAAGGTAGGGGGAATAAAGTGAGCACCAAAGAGTGGGTAAAACCTTTGGCAGAGAACAAAGAATACAAAATGTACAGAATGGAATAAATAACTCCAAGCAAATAGAGGATAACTTCAAGGAGGAACAAAATCAGTAGAACAAGACAGATCAAATTGAAGAAAAGCAAAAAAAGACTCAACAGAGTTAGCATTGGTAAAGCATACTAATGATAATGAGTCAGAAAAAATATTAGAAGGAATATTACCATTGGCAATTCAAGCAGATCAGCAGATGGAAGTTGCAAACAAGAATAAAGAAACACTAGATATTGAAGATTTGGAGAAAAACATTACAAAGGTGGCCATTGAGGGAGGTTTTTCTCCTAAACAAATTGATACAATAAATCAAAATAGGGAAGAAGAAATAAAAAGATTAAGAATGCAGGTGCTATTACAATGTTTACAAGAAGTCAATCTAAACATAAATCAGGAAGAAGGCTTTGATATAGAATATAAGGTCAGTTAATACAAAGAAGGCTTTTTCAAGAATGATCACATTGCAAAAAAGGCATCACTTCTATTTTATTGGACTCTTGGAGCCTTTCCAGGATGCTATTAACATAGAAGTGTATAAAAACTAACTAGGTATGCAGCATGCAGTTTCTAATTCATCAGAGAAAATTTGGGCATTCTGTGAAGGAGTAGTCCAGTATATAGTTGTAAGGGATGAAGAGCAACAACTAATATTGAAGTTATATAATCAAGAAGTAGGAATAGAAGTGCTAGTAACATTAGTATATGTTAAATGCACTCCTCAGGAAAGAATGGTTTTGTAGGAATCTCTAGCTGATATGTCCAAGACAATGAGTGAATCATGGATTGTTGGTGGAGATTTCAATGTTGTAATAGACAATGAAGAAAAACTTGGTATTCTACCTGTTATATTAGCAGATACAACTGATTTTAATCATTGTATCAGTCTATGTGATTTAGAAGACTCGGGGTTCAAAGGTAGTAAGTTTACATGGTGGAATGGGAGAGTTGATGAAGATTTCATATTTGAGAGATTGGACAGAGTGTTATGGAATAACAGAATGCAAAATTTATACCCGGTATTGGAAGTGGAGCACTTAACTAGAAGTGGGTCGGATCATGCACCATTATTATTGCAGTTTACTAATCCTCAGGAAAAAATTATAAAATCATTTAGATTTTTGAATTTTTGGCTGAAGGAGGATTCTTGTTTGGAGGTTATTAAGTAAAATTGGAACACGGATATGCAAGGTGATCCCTTTATTGTGTTTCATCATAAGTTGAAAAAAACTAAATATGCACTAACACATTGGAGTAGAGAGAAATTTGGTAATATTTTTCAAGAGATTGCATTCTTTGAAGATGTTATCAAGGTGATGGAGGTCCAATTTGAACAAAATCCATCAGGTGTGAATAGATCCAAATTGTTTAAAGCCCAAGCAAATCTGAACATGCAGCTCAGAAGAGAAGAAGATTTTTTGGAACAAAAGGCAGGGTTTGAATGGTTTAAAGATGGGGAGAGGAACACTAAATTTTTTAATACTATAGTAAGGGGAGAAATAGATTGAGGGCCAACAGAATTCAAAATAAAGAACGGGATGGATGGAGAATCAGACTGACATTTCAGCTATTGCAATCAGATTCTTTCAGAAACAGTTTACTAAAGGATAGCGATGTAAGGATTTCTCTATTATTAATGAAATCCCATAGTTAATTGATGCTAAGTAGAATGAAGAGTTGATTAAATATCCTACTATGCAAGAAGTGAGAGAGGCAGTCATGGGATTAATCAGAAATAGTGTTGGGGGTCCAGATGGTATGACTGGGGCTTTTTACCAAGATTCTGGAGAAATAATTGGACAAGATATCTATGACGTGGTAAATGCTTTTTTCTGTGGATATGATTTGCCCAAGTTTGCTACTCATACAAATCTGATGATGTTGCCTAAGAAGCTAGTTCTTAATACTTTTTCTAATTTTAGACCAATATCCCTCAGTAATTTTGTCAATAAGATATTTTCATGAATAATTCATGACAGAATTAAAAAGTTATTGTCACGATCCAAAAATGAGGGTCATGATGGCACTTGTCGCGGCGTAACTTGATAAGTAAGTCTATTACCCAAACTTATACGAAAAGAAAAAAAGATAGAAATATCCCACAGTAAGGCTTCTAGAATGAAGCCGAACCATATAAGTAATCATAACAATACGGAAAGAACTTATCCAAAATACCAATCATGCCCAAAACTAGGTGTCAATAGTGTAAGACCTACTAATACAATCCAACAGTCAAATACATCGAAAAAATAATCACAAAAGAAATAATATCTGTCTCCAAATACTAATAAAGACATAATGACTTTAGAAAGATAGAGGTCAACTTCGGACGTATGAATATCCAACTGCTACTTTGGAAGCTCCAACAATCGCCCGAGTCAAGAAATTTGAGGCGCACTCGAGCTAGGACCTGCACCAAAAGGGCGTATTAGGCATGATTATAGTCCACTTATACTCAGTAGGTATCATAGGCCGGCCAAGCAAAGTAGTAAATAAAGCATACAAAATAAACACTAAGGGCATGTCACCTACAATCAGAAAATATTCCACAACGGTAGCCCACAACGCTTGCACTAAAAGTTCTAATATATATCACATATATTACAATGACATACCAAGATATAGAACACAAGCATATATTATGTCACATATGAATAGAACAATAGAGAACATTTAGATACAAGATCATCAAATACAATTAAAGGAAGATAAGACAAATACATAAATGACAAGTCAATAAGGCAATACAACACAACTTAAACACAATAAAGTATGTGAAATGTATGTGATGATGATGATGATGCACGGGGTCGTTACACAACCTCCGGGATCGTCACACAATTCCCGTATACACCTACGGAGCTAAATCTTCCTGACGTAGGACCCATGGGGGGTTCGTCAACCCATATACAATCCACATACATCATATCTCCTTTCTGGTACATCCCTTGGAAAGGGTTTTATAAGGTGTTACAATATCTTTTAAAAAGGTGTTGCCAGTGTTTCTCAGATGTTGTCACAGTGGTACCAATGTTTCATGAATGAGTATGATATGAAAATGTAATTCTCACAACCAATCACAATGAGTATTTCCACAAACAACCACATGATATATTTCCACAACCAACCACAATGATACATTTTCACAACCACATACGCCAATATCCGCTCATTATTTTCGTATCATCCATGAATTTTTACATGTCTCATTTGCCAATAAAGTATGAATATAATGACAATACACCAATGGTACCACATTAGCATTTTAACAACACAATACCATTATTCATATGTATTCAAGGCTATCAATATCACATAGGACCCCACACGATCACACATATCACATAATATCTCAATTTTGACAATTACATCACATATAAGCCGTCACATGGGCACCATACATAGATAGCCATTTTTCATGATTAGTTTCAACCCTTAACATGCATTTTGTACCATTATTTACCACCCAGCCCATTTTGAAGAGTTAAGTCATAACCTACCTTGAAAGCCGAAATCGGTCTGCTACACTTGAACCCGCAACCTTACTTTTCACGAACAATTTCAAACTCTACTAAAAATATCAAATATAAAATCTACGAATCAAAACAAAACCAACGACACCCATATTGACTACTTTTGATTCGGGGTCAAAATGAACCCCTAAAATGGGTTTTCAAAAAAGAAGAGCAAAATCAGAACTCTACTTCAAAAACATGTTCTACTTATTTTTAGGAACCTACAGCTGAAAACCCAAGTTAAATCAAGTCAAAAACGGGGTTCAAATCGAAGAAAAACTATTTTTAAGCTTTACCGAGTAAAATCTTTGAAATCCGGATTAAAATCCAGAATCGGAGTTATTTCGAAGATTAAATTGTTGAAAAAGTAGTAATAATAAGATAAAAATATTATTCAAGTGAAAATGAGTGAAATTTGGGTGTAAAATCATGCTCTAAGATCTTTGGGGTTTTGAGAAATTTATCAAAAAATTATTAAGAAAAGGGGTGAATTCTTACCTTAAATCCATAATAAAACCAAGAAATAGATGTTAATCTATCTTCCTAAGCTCCTACAAGCTTCACTTTTAAGCTCCCAAACTATTTAGGATTAAACTCTCAAGAGGCAAGATGAAAAATGAGCAAAATGAGCCAAAAAGAGTGAAAAATCTACTTCTGCAATAGCTGTGCAGTTTTTTTTCCTTAGGTCGAAATGGATTTCGACGGGGTGTCCGAAATTCGTTCGAAGTCCGATTTATGTAAATAAACTATGCAAACACATTGAATTCGACGTTTCGGACGTGATGGCGATATCAGATTTTCAAAAAAAATATCTTTTTCACAAAGTTGATCCCCGAAACTCGAAATTATAATTTTTCAAACCGAGGGTCGAAATGAGATTTAAAAGCCGTAAAATCATACCAAACATGCTAACACCCTAAAATTGATATTTTGGATCTGCTGGTGAAGTCGGATTTTCCATCAGAGATCGTTTCGATCAAATGTGGATCCCACACCCATATTTCTAATTTTTTAACTTTCCGACCAATAGGTCAAAATGAGCTTGGGTGCACCAGGACCCAAACCAAAGTTCTACCTAGCCTAAAATTGATATTCCAGAACTGCTGGCATAGTCTATTCGACCATCCGTTGCACGGATCAAAATATATCCATATTAGTCCAAAATAAGGCTCTCGAAACCATCAAAACCCACAATATTGCATAAATGGTACCAAAATGCATCAAAAATCATGTCAACCACTCCCACACCCTAGAAATACCATAATGCAACTACGGGGAGGGGTAAAATAGTCAAATCACATAAAATCACAAATTTCATTAAATTTTCAGGTCGTTACATCATCCACCACCAAAAATCTAGTTTGTCCTTGAACTAAGGCAAGGAAATACCTGAATCAACAAAGAGCTGGGGATAAGGACAACACATATCAGACTCGACCTCCTAAGTAGCTTCATCTACAGGTCGATGTCGCCACTGGACCTTAACGACAAGGATCACTTTAGAGCGTAACCGCCTAACATCCCTCGTTAAAATGGAAATTGGCTCTTCAACAAAGGACAACCGCTCATCTAACTGAACTGACTCCCAATGAATGAAATGAGACTCATCAAGAATATAGCAATAAAGCATAGAAACATGAAAAATGGATGAACAACTGATAGATAAGGGGACAAAGACAACTCATAAACCACATCACCAACAGTCCGAAGAATCTTAAATAGACCAATATACCTTGGGCTAAGCTTGCCCCTCTTCCCAAACCTCATTACACCCTTCATGGGTGAAGCTCAAAGAAAAATGCGATCACCAACACCAAATCTCAAGGCACAAAGTCTACGATCAGCATAACACTTTTGCATACTCTGAGTCATTCTAAGTCTATCCTGAATTATCCGAACCCTATCTAAAGACTCACAAAGAAAGTTCATACCTCGAGATATCACCTATAAAACATCAAACTAACCTACTGGAGAGCGACAATACCTACCATACAACACCTCAAAAGGAGCCATATCAATACTGGAATGGTAGCTATTATTATATGCAAACTCTGCTAAAGACAAATGCTGCTCCCACTGGACACCAACATCTTTCGCGTACGCGCGAAGCTTATCCTCCAAAACATGGATAGTCCTCTCTGACTGGCATCTATCTAGGCGTGAAATGCTGTGCTAATATCAAACCAAGTACCCAACTCATCCTAAAAAGTCTTCCAAAAGTGAGTTGTGAACACAGGACCTCGATCTGAAATAATGGACACTGTCACACCATGCAGATGCACAATCTCACGAATATAGATACAGGCCAACCTCTCATCACTAAATGAGACCTGAATCGAAATAAAATGAGTTGACCTGGTCAATCGATCCATGATGAACAAAACACTGTCAGAACCATGAGATGTACGAGGCAAAGCAGTCACAAAGTCCATGGTGATGCGTTTCCACTTCTACTCAGGAACGGCTATGTAATGCCCCAAAAATAGGTTCTAAAGCATCACACGGTGCTTGATGCTATGAGTAGCCCCAAGCTAACCCTTTGAGCCATTTTCATTCAGTTCAACACGAATCAACAGGGTTTTCATAAATAACCCTTAAATATCAACAGAGTAATCATCATCCAAGAATAAAAGAATTTCATAAAGATAACAAAATACGACTTATTAGTCAACTCCCAATATCTATACTAGTCTGACAAGCCTCTAAGAAAATCAATAAAACCAGCGAGCCATTGAGACATGTCCCAACAGGCTCATACTCAATTATCAAATGTAAACAATTTCGTGAAACCAACATCAGACATCACGTCCTCAGAACATGAGGACTCACCACAACAGAGGATGTAGAATAGCGTGCCCAAAGAATCACTGTTGAACCTAGAACTGAGCACCTGAACCTACATTTCGAGAAAATGCAGCCCACATCCGAAGATATGGGTCAGTACCATAGAAAGGGACCGAGTATATGGGGGTGTATGCAGTTGTATAAACATCATCATCATAAATATTTATAAGAAATACGCAGGATGTATGAAAGACACACATAGCCCGACGAAAATTATCATAATTATGAGAGGATGAAATAAGTACAATAACATATGTGAGTCGTCATATAATTTGTCAATCACTTTAAGTTCATCAAGAATATCAATTGTCATAATGTAAATATCATTTAAATCTTTCGAAAGAATAACTTTCACAATTCCACTTTTAAATCACTTCAGCATTAACCAATCTAGCCAAACGATGTACATCACGAGCCAACTCTTTCTTACTTTCTACCACATGCGAAACACTACCCATCGACACTCTACTTAGGGCATCTGCCACAACATTCGCCTTGCCAGGATGGTACAGCACACTCATATCATAGTCCTTTGACAATTCTAACCATCGTCTTTGCCTAAGATTTAATTATCTTTGGGTAAATACATACTGCAGACTCTTATGATTAGTAAAAACATCAACATGGACACCATACAAATAGTGTCTCCAGATTTTCAAAGCAAACACAATAGCAGCCAACTCAAGGTCATGGGTGGGATAATTTTTCTCATGGGGTTTCAACTGTCTAGAAGCATAAGCTATCACCTTACCCTTCTGCATTAATACGCAACCCAACCCAACTCTCGAAGCATCACAGTACACCACAAAACCATCAACACCATCAGGCAAAGTCAAAACAAGGGCTGAAGTGAGTCGAGTCTTCAACTCCTGAAAACTCATCTCACAAGATTCGGACCACAAGAACTTCACTTTCTTTTGGGTTAATCGAGTCATAGGAGATGCTATAGAGGAGAAACCCTCAACAAAACGGCGGTAATAGCTAGCTAAACCCAAGAAACTTCGGATATCAGTCGGAGAAATAGGTCTAGGCTAATTTTTAACAACTTCAATCTTTTGGGGATCAACTCTAATACCCTTGGAAGAAAAGCAACTGACCTTAGACAAAACTCACACTTACTGAACTTGGCAAACAACTTATGATCTCTAAGGGTTTGCAAGATAGTTCAGAGATGATCAGAATGTTCATCCTCACTACGGGAGTACACCAGTATATCATCGATGAACACTACGACAAACATATCCAGATATGATCTGAACACTCGATTCATGAGGTCCATGAAAGCTGCTGGGGAATTAGTTAACCTGAAAGACATAACAAAAAACTCAAAATGGCCATAACGAGTTTGAAAAGTGGTCTTCGAGATGTCACAATCCCTAACTTTGAGTTGATGATAAACGGAACGAAGGTCTATCTTTGAGAAATAACTTGCACCTTGCAATTGGTCAAGCAAATCATCAATTCTCGGAAATAGGTACTTATTTTTCTGGTAACTTTATTTAGTTGGCGGTAATCAATGCACATACGCAAAGAGCCATCTTTCTTTCTCACAAACAACACAGGAGCACCCCAAGGAGAAACACTGGGCCTTATGAAACCCTTATCTAGTAGATCTTTGAGTTGCTCTTTCAACTCCTTAAGTTCTGCAAGGGACATGCGGTAAAGAGGAATAGAAATGGGCTGAGTATCGGGAAAAAGATCAATCCCGAACTCTATCTCTCTATCAGGAGATATCCCTGGGAGATTATCCAAAAAGACATCAGAAAACTCATTGTCAATGTTAACAGACTGAAGAGTTGGAGTCTCAGACTTAGTGTCTTTGACTCTAACCAAATGATAAATAGACCCCTTGGAAATAAGCTTTCTAGCTTTGAGGTAAGAGATAAAATGACTCTTGGGTGACACAAAATTCCCAGACCTTTTAAACACGGATGCACCCAAAAATTAAAACTTGACCACTCGGGTCTGACAATCAATAGAGGCATAAAAAGAATACAACCAGTCCATACCCAGAATCACATCAAAATCTACCATGTCTAACTCAATCAGATCAGCCAACAAGACTCTATGAATAACGGTAACAGAAAACTTTTATACACTTTCTGGGCAACAATCGAATCACCCACTGGGGTAGAAACTAGGATAGTCTCAGGAATAATCTCAGGACTCATTTAAAAAATCACAGCAATCAAAGGTGTAACATATAAGAAACTAGATCTAGGATCCAACAAAGCATACACATCAAACTGAAATATACAAAGCATACCAGTAACAACATCAGGAGAGTCCTCCTATTCTTGGTGGGACGGTAAATCATAGAATCTATTCTGGCGCTACCCGCTAGCATTGCTAGAAGAGGCGCCCTGAGCTGGGGTTGGGCGAGTCGCTGGAACTGGAGCCCTAACAGTCTGAGTCTGGGTCTGAGGGCGATAGTTATGACGCCCTTGTCCATCTTGTGGATAATCTCTAACTCTGTGATCCATGTTACCACACCGGAAACAGCCCCTCTTCTCACCCCAACACTCACCCGAATGAGCCCTACCACACTTAGGACACAGGGGATGATATGGCTTACTGCCAGCACTGTACTGGGACCTGGATGCATATGACCTGCTACCTTGCTCCTGCCTACCTCTAAGCATGGGAGCACTAGCAGATGACGGTGCTGGCATAGACGAACGATCCTGATACTGAGGGCGACTCCCTCCCTGCGATCTACTCTGACCCTGACTGTGCTGCTCGGACCTAGCTCTCTTATTCCCTCTTATTCTATCTCTCTCCTTAATCTTATCTGCTTCAATCTGTTGGGCATGAGTCGTCAGCCTAGAAATATTCATCTCACTATTCAACATAGTAGACCTACACTCTTTAACCACATAACTAGACACTCCAGTCACAAACTTACTCATACTAGCCCGATTATCAGCCACTAAGTCAGGAGCATACTTGGCCAACTGATTGAACTTTAGACAGTACTCCCTATCAGTCAAAGATCCCTGTCGCAGGTTCATAAACTCTTCCACCTTCATCTCCCGTATCTCCAAAGGGAAAAACTTATCCAGGAATGCATCTTGGAACTCTTGCCAAGTTGTAGGGACAGCTTCCTCACCTCTACCTTTCCTCCAAGCAACAACCCAATTATAAGCAAGGTCTTTCAACCTATACGCAACCAACTCCACACTATGTTCCTCAGATACATGCATCACTTGAGTAATCTTCCGCACCTCCTCTAAAAACAATCGTGGATCCTCATCATACTTGGACCCATAGAATTCTGGTGGATTCATCCGCATGAAGTCACGGATCCTGGTAGCAGCTGAATCACCTCCCTACTGCTATGGAGCTGGGTCCAGGTTGTCCTGAACATTTGTAGTAACAGCTTGGGCCAGCGCCTGAAAGGCTGCCCAAAATTTAGCATGAGACACGTTTTCATTCAACGGGTCAGCGGGTTGAGGTTGTTGACCATTATTATTTCTTCTCGCTCGACGTGGAGGCAATTTCTGAAAGAGGAGACTATGAATCAATAGTAGAGAGAGACACTTTAAGTACGATAGACTTCTGAAAGAAAGAATCACACTTTTTCCTAAAACGTCTTGTAGCCTCTTGCTCATAGATGTGGTGCGCTACACTCCGATTATCAAGACTCTACTTAACGCGGCTTGTCAGACTCCCTAGGACACCTTAAAACCTTAGGCTCTGATACCAAGTTTATAACGCCCCGAAAATAGGTTTCGAAGCGTCACACAGTGCTTGAGGCTACGAGTAGCCCCAAGCTAGCCCTTTCAGCCATTTTCATTCAGTTCAACATAAATCAACGGGGTTTCCATATATAACCCTCAAATATCAACAGAGTAATCATCATCCAAGAATAAAAGAATTTTAGAAAGATAACAAAATACGACTTATTAGTCAACTCCCAACATCTATGCTAGTCTGATAAGCCTCTAAGAAAATTAATAAAACCAGTGAGCCATTGAGATATGCCCCAACTGACTCATACTCAGTTATCAAATGTAAATAATTCTGTGAAACCAACATCAGACATCACGTCCTCAGATCATGAGGACTCATCATAACAGAGGATGTAGAACAGCGTGCCCGAAGAATCACTGTCGAACCTAGAACTGAGCACCTGAACCTATATTCTGAGAAAATGCAGCCCACATCCGAAGATGTGGGTCAGTACCATGGAAAGGAACCAAGTATATGGGGGTGTATGCAGTTGTATAAACATCATCATCATAAATATTTATAAGAAATATGCAGGATGTATGAAAGACACACATAGCCCGAAGAAAATTATCATAATCATGAGAGGATGAAATAAGTACAATAACACATGTGAGTCATCATATAATTTGTCAATCACTTTCAGTTCATCAAGAATATCAATTCTGATAATGTAAATGTCATTTAAATCTTTCGAAAGAATAACTTTTACAATTCCACTTTCAAATCACTTCACCATTCACCATAGACACAAGAAAATATACACACACTACGAGATCCTATAATGACATAAACCATGTGAGCTACATGGAGTCCAATGTACAACCCACGTTGGGGAGATCCGTCCTATCCTTGCCATCGGAGTAGGACTATCGATATCAAATCCACACAAACTAGTGATCACTATATAAATAAACTTCAGGCTCACTCCTACGAGGGCACGTATTTCTAGGGAAGTAAGGTCGCTTTATACCTCCCACTCGATGGTAAATATTTCTCCCGTACTTAGTTCAAATTATTTCAAAGATATTCCACAACAAAACTATTTTAGTAATATATATAAATATACATTGGGAGCCATCATGCTTCCCATCTATCAAAATCAACCACGTTGTGGATTTCTTTCACACTTAAGTTCAAAACAAGTCCATTAAGACCAAAAGGTCAAATCATTCAAAATATCTCAAATATTCAACATCAACGTGCTTATAATACACACTTTCTCAAAAAAACACAATTTCCAATGGGGATTCACGACCCAAATATCAAAATCATGATAAATATTGTTCAAGATTCATGCTTTATATCTCCACACATGTAAATTCATCATTCAAAATCATAAACATCAAGATTTCATAATAATCATCATAAGATATGGGTTCATGCTTCAAATTCGTTAAAAATCAAATGAAAATTATGCCTTTGTAAAAAAAATTACTTTTTGGCACAAGAACGAAAGAGAGTTCTTGTTGAAAAACCCCACATACCTTGAATGATGAACTTTAGATCGATACTCATTTTTGAGATGTTAATCGTGCCTTTGAATGATGGTTCTTGGAGTTTTTGAGCTAGGAACTTGGAATCTTGAATAAATTTGCAGAATTAATGGTGAACTTTGTAGGTTCTTGAAGTTCTTGAACTAGAAACTTGGAATCTTGAATATATTTGCAGAATTAATGATGAACTTTGGAGGTTCTTGAAGTTGGATGTCGGAGCTTAGGGTTTTCTTTTTGAGGAAATTTGATGAAATATAACATATAATTCTTCTAATAGGCTTTAATATAGGGTTTGGATGGATTTTGGGTGAGGGGGAATGACCAAAATGCCCCTAAAAATCAAATAATTCTCGAATCTATCCTTTGGTGGACTATTTTGATAGTCTGAAGTAGATCAACCACAACGTTTTACTTCGATATCCAAATTGGATGAAACTAATTTCATTAGAAAGAGAACTCTCATATCTTTCCATTGATATATAGTATCTCACCCATATCATTGTGTACGAGGAGTTATGATCATTTGAAGTTGACCCAAAAATTTGTTTTTGTTAGGCTGAAGTAGATCGACCATAACTTTTTGCTCCGATAGACAAATTGGATGAAACAAATTTCATTGGAAAGAGGACTCGTAGAGCTTTACGTTGATTTATAGTAAATCACCCAGATCATTATTTACAAGGAGTTATGATCATTTAAAGTTAGAGCAAAAATACGTCAGGCCTCAGTACTTTTTCCTGCACGTTTTACTATTCACTACTATTCATAGTTCGATCCGAATGTTCATAACTCGTCGCTTGGGTGTCCGTTTTGGATGATCCACATATCGTTGGAAAGCTTATTTGATACTCTACGATATGGTGGGTCATAATCTAAGACATTCTGCTTGAAAAATTTATAATTCATTCTAGATGATAGAACCTAACACGTTTACGCACAAAATTTCAACGAAAAATTTCCCAAGGTATTACAGGGTAACCTCTAAAGAAAACTACCAAGTCTCATATTCTCAGCCTTCACCTGCTAACAAAATAGGCAACGATCCACAAAATACTTTATATCTTGCCTCATACCACCCTACTAGTAGTGCTGTCTCAAATCACGATACATCTTAATCATACATGGATGGATAGAATATCTAGAACAATGGGACTCCACCAAGCTCAACCTAATCCAATCACCACTCTTGTCACACAAACTCAGTCCCCAATCCTCAAAACTCTATCTAAATCAAGTGAGGCTTTCTTAGACTTCCCACTCCATATCTTATCCTGAATTAACCTCAATCCAAAATCATCAAACTGATGACCTCAAATCTGCTCCATCAAAGAAGATCTAGCCTCCATAAATGCAAAAACAAGCTCTTGTGTCAAAATATCAAGCCTAACCATCTGATTAGCTAAAAACTAAATCTCTAAGGCCAAAGGCCTTTCCTGGGTCATAAGATGTGCCAAGCTACCTATGCTATTCGACTTCTGGCTCAAGGCATCCGCAATAACATTAGCCTTGCCCGAAGGTAGAGGATAATTGTAACACCCTAATTTTCTGAACCAAAATGCTACACGGTGCTCATGACCCCGAAGGACCACAAGCTAACCTATGACTTATATTTGTACCTTTATACTGTATAAAACACTGTATAATACAAAAACATAAACTGAAAGGCCATAAGGTTCAATACTAATACATAACTGAAAAATAGGGTATAACAATACCAAAACAACTGAGATAACTGTCTGAACATACTATAGTCTGAAAGCCTTTAAACTTGTCTGAATAAGGAGTTGATGGGATATGTCACCAACTACTAAAATAGACTGAAAACTGAAATAGTAATGTAATCATCAGGTCATCGAAGAATGAGAACTCACAGCTAACTCTAACTACTGAACTACGATGCTACTGATGCTCTAGAGCTCGTGCTTCTAAACCTAAGGTATAAGACACCATAGCACAAATGTGTTAATACTTTGAATGTACCGGTATGTAAGTGAGGTAAGTTAAATGTAATAGGTTTATATGCATGAACAATACTAACTGACTGACTAACATGAATGTGAGAATACATGCATCCATATGTAACTGTAACTTACATCATGATAGGACTAAATACCGAGTTCTAACTACTGAGTTTACTGATATTGACATCTGATTCACTGATGAGTGAGAAAGACTGATAGTATATTACTGAATATTGAGGGACTGATACTATGCTACTGATACATGAATAACTGTGTCTAACAATTCTGATTATAAAGAACTGGTCTAGTTGACTGTATCTGACAGTCCTAAAGTTGAATACTGATAACATGAGTTTTGATAACTGCCATAACTGATAACATGACTGACTTTATCTGACAGTCCTGAATCTGATGGAACTAGATAAGTTTCATACTATATCTAAGTAACTAAATTTGAGATCAGTCCTATCTAGAGAGTGATCTCTAAATCTGATGATACTGCTAATAAAGATGATTTGACTTTGTCTAAGATCAGTCTTACCTAGCGGGTGATCTCTGAATCTGATTATGTTGATACTGATTGACCATAGTTGAGATCAGTCCTATCTAATGGGTGATCCCAAAGTCAATTTATAATAATAAGGATTGACTGTATCGGACAGTCCTAAATCTGTACTACTGAGCTGAATTTACTGTATTCGATAGTCCTGATTCTATATCTAAAACTGTAGGATGTATTCATCTAACCAACATACCCCTTCCTAGCTAGTTTGGGGTCCAACCTGTAACCCCAATTGGAAGTGTTTCAGTACCACACTACTGGTAAAGATAACTGTTTTGGAGTCAGTCCTAATCTAGCGGGTGACCCTGGAATCAGTCTTATACATTTAAATATACTAACAGGTGATCTCTGAGTATATCAGTCCTATCTAACAGGTGACATCTCATACCTACGGTAGCTACGTAATTCTGGAACTTAGGGATTGCTTCTAGGGATCTCATTCCTATGTAGTGGGTGAGTCCCCATCCCTAGGCTTGTTCGATGCTGAATCCTACTCCCATCTGAAAGACACTAAACTGATTATCTGAACTGAATTAGGCTGATCTTATTGAGTTCCGTTGACTGATGTAATACTGATGAGGACTGATAACTGAATAAGATTACTGAGATTTCATAGGTCACTGAGTACTAAGTAGGACTGGACTGATAGTGAATTTACATGAACTTTCCTGAGTCATGAGACTGACTGAAGTCTACTGATCATAGCTTGACTGAGAGTGTCGTGAAAACATGACTTAGCTCTAGGCACACAGCTATATTTTTTTAGTACAAGTACCCCCAAGATTCATAGAAGAAAACTGACAATACTTGACATTCTTGAATACATGACCAACATCAATAGTTCATACTATAATAATTTGGGGATAACTCATGTGGTACTTCATAATCATAATCTTGTACATAACATGGAATCCATATAGACACACTATGAATCCATTCTCCAATCATCATGTACATTCCATTAACACATATATTGCACAACAATGACTTGTGAGCCCCTTGAACATAATAAACTAGCATGAATTTATCATATAGTTCACCCCTAAGCTATAATACATGATTTCTATCATTCTAGGCATTTTATCAAACACCTTATATGCACAACTTTGGGCATAGATATACTTTATCAATTTAACAATCTTAGCCACCCAAATTCATTGATTTAAACTAACATGCTCACATACTTTATGAAAATACATCAAGATACTATCTTAAAATGAAATAACAACCATCAACATGAACATAATCATACCACAACAAGATAATCATAATTCATGATTTTAAAACTCGATTCTTGAGCTCCACGAATGGAAGGGATCCATGGATGAACACTACGCATACCTTAGTGATTGAATCTTGAAAGAAAATTGACCTTTCTTAAATGTTCTTAGATTGGGAGTCTTAATTCTCGAATATCTTATGGAGGGTGTAATGGGGTCTTGAAGTTAATTGAGAAGAAACCCTGAGTTTGTTCTTAGGAACAAATAGGGTTAGGATCTTTTGAAACTAAATTACAATATCTAAGTATGTGTTTTTAGTGTTTTATGTCGTAGGGGTAAGGTTTAGGGTGAGGGAAAAGACCAAAATACCCATACAAAATCACTTCCCAGTTGCTGAAATTTTCAGCTGACGACCAAGGCTGATAAGCCGTCAGATCTGTGATAGCCCGTCATCCTAGGTCATCACCTAGGACAAGAAATTGATAGATTTCTGCCTACGCTGACGACATTAGCTGATAAGTCATCAGAAATGTGATAAATCATCAGATAGGTTGTCAGAAATGAGATAAGCCGTCAGATAGGTTGTCAGAAATGTGTTAAGCCGTCAGACAGGTTGTCACTCAGTTTCCTGGTTAACATGCTGGAGTAAAATGGGTATTACTTTTTGCTCCGTTATCATATTTTGGAGAAATTGATATCATTAGAAAGATAATTCAATTATATATCTTTTGGTGGGTCATTAGAAAAAAAATTCATAGTATAAAGAGAGATATGCTCATTTGAAGTTGACTATAGCAATATCCTTCCAAGGAATTCAATCGGTAAGGAATGTTTTGATTCGTATAATAGCTGGGAGTTATTTGAAGCCTTAATATACATCTAAATTACTCATATAACTATAAAAGAACCATGATGTACCATGCATGATCTTGAAGCATGGCGCTAATATTGGTTTGAATTTCTTGGGGTATTACAATATCTCCCCATTGGGGATATTCATCCACGAATGAGACTGACTGAGATGGAAGAAAAGATAAACTGAAGTACGTAGAAGACATACACTAACAAAACATGATTTCATGACTGACATGACTGAGGAGCTGAATATAACATACTGAACATGCACATCTGATGCATGACTGATAAGCTGAATTCATGCATATCTGATGCATGGATAATTGACTCATGAATACATGACTTAATATTCTGATAAACTAAATTTCTCATGGTGAGAATGCATGTCTGATGCATAATTACATGCCTAAACTGATATATGAATGCATGGATGAATATTCAAGGGTACTTAGTACCAAGTCTGTAATGGGGATCTGAGCATGAACTGAATACCAAGTCTGTAATAGTATTTTGAACATGGAACTGAATAAGTTCAAGAGGAACTGTTACGTAAACTAAAAAGTACTGATTACCCCATGATTATGCTAGAATTATGCATGGACGGGAGCTTGAGAATATGACTGGAACTGAGACATGACACATAAATTGAATTTCGTGAACTGAACTGAGACCCTAAATACATGGATCACGACTGGGATTCGAACTTGAGGGTCAACTTATGAGTATACCCTACTCCAAACTGGATTCCTTACGTGAAAAAAGGAGTGGGATTTTTAAGTCATGAAAGTTTGAGGGTTCATAGCATATCTCCCCCTTGGGACACTAGGTCTCTCAAAGATTTCAACTTTGTTGAGATCTCAAGGAAAACTAGGACGATGCACAAGGCACCTAGGAACTAAATCATGACTGATTATTTGAGATCTTAGAATGAGGCCTGATACATGAACTGATCTAAGCTTACATCTACCTGATTGGTTCATCTTAGAATGGTTACATTCTTTCATGAGATTCTGGTTAGGGCGCAAGCTGGGGACATAGAAACCAAACTATATGAATTTATATGTATAAGACAGCTGAGTAAGAAAATCATAACCTAACTGAGATTTGGTAAGATGAGTTGAGGCCTATGAACATCATTTAAGATGAAGTAACTAAGCTTCATGCACTGCAAATGAGACTACTAAAAGATTCATGAGGTGCTAATCACGAATGCATAAATATACTAACTTATCTAATTAACTGAATAACTGATAGCTGAATACTGGGCATGTGAGACTGGTCTATACTTAGTCCGAATAACTGGACTGAGACTAAAGAGTATTATACATAATAGGTAAGGACTAACTGAGTAGCATGAGGTGACTGAGCATGGATTCATAAAGTTTGTATTATTTGCGAATGTGAGACCAAGCATACTACATGATTTGAAAACATTCCATAGATTGAAGTATTGAAATACCTATAACTGAGTAACTAATAACTGTACGCTATGGTTAAGCAAGTCTAAAATTAAACTGGGTTTTCTAATCCAATTACGAAACTAAGCTACACTATAAATAAGACTGTAACTGAGATTTTTACTGGAACTGAATGCTGGGTTCTGATAACTAAGAGTTTAGATTGATACTGAAATACTGAATTCTGAGACTGAATACTGATTACTAAGCTCTGAACTAAACCGCAATCATCACCACATACTTACACTTTACTCGACATATGCTTGCCTTACTAAACACATTATCAGCTACTATTTCCTCATATACTTCTAATATCATATTTCCTAGTTCACATCCACCTCTACACACTTAATTTCAAATCAATAGTCTTAATTTGTTGTTTGCACTGTTCAAGCCTACTGATTCACTTTGGTACAACTATCCCCATGAATACATAATCTACTAAAACTGGATAATATTATCCCAACTCTACTACTGCTAAACTCCTGGGTTCATGCTTCTAACTCTAGGTCATATGCCATCACAGGATTTTAAGAAGGGATCTTATGGCATATCTAGATCTAGGTTAAGGAATGAGTTCTCATGATCATGAATGATATCCGTACGTCTTTGGAACATAACGAAACTGAGGGTATACTATTTGAGCATATGGAAAATACCATAACAGTCTGCAGGGAATGTCTGAGAAAGCCCTATCTTTAGGACTTGAGCTTCATAGTTCATGTTACCTTGAAAGTAAGGTAAATTTAACATGAGGGGAGCATGATATGAATATAAATAGGTTTCTTAGAGAACCTTGCTATAGCATGATCTGAGACATGAAAGAAGGGAAATTATTCCTAAAACATCTTATAGCCTTCTATGCATAAGTGTGGTGCACAACACACGCATGTACAAGATCTACTAGATGCGGCTTTTCAGACATCCTAGGACACTATTGAACCTTAGGCTCTGATACCAAGTTTGTAATGCCCCAACTTTTTGAACTGGAATGCTACACAGTACTCATGACCCCGAAGGACCACAAGCTAACCCATGACTGATATCTATACCTGTATACTGCATAAAACACTGTATAATACAGAAACATAAACTAAAAAGCCATAAGGTTCAATACTAATACATAACTAAAAATAGGGTATAACAATACCAAAACAACTGAGATAACTGTCTGAACATACTATAGTCTGAAAGCCTTTAAACTTGTTTGAATAAGGAGTTGATGGGATATGTCCCCAACTAACTCTAACTACTGAAATAGACTAAAAATTGAAATAGTAAGGTAATCATCATGTCCTATAAGGATGAGGACTCACAGCTAACTCTGATTACTGAACTGGGATGCTACTGATGCTCTAGAGCTCGTGCTTCTAAACCTATGGTATAAGACACCCATAGCGCAAATATGTTAGTACTTTGAATATACTGGTATGCAAGTGAGGTAGGCTGAATGCAATAGGTTCATATGCATGAGCAATACTAACTGACTGACTAACATGAACGTGAGAATACATGCATGAATACGTAACTATAACTAACATCATGATAGGACTAGATACCGAGTTCTGACTACGAAGTTTACTGATATTGACATCTGAGTCAGTGATGTGTGAGAAAGATTGATATGATATTACTGAATACTGAGGGACTGATACTATGCTACTGATACATGAATAACTGTGTCTAACCATTCTGATTATGAAGAACTGGTCTGGTTGACTATATCTGACAGTCCTGAAGCTGAATACTGATAACATAAGTTCTGATAACTGACATAACTGATAACATTAGTGACTGTATCTGACAGTCCTAAATCTGATGGAACTAGCTTAGTTTCATACTATATCTGAGTAACTAAATTTGAGATCAGTCCTATCTAGCAGGTGACCTCTGAATCTGATGATACTGATAATAAAGATGATTTGACTTAGTCTGAGATCAGTCCTACCTAGTGGGTGATCTCTGAATCTGATTATGTTGATACTGATTGACCATAGTTGAGATTATTCCTATTTAATGGGTGATCCTGAAGTCTATTTATAATGATAAGGATTGATTGTATCGGACAGTCCTGAATTTGTACTACTGAGCTGAATTTATTGTATCAGACAGTCCTGATTCTATAACTGAAACTATGGGATGTATTCATCTAACCGGCATGCTTCTTTCTATCTAGTCTGGGGTCCAACATGTAGCCTCAGTTGGAAGGGTGTCAGTATCGCACCACTGGTAAAGACAACTATTGTGGAGTCAGTCCTAATCTAGTAGGTGACCCCTATGATCAGTCTATATATTTAAATGTGATAATGAGTGATCCCCGAGTATGTCAGTCCTATGTAACGGGTGATATCTTGTACCTACGTTGTCTACGTAGTTCTGGAACTTAGGGATTGTTTCTAAGGATCTCAGTCTTATCTAGTGAGTTAGTCCCCATCCCTAGGCTCGCTTAGTTTTGAATCCTACTCCTATCTAAAAGACATTGAACTGATTATCTGAATTGAATTAGGCTGATCTTATTGAGTTCCATTGACTGGTGGAAAACTGGTGAGGACTGATAACTGAATAAGATTACTAAGATTTCATAGGTCACTGAGTACTGAGAAGGACTGGACTGATACTGAATTTACATGAGTTTTCCTGAGTCATAAGACTAACTGAAGTCTACTGATCATGTCTTGAATGAGAGTGTCGTGAAAACAAGACTTGGCTCTAGGCACACATCTATATTTTTTGGGAACAAGTACCCCCAAGACTCTATAGAAGGAAACTTACAATACTTGACATTCTTGAATACATAACCAATATCAATAGTTCATACTATAATAATTTGGGGATAACTCATGTGGTACTTCATAATCATGATCTTTTACATAACATGGAATCCATATAGACACACTATGAATCCATTCTCCAATCATCATGTACATTCCATTAACACATATATTGCACAACAATGACTTGTAAGCCCCTTGAACATAATAAACTAGCATGAATTTATCATATAGTTCACCCCTAAGCTATAATACATGATTTCTATCATTCTAGGCATTTTATCAAACACCTTACATGCACAACTTTGGGCATAGGGATACTTTATAAATTTAATAATCTTAGCCACCCAAATTCATGGATTTAAACTAACATGCTCACATACTTCATGAAAATACATCAAGATACCATCTTAAAACGAAATAACAACCATCAACATGAACATAATCATACCATAACAAGATAATCATAATTCATGATTTTAAAACTTGATTCTTGAGCTCCATGGATGGAAGGGATCCATGGATGAACACTACGCATACCTTAGTGATTGAATCTTGAAAGAAAATTGACCTTTCTTAAATGTTCTTAGATTGGGAGTCTTAATTCTTGAATATCTTGTGGAGGGTGTGATGGGGTCGTAAAGTTAATTGAGAAGAAACCCTGAGTTTGTTCTTAGGAACAAAGAGGGTTAGGAGCTTTTGAAACTAAATTACAATAGCTAAGTATGTGTTTTTAGTGTTTTATGTCGTGGGGGTAAGGTTTAGGGTAAGGGAAAAAACCAAAATACCCCTACAAAATCACTTCCCAGTTGCTGAAATTTTCAGCTGACGACCAAGGATGATAAGCCGTCAGATCTATGATAGCCCGTCAGCCTAGGTCATCACCTAGGACCTAAAATTGATGGATTTCTGCCTAAGGCTGACGACATTAGCTGATAAGTCGTCAGAAATGTGATAAACCATCAGACAGGTCATTAGAAATGTGATAAGATGTCAGACAGGTCGTCAGAAATATGATAAGCCGTCAGACAAGTCATCACTCAGTTTCTAGGTTGACATGCTGGAGTAAAATGGGTATAAATTTTTGCTTCGATATCAAATTTTGGAGAAATTGGTATTGTTGGAAATCTAATTCAATTATCTATCTGTTGGTCGGTCATGAGCACAAAAATTAATAGTATAAAGAGAGATATGCTCATTTGAAGTTGACTATAGCAATATCCTTCCCAGGAATTCAATCGGTAAGGAATGTTTTGATTCGTCTGATAGATGGGAGTTATTTGAAGCCTTAATATACATCTAAATTACTCATAAAACTATAAAATAACCATGGTGTACCATGCATGATCTTGAAGCATGGCGCTAATATTAGTTTGGAGTTTTTGGGGTATTACAATAGTCAAGTCATAATCCTTAAGCAACTCTAGCCAACGGTGCTGCCTTATATGAAGATATCGCCGGTAAAGAAGTACTGAAGGCTACGATGATCTGAGAAGATCTCACAATGGACTCCATACAAGTAGTGCCTCTACAACTTCAAGGCAAACACAACTGCGAACAGCTCCAAATCATGGGTAGGATAATTCCTCTCATGAGGCTCCAATCTTGACGAGATGCATATAGAATTACCTTGCCCTCTTGCATCAACACAGTACCTAACCTAACACCTGAAGCATCACAAAAGACAGTGAAGCCCACGTCCTCCTTGGGTAAAGCCAGTATAGGAGCTAAAGTTAATAAATCCTTGAGCTTTTAAAATCTCGCCTCACAACATCATACCACTAGAAGGAATTCTTCTTCTGAGTCAACTTGGTCAACGGAGCTACAATGGAAGAGAAACCCTCAACAAAACACTAATAATACTCGGCCAAGCCAATAAAACTCCGAATCTCAGTGGGCGAAGTAGCTCTAGCCCAATCATAAACTACCTACAACCTTAGTTGGATCAACCATAATACCTTCCTTAGTCATCACATGATCCAAGAAAGAAACTAACTCCAACCAAAACTCACACTTAAAGAACTTAGCATAGAACTTCTCATCTCTCAATCTCTAAAGCACAATCCACAAATACTCCTCATGCTCAACCTCACTCTTGGAATAAACCAAGATATTATCTATAAATACCATAACAAAGGAGTTAAGATACAGTCGAAACACCTGGTTCATCAACTCCATGAACGCGGCAGGGGAATTGGTCAACCCAAAAGACATAACTAGGAACTCATAATGACCATATCAAGTCCGAAAAGCTGTTTTCAGAATATCCAAAGCTCTAATCCTCAACTGGTGATAACCGAACCTCCAATCAATCTTTGATAACACCGCCGCACCCTGAAGCTGATCAAACAAATCATCGATGTGAGGAAGAGGATACTTATTCTTAACCATCACCTTATTCAACTGCTGATAATCAATACACATCCGGATAGACCTATTCTTTCTTTTCACAAATAAGACAGGCGCACCCCAAGGTGAAATACTAGGTTGAATAAATCTCTTATCCAACGAATCCTACAACTGATCCTCAGTTCCTTTAGCTCTGCTGGGGCCATCCTATAAGGAGGAATAAAAATGGGCTTGGTGCCCGACTCAACATCAATAATAAAATCAATATCTCGATCCGAAGACATACTAGGCAAGTTCGTAGGGAACATATCTATAAACTCACAGACGACATAGACAGAATCCAAGAAAGGAGGCGAAGTAACACTAGTGTCATGAATATGGTCCAAGTAATATAAACATCCCCTCTCAACCAATTATGAGCCTGAACATAAGATATAATCCTCTTAGGATCCGAATAAAGTGTACCCTTTCAAGCTATCCTTGGCACACCCGACGAAGCTAACGTCACAGTCTTGGCATAATATTTTAGGACGGTATCAGAGGGAGCCAACCAATCCATACCCAAAATATCATCAAAATCAACCATGTCTAATACAAGTAAGTCTATCAAAGTCTCACGCCCGGCAAAAGTCACAACACAAAATTGATGTACCAAATCCACCACTAAAGAATCACTTACCAGGGTAGATACACGAATAGGCATGGAAAGAGGCTCAGTAACAAAATCAAAACCCGAAGCAAAATACACAAATGCATAGGAGAAAGTCAACTTGGGATCAAATAATACAGATGCAGGTCTGAAATAAACGGGGACAATACCTGTAATCACAGCATCAAAGGCCTCTACCTCAAGTCTGGCTAGTATAGCAAAATACTGACCATGACCACCAACTGCCTGGGTAGCCCCACGACCACCAACTGCCTGAGTTGCCCTACGGCCATCCCCACGAGCTCCACTACCTCTACCCCTCGCACCTCTGGTAACACCCCTACCCCTCAAAGATGAAATAAAAGTAGCTATAAACACACGGCGAGAATAGTCCTTCACCACATGGTCAATCTCATCATACTCATAGCAACCTCAACGACCAGTCTCAACAAGAGAAAATATAATTGAACCCGAACGGCTACCCTGAACTGCTAAACTAGAAGATCCACCAGCTAAATCTCCTGCACTAGCCTACCATAATATCCACAAAAACCTCTAAAATTTATACCTCGATAGGTCTGACTCCTGAACTCACCAAAACGATGCACCCTCTTGGCAATTCCCTGAGATGCACTAATAATACCCTCTATTATCTTACCATAATCCATAATACTCTAAAGAGGAGCTCCAAGCATAATCATTTGAGATGTAGCCAACTAAAGAGAAATATCCAAATCCTTCACGAGCTTTTGAATCTTCCCAAACTCTGTGGAAATGCCATCATAGAAATATCTGGATAGGGCATGGAAGCATGCCTTATACTAAAAACAATTGTCATAGAGCCCTACTCCAAACGATCAAACTCGTTCAGCATACGATCTCTCAAACTGAAAGACATAAATCTTTCCAGAAAGGCATCAACAAACTGATCTGAAGGCAACTCAGGAGCATCAATAAGCCTATAACTAACAAATAATATCCACTAAGTTCTCATAATATCTCTCAACTGATATGAGGTATAAGCAACTCTATTCACGTAAAGAGAGTGAAACACAACTCGAAACACAAGGTATGAAAGAATTTCGCATGATAAAGAACGAAATGAGTGAGGTTTCCTAAAGACGCCCTATAGCCTCTTGAAGATAGATAAGGACATCTACATACCGATCCACGATACTCTATTAGACATCCCGTTCTTACACCATTGAGACTAATGAATCCTGGTTGCTCTGATACAAATTTGTCATGACCCAAAAATGAGGGTCATGATGGCACTTGTCGCAGCGTACCTTGACAAGTAAGCCTATCACCCAAACTGATACAAAAAGAAAAAAAAGATAGAAATATCCCACGGTAAGGCTTCTAGAATGAAGCTGAACCATATAAGTAATCATAACAATGCGGAAAGAACTTATTCAAAATACCAATCATGCCCAAAACCAAGTGTCAATAGTGTAAGAGCTACTAATACAATCCAAGGGTCAAATAAATTGGAAAAATAATCAAAACAGGAATAATATTTGTCTCCGAATACTAATAAAGATATAACTACTTTAGAAAGATAGAGGTGAACTTCAAACGTATGAATATCCAACTGCTACCTTAAAAGCTCCAACAATCGCCTGAGTCAAGAAATTTGAGGCGCACTCGAGCTAGGACCTGCACTGAAAGGGCGCAGTAAGCATGAGTACGGTCCACTTGTACTCAGTAGGTATCATAGGATGACCAAGCAAAGTAGTAAATAAAGCATACAAAATATACACTAAGGGCACGTCACCTACAATCAGAAAATGTCCCACACCGCTTGCACTAACAGTTCTAATATATCTCACATATATTACAATGACACACCAAGATATAGAACACAAGCATACATTATGTCACATATGAATAGAACAATAGAGAACGTGTCGAATAAAGATCATCAAATACAATTAAAGAAAGATAAGATAAATACATAGATGACAAGTCAATAACGCAATACAACACAACATAAACACAATAAAGTAAGTGCAATGTATATGATGATGATGATGATGCACGAGATCGTCGCACAACCTTCAGGATCATTACACAATCTTCGTATACACCTACATAGCTAAAGCTTCCCGACGTAGGACCCATGAGGGGGTTCATCAACCCATATACAACCCACATATATCATATCTCCTTTTTGGTACATCCCTCAAAAAGGGTTTTATAAGGTGTTACAATATCTTTTAAAAAGGTGTTGCCAGTGTTTGTCAGATGTTGCCATAGTGGTACCAATGTTTCATGAATGAGTATGATATGAAGATTTAATGCTCACAACCAATCACAATGAGTATTTCCACAAACAACCACATGATATATTTCCACAACCAACCATAATGATACATTTCCATAACCACATACGTCAATATCCGCTCATTATTTTCGTATCATCCATGAATTTTTATATGTCTCATTTGCCAATAAAGTATGAATATAAACACAATACATTAATGGCACCACATTAGCATTTTAACAACACAATACAATTATTCACATGTATTCAAGGCTATAATATCACATAAGACCCCACACAGTCACACATATCACATAATATCTCAATTTCAATAATTACATCACATATAAGCCCCCACACGGGCACAATACATAGATAACTTTTTTTTATGATTAGTTACCACCCTTAATAAGCATTTTGTACCATCAATTACTACCCAGATCAGTCTAAAGAGTTAAATCATAACCTATCTCAAAAGCCGAAACTGATCCGCTACACTTGAACCCGCGACCTTACTTTTCACGAACAATCTCGAAATCTACTAAAAACCTCAAATATGAAATCTACACATCAAAATAAAACCAACGATACTTATATTGACTACTTTTGATTTGGGGTCAAAATAGACCCCCAAAATGGGTTTTTGAAAAAGAAGAGCAAAATCGAAACTTTACTTCAAAAATATGTTCTCCATATTTTTAGGAACCTACAGCTGAAAACCCAACTTAAATTAAGTCCAAAACGGGATTCAAATCGAAGAAAAACTATTTTTGAGATTTACCGAGTAAAATCTTTGAAATCCGGGTTAAAATCTAGAATCGGAGTTGTTTTGAAGATTAAATTGATTAAAAATTAGTAATTATAAGATAAAAATATTATTCAAGTGAAAAGGAGTGAAAATTGAGTTTAAAATCATGCCCTAAGATTTTGGGGTTTTGAGGAATTTATCAAGAAATTATTAAGAAAAGGAGTGAATTTTTATCAAGAAATTATTAAGAAAAGGAGTGAATTCTTACCTTAAATCCGTAATAAAACCAAGAAATAGATGTTAATCTATCTTCGCAAGCTTCCACAAGCTTCACTTTTAAACTTCCAAACTATTTAGGGTTCAACTCTCAAGAGGCAAGATGAAAAATGAGCAAAATGAGCCAAAAACGGTAAAAAATCTGTTATTTATTTCTGCAATAGCTGTGCAGTTTTTTTTTCCTCAAGTCGAAATGGATTTCGACGAGGTACTCGGAATTCATTTGGAGTCCGATTTATGTAAACGAACTATGCAGCCACATAAAATTCAATGTTCCAGACGCGATGGAGATATCAGATTTTCAAAAAAAATTATTTTCACAAAGTTGACCCCCGAAACCCGAAATTATAATTTTCTAAACCGAGGGTCAAAATAAGATTTTAAAGCCATAAAATCATACCAAACATGATAACACCCTAAAATTGATATTTCGAATCTACTGGCGAAGTTGGATTTTCCATCAGAGGTCGTTTCGATCAAATGTGGATCCCACACTCATATTCTAATTTTTCAACTTTCCGACCAATAGGTCAAAATAAGCTCGGGTGCACCGGGACCCAAACCAAACATCTACCTAGACTAAAATTAATATTTTGGAGCTGTTGGCATATTTCGTTCGATCATCCACCGGACGGATCAAAATATATCTACATTAGTCCAAAATAAGGCTTTCGAAGCCATCAAAAATCACAATATTACATAAGTGATACCAAAATACATCAAAAATCATGTCAACCACTCCCACACCCCAGAAATACCATAATGCAACTATGGAGAGGGGTAAAATTATCAAATCACATAAAATCATAAATTTCACATATTTCATTAAATTTTCAGGTCATTACAGTTATTGCCAGAGATGATTTCAGAGGAACAGGCAGGATTTGTGCAAGGCAGGAGCATAGCTGAAAATATTCTGATGGTTCAGGAGATTGTGTCATAAATAATAAAAAGAGGTAAGCCTCCTAACATGATTTTAAAGTTAGACATGATGAAAGCATATGATAGAGGGGAATAGCTTTTTTTAACAAAAGTAATGAGGAAAATGGGATTTGGGGAAATAATCATTGACTTGGTGTATAGACTTCTGAGTTATAACTGGTATTCAATCATCTTAAATAGTCAACCTAAAGGTTTTTTTAGATCATAAAGAGGGTTGAAATAAAGAGATCCATTATCTCCAACTTTGTTTATTATTGTTGTTGAGGTAATGTCTAGATCACTAAAAGTATTATTGTTGAATAAAGAGTTAAAAACATTTGGAATGCCTAGGGGAAGTCCTAAATTAAATCATCTAGCCTCTGCTGATGATATGATTATTCTATGCAAGGCTGAGATCAATACTCTGAAACTATTAACAGAAAATTTAGAGAGGTATGAGAAGGCATCTAGACAGAGGATCAATAAAGACAAAAGTACTTTGTACCTACATAAAGGTATGTCTTATGGTGTAGTGGCTATGGCAGAAGTGATAATAGGTATTTTAAGGAATGACTTTCCTTTTACTTATCTAGGATGTTCAATCTTCCATATAAGAAATAATAAAGATTACTATCAGGGATTAATGAACAAAATCAGTGGAAAGTTGCAGAGTTGGAAAGGTAAACTACTTTCATATGGAAGAAGGGCTATTCTCATTAAACATGTGCTTCAGAGCATACCAGTTCATTGTTTATCAGTGATAAATCCTCCTATGAATGTTCTTAATCATATACATAAGATGTTTGCTCAATTTTTTGGAGCAGTTACATAGGGGGTCAGAGTAGACATTGGGTAAGGTGGCAGAATATATGTGTACCAGAAGATGGGGGTGGTTTGGGATTCAGATTGTTAAGAGATGTATCTATGTCTTTGTTTTGTAAGTTATGGTGGAGTTTTAGAATAAAAAAGTCCATATGGACTGACTACATGCATAAAAAATATTGCAAGAAGGAGAATCCAAATAAGATTATATGGAAAAAAGGATCAGGTGGCTGCTAATCATGTTATGATCAAAATAAAGGTTCTGGAGGTGAATATGGAAGAGGAAAAACCCCATTTGGATGTTGTAAACTAATGGGAAATTTACTGTGAGGTCAGCATGGAAGTATATAAGGCAAAAAAATGAAAAAAGCCATATTTTTAAGGAGATGTGGATAAGAGGCTTACCTTTTAAATTCTTTTTTTTAATGTGGAGAATCTAGAAAGGGTAAATACCAGTAGAGAAGGCTATTACTTACTTCTGCAAGCTAATAAGGATACACTGATGCAGCTGCCATGGCAAGGTGTTAATCACCCATAGAAGAAGAAGAATGAAATGAGAGTTCAAGATAATCGGTGGTGACATTAGAGAGCAGATAGAGTGATAGAGAAAGGGGGAAATGGATTAGGAAACCCTAAATTTGGGATTTATGTAATGACTCCAATTGGGTTGGGTTGGGTCGGTTTTAATTTTTCTAAATTCATTTGGACTGTGCAGACTCAATTTGTAAAGATTATGTGTTTATTTAATTATTAATGAGAAAATCCAAAAAATTAAACCAAAAAAAGGTCCCACACCCATTTTTCCAATTTTTCAACTTTTCGATCAATAGGGCGAAATGAGCTGGGGTGCACCGGGACCTGAACCAAAGGTCTACCTAGCCTAAAATTGATATTCAAGAGTTGTTGGCACAGTGCATTCAGCTATCTGTTGCACGAATCAAAAGATATCCACAAAATTCCAAAATAAGACTCTCAGAGTCATCAAAAACCACAATATCACATAAATGGTATCAAAATACATTGGGAACCATGTCAATCACCACCACACCTGGAAATATCATAATGCAACTATGGGGAGGGGTAAAACAATCAAATCACACAAAAACACAGAATTCACATATTTCATCAAAAAGTTAGTCGTTACATCATCCACCACTAAAAATCTAGCTCGTCCTCGATTTAAGGAAAAGAAATACCTGAATCAACGAAGAGCTAGGGATAAGAACTACGCATATCAGACTCGATCTCCTAAGTAGCCTCAATTATAGGTCGATGTCGCCACTGAACCTTAACCATAGGGATCACTCTAGAGAGCAACCGCCTAACATCGCTATCCAATACGGAGATCGGCTCCTCAATAAAAGACAATCGCTTATCTAACTGAACTGACTCCCAACGAATAATATGAGAATCATTCGGAATTTAACAACGAAACATAAAAATATGAAAAACTGGATGAACGGCTGATAGATCAGGGGACAAAGCCAACTTAGAAGCCACATCACCAACAGTTCAAACAATCTCAAATGGTCCAATATACGTGAGGCTAAGCTTGTCCCTTTTCCCAAACCTCATCACACCCTTCATGGGTTAAACTTGAATGAAAACATGATCACCGACACCAAATATCTAGGCACGAAGTCTACGATCAGCATAGCACTTCTGCCTACTCTGAGCTGCTCTAAGTCTATCCTGAATAACCTAGACTCTATCCAAAGACTCACAAAGAAAGTCCGTACCTTGAGGTCTCACCTCTGAAACATCAAACCAACCCACTAGGGAAAGACAATGCCTACCATACAACACCTCAAAAAGAGCCATGTCGATATTGGAATGGTAGGTGTTGTTATATTGCAAACTCAGCTAAAGCCAAATGTTGCCCCCACTGGCCACCAAAATCCATCACGCATGCGTGGAGCATATCCTTCAAAATCCTGATAGTCTGCTCTGACTGGCCATCAGTCTGGGGTGAAACATTATGCTAAGATCAACCCGAGTACCCAACTCATCCTGAAAAGTCTTCTAAAAGTGAAATATGAACAGAGAACCTTGATTTGAAATAATGGACACTGGCACATCATGCAGACGCACAACCTAACGAATGTAAATACGAGCCAACCTCTCAGAACTGAATGAAACCTAAACTGAAATAAAATAAGCTAACTTGGTCAATCGATCCCCGATAACACAACTACTGAAAAAAATATGAGATGTAAGAGGCAAGCCAGTCACAAAGTTTATGGTGATCCATTTCCACTTGCACTCGAGAATGTATAACCTTTGAAGCAATCCATTAGGTCTCATATACTCTACCTTCACATGGTGACAATATAGGCAACGAGCAACTAGATCCATTATATCTTGCCTCATACTACCACACCAATATTGATGCCTCAAATCATAATATCTTAGTCATACCTGGATGGATGGAATATCTGGAATAATGGGCATCCTCCAAGATCAACCTAATCCAATCACCCACTCTCGGCACACAAACTCAGTCGCCAATCCCAAAACTCCATCTGAATCAAGTGAGGCTTTCTTAGCCTCTCCACTCAACACCTTATCTCAAATCAACCTCAATCCAACATAATTAAACTGATGAGCTTGAATTTGCTCCATCAAAGAAGATCTAGCCTCCACAAATACCAAAACACGCCCAGGTGTCGAAATATCAAACCTAACCATATGGTTAGATAAAGACTGAACCTCTAAGGCTAAAGGCCTCTCCTGGATCAAAAGGTACGCCAATCTATCCATGCTAGTCGACTTCCCGCTCCAGGCATCTGCAACCACATTACCCTTGCTCAGATGATAGAGAATAATCAAGTCATAATTCTTAAAGAACTCAAGACAATGACACTGCCTCATATTAAGATCTTGCTGGGTGAAGAAGTACTAAAGGATATGATGATCTGAGAAGATCTCACAAAGGACTCCATACAAGTAGTGCCTCCAGAACTTCAAGGCAAACACAACTACACAAAACTCTAGATCATGGGTAGGATAATTCCTTTCATGAGGCTTTAGCTAATGAGACGCATAAGCAATCACCTTACTCTCCTACATTAACACAACACCTAAACCAATACCTGAAACATAACAAAAGACGGTAAAATCCACGACATCCGTAGGGAAAGTCAAGATAGGAGCTGAAGTCAACAAATCCTTGAGCTTTTGAAAGCTCGCCTCACAAGCATCGGATCACTGAAAGGAAATCCTCCTCTGAGTCCACTTAGTCAAAGGAGCTGCAATAGAAGAGAAACCCTCAACAAAACGCTGATAATAACTTACCAAGCCAACAAAACTCCAAATCTTGGTGAGCGAAGTAGGTCTAGACCAATCACAAACTGTTGCAACCTTGGCTGGATCAATCATAATACCCTTTCACATGACCCAAGAAAGAAATAGACTCCAACCAAAACTCTCACTTAGAAAACTTGGCATACAACTTCTCATCCCGTAATCTCTGAAGCTCAATATGCAAATGCTTCTCATGCCCAGCCTCACTCTTGGAATGAACCAAGATATCACCTATAAATATAATAACAACGGAGTCGAGATACGATTGGAACACTTGGTTCATTAACTCTATCAACGCGGTAGGGGAATTGGTCAACCCAAGGATATAACAAGAACTCATAATGACCATATCAAGTCCAAAAAGTTATCTTCTGAACATCTGAATCTATAATCCTCAACTGGTAATAATCTGACCTCAAATCTCTGACCTTAAATCAATCTTTAAGAACACCACAACACCCTGTAGCTGGTCAAATAAGTCATAATATACGGAAAAGGACACTTATTCTTAACCATCGCCTTATTAACTACTAATAATCAATACACATACGCATAGACCTATCCTTTTTCTTTATAAGTAAGATAGACACACCCCAAGGCGATACACTAGGTCGGAAAAATCCATTATCCAACAACTCATGCAACTGATCCTTTAGTTCTTTCAACTCTTTGGGGCCATCTTATAAGAAGAAATAGAAATGGTATTGGTGCCCGACTCAACATCAATAGCAAAATCAATATCTTGATTTGGAGGCATACCATATGGGTCCGTAGGGAACACATCCATAAACTCACAGACAATATGAACAAAATCCAAAGAAGGAGGCGAAACAACACTAGTGTTACGAATATTAGCCAAGTAAGATAAACATCTCCTCTCAATAAATTTATGAGCCTAAACATAAGATATAATCTTCTTAGGACCCGAATGCAGCGCATCCTTCAAAGTTATCCTTGGCACATCCAGCGATGCTAAAGTCACAGTCGCAGTATAAAACTCTAGAACAGCATGATAAGGAGCTAGCCAATCCATACCCAAAATAATATCCAAATCAATCATATATAACACAAGCAAATCTACCATAATCTCACGCCCAGCAAAAGTCACAACACAAGATCGGTACACCCTATCCACCATTAAAGAATCACCTTTCGGGGTAGATACATGAATAAGCATGGCAAGAGGCTCACTAACAGAATCAAAACTCAAAGTAAAATACATAGACATATAGGAAAAAGTCGATCCGGGATTAAATAATATAGATGTAGTTTTAAAACAAATGGGGATGATACCTATGATTATAGCATCAGAAGCCTCTGTCTCAAGTCTGGTTGGAATAGCATAGTACTGCCCATGACCACCAACTGCCTGAGTAACCCCATGACTACCCTTACAAGCTCTACTGACTCTGCCCCTTACACCTCTGGCATTGCCCCTACCCCTCATAGATGAAATAGAAGTATCTCGAATCACCCAGTGGGGAAAGTCCCTGGCCACATGGTCGATCTTCTCACCCATATAGCAACTTCTGTGACTAATCTCAATAGGTGAAAGTACAACTGAACCCAAACGGCCACCCTGAACTGCTGAACTAGAAGATCCACTACCTGAACTCTGTAAAGCTGCCAACATTGGCCTACCATGGTATCCACGAGAACCTCTAAAATCTCTACCTCAAGAGGTCTGACTCCAAAATTCACCAAAGCGCCATGTCTTCTTTACGCCTCCATGAGATGCACTAAGAATACCCTCAATCATTTTAGCATAATCCACAATAATCTGAAAAGAAGCCCCAAACATAATCATCTGAGACGTAGCCAACTGAAGGGAGACATCCAAACCCTTCAAAAACTTCTGAATCTTCTCAGACTCAGTGGAAATACTATCATAGAAATATCTAGCTAGGGCATGAAATTTTCCTCATACTCAAAAACTGTCATAGAGCCCTGCTACAAATGATCAAGCTCGTCCCATATATGGTCTCTCAAATTGAAAGGCATAAATCTCTCTAGAAAAGCCTTGACGAACTAATCCTAAGTCATCTCGGGAGAATTACAGGGTATACAACTGACAAGCGACCTCCACCAATCTCTCGTCGTATCTCTCAACTGATAAGAAGTAGTATAAGCCGCACCACCTACGCCGAAAGAGTAAAACACAACTCAGAACACAAGGTATGAAAGAACTTTGCATGATAAAGAATAAAATAAGGAAAGTTTCCTAAAGTCGTCCTATAGCCTCTCAAAGATAGATATGGATGTCTACGTACCGATTCGTAAGACTCTATTAGACATTTTGTTCTTACACTATTGAGACCAATGAAACCTGGCTACTCTGATACCAATTTATCAAAATCCAAAAAAAAGGGTCATGATGGCACTTATAGCGGTGTACCTTGACAAGTAAGTCTATCACTCAAACTGATACAAAAAGAAAAAAGAAAAGACAGAAATACCCAAGGTAAGGCTTCTAGAATGAAGCCAAATCATATAAGTAAATATAACAATGCGGAAAGAACTTATCCAAAATACTAATCATGCCCAAAACCAGGTGTCAATAGTGTAAGAACTACTAATACAATTCAGGAGTCAAATACATCAGAAAAATAACCACAAAGGAATAATATCTGTCTCCAAATACTAATAAAGACATATCTAGTACAGAAACATAGAGGTGAACTCCGAACGCATGAATGTCCAACCACTACTTTGAGTAATCTAAAGGCACCCGAAAATCACCTAGTCTGAGGCGCACTCGAACCTGAAGCTGCACCAAAAGGTTCAAGTAGGAGTGAGTACGGTCCACTTGTGCTCAGTAGGTATCATAGGCCGACCGAACAAAGTAAAAAATAAAGCATACAAAATACACATTAAGGGCACGTCACCTGCAATAAAAAAATGTCCCACAGTGGTAGCACATACCGCTTTCACTAATAGTTCTAATATATCACATATATTACAACATCACACCAAGATAAAACATAAGTACGTATTATATCACATATAAGTAGAACAAAGGAGATCATGTTTATACAAGATCATCAAATACAAGTAAAAGAAGATACAACATATACATAGATGACAAGTCAATATGGCAATACAACATAACATAACACAATAAAGTAAGAGCAATGTATATGATGATGCACGAGGTCATCGCACAACCTCTGGAATTATCGTATAATCCCAATATACACCTACGGAGATAAAGTTTTCCTATGTAGGACCCATGGTGGGTTCGTCAACCTATATACAATCCACATATCTTATATCTCTTTTCCGGCACATCTCTCAAAAAGGGTTTTATAAGGTGTTATCATATCTCCTCTTCAGCACATCCCTTGGGGAGGATTTTAAAAAGGTGTTGCCAGTGTTACTTAGGTATTTTCACGGTGGTATCAATGTTTCATGAATGAGTATGATATAAGAATGTAATGCTCACAATCAATCACAATAAGTATTTCCACAACCAACCACATGATATATTTCCACAACCAACCACAATAATACATTTCCACAACCACGTGAGCCAATATTCACTCATTATTTCAGCTTCATTAATGAATTTTCATGTCTCATATGCCAATAAAGTATGAATATAACTACAATACACCAATGGTACCACATTAAGCATTTTAATAATACAATTATTCACATGTATTCAAGGCTATCATATCACATAGGACCCCACACGGTCACGCATATCACATAATATCTCAATTTCGATAATTACATCACATATAGGGCCCCACATAGGCACAACACATAGATAGCCATTTTTTCATTAGTAGTTCCCACCCTTAACATACATTTTGTATCATCATTTATTACCCAGCCCAGTCTGAAAAAGTTAAGCCATAACCTACTTCAAAATCTGAAATACCGCAATCAATACTTTGCTCCCAAATCCTTACTCCTCACAAACGATCCCGAACTCCGCTAAAAATATCAAATTTGGAATCCACGCATCAAAACTAAACCAACGACACCCATATTGACTACTTTTAGTTATGGGTCAAAACGGACCCCCGAAATGGGTTTTTAAATAAGACAAGCAAAATCGTAACTTTATTTTAAAAATGTGTTCCTCATATTATTAGGAACCTACAGCTGAAATACCAAGTCAAATTGAGTCAACAATGAGTTTCAAATAAAAAAATCATTTTAAACTTTATCAGGTAAAATCTTTGAAATTCTGATTAAAATCAAGAATCAGAGTTGTTTTGAAGGTTAAATTGATGAAAAATTAGTAATTATAAGATTAAAATATTATTCAAGTGAAAGGGTGTAAAATTTGGGTTTAAAATCAAGTCCTGAGATTTTTGGAGTTTTGAGAAATTAATCAAGAAATGACTAAGAAAAGGGTGAATTCTTACCTTAAATCTGTAATAGAATTAAGAAATGGATGTTAATATAGCTTCCCAAGCTTCACTTTTAAGCTCACGCACTATTTTAGGATTTAACTCACAAGAGGCCAGGTGAAAATATGGACAAAATGGGTCAAAAAAAATGGTAAAAATCTGTTATATATTGCATAAGAATTTGCACTATAGCAGATTTTTCTAAGTCCTAATGGACTTCAACGGGGTGCTTTGGATTCGTTTGGAGTCCAATAAATGTAAACGAACTATGTAACCACACTAAATTCGACACTAAGAACTCAATGACGATATTAGATTTTCGAAAAAAATATCGTTTTCACAGAGTTGACTCCCGAAATTTGAAATTATAATTTTTCAAATCGAGGGTTGAAATGGGATTTAAAAGTCGTAAAATTACACCAAACGTGTTACCACCCTAAAATCGACGTTTTGGATCTATTGGCGAAGTCAAAATTTCCATTCGAGGCCGTTTCAACCAAATGTGGATCTCACACCCCTATTTCCAATTTTCCAACTTTCCGATTAATAGGTTGAAATGAGCTCGGGTGCACAGGACCCGAACCAAAGGTCTACCTAGCCTAAAATTGATATTCTAGAGCTTCTGACGCAGTCCGTTCAGCCATCTATCTCACGGGTCAAAATAATTGGTATTGAAGGCGCAAACCCTGCCTATTTGCTCAGCTTAAACTGTTGATACCCCTTTACATATCCTTAATGGAATAGCCATCTAAAGTTAAACTGGAAAAACAAGAAACTAAGCTTAAACCTCACAATCACATTACTTTTCTTTTGATTATTAAATTTAACAATGTAGTTGTGTGGCACTATTTCTCACATAAAGAGCAGTACAGCAACAAAGGAACAGCGCAATAACAACTTATCGTATAAAGAATGCTGCTGGTTTAACCATTCCAGAAGATAGGTTATCCTAATTTTATATTTTCTTGTACAGTGATAGTTTAATAACTAGACAAAGACAAAGATGATCATATATGCATATCACATGTTTTGTTGATAAAAGGTTATCCCCAACCTTACCCCTGGTCACATTAATCTATGATCTACTTTTATCATACCTAAGGTACTAATGGTTTGCGTTATACTACACTATGATAATGCTGGAAATGCCAAAATCAACTGTTGTAAAAATCTTCCAATATCTGGCTTCCACAGTTGAAACTTTAATTGGCAGATAGCAGCTGCATTTATATTTTTTGGGGGAATTAGAAGGTTTTATTCATAACAGCACTAAGAAAGCTGAGATCTGTTATGGCAAAAGTGAGAAAACATAAGTACATCCATGTCTAAAGCTGTAGGGATTCTAAGGAGCTCTGAAATAGATTAAGCTTATTAACAAGTTTCATTCTACATCAAATGCAAAACAAATGAAATGATGTTAGTCTTTATTCTCTTGAGTTAGCTGTATTAGTGCTCAAAGCACCTCTAGTTCCTCTCATTCTATTTAAAATCTAGCATTTGAAAAAAACAGCATATCAGATTCATTCTTGCAGGATCTATCAAGTATGAAGATGCTTAGCTATCTGCACTGATCTCGCAGGGATATGAGTTAGAAGAAACTTGTAACACCGATGAAACCAATTAATTAAGAATTAGAATTTTCTTCTAAGAGCAAGTCCTCATGTTTTAATGCTAAGAGAAAAATCTCTTGCAGTTATCAAAGCAACTTCCTTGATGATAATAAGACGGCAGAAACCTCCTGAGCACATTCGGCGTAGGTGACAAAAGCCAGATTTAGTTTACAACTATGCCTCAATCACAAACAAGTTGGGGGTCATGAGCTACATGAACCCACACCAACCATATTACTCCATTTGAACTCATTTCATGCAAATACAAATCAAAAGTAAAAGAAGTTCTCAATATTTAACAGAACATCCCTATGACAACCACCACCTCTCCCTTTTCCACACACACCCAAAAAAAAAAAAAGAACTGTCCAAATCTAGGCAAAAAAAAAAATGGAGGACAAAGTTGCCCCATTTTGAATAGCTCAGGGCAAAATTGATCATTTTCCATTGTTCCAAATATATCTTTCTCTCAGCTACTTGCTAGACTATATGTGTACATTGAAGCGACTAAAAAGTGTTGGCTTCCCTTGCTGATCTAACTTAAGTTTTGATACAAGAAAAACAAGAATTTCAGCTTATATAACAGCGTTGTCGTTGAAGTCAAGGACCTAAAGCATTAATAGCAAGCAACAGGGAAACTACAAAAAGATAAAAAGGGAATGCACACTATTGGATAACTAATAGAAATGCATATATAAAAATAGAACAGAATTTAAATGAGTTTTTTTTTGATATACCAACTCTTCTATTTTACCTACTTCGTAATAGAATTTAAATAAGTTATATGCGTATAACCCAACATACCTTACCATTTTCAAAGATATAAAGAAAATCAACAGCATAATTTTAAGATAATATTTAGTCTGCTCTCTAGGTATTAACAATCTTATCATGTAAAATATTAATAACACTAATTATTAAAGAAAGTTATTAACATCAACTATCTCCAATAGGACCACAGTAGCAATTAGAAGAAATGGAGTCGACCAACGCAACTGTTCAACCCTTCCCAGTTTTGAAACTCTCCAGCCCTGATTTGAACTTACCAGCAGTCAACTAACACACAACTTTAGCCCAACAATGATCATAGCAAGTAAACTGCATAACAAGTCATCAATCACAGAAATTCTAAAATAAGAATTTCAAGAAATCAGTTAAAACGTCAGACAAATATCACAGTAAACTGAAATTTATCAATTCCGAAGTAGACAACATAAATCCAAAAAAATAGGATAAGAGTTCAGTACATGGTTACTCAAAAAATTCGATAATCAAGTGCTCAGGTGATAGATATTTTAAAATTTTCTCAACTCTTTCAGCAAGAAACTATTCAAAACTAATACTCCCTCTGCGGCTCTGCCCCGATTTATACACATTTTCGTTTTTAGTCAATACCAAAAAGAATGTCGCATTTTTTTATTTGACAAATATTTAATGACACTATCAACATGTTACTCATATTAAGTCCCACTTATTTGGGTAAAAAAATCCACAAACACCTACTTTTAACAACAAGGGATATAGTATAGGCAGACCTTACCAGGATCCCTTGCATTTTACACCCCAAAGTATCTTTCTTTTTTTAACTTGCACTCTATCCTATTTATTTTTACAATTTACATCCTAACCTCTTGAGTTCCTTGCATTTTACACCCCAAGATGTCTTCCTTTTTTTAACTTACATCCTATCCTATTTTTTTTTACAATTTACACCCTAACCTTTGTATTTCCTTACAAAACAATAAAATTATTTTCTTAATAATTTTTTCATGAGGGCAAAATAGGAATAACAATATACCCCCTCCGTTCCATTTTACTCGTTTCAATTTGACATTGCACATTGATTAAGAAAAATAATTAATAACATGATTATTTTACCATAGTACCTTTATTAAATAATGTTTATATTTTAATTTGGAGATAAAACAATTAATACTAAAGGTAAAAAAGAAAAAAAAATTGTCTTGTCTTGATTAATGAAAAATAACAAGTAAAATCAAAAATCAAATTAGGAAATTTGGGACAAGTAAAATGGAACGGAGGAAGTATTATTTTTTAAAATAAATTTATTTAATTTTTAGTGTAACGAACTTTCAAGATATGTTCTTGCATTCACATTTATCATCTAATTATTGTCATGTGATAAGTATTCTCACTTTAATCTGTAACTGCTAAAATTTCGTAGTGGCGTTGCTTCTGAATGGTGAAAGTACGGTGCAATAAAATTTCTGGAGCCATATCTATATTAATGCAATCATAATCACCTATACTACCTGTCAGAAAGAAAATAATAACGTAATAAAAGGACCAAAATATTGAGGGAAAATAAATAGAATAGCAATAGTTAAGGATAAAACAAAAAATATAACACATGAATTGATGGAATTTTGTCTTTAACAATGTCTTCCTATATCACTAGTTCTGCAATATCAATCTTCTCTTAACTCAGATGGCATTCGTTTGGAATTTTCTAAAAATTTGAGTTTGCAAATTTTTCATCTAACTTCCTACACTAAAAATTAAATAAATTTATTTTAAAAAATAATACTTCTTCCGTTCCATTTTCCTTGTTCCAAATTTCCTAATTTGATTTTTGATTTTACTTGTTATTTTTCATTAATCAAGACAAGACAATTTTTTTTTCTTTTTTACCTTTAGTATTAATTGTTTTATCTCCAAATTAAAATGTAAACATTATTTAATAAAGGTACTATGATAAAATAATCATGTTATTAATTATTTTTCTTAATCAATGTGCAATGTCAAATTGAAACGAGTAAAATGGAACGGAGGGGGTATATTGTTATTCCTATTTTGCCCTCATGAAAAAATTATTAAAAAAATAATTTTACTGTTTTGTAAGGAAATACAAAGGTTAGGGTGTAAATTGTAAAAAAAAAAAATAGGGTGTAAATTAAAAAAAAAAAGACACTTTGGGGTGTAAAATGCAAGGGACCCAAGAGGTTAGAGTGTAAATTGTAAAAATAAATAGAATAGGGTGCAAGTTAAAAAAAGAAAACACTTTGGGGTGTAAAATGCAAGGGACCCACCTTACCACTATCTTGGAGGTAGAAAGTTTGCTTCTAATAAACCCTCAGCTCAAGGAAAAAAAGACAGTCCAAAGCAACATAGAAAAAGAAATAACAAAAAAGAAATAATCATAGCAAAATACTGTAGACAATTTGGCAAATCATCTCAACAGTAATCACCAAGATAATAGGATAATGTATTTATTTTAATGGTAGATTTGGTACATTACAAAAGTGTTTTCATATTTCTTAAAAATTGTATCTAATCAAATAACATTACATAAATTGAGAGACGGAGGGAGTATCTATTAGCTTTCAAAATAACAATCAACTATCTATTGACAAATATTTAATAAAACTGTCAACACTTTATCCATATTGGATTCCACTTATTTGGCAAAAAGTCTACAAGGTCTACTTTTTTTATTTAAAAATCTACAGTTTTGAAACATTACAAAATCTTCACATATGTTTTTAGCTTCATGTTAATTCAAATCAAATCACATTTTATGCATATTGGATCCCGCTTATTTGGCAAAAAGTCTAAAAGGGATACTTTTCAAAAAAAAGTTCACATTTCTGCGACATTGCAAAGTCTTCGCATATTTTATAAACTTTGTAGTTTGTACCCAGACAAATTACATCACATAAATTTGAATTAAAAAAAACATTGCACGGTTTTTCCATTTTCTCTATAAATGAGAATCAACTATCTAGAGAAAATTGAAGGAAAAGTGTCATTTAAATCTTGAATGTAAGATTGGTGACATTGACAAACTTAAGTCAAACATAATTAGAAAACTTGATTTAATTAATTGTGGACTTGATTAATATTTTTAAAACTTTCTAATCTTTTCAAAAATATAAATCAACCCACACCCCTCTCCTCTCCAAATCAACAGTCTCTCTCCTCTCTCCCATCTCTCTATCTCAACCATTTCTCTCAAGCTTCTCCCAACCAATAGTTCTGCAAATTTCTCCCTTCAATCTCCGACGACTTCAGCCTCCCGGTGACAAATAGTTGGACTTAGAGTTCCTTTTCAACTTTCAACCATCAAGCGATGTGACATTATTGCTCTCCGACGATAACAGCTTTGAGTTCTTCATCGTCCCTTTTCTTCTTTCACAGGTAAAAAATTAGGGCTTTTTAGTTATTAAGAAAAAGGGGAACTTGAGTCAACTTCTCTTCTAGTATTGGAGTGAAATATAATTTTTTATTGTTATTTCGTTCTTGTTATCGAACTGTTGATTCGATTTGTTGGTGTTTGTTGAGTTTTTGAAGTTTGATATTTTTTGTTTGTATTTGTACAAACAAAATAATAATTTTTGTGTTTTTTATCATGATTGATGTTCTTGGTGTTTGTGTTGTGTTGGTATTGCTGGATTGATTTGTTGTTGTTCTTGGTAAAAATGGTGTATTTGATATTAAATGATAATATTGTTCTTGTTCTATTGAACAAAATCTTACTCCTGATTTTTTTTCTGCAATAAATAAACCATCAAATGCAATAGATGAATCATCTGATACAATAGATGAACCATATGATACAACAGTTGAACCATCTGATGCAACAGATAAATCATCTGATGCAACAAATGAACAATTTGTTAGATGAAATCCTATCAACTATCCCAACAGGACGACATGTCCAAGACTTTTATTTCTCCAAATAGATAATTCATTTGTTAAGACAGATGACGCTTTTGTTGGAAGAAATCTAAATAATATTCACAGTTGCTTTATTGCACAGACCAGTCATCTATTTCAACAGATGAATGATCTGTTGAAAGAAATCACAACAGTATAGAAACTATTTTTATTATTTACAACAGATTACTCACTTATGTCAATAGGTTAGTTATATGTTGCAACAGATAACACACCTGTTGCAACATATGTGTGATCTATTAGAACTATTAATTTAGTCTGTTGTACATGATAGATTTACTGTTATCCTTTTTTTTTAATGATGCTTTAATCAATTATAATTTTTTTTATTTTCCTATTATTCTTTAGATAATATGGCTCCCAAAAGAAAAGAAACCGAATCAAGTTCAAGTAAAGGAACGAGTGAAAAAGCTAGGCTATATCCACCACTCTATGAGCTTACTTTACAAACGTTATCTCAATCAGAAGTAGAAGATAATGAACATGGGGATAGAAAATATTTCAAAAGAGATGATCCAAATACTAATAGCCCTTTCACCAAAGAGTTGGTGAAAACCTTCAGCATTGATAGTTATCCTGTGAGAATGCAGTGTGATGGTGCCATAAATTTAACTGGTGATTTTGTGGTTAAGTCAGCCATGGAAAAATCTTTCGATGCCCTTAGAAAAATACTTCTAGACCAAAAATTGGATGCTTATTTCAGAGACAAGTACTTTGGGCAATATCTTGATTTGCCGAATGACAACAATGCTCGTTTTCAAATAAAAATGGTATATGATGCTCTTAAGCATAAGTTTATGTATGAAAATAAAGATAAGATGGATGAGGTGTGGATTAATTACTGTGGCATGCCTATTTGTTTTGGTTGGAAGGAGTTTGCCATAGTTACTGGACTAAAATGTTATCATTCTTCTCCTTCTCAAGTTATACCTATTCTAACCCTAAAAAAAGCACCCCGCATACCCAAAAAAGACAAAGGTAAGTCAAGTGATGGTGATGACTTAGTGACCCTTGTGGTCCAAGCTTCAAAAACAAAATCTGATAGAAGTATTGAAAAGTAAAAACTTTCAAAAAAGCACAAGCAATCATTGTACTTAGTTTGGTTTGTACATAATATTCTTTGGGCGAGCGAAGTTAACAACAACATACCACTTGGTTTAGTAAAATTCTTCAAGGATCTTAAGGCATTTAACAGCTATCCTTGAGGTTATGAAAGCTTCAAAATGACTGTCAAATATTTATTGACTCCGTTAACGCCAAAGACAGTCAACTTATATGGCTTTTCATGGTAAATATTTTCTTTATTATGACTCATTTATTTTTTTATTGAATAATATTTTTAATTTATTGACATTATTTTATAGGCTTGGGCATTTAAAGTCATTCCTTATTTGAGACAACAAGTGAACTGCCAGGAAGAAATTTCATGTTCAAGAATCCTGAGATGGTTGTTGGCCAAAACCGCTAAAAATGTAAATTTTTTTATCTCTTCAACCCCTCGAAGGAAGTAGTAAGTCTAATTTTAATTAATTTTTTATTTTAATTAATGATTTTTTAAATGATTTAATTATCATTCTAATATATGTGCTGATTTATTTTAGATTGTGTATCCATGGCTTGTTCCGACTAATCGAGAGTTAAAGATGTCATTTTTTTTACTCTACAGTCTGTGAAAACTCTATCGGACCCTAAGATCATTGATAGAATAAAAATGAATTATTTGGAGTAACAGCCATCACAAGAAAAATAACAATTTTAGAGGGTGGGCTTATTGTTGCTGATGATGTTAGTAGTGATGGAGCTATTGGTGGTGGTAGTGGTGCTATTGTTGGGGCTAATGATGTTCCTCTTTCAGTTTTTGAAACAACAAACCATTATGATTATGATCATACTAGTTTTACTGATTTTTCCTCTCCTAGCAAATGTTCTGCATGCAAATATCAACACTTCAATGCGAAACACGATGGAGCGATTAATGTTATTAATGCATTAACTGCTTCTGTAAAGGAATTGACATCTAAGAGGGGTGTCATTCCATCTAAGAGGATTTTATATCCATACACTCTGTTAGAGATTAAGGCGACTAACAGAACAAGGAAAGAAATTTCCAAGGCATCATCAAGTATTGAAAAAAGAAAAATTACAACTCCTCTATCTTTGTCATGCACTTTTGATCAATATACAAGGACCACAGGAGAACAGCATAAGCTGAAGAAGGTAATATATATCATCTACTCCAAAAAAATAAATAGACTACATAACTGTTTCAATAGATGACATATTTGTTGAAAATTATCAAATAAATATATGCATTTATTGCAACAGTCTACTAACCTATTGCATCAGACGCATTATCTGTTGCAACATATGTCTCATCTATTTTACCAAATCAAACAGGTCTTCCTACTATTTTAATTTATACCAACAGATGGCCTATCTGCTGTAACAGATGGTTCATCTGTTGGGACAAATTAAATCAAGACTTCCTACAGTTTTAGTTTGTCAAAAATGATGAGTCATATGTTGCAACGGATGGGTCATCTGTTGGAAAATTATCATACTGGTCTTCCTCCTGTTTTAATTTTTCCTAATAGATAATTCATCTATTGCAACAGATAAGTAATTTGTTGGTATAATTTAAAACTGGAGGAAGAACTATTTGATTTGCTAAAATAGATGAGTTATCCTTTTCCATTTTTTTGTATCTCTGTGATTAGCATTGACAATTTTATAAGTAGATGTCATAGTAGAAGGTACTGTTGAACAACATAATATCTTAGTTGATAATCCATCAGTTTCTTTCACAGATAAAGAAAAAGTGAAGCCTAGCAGTCCGGAAGAACGAAAGAATTGCCCGTTTAAAGGGTTCAACATCTCAGATGAGGCTCCAAAAAAACTAACAAAGTTGATCAACGACTATTCAGAATGGATTGTCGATGGGCTATTAAAGCTTCATGTCGGTAGGTACATAAATTATTTTTAAGGATATTAACTGATACAATCTTGTTGTAAAAACATGACATTAACACATATAAATTATGCAGAAAACAAAATGACGAACACTACAAAGTGAACGAATCGGGTCTTTGTTTTGATATGTTCAACTTTGTTGTTGCACATCCCAGAACGAAGAATTGCTTCTATTTAATTTCGCAGCCCCAAACTTGATGGAATGATGAGGTTTAAATGTCATACATCTTACTATTAATACTTTATTTAATTGTATTTGTGTATTAATTTTATTATCATATAATCTGAAATGTTTGATAATATGTGCAGCACATTAATGTTATTTTTTACTACCTCCGAAAGAATTCCTTTTACAAACACAAGAGCAACATAGATGCACGACAGATAATTGTTTGTACAAAGTTTACATCAATAATGCATACGTTAGCTATTGTCAGCAACAGTCGAAAGTTTCCCGAAATGAGGAATGCTTAATCAACATCATCAAAGGTTTTAGCATTCCAGCTGGCTTACCTTGGAATTTGGTCGATGAAGTGTACATCTCAATCAATTGCAGTGATGAATTCCATTAGGTGTTGGCTGTCATTGTTCTAAAAAAGAGGCGCATCCGAGTTTACTACTCAATGTCGGAGAAGAGACGTTCTAGGTCGTCGCCTACGATACAAAAGCTGGCCAAAATATTGCCCATTTATCTTGATATAAGTGGCTTTTTGGACCAAAAGGTTCGTACTGATTGGTCGACGATTGAACCATACCGTGATAAAATGGGCAATCCATTTGATATAGAATATGTTGAAGTAATTGCTCAACAACCCATTAGTAGCTTGTAAGTATCAATCTAGTATAATAATTTAGTTTCATTTCATAAATTTCAAAATTCTTACATTTGTTGCAAGATACGGATTATATGATTTTTACAAACGTAAGGATTGCGGTCTTTTTGTTGCCTCTTATGCCGAGTATTTGAACAATGGATTACAAGTACCAAATGATGGACCTGATGATGGATTACTCCATAAAATATATTCCACTCTTTTATGGAAATACAGGAAAGCGAAAGCTTAGAAATCGTACGCAAGCGATATTAAAGATCCACAACGATCAAAGCCAAATTCCATAAAATCGGATGATGAAAAACTTGTCTATATTGAGTAGATCTTTACTGTTAAATTAATAACTTCTGCTTAGAAATTGTTGGCATCAAAACTTAAATTGTTGATTTATTTGTTGAATAGATTATTTGTACCCATAATAATTTTTTTTATATTTTATTTATTTGTTGATTTATTTCATGTAATTTATGAAGTGTTTGATTTATTTTATTTTGTCTATGTTATCCTTAGATTTGAATTTATTAATTGAAATAAAATAATAGATTTGAATATTTCAATAGATAATGTATCTATTGCAACAGACGACATATCTGTTATAAATTATCAAACAAATTTAGACATATATTGCAACATGTAGGTCATCTGTTGAAAATTATCAAACTGTGTTTTCCTACTATTTTGATTTGTTTCAATAGATGACCTATCTGTTGCAACAGATAGACTCATATATAAATATTTGCATAATGCAACAGATGACCAACCTATTGCAACAGATAAACCATCTATCAGAATAGATAGACTATCTATTACAACAGATAGACAATCTGTTGTATTATAAGAAATTTAATTTTCATCAAATATAAAAAATTGTCATGGTGTTTGTGTTTCTACATCTTCTTTTTTATACACAGGATCCAAGCATTTAGTTAGTACCCCATAAGCCTAGACCTCTTACATCCTTGCCATAGTGTTGTCGTACAGAAAGGTTGTTGGGTTGGACATTCTATGTCGGTTAGCAAACATTCAATGTGTGCAAGCGCTTACGTCCCGCATGCAACACCGATTTTATTTTTTGGAAGGTCCTTTTCCTTGTTTTAACCTTCAAAATTCCATGTTTGCTTCAAAACTTTCCCTGGCAAACGATTCATTAGTCCACTTTGCCTTAACAAGTTGGGGAACAATGCCAATAGTGGCTTCATCTTGGTAAAAAAATCTGTCTCATCAAGACAAGCAAGTTGCAGTTATAAACCTTCATCATTCCCTCCTCGAGCAGTATCTCAACAACCATAAAATATTTTTTCTCCACGTCCATGACTGCAAGAATCCTCTTTGCTTTGGTCCAGTCCTTGCCATGTGTATACGGTCTCTTCCCTCTAACATAATTAATCATTTCTTCATCCCATTTGATTCAAGAAACTAACAAATCAAATCCCAAGCCACCGAGAGTTGACGCTATCTTAATAAGATCATCGTACCTATCGTTGAAATTATTGTAGAAGTTGAGGTCCATTATCTTATCGGCAGCACCATAATCTATCGGGTATGTTTATTGTCTATCCCTCATGAGGCAAAGAATTTCATCAGCATATTATGATATAAGAAGACAATTTTTAAATAGGTTAGTAATTTTAAAAAAAGAAAAACAAAGTGGAAAGATGCAATGGATGGTTCATATGTTGGACAGGGTTCAATGAAACTGTTAATAGATTACCCATCTAATGCAACTTATGCAATAGATAGGCAATCTGTTGCAATGGAACCACCACCAGTTGTACCAGAATACCCAGTTATTGCAACAGATGACATATCTGTTGCATAGCTTCTTCTTCATAGAGTAGATTAGGAGGCTAGGTTAGAAAAAGTAAACTTATTTGATGGGTGGTTGCTTGGACAATGCCTTGCATTTATTTGATGGTGGTGGTTTGGCTGTCATATTTGCCTTGGACTTTTTGCGGAGTGTTTCCTTGATGAGAGGTTCTTTTGGACAATCACATCTCAAGTTTGTCCCTATGGCAAACTCTCCCATGTCAAAACAAACTGGCATGCCACAGTAGTTGATCCAGATTTTATCTATCTTCCCCCTCCCCCTCCTTCAAATCTTTATCATCCCCACGTACTTGATCCTGCGCTTGAGAAGATCATATACCATGCTCATTTGGAAACGAGCATTGTTGTCCTCAGGCATCTCAAGAAAGTATCCACAGTAGCTCTTCTTAAAAATTCTCTCTAGTTTTTCCTTCTTCATAGTTTTCCTAAATTCATCAAAAGGTTTTTCCAAAAAAGGTTTAACTATAAAGTCACCAGTTAGTTCTGCAGGGTTATCTATCAGTATCTCAACTTAAAACCTGTCAACGGAATCGGCAGAAAAGATGGGTCGGATAGTGGAATCTACCCAAAAGTCCTGCCTTTCTCGAGGCATACTAATAGTTTTGACAGGATCATGCTGGGATTTCGATCTTAATTCACGCCCCATTAGTGATGCATTATCATCATGTTGATCATCATCATCTTTCTCACTTTATACTTCCTTCTCTTTTTGTTTATCTTCTTCTTTCTCCTCACTTTTATTTTTCTCACCACCCTCTACATACCCTTCTCCACCTCCCTCAACATTGTATTCATAACTTTTCTCAACTTTACTTTTTCATGACTGAGATTGTTTAGGAAGTTCCTTCTAATCCATCTGTACTCTAGCCTTTTTTAGGTGGTTAGAAGTTGATCCACTTTCAGTTTCTTTTCTTTGGGGAGACATCTTTTAACTACAAACAATAGAAAAAACAAACAAAATACATTACAATTGATGTCTGCATAATTTTTAAAAAAAGGTAAGACAAATTTCAATAAATTTGTATACGCCACATTACAAAAAAATTCCACCAAATAACCCATCAGTTGGAACAGATGAATTATTTGTTACGACATATGCATAACCTGTTACAACAGATGAACAACCTAATGGATGAGATCAAAAAAGTCTTGATACTGGTTTGTTTTATGCCAACAGCTGAAATATTTATTGTAATAGATGGACAATCTATTTGAAGATCTATGTTAATATCTCCCAAAAAATGTTCTATCTGTTGTAACAGATGGACCATCAATAAACCCACCACCAACACCAACACCAAGGCCACCAATACCACCAAAACCACTGTCAATGCCACCAATACCAACACCACCACTAATGCCACCAGTACCATCACCACCACCAAGACCACCACCATCAATACCAAGACCACAACTAACACCAACATCAATACCAACACCAATACCAACACCACTACTAAAACCACCAACACCACTACCAATACCACCAATACAATATCATCACTGACACTACCACCAACATAACCAATACCACCAAGACCACCACCATAATACCACCACCAACACCACCAATACCAACACCACCATCAATGCTACCAATACCAATACCAACACCATGACCAACACCAACACCATCACCAAGACTACCACCACCACCAAGACCACCACCAACGCCATCCAATAATACCACGATAAATACCAAAACACTACAATACAAAATAAGGTTTTCTTAGGTTCTTTCTATATTTTTAACATCAAAACTCAAAATTGTTGGCCCATTATCGAAGAAAATATAATTAAAAGTTTTTTTTATAATTAACTAAAAAACACTAATTTTTAGAAAAAAGAACAAATATAAAACTCTTCTCGAACTCCGTTACCTGTGAAGACAAAGAAAACGATGGATACAAGTAAGAATGAAGTCAAAAATAACAACTATGTTGTTGGAAATATGAAGGAATCGATCTGCTGTGACTGGTTTAGCAATATATTGAGTAGTTGTTATTTGTATTGTTGAGAGAGAAAGAAAAGAGCGAGAACTTGAGATTTGAAATAATGAAATATTTTTTCTGTAAATGGATTATTTTTATGGGTTAATTTGTATTTTGAAAAATAATGATAAATTTTGAAAATGTTAATTTGGTCTGAATTGATCTTAATTAATTTTTTAAAAGAGATAAACTTTAACTACTTCATCATAATAAATTGTATTAAGTTCAATTGTAACATTAATGAATTTACATATTATTTCAAATAATGGCTTGATATGAATCGTTTCAACTCAAATTGATCAGTCGACGACTCAGGTCAAGACGAATGCAATACCAACAACATGCAATTGACATGACTCAATTAAAATTATAGTTGACCCTATCAATCCATCCCTAAGTCTAGCTAAATCAATTTAGATATTATTTTAAATAATGGTTTGATATGAATCGTTTTAACATAAATTGATCGGTCGATGACTCAAGCCATGATGAACGCAATACCAACAACATGCAATTGACACAACTCAATTGAAATTATAGTTGACCCTATCCCTAATTCTAGCTAAATAAATTTAGATATTATTTTAAATAATGACTTGATATGAACTATTTCAACTCAAATTGATCAGTTGACGACGTAGGTTAGGACGAACACAATACCAATAACATGATTTTAACATGACTCAATTGAAATTATAGTTCACCCTATCAACCCACACTACAAAAAAAACCATGTTTAGCAACGGATTTCTAGCAATAAGCTCATTTTTGTCGCTAATTAACGATGGAATTGCAACAAAATAGAAATTTTGTTGCTAAATAAATGAAATTAATATTAGTAGCCTAATTAGTGATGATTAGCGACAGAATATTAAATGTGTTGCTATATTTTGGCGGTAAATATTGGCGCCTTTATTTTGGTGACAAAATTAGCGACATAAATGGGGGGAATTTTTTTTTGACATGGTGGAGACGGAAATAGCAACGGAAGTTTTGTCACTAGAAGTATTTTATAATTCTTAGAAAATATATTAGGTATATTTTTAATAAATAACTAGCAACGCATTTATAATCTGTTGTTGAATCCGTTGCCCGACCAACTAATAGTATATTTTTAATAAATAAGGAGCAACAAATTTTTATTAGTTGCTGAATTCGTTATCCGACCAAATAAATATTAGGTCTAAGTCTTTTATTTCACTTTGTTCTCAAAGTTGTATCATCCGCCTCTCTAAAAAAAAACAGTCTTCTTTCCCTTTTCTCTCCCTTTTCTCTCAATTGAGAAAAGGGAATCACTCGATATCAGTCAAAAAGGATGTCAATCGGTGAATTTCGAATTGAAATTAGACGTAAGATTCTATATCTCATAATTTTAGTTGTTTCTCCTCTTTTAATTTCTTAATTTCTATGTTAGAAGTCACTTGTAAATGATAGGTTTAGGGTTTTTTGAGCTCTTTCACTTAGGGTTGTTAGATTATTGCGTTAAAAAGCTTGATAAATAATTATTTACTCGAAATGGAAACGTTTTTTTTTCAAAATTTCTGTTTATGGGGTTTTTGATATTTCATGTTGCATCTTTATTAATCTAAAATTTTTTCAACAGATTTTCTCTTTGTGTGGTTGAATTTTCAGTATTTTGCGTACACTGATTATGTTAAGGTTTTTGATTTTTTCTCAGAAGTTGTATTTGTGGTTTGTTTGAACTCTTTCACTTTGGTTTGTTAGTGGGATATTGTGCTGATAGGCTTTGATAGTATGGAAGAATTTTTAGGGTGAAAGTACTAAAAACGAAATTGGTACTGATTTCTACATAATTAAAGAAAGAAATTAAAAGATTGGCTCTGCTCCTGGGGCATGTGCACAGTTATGTAGTTTTTAAAAAGGAAGTTTAAAGACTAGATTTTTTGCTTTTTAGTGTTTGTGACATTTCTTCAAATTTAGTAACCAATGTTTAGTAAAACACTGAAGTGCATTTTAGCCAGTATGTTGCTCCATCATTTTCGTATATATGTAAGAGTTGCCCGAATACAACCTAAATTTAATAGTTTTGCTGGTGTCCTCGCTATTCTTTGTTTCTAAGTTGATGATACTCCCTCCATTTTGGTTTTACTTGTCACTTTTGACATGGCACACTCATTATGAAAACGATAATTGGTATAGTGATTTTACCACATTACTCATATTAATAGATATTTAGCAATAGGTATTGAAAAATAATTTGAGGAACAACTAATTAATGCTAAGTGTAAAACATGGAAACAAAATTTCGGCTTTACTTGATTTGTCAAAAATGACAAGTAAAAATAGAAATCAAATTAGAAAAATAGTGACAAGTAAAAGCGAACGGACAGAGTAACATTTTTTATTGTGCCAAGTAATTAAGGAATCTTGTGGATACATAAGTAAATTGATGTTATGGTAAAGTATCAATTGTTTGCTTTAAGGATTCATATGTATACTATTTTGGAGATACTATATTTGTCCCAAGTTGTTTGTCGTGATCTAATTTTCACTAGGAAGAGTTGATATAGCACTTGTTTTGGTTGACGATTATGTAGTGAAAAAACTAGGTTTCTCCATCATCTTGTTTGCCACATAATGGCATCTAATCTTCGGGGTTATGTCGTGAACATTGATCCTACTGTCTTGACCCTGCCATTTGGTGAATCGATATTAGAGACACTGTTCGATACAAGGAAGTCATGAACCAATTAAATATTGGGACAAATGGAGGAATTCTTACTTCACTAAAGTTGTTTGCCACAAAGTTTGATGAGGTAAATTTTGATGTGATCTGTTTTTTCTTTTACTGAATAGGCTGTGAGATGATGTTTCCTATCTTTCTTGTGTAAGTACATAGATAGCCCTTAAACTTTGCATAAATTGTCTGTTAGATACTTCGGTTTTGCTAGTGGTCGTATAGATACTTCAAGTAGGGAGGAATGTATCGCGTGAATATAGAAGTCTGAAATGGCATACAACTTTATCACTCAATTTTAAGCACTTAAAAGGCTTAAAATGAGCTGAGATAGAGTTTCTTCCCACACTTCTTTTTTACTCTCTCTAATTTTTATCAAGTTGTGTAAAGGGATGATAAGAAAATCAAGTTAGGGTGTTCATTTATTTAGTTGTGTAAAGGGATGCTAAGAAAATCAAGTTACGGTCGTTTTCTTTGATAACCAAATTGCTACTGATTTCATAGAGAGGATATGCATGGTTATATTTCTTGACTAAGTACATCAAAACTTATTATGCTCATTTTTATGGTCTTGTCCACTTTGCAGATGAGAGACTTAGGAAATGCAAGGATTATCACTAGAATGTAAGTCTCATAATCTCATGTAATTTTAGAATTTTGCTTGTTTACTATTTGTCTAAGCTTTTTCCTGGAGGATATATGAAAGGATTGATATATGTTAATGTTTTAGAGGATGCACGAAATCGTGAAGTAATAGGTCAGAATACCCTAGCCCATGTTTTTTATTCAGGATGTAAAATACTGATCGGGTGAAAATTTGTAAGATACTAATATTAAAGATCATTTGATATTCATGATAACAAGATGATTTTGTTGCTCTTTTTACTCCAGCCCACTGGCATAGGTCGATAGATTCATTGCACGAGGCTACAACTCCTGATGGATCTTCGGTTATTTAGGATAGTGATCTTTAGCACATGGTATTAGACGTCAGCAAAAAGAAAGTAAAACTCTTCATATATTCAATGTCTAGATTACAGGTTGTACTTGGTGAGCCTGCAGTAAAAGGCACAGTTAATATTCCAAAGGCATGCTCTGAGAAAATATTAAGAGAGTTGTGTTTGTTTCTTCTGTTGCTACTTCTGTCTTGAACCCCAACTGGCTGAAGTCCAAATAGATGGATGAGACTTGTTGGTCTGATAGAAAATTCTGCAAAGCAACAAATATAGAGTTTGTGAATTTGACATCTGTGTAAATTTAAGATTATTATTCATGTTTCTTGCATACGATACATAATGTTGGTATAGTAATATATGATCTGTTTATTGATTACTTAATTACTTGAGCAGTGTGTTTTCTGATTGAGTTAGTCCTTATAATATAAATTCAGATTTGACTCTTAAGTGCTTATTTTGCTAGAGAAGCTCCCTATCTGAATGCGTTTTGTGGTTCCAAATGCATGCAGAACTGGTACTGTTAGCTGAGAAAGAAGCTTGGTCATATGCAAAGCAAAGGGGAAAAGATATGGTAACTCTGCTCCCAACACTTGTTATAGGGTCGATGTTGCAGAAGACAACAATTGCAAGTAATTTGGCTCTCATTAAGCTGCTGAAAGGTACCAAGAAAACATAGTTATACTTCACTATTTTAGTGTGTCTACATCATTTCTTCTTCTTCTATATTTTTTGCATGAGTTGCTTTGGGAATAATCAGAATTCACTTTTCCGCACAAGCTTCTTAATTATTTTTTCCTTGCAAGCATGAGCGTACATTTAGCATGCAGATTCTCATTTCATTTTTGTTCCTTCCAAAAAAATTGGCACAGGATGGTATTGTATCAATTTCTTGAACTGAGTATTAGATTGGAGGATATTAAGCTGATGTGTGTTAGCTAGATTGTTTCTAGTCAAAATAACATTTTTCTCCTAATATTTTGTTCAATTTGATAACGTTCCTGCTTGTAAAAATACCAAGAAAAAATCCTTTATGGTGGCAACTACAAATTCAACCAAAGTCCTAATAAAAGTTGCTTCTCTGCAGATAGCTTTTACTTTTGTTGTTTATCCATCATTAATTCTTGCTTATATAGGACAAGTTGCGTATCTTTCCAAGCATAACATTATTGAAAGTGATTACCACATTGGCTTTTATGTATCAGTACCTGGTATATTTGCATGTTCACACACATGGTCATTAAGAAAAATCTTTCGATGATGAACATTCCCAAATCGTCCATGTAAGACTAAATCCTAATGTAGTAGTTTACTTAATTCTTATTTTTTAGTTTAAAGTAGTTTTTGGTATCTAATTATTTTTAAGTACAACCCGTTATAATTTCACTTCATCTATTATACAAAAGATATGAAGAAATATTATGAGAAAAACATTTTCAAAATCTGATATTGATCAAATTGAAGTATATTACCAAGCTGGGGGGGGGGAGCGAAGACTATTTGATCTTGGATATGAAGCAAAAGGCTACTACTTTGGACGATCTTGATTCCTTAGTTGATGATTGCAATCTTGATCAGTTGTGATACTTTTGACGATCAGTGCATTGGTTTTTTATGGTCTATTTTGTTGAAAATGTTTAAAATTGTGCAATAACAATATACACTTGATGGATGTGGGTTATTTTAAGAATAGTTTGTAGATGTTTGGACATAATTGTGTTTAGATGGGTGTTGTGATACTATGGATGTTTTGGACATAATTGTGTTTAGATTTTGCTATCTTTGGTATTATGGATGATGTGGGATCTTTTAAGGATAGTTGGTAGATTATTGCAATGGATTGATGAAAATAATCTTTTGTCACAAAAAATTGGGGACTAAATATAAAATATTTTAGTAACGAACTAGCAATGAAATATTTGGTCACGAAATAATCAAAATAATGAAATACGATATGAAATTAGTAACAACATTTATAAATATAATGACAAATTTATTCGTTGCTACAAATGGCAACGGATATAGGTTGTCTCTATGACGTTGCAAAACTAGCAATGGATTTTATTTTTTCTGTTGCTAAATGGTTAGCAACGCGCAAATTAGCAACGACACATATTCCGTCGTTGATCTGTTTCTAAATTGATATAGCAACGGATATATGTTGATTAGCAACGTTTTCGGTTTGTTGCTAAACGCGGTTTTTTTTTGTAGTGCCATCCTTTATTCTAGATAAATAAATTTAGATATTATTTCAAATATAGGCTAGATATGAATCGTTTCAACTCAAATTAATTGGTACTTAGGTCGGGACGAACGCAATACCAACAACATGCAATTGGCACGACTCAATTGAAATTATAGTTGACCCTATCAACTCATCCTTAATTCTAGCTAGATTAATTTAGATATTATTTTAAATAATAGCTTGATATGAATCATTTCAACTCAAATTGATCAGTCGATGACTCAGGTTAAGACGAACGCAATACCAATAACATGTGATTGACACGACTCAATTGAAATTGTTGTTGATTCTATCAACCCATCCCTAATTCTAGATAAATCAATTTATATCTTATTTCAAATAATCGCTTGATATGAATTATTTCAACTCAAATTGATCAGTTGACGACTCAGGTCAGGACAAACACAATACCAAAACATGCTATTGACACGACTCAATTAAAATTGTAGTTGATCCTATTAACCTATCCCTAATGTTAGCTAAATAAATTTAGATATTATTTTAAATAATGACTTGATATGAATAAATAAAGGACTAACGTGATGCAACAGATGACACATCTGTTGGAAATTATCAAACAATTATAGATATCTAGTAAAATAGATGTTCCACCTGTTGGTAATTCATGTTACATTACTATAGAACCTGGAGCTGATTCTAACAGATGAGTCATCTATTGGAACAGGTGACTCATATATTATAATAGATTATACATCTATTATAATAGATAAAGCGCCTGTTGGGATAGATATTACAGTACTAAAGAACCTTTGAAGCTGATTCCAACAGATGAGTGACATGTTGCAACAAATAACTAACCTTTTGCAACAAATTGATCATTAGTTGCAGCAGGCAACACATCTATTGGAATTGAGTTCAGGTTCTTTTATGATATATGGCTGATCTAGTTCAACAGATGACTCCTCTGTTGCAACAGATAACTAGTTTATTGCAACAGATGATCAATCTGGTTGATTCATGTTACGGTACTATAGAACCATAAATATGAATTCAATATATGAGTTTTCTATTGCAACAAATGACTCATATATTACAACAGATGAATGATCTGCTGAAACAGATGGCTCTTATATTGGATTTGTGTTTGGTTCTATCCATTGTTGGAAAAACAACACCATAGCAGTATACCCAGATGATAAATTCAACTAAAAATCACAATTTCATTTACCAAAGTCACCTATGAAGTAATGTCAAAGTAATGTATCAAACAAAATTTGACCTAAAAAATTAGTCAAGTAGCAGCAATAGCGATAACAACAACAAAAAGAAGATGATGATGATGATGATAAATAAGAAAATGATGATAATGAAGCAGAAGATGATAAATAAAGTAGCAACAACAATGAACAACAAAAATTATGAAAAGAGAGAAAACAACAATAAATGAGAAGAGAGAGAAACATGCATTTTTTCCTCTATTTCCTGTTATCATAGGTCAATGTTTGGATCAAAGTGTAAATTCAAAAACTTATGGGTTATTCACAAACTTTTTCAACTTTCTTAATCACTAATAAAGTAATTATCACATACACTTAATTATTAAAACTTGAGTCACCTACACCTCATTTTCAAACTCCTTTGTCACTTTTAGCTCAATTGCCTAACTATCTACTCCCTCCATTCACTTTTACTTATCACTATTTCACTTTTTGAGTTCAACTTGTTTAAATTTTGATCAATATTTTAAGCTGTATAATTTAATATTTCAAAATTAAATTTTAGATGATCGAAAACTATACAAAAAATATTATAAATTGCAATTCTTCTCATATTAATATGATGAAAAAATGCATCTTAAAATGATAGTTAAAATTTATACAGGTTGACCTCAAGAAATAAAAATGTGACAAGTAAAAGTGAACGAAAAGAGTACTTCTTAATGTATGGTGAACGGAGGAAGTACCTCTTAATTTACCTTGGTATAGATGTTCGAGTTAATTTTAGTTATGAAAATTTACCACTTAAATCTTCACCAAATTCGTATGAATTGCTTAATTTTGGGTATGAAATGGAGAGAGTACAGAAAGATAAAGAAAGGAAGAGAAAATGCCATAAATAGTCCCTTAACTATAACAGTAGGTCTAAAATAGTTTCTTAACTATACACCTATCAGTTTTGATCCTTTAATTATTTAAAAACTTATCAAGTTTGGTCTTTGACTATTTTTTATAAAAACAACATAGGATTTATATTAATGAAATTTCTGGTTTCGTGAAATTAAATCGTTACTTATTTCTTCAATTGTTTCTCTCCTTGCCAGATTTTTCTCAAATTCCTCTTGTGAAAAATTCTCTAACCTCAACAATTCAAAATAAAATTTCTCAAGGAAGAAGACACAAATTCTAATAAAAGAAAGTATATTGTTGTTGCTAATGGCTTGAATATGCTCTAATCGGAGAAGACGACCATAGTGACAAAGTTTGATGCAAGAACAAATTTTTCTTACCATTGAAGACAAATTGAACAAAGCAAAATTCAGGACGGAGATTTTGTCATTAAAATTCCTACTAATTTTTATCAAGTTAGATATTTGTCTGTTTTTAATACAAACAACGTCGGATTATACTAACGGAACCCTGCCTCCAGGAGATTATCTCTTTCTGCTAGTTTTTCCCATGATATTATCATTTTTGCTATTAATTTTCTCTGGCCACTTTATTTAATCTACTCGAAACATGGTCAAAATCTCCTTATTGAATTTTGCTTTATTCAAGTTGTCTTCAATGATAATAAAAGTTTGTTTTGCATCAAACTTTATCGTTATTGTCATCTTCTCCGGAACATAGCATATTCAAGCTATTAGCACAACAATATACTTTCCTTTATTAGAAAATGTGTCTTGTTTTATTGAGAAATTTTATTTTGAATTGTTGAGGTTAGAAATTTTTTCAAAAGAGAAATTTGAGGAAAAAGGTGGCAAGGAGAGAGAAACAATGGATGAAATGAATTACGATTTAATTTCACGAAAGCAAAAATTTCATTAATAGAAATCCTATGTTGTTTTTATAAAAATAGTCAAAGACCAAATTTGATAAGTTTTTAAATAGTTTAAGGACCAAAACTGATAAGTGTATAATTAATTGATTATTTTTGACCTATTATTATAGTTAAGGGACTATTTATGGCATTTTCTCAAAAAAAAAAATTACATCTAGGATTTAATATGATAAAAATGACTAAAATAGTCCATTATGTGTAAGCGTAAGTTCAAAAAAGTCCCTTCACTTATTAGTTTGGCTTCTTTAAAATCTGTTAAAAGTTACTCCCTCTAGTTCAAAATAAATGAATTTTTGGAATACGGTACACCCCTTAAAAATCATTTAGGACATAAATTATGTGTTAATTTTCACTATTATCCTTTTAATTATTATACTTTTAATTATTATTCTTTTCACTATTATCCTTTTAATTATTCTTTTAGAAAATGTGAAGTACTTAAGAACCTCATTAAATTAAAGGGTAAAATTGAAAAAAAAAAAATAACGTGTCTCTTGAAGAATGAACAATTCATTTATTTTGAACACTACAAAATAACTCAATAATTCATTTATTTAGGACTAGAGGGTGTAATAATTTTAGGGATCATTTGGTGTGAGATATCTATATTTATATTTATATCTATATCTATATTTATATCTATATCTATATCTATATCTATATCTATATACTATTTTAAAGTTGCGAAGGGTCTTATTATATTATTTGAACTTTCTATCCTTCGTTAAAGGACTCTGCAATAGACAAAATTATCTTTTTATTTTTTTCTAATATTTAGGAATTAGGAATTAAAAATTACTTAGATATTTATTAGTAAAAACTTTCCTTATTTTATTACAACTAGTTTAACCATACGTGTCTCGCACGTGTAACCTTGGAGTATTTAAAATTAAATAATTTTATCTATTGGGAAGATTTTTACTAAAGTGTAACAGTTTAAAGCACTTTTCAAAGATTCTTCACACTTTAATATAGTTAATGAACTCATTTTTACCCGTCAAAATTAAGAGTTGCCACATCACATTAAATCCTAGAGAGATTCTTGTGGAGGTGCTTGGAGGCTGGAGGGGTGCCTGTTGCGTATACTAGGTTGATTTAGGACATGTACGACACCATGAAGACTTGTGTGAGTATGGTAGAAGGAGATTCTGAACACTTTTCTGTTTGGATACGGTTGCACAAGGGATCAATTCTTAGCTCGCTTTACTTGCCTTAATGATGAATATTTTGACACAGCATTTTCAAGGGCAGGTTCTTTGGTTTATGTTATTTGTTGATGATATTGTACTAATTGATAAGAATCGGGGAGGAGTTAATGATAAGTTGGAGCTTTGGAGATAGACCCTTGAGTCTAAAGAATTTAAGTTAAGCAGGTTAAAGATGTAGTATTTGGAATGTTAGTTTAGTAATTCGTCTCATGAGACAGACGTGGTAGTGAAGCTGGATTCTCAGGTTATTCAGAAGAGAGAGAGTTTCAAGTATCTTGGATTTATGATTCAAGAAAATAGAGAGATTGATAAGGATGTTGTGCATCGTATTGATGTATGATAGTTAAAATGAAGGCTCGCTTCAGGATTCTTGTGTGATAAGAAGGTGTCTTCCAAGATGAAAAGTAAGTTCTATAAAGTGGCAGTCTGACCGATTATGTTGTATGGATCATAATATTGGCCAATTAAGAACTCCCATATTTAAAAGTTGAAGGTGGCAGAGATGAGAATGTTGCGATGGATGTGTATACTTATCAATAGGGATAGAGTTAGAAACAAGATTATTAAGGAGAAGATGAGAGTGACATCGGTAGAGGACAAGATGTGAAATGTGAGGTTGCGATGGTTCTGACATGTGATGAGGAGGGGCATGGATGCTCCTATACGGAGGTGTAAGAGGTTCGCTATGGATGGTTTTAAGCGGGGTAGTGGTAGGCCGAAGAAGTATTAGAGGGAGGTAATTAGGCATGACATGGAGTAGTTACAGCTTACGAAGTACATGACCCTTGATAGGAAGATGTGGAGGACGCGGATTAGGATAAGGGTTAGTAGGTAAGAGTACATCTGTAATAGTAGGGAAGAATGCTTTGTTTGCATCTGTACCTGTAGTTTCTTCTAGTCTCTTGCTCATGGTGTTTTGGTGCTATCTATATTTTTCAAATAACTATTTTATAGTATTATCTACTGGGTGTCTTGTTTCCTTTATTATCTAGTGGTATGATATCCCTTATTGTTGTTTGATTTTATTTTTTTTTTGTTATATTGTTAGGTGTCCTAACCCGGGGGTCAATCGAAAACAACCTTTCTACTTCATTTGCAGTAGTGGTATGGACTGCATACACTTTACTCTCTCTAGACCCCACTTGGTGGTACTACACTGGGTATGTTGTTGTTGTTGTAAAACTAAGAGATGCTATGTCACATTATAATTCATATAAAATAATTTGAGTTGGAAATTCTATTTTAAGTAAAAAATCCTAATCTTATTCCAACGTGTCTTCCACCTCATCTGATGTTGACATTGTTGCTGCTCTCTTTAATGATCTATTCGTCGAGGTCAATTTGGGTAACTTTATATTCTCCGGGATGAGGTGGTGTACCCATCAATATGGCCTTAAGATATTTGATGATCCCTAAAGGTGATGGTACCAATGTTTATCCCAATATCCTTAAACCCCATTTCAACTCCAATTCCTCCCATTCATTCATCAAATTCACAGATACTTTTAGCTCCAAAACCCAATATAAATCCAAATAATTTCCTAAATTTATTAATTCTTCAAAAAGTAAACAAACCCAATTATAAGAAACTGAATTATAGTGACTGCAACACATTTTAGGGAATTTATAGAAACAGTTCATTAAATGCAAAAACCCCACAAGGAAGAAAAAATCTTGTAAATCGAAAATGGTTTTATCGGTATAGTGAAGTACTCGAAGAATAACGAAAAAGAAAGACACCCTTATAGCTAGAAAAAACAAATTCAGCTCCCTTTTGTGTGTCTTTTGTTCAATTTCAGAAGAAAAAATATAAAAACAAAGAAATTTTTCTCGAGCGAGAAGATCGTCGAAGAGAGCAGTATCAATGTCAACATCAGATGAGGTTTGAAGACACGTTGGAATAAGATTATGTTTTTTTCTTAGGATTGAATTTCCAAATCAGCAAAACATCATTGTTTTATGTGAGCTATATGTGACGTAACAATTGTTAGTTTTGAGGGGGTAAAAATGAGTTCATTTACTAACGATAAGGGTATTTTTGATCCCAAAATTATTTCATTTTCAATATTTGAGAGGTACTTTTAGAGCTGTCAAAATGGGTTTGGCCTGTGAGGCTGACCCAACCCAACCCTTTAATTAAGTAAAGTTGGACTAAGTTTTTTCAGCTCATTTAGGAACGAGACTTATAAGCTCAGTCTCACTTGGCCCTTCAGCCTTAGAGGCCAACCGTGGACCGAGACATTAAAAGTAATTATTAAAATTTTTAAAGTTGGTCATTTATTTGTTAGGAATTAGTATTTTGACAATCTTTTCTGACTAGGTACTTATATTTTATTCATCCTTTGGTTGATGCTATTTTTTTGAAAGTTCTTAATGTGTGTTTAAAATGGGTTGGCTAATAAACTACTTTTAGTTGTGAACTACAAAAAGGTTCTTTTACTCGTGATGATTTAGTACTTGTTGTCTTTGCTTAATGCAACATCCTTTTTTTTAAACTTTAGGCTCTCTTCTGTTATAATCTTGCTGCTTGTATGTAGATACTTTGTGTATACCTGTATTTATTATCTCAATCATATTAGTATCTTTTCATGAAATTTGTAGCTAATCATCCCTTTTCTGCTTATTACAGTAAATGCCACAAGCTAATTACAGCTAAAGGTATTAAAAAGATGCATATAACATACTAAAAACTAGTAGGTGACGTATTAGAGCGCAAACATAAAAGTTGGTGATTGTCTAGAACTTAAATATTTTCTTTTATCATATTTCAGGTTACTTTTATTTTCTTGAAGGACCAACCTGTCCCAACCTATGGCCTGCTTAGGGTTGGGTTGGACTGCAATTTTAAAGGCCATTCAGTTAAAAGGGCTAGCCCGTCCTAACCCGTTTAATTATCTAGCCCGTTAGGGTTGAGTTGGGTTGGGCCAGTCTACTTTGACAACTCTAGTTATTTTTAGAAAATTTTCATAAGTAGCAAACTTATAGCTATAATTAGAACTTTTATAGCAACTGTTTCATAATTACAAAAAATAACAAGTTGTATTTTGTATTTTATAAAAGTGTTGCTACTAAAATACATATACAACAAGATTTACTATCCTTTTACTCAAATCAATTAGTTAAATAAGGAAACAATAAATGTCTTTTTCATAAATTACTGCACTAGATTTTTTTCATAAATTACTCTTATTTCAATTAGTAGATTCATTTTCCAAATCAAACTCACATCTAAAAGATTATTATCTTCATGATCTTCAAAATTTAAAATAAATTTAAAATATATATTATGTAAAAGAAAACATATGCATACTATGTATTTTGTATTATATTTCTGTGAAAAATACATGTAATATAGATTTATGTCATTATTTTGTCTATAGGTATTGTGTGATCATATATTCATGGCAAGAGTACTTCCAAGGTTTGCACCACATATAAGATGTCACACAGTCAATGATATTGAAGAACGTATTAAGGCGATGTTATCAAAGAAGAAGTACACAATTTTTTGTCATAAGAATATTTGTGGTGTCTACATGAACAAGAAGAAATGTGTAGTTCAAGCGCAATTAGACAGATGTATTATATCACAAATGTATTATAAATTTTTTGGGGGCATGTGTATTTGTATTTTGTATTTTGTATTTTGTATATATAAATGCATATCTATATATATTTTTGTACGATGTTGGATCTGTCTCTAAACTGTTCTATGTCATTCTAGATGGTAACATATGTATTTATTTATATTTTTTACTATTTAAGATATGTATCATGTATTTTTTTATTACCTATATGTATATGTATATAGTTGTCCTTTTTGTTATAAAGATTTTGTGTCCTATATGTTTGTATATACATATGAGTGAGATATGTATTTCTGTAAATACATATACAAATACATATATATGTTTATATTGTAAATACATATCCAGATTTGTATGACTATGTATTTTGTTTATTTTTTGAATATTTGTACGTGATATACATATTTATCTTTTAAAAATAAAAGTTAGAGATAGAAGAGTAAAAAGAAAGTGAAAAAGAAAAAAAAATAGAAGCTAGAAATAGAAGTGTAAAAATAAAAGAAAAAAATAAACCAAAAAAAATAAAAAAGAAGAAGAAGAAAATGAAAATAGGAAAAGAAAAAAAATATGAGAAAGGAAAAATAAAGAAAATGAAAAATAAAAAAAATGAAAAAGGTAAAAAAAAAAAAAAAAAAGAGAGAGAGAACTAGAAGAAAGAAAATAAAGTGGAAAGAAAAACAATCAAAATAAAATGATAAAAAAAAAAAGTTGAAAAAAACTAACAAGAAAAAAAAGTTAGAGATATAAGAAAGTGAAAGAGAGAAAAAAACAATAATGATGTTTTATTTCAAAATTTTAAAGATCATGAAGATAATTATCTTCAAATATGAGAAAGGAGGAAAAAAAAGAAAAAAAAACAAAGAAAAATCTATATCTATAATCTATAATTTATATCTATATCTATATCTATAATCTATAATCTATAATCTATAATCTATAATCTATAATCTCTATTATATTAAAAGTGTGAAGGGCCTTATAAATCACGTTTGAACTTTTTTCCCTTTATTAAAAGTCTTTTCTTTAGACAAAATCGTCTTTTCGCATATTCTATTTAAATTACACATCCAATAACTTAGATTTAAAAGGAAAACATAATAACAGAATAAGTAGAAAACTTACTATAATAGCATTTATATTAGAAAAGGTTTAAACTTTATTAATATTTTCTTTTTTCGTTCTCCATACAATTGATTGTTCCTAATCAAGTGAGTTCTTTAAGCTATATAATATTGTTTTATAGCATGTGATAATTTTTCCTTGGTTTAGTTTATTGTTTCTTTTATTTGATTGAAGAGATAAATTTTCTTGTGATATTAGGTAAATTTTCTAAAATTTTAGTATATTCTTGAAATTTACAACGAATAAATTATCATGTAATTTTATAGATATATAATTGTTAATTGAGGTGTGTTTTAGTAAAATCTTGATATATCTTTTGATTGAAGAGATAAATTTACTTGACATTTGAGGTAAGTATTTTAATTTTTTAATATATTCTTCATGATTAAAATCTTATTAGTATTTATGATTAAAGAGATGAATCTGTTTTGTGATTTGAGATAAGTTTTCTAAAATTTTAGTATATTTTTGAAGTTTACAATAATAATCTATCATGTATTCTTGATTCACAATTGCTTTCTGAGAATTTTTTATTTTTTTTTTGAAATATTGATGGTATTTATAATTGAAGAGACAAATTTGTTTGTGATTTGAGGTAAGCTCTAAAAAAAATTTGTATATTTTTTTATGTTTACAAAAATATCATGTATATTTCATAGACAATTGTTAATTGAGAATTTTTTTTTTTGTGACTGTAATTGTAGTATATTCTTGAAGTTTAAAATAATAAATTATCATGTATTCTTGATAGATAATTGTTAATTAATTTTTTTGTGCGTGATTTTTGTTAATAATAATGCATTTACAATTAATAATTTGAAATTGACTTATTTTGCAAATTTGAACAAATTCTTTGAATCATTACATTCCGTCATAAGAAATTAGTTAGTAATTCTGATTCTATATGAATTCCGTTTAAAAATTAATTATATGCAACTTTTTCCAACTATGAATAAACTATGAGATCTGACATGTAGTCATTATTTTTAACAATAGACTCTTTTGGTTTATTGGTACGAGCTATATAGATATAATGAATTTTTTGATTGATAAGAGAGACACATATAAAGCACGCACACCACTAAGTGAGTCAAACTTATGTCATTCATTAAGATTTTTAAACAAACAAATTATTTTTTTCACTTTTTTTCTTAAATAATTATTATTGCTTATTATATGAAATATTAAGTACATGAAATTAATTAAAGTTCTTGTTGATTTAGGTATAACTTGTATAGAAAAAATTTCTATAAACCAAAATAACTACAAATTTAGTCTAAAATTTGATATTTTACAAAATAAATATATTCAAATAGGGATTCTATATAAACGACTATCAAAATTTGCCTAAATTGACTATATTTTAATACAAGTTAATTTGGTTAATACTAAACTCAATAAATTAAAGTTGCAAATTTACCATAAATATGGCTAATAATTTACACCAAATATTGTAAGTGATTACTTAATAATATAACGTATACACATGAATTTCATATATATATATATATATATATATATATATATATAGAGAGAGAGAGAGAGAGAGAGAGAGAGAGAGAGTTAATTAACGTAATACGCTCTTATGTCTTTTATATGATTTGTATGAATACTTTAATTTTATATTTAAGTGTTTTACGTATTAAATAAATTAATTAATTTATTTCTTAATTCAAGCATATTTTCTTTTATAATATCGAAGTGATTTTGTTAACTGAATTACTTGAAGTGAGGTACATGCGCGAGACGCGTAAGATATGACTAGTATATTAAAAGTGTGAAAACCCTTAGAAAAGTGATTTGAACTTCTTACCCTTCATCAAAAGACTTTTCTTTAGACAAAATTGTCTTTTCACTATTTTTTTAATTTATTATTTAATTATTTTTTATTATATTAAGTAGACTTCCTAAAATATATGGTAGGAGAATTAATTAATATTTTCCTTTCTACTATACTTTCTAAATATATAGGACTCATAAAATATATGGTAGGAGAATTAATTAATATTTTATTTTCTACTGTTCAATTAGAAAATACTATTAAAACAGGACTCTATTAAGGAAATACTTCTATACATATTGAGATATACGTTAAACTAGAGAACAAACCGGTTTGCCAATTGAGACAATATGACTGATGCTCATCTAACTTGATTTGATTGCATGTCTAGATGAGGAATGTTTGATTATCTAACCCTCAACTTCTTCACTATTTTTGTCAGCATAATAGAATTCAACATATGTGTATATATATATCTTCTTTGTTTTCATTCAAAAGTATTCTTTTGGGTCAAAATTTTCGCTTAGGCAAGAATTAGATGGATCAAAATCGAAGCTTTGTGATCACTATTATATTTTTTTTATAGTTTACTTGCCATAGATGAATGTCGGTTGAATTTGAAGAATTTCTTGTGTAAACGTTAGGTTTAATTATATTGTTTTGATATCTTTATTATCTTATTATTTTATTTTAATTTACATATGTAAGATGAATGTGGGTCGGCTTTGAATTTTTTTTTAGGTAAAGGCTAGGTTTAATTGTATTATTGTAATATCTCTATTAGTTTGTTATTTTGTGATAGTTTACAGTTCGTAGATGAATCTCGATCGGCTTTGAGAATTTTTTAGTGTAAAATTTAAGTTTAATTGTATTGTTTTGATATCACTTTTATCGTATTATATTGTTGCAGTTTACAAGTGAGATAAATATTGATTGGCTTTGAGAAATTTTTTAATGGAAAAGTTAGGTTTAGTTGTATTATTTTGATATCTCTATTATCGTATTATTTTATTATTGTTTACAGGTGGTAGAAGAGTGTCGGACGACTTTGAGAAAAAATTTATGGGTAAAGATTAGATTAATTGTATTATTTTGATGTCTCTATCATTGTATTATTTTGTTGCAATTTACAGATGGTAGATGAATGTCAATCGATTTTTAAAAATATTTTTGGTAAAGATTAGGTTTAATAAATAAGTTCTCCATCTTTACATACTCAAAAGATATTAAATTTAATTCTTATATACATCTTTATTATTTAAATAAATATCCTATTCAATATAATGTTTGAACTCATTAAAGTGAGGTACACGCTCAAGGCGCGTCCACCTAAACTAGTAAACAAAAAAATGAAAAAGAAAAAAAAAAGAGAAAATAAAGTGAAAAAAAAAGAAATAAAAATAAAAATAAAATAATAAAAAAAATAAGATAAAAAAAAAGGTAGAAGATACGACTATATTTGCGGGGGGCGGGGAGGGGGGAGGGGAGACACTTGTTTAGTTAATGGGCAAAATAATGCTACTCTTATTATAAATTGTAATTTTATAAAAGTATTACTATTTATTGTAATTATAGTTTTAAATATGCTATTTCTGTAATTTTTTCTTAGTTTTAACACTTTTCCCTGAATATAATTATTTAAACGATGAAAATGAATGATACTGCTTAACATAGTATATAAGAAATTCATGTTAATTGTTATATATTGGGAACGATTCCTAGCATGATTGGTTGTTTTTGAGCACTGAAAAATGTTTTTCTTTAAAACTGTACTAGTTTTACATCTAAGAGCGTGGTCTTATAGTCAATAAGGTAAATTAGAACTTGAGTTTCAAGTTTAAATCACAACACGGACAAAAAAAAAAAAAAAAAAAAAAAAAAACATAATGTGATTCTTTCATATGTCTTAACCTTGGTGGCATATTTAACTGAAATCTATTGGAGGTAATATGTATTCCGTGAATTTAGTTGAGGTACGTAAAAGCTGTTCAAATACCACAGTTATTAAAAAATACATATTTTAAAGGTCAAATTCATCGATAGCCCCTCAACTTGGCACCATCTTTCACTTTTGCACCTAAGGTTAACATTGTTCATTTTAAGAACCTAAACCAACTACAAAGTGTGTCATTTTGACACCTTTTTGCATCAGCTCAGGTGCGTGAATTGCACTCCCACCAACATGAATTAAATGATAAATTAATTTATGCCAACTCATTTTAAATTGCCACATCATTATATACACCAAAAATTATTTAAAAAAAATACATAACAAGGTATCCAATGAATTAATGACACTAGATTTTGACAAAATAGTTATAAAAATTCTTTGACTTCATCTTCCCAACCAACCATTCTTCAAGCTTAACCTCCATCAATGGCGGTTAAATTTTTCAAAGATGACAAACATGCCTACTAATTCTTTAAGGATGATAGATCCACATTAACAGCTTCCTCAATTTCAGATACATGAATTAAAAAAATCTGGAGGAGAACCTCCATTAATGGAGGTCATCAGGAAAATTTTTTAGACACACAAACCAAATAACTTTTTCAGCATACCCATGAAGAAAGTCTACCAGAAAAATCACCCAATATATTTTCCAACAGACCCTGATCCTTCATAGATCCTCTAAATAGTGTTATTCTCTTTGTAAATTGTGTTTTTACTGTGTAACTGCAATCTTACTATTAATAATTGTGCTTCTATATAACCTCAAATTTCTTGCCCTTAGAGCATGGTGAACGATAACACTCCAAGTTGTTGTGACTAACTGTAGTTATAACACACATGATGTTTGGGATTTAGAAGAAACCCAAAATAGTGCCCTGCCCCCTCTCTCCTCTCTCCCTGCACCATCTTTCTTTTTTGTGCCTCAGAAAGTCAACAAAACCAATCTTTCTTTATTCGGGAAAAACTATAATGTTTTCTCAATTCAATTCTAGTTCAGTTTGTTCCAGAGCTCCATAGTTTTGCTTAATGAAGAGAAACTTTAAGATATGGAGAAGTCGATTTGGGGGTTGAGTGAGGGTGGGAGAAGATTTTGGGGTGGGGTGACAGCAATGATTTGGGGCTGGGGTGGGGTGGTTAGGAAGACGATATAATAGTGGTGGGGTGGGGATATTAATATTTTTTTTTATTTAAATTAATTATATAAAAATTATTTTATAAAAATGACAAATGTCCTTTTATAATTGATTCATTTACATATTATATATTCTGAAACGCGTTCAAAAGTGAGTGTATCACACTCTTTTTGCTGAATCAGTAAAATGTGTCAAAGTGACACACTTTATGGCTCTTTGAGGTGCCAAAAGTGAACAACGTCCACTTAAGGTATCAAAATGAAAGATAATGCTAAGTTAAGGGGGCTATAGATGAGTTTGGCCTATTTTACAATTAATTAGCATTATTAAATTATTTTAACTTATAACATGTTTGGTAGAACTTCTAAAATCATTTTATTTTTTAAAAATATCTTTTTTAGAAGTGCTTTTCAAAAAATACATTTGGTGAGCCAGTTTGCGTTTGATAAATAAATTTAAAAAATATTTTTAGCATCAATTAATGTTTGACCAAATTTTCAAAAGTGTTTTTAATTATATTTTTCTCGAAATTGCTCTTTTAAAAAGTATTTTTAGTGAAAAACAAATTTTTCTATCTTATGAAAAACTATTTTTTCTACTCCGTAGAAATACTTATTATTTTTTCCTTTTTAGAGAAGTTTGACCAAACAACTCATTGTTTTAAAATAAGCATTTTTGAGGAAAAATTACGTGATTCATTATTTTTCCTGGCAGAATTATCCTTAATTAACAACATAATCTCGAAATTATTCTTTAACCATCGGACAAAAAACCGGGTCAAGACCCCATATAATTCGGGTCGAGTCAACATATACCCCTCCAAAACTTTCCGTTCACGTCAAAGAAAACCCCTAGTTAAACCCTTATAAAACCAAACACCCTTCCTTCTCTCTGTCCGAAACACCAAAGTACAGAACATAAATTTATCGGTAAATTTCTCCACTTTTCGTTTTGCTTTCATGTGTAATTATGCAAATTTAGGATCTTTTATCTGTAGTATGAATAATATGCTACAATAAGCTCTCGTGCACACATAGTTGGAGTTTAAGTGCAGCAGACTGACCTTTTTTATCTCTGTAATATGTAAAATATCCTCCATTAAAATCTTGTAGTTCGTACTTCCCGACCCGCACATAGCTGGAGCTTTAGTTCATCGGCTGCCCCTTTTTATGTCTATAGTATGTAAAATATTATCATATGCATTTTTTTTTGGTGTAGAAATAGGTTCCACTCACAAAAAATTAAAATTAAAATTCATGTCTGTGTGTGACATTCATAAAGGTGAAAGCACTGGATGCATCTGCAATGGTTATAAATTCAGTAGATTGAATTTGTAGTTGGGGGTGGGGCGGGGCGGGGGCTGTTAAGTGTTGTGAAGAGGGTTTAATTCAATCCCCTTTGTTGGAAATTTACGTGGTATAATTAGCATAAAAGACTAAAAATTTTGGTTGTTGCGTATCATCAGCGCAAAAAATTAAACTTTTTTGTAGTTGAGGGGGTAAGTGCTGTGAAGAGGACTTCGTTGAATTCCCTTTGTTGGGAAGTTACTTGGTATAATTAGTGTGACAAACTCAACTTTTTTTGAATTGGCAGGGGCAAGTGTTGTGAAGAGGATTTAGTTCAATTCCCTTTGTTGGGAAGTTACTTGGTATAATTAGTGTAATAAACTTAACCTTTTTGTAGTGGCAGAGGTGAATGTTGTGAAGAGGATTTAATTCAATCCCCTTTCTTGAAAAGTATTGTAAAAACTGAACTTTTTTTTAGTAAGTGTTGTGAAGAGGGTTTTGGTGAATCCCCTTTATTGGAAAGTTACTTGGTAAATTTAGCATAAAAAATTGAACTTTTTTATACATGTGTAGATTGTTGAATCCCATTGGTTTAGTTAAGTGTATTCACACGTTATGGAAGTTTGGATTTTCTTGAATACCCATATTAGAATTTTTGGCTCTGCCCATGTTCTTTTCCCAAGGTAGAAGGTCATAATGACGACATTTAAATTCGGTAGATTGAATTTATAGCGGCAAGGTTAAGTGTTGTGAAGAGGGTTCAATTTAATCTCCTTCGATGGAAAGTTACTTGGTATAATTAGCACAAAACATTGAACTTTTGTTTTACATGTATAAATTGTTCAATTCCGTTGGTGTAGTTAAAGTGTATTCAACTCATATGGAATTTGGATTTTCTTGAATCCCCTTATTAGAATTTTTTGGTTCCGCCCCTGTCCAGGAAATGATGACTTGACATTGTCCCTACTGTATATAGATAGAGAGTGGGCAATGTGACCTAGTGAGTGGGCAAATAGAACTGCTTATGGAATCCAAGGCAGTGTGTGCAATTTTTTTTTTTTTTTTGGGATAACTGTGGTGTTTGGGTCAACTTCCATGCATCTCGACTGATTCCAAGAGATACCTTCCCCCTCCAACCAATAAAGTTACTCTGTCCACCAAGGCTAGCAAGATGGAACGAATTTTCCTAGTGTTTTCTTTTGCCTCAGGGGATTTGAACTAGACCTCGTGGTCTCGATCCCCTTGATTGACCACTAGGCATAAGTGTATTGTGATATATAGTAGGTTCAGTTCTCAGAGCATATGCGTATGGTGATTGAGTGTGTCATCCTTAGGCTAAAGTTTTTTTAGCACATTTTCTGTATGTCTATTATGATTCAGACCTATAATTACACTTTTGAAACAATATTGAGCTGAAGGCAGTGGGTGCAGTAGCAATTGATACACTTAATACAGTAGATTCATTGCTCAGATTGAACGTCATCCTCATATTCCTCGGGTTTTTTAGGATAGAGTTCTTTTATCATATTTGCCGTCAGGGCTTTGGTCTAGTGGTAAGACCGTTGTTTGTGATAAGTGACCTAGGTGCATGCCGCGTGTTCGAACCTTGCTGCAGACAAGCCGTAGTATTTAAGTGGAGAAGGATAGGAGAGAGGGCCCATTATCCACCGAGTTTCGAACCGTGCGTCACTGGCCCTAAGGAAAGATCCTTTAGCATATTTTGCCCTTTGTTTTTTCATTGTGATCAGACCTGTAACTGTACTTTTTGATCTAAATTGTTGTTTTTTGCCTCACAGCTTTGTAGAGATGGCTGCTAATAACTTACCATCAGAAGTTGACACGGAGAAGGTTCTTTACTTTTGTGACGTGTTTATCATTTTGTCTATATTATATTTGCATTCTACGTGAGATGCTGAATGCGGAACTTTTCAAGCTAAAACTTTCTCAGTGATCTTACACCCCCTCCCTTTTCCTTATGTATGCAGATTTTTGGCATGGCCGAGAAGGATATGGAGTATAGAGTTGAATTTTTTAACAAGTAAGGTTAGTGGCGGATCTAGAGATCTAGGAAGAAATAAAAATGTAGTGCCTAGGATTTTAACCTGGAACCTCAGTGTAAAATTTGAACTCCCTAAACCATTGAGCCAATCTTTTTATATATATGTTTTAAAAATAAAAGAATTACCTTATATATACCGTGTATTTTTTTGTCGAGGGGGTTCGTGTGAACACCCTCACGACCCCCTAAATCCGTCCCTCTGTAAGATGTTCCAAAACATGACTATTTGAGTCACAAGTCTCTTTTGTAGTAACCTAACAACACAAAAGAAAATCTTGGAGCTCATAAATAAAATTAATTATCCATACATTCAGTTTTCCTTCTAATTCAGCCCCAGTATTGTCGCGTAGTTCCTTCAGTCGAAGACGTATGCACAAAATTTCTGAACTTGTTTCTTGTTTTGTGATCTAGGCTCACCCATACATGCTTCAACAAGTGTGTCTCGACAAAGTACAGGGAAGGTGAGCTATATATGGGTGAAAATACCTGCATTGATCGTTGTGTCTCGAAATATCAGCAGGTAAATCATTCAGTATTTTTGTTTTAGAACTTTTTGTTTCCTTTTGGTGGGAGGATAAGTGATCTGGTTGCAGTTAAATGAATTTTTATTTGGTAATTTGAAATTGCAGTTGCCTTTTCACTCAAAAATAGCGGAAAACAATGAGCTTTTCTTCCTTATATTTTGTGTCATGCACTTATGCTGGACCTCTATCAGTTTCTAGGTTTAGATAATAGTTCATATACATCCAGTTCTTTATTTTTCCGAGGCTGTTTGATCATTGTGGACTAAAGAATAACAATTCTTAAGTTTTCGACCCAAACAAAATATTCTTACTGCATGATAATTCTTACCATTTTAGCTTGGGGGCTAGAGTAGAGCCGTGAAAGGTCGCTGGATGGGGTCACCAGAGGTTGGGAAGAGACAGGGTAGATAGCTGCGAAGAGTACAACAACAAGTACAACATCAACAACAACTCCTCAGTCCAAACAATTTTGGGTCGGTTATAAAAATCCTCATTTCTTCATTTAAGCTCATATCATGTCATCATCATAATATATAGTTGTGAAGAGTACTTTAGTTAATACACAAATGGATTTAGGAAAAAACCTTTTTATGAAGTTTGAGGGGCTTGTAATACCCGTGCTAGTTTAAGACAGATATTTAACAGATTCATTTTAGTCCATAAAAGCTGATTAAAACTTAGAGTGTATTGCAATGCAGAGAACAATGTCTCAGAGAGCTTATAAGTAAAAGTATTTGGACCCTAGTTTGTGGATAGAAGATTTTCCTTGTTTAAAACAAAATTAATAATAATTTCCTTTTTCTGTCAAATGGACTAAATCAGCAAGTATGAATCATGATCAACCCGCCCAAAGTTAACTTGGGTCTAAATGGGCTAAACAATGAGTCATAACACAACGCGTACAACTTGACCTTTTGTTCATTCCTGTAACTTACTAGCAAATTCACTTGTATGCAATTAAAATTGCAAACGCATTCAGCCATTCACCAATCCGCTCTGACCAACTACTTCTCTTAGTAATCTAATGATATAATTATCATAAATAATATTTACAAAATAAAAAAGCTTGATAACAACAACAACAACATATCCGGCGTATTCCAACAAAGTGGGGTCTGGAGAGGTAAAGTGTATGCAATTCATATCACTACCTCAGATGAAGTAGAGAGGAGGTTTCCGATAGACCCCCAACTTAGGAATATTGTCCTAAAATTAATTTGGTCAAAGTTCCATGACAATCCTCAACACAAATATTGTGCCAATGATAAAAATATTGACGGAAAAATTTATCTAGTGGTTGTACTTGTACCTCAAGTCTCAAAACTTGTGACCTAGCTATCAAATATATAAGATCCAATAGAAAACTTTGGTGATTATACTCAATTTCTCACTGAAATGAACTGAAATCAGTTGAAGCTTTCCATTATTCTTTACGAAGAAGAAAGAGATTTTAATCAACAATATCAAATAGGAAAAGAAAAAACGAATGGAAGAATCATAAGAAGTTTTGTCACTAAATATACTACTAAGAGCAAATTTACCACACATTGACCATATTTATAATCTTTAGCTATATTATGTTAAAAAAATGAAGACCCTTAGAAATATTGGTTGAACTTTTTACTCTTTATTAAAGACTCCACAATAGACAAAGTTATCATTTACTATTTTCCTCAAATAATTATTTTTTTTAATTATTATCCTATTATTTAGGACTTTGAAATTATTTAATGTTATAACTATTAAATCTTTACTTATTTGTAAGATGTAAGAACTACTATTTAGTATTTAAATTGATTTTTTTTAGAAAGGTAACTTTTTATCTATATATCCACAGGTGTACTACATCAAAAATGTGTAGTCCCCCTTCCAAAAGTATTACAGAAACTATTTGATTCCTATTTGTACTTTTTGTCACAAATAGTCTAGAACATAAAAAATATCTTCTGTTTGTCCTAACACTTTCTGTTCACACCAAAAATAATAAAGAACTGAATAATTCATCTTAAAATGCTGTAAATTGTTCTGTTTGTCCTCAAAACACCTTTGATTTCTTTCTTTCCATATTGTCGACCATATACCTGCTGGGACAATCTTTCATCTCTCCTCCTTTTCTTTAGTATTTCCTACTCTGATCCAACACTTACGAACACCTTCAATGTTCCTTGGTTTTACCCAAGTAATCTTTCTTAGGCTGATGAATATCCTCCAAAGCTGATTCGCCCATTTGCAATGTAAAAAAAGATGGTTAACTGTCTCGACTTGTTCCCCACATAAATAGCATCTAGAACATAGTTGGAAACCCTTTTCTTCATATTTTCTTGTGTTAGCATTGCTTCCTTAGCCAACAACCAAGAGAAATAGTTGACTTTGTAAGGGATTTTGACCCTCCATATCATCTTCCATGGCAAGAGCTCTTCTCCTGTTTGTGAGATGGTGAGATCTTTGTATGCAAAGTTTACACTGAAAACCCTTTACTACTAATCTTCCATACTGTTGTGTCCTCTTCCCCTGTTAGATTGTTAAACGATTTTATAGTACTGTAGTAAGCACCCATTCTCTCCATCTCCCAATCATTTAAATTTCTTCTAAGCTGCAAATTCCATCCCTGTCCTGTCCACATTTCAGATATAGTGGCCTGTTGAGCAGCCTTTGATCTATCCATTTGTCCTCCCAAAATAATACTTTCTGATCATTCCCTACTTTGAAACTAATCTTGGATAAAACTAGTGGCCAAAGATTCCTAATGGATCTCCAAATGCTGCATCCGGATGGAGTAACCACCATCTTTATTATCCACTTATCCTCCATTTTATATTTTTCCCTGTTTACCTCTTTTCATAGCATATTTTCCCTTGTAACAAATTTCCAAAGCCATTTCATCATTAGACTCCTATTTTGCATTTTCATATCTCTGATCCCTTTTCCTCCTCCTTTCTTGTTTTTTGTTACCACCTCCTATTTGACCAAGTGAAATTTTTTCTTGTCTTTATTCTCTTGTCAGAGAAAGTTTTTTCTTAGGACATCTATCCTCTTTATCACATTGTTTGGTGCTGGGAAAACCGACATCATATATGTTAGAAGTGCATCAAGCACACTATTAATCATAGTCAATCTACCTCCTAAAGAGAGGTATTGACTCTTCCCGTGGTTAAGCTTCTTCTCACACTTTTCAATTACCCCATTTCAAATCCCTTTAGACTTGCTTTTGGCTTCCAAAGGCATGCCTAAATATGTGGTTGGTAGCTCACCTACTCTGCCACCCAAAATTGTTGCCAAATTGTCCACCTCTGCCACTTCATTTATAGGTTTATTTGAGTTATATTAGAAGTCCTAAAATCTTTACGTATTTGAACTATGTAGAATACGTAAAGATTTTAGGACCAACTTTTAATATAGTTCAAATAAGGAAAGATTTAAGAAGCATAATTTTAGTCAATATTAAAGTACTCAATATTATAATTCTTACATCCTACAAATAAGTAAAATTTAATTGCTATAACTTAAATTAATTTCAAAGTCCTAAATATTAGAATAATAATTAAATGACAATTATTTGTCTATTGAGGTATCTTTTAATATGAATCGCACAAAGTTCAATCAACATTTTTAAAAACCTTCATGTTTTTCATATAGTATATAGATTTAGAGCCTGTTGGATTTAACTTATTTAAGTGCTTTTAAGCATTTTTATAGTGTTTGGATAAAATAAAAAAGTTCTTTTTGATTACTTATTTTAAGTAAAAAATAAGCTATAAGCTAGAATTCCTAACTTATGAGCCAAAAGTTGTAAGCCCATCCAAATAGTCTCTTAATCTTAGCCCATCCAAATAGTCTTAATCTTAGCACAAAACTGAAGAAATATTATGAAATACTAGTTTCGCTAGCAACTGTTGTGGTTTCGTATTATTTCTTTAAATTGTAGAAATATTACATATATACTAAATTAGCATTTATTAGTACTACCAGCTGTGTCTTTAATAGTATCAATGAACAAGCTTTTAGAAAATCACTTTCATGAAATAATACATGGAACATACTTATACTTCAAGAAAGTGAGCTGAAGTCAATTTTTCGTATTTGTAAAGCACTTAAAAATAATAGAGAACAAATAGTAGAAAAAAAATTAGAATTTAACTTCAGGAACTATTTGAATTGGCAATTGTGAGCATGGATAAAGCATATACTAGTAAAAAACAATAACAATGTACCTAGTTTAATTCCACAAGTGAGATGTAAGGAGAGCAGTGTTAAAATTAGGAATAGAAGGAGGAGAAAGGGTTGACCTCATCTTACTATCGGATTGGCGTGCATTGTGGGGGGGTTGGGGGGCTATTACCTAGTTATGGCGCCAGTTCACGAGTGAAGCTGGGAAATTCAAACAGGTTGGTGTTGGAAATCTCCACGGGTTAATTTTTGGTAATGTTTTTTAATGGGTTACCTGTGCATAGCATAAATCAGTCCACCAACAAAATACATTTCGTCCATGGTTAAATCTTAGGCAGGTTGGGTGGGTTATATATTATTGGGTCAATATTGCCACTCTTGAATTTTGATGATGATGCTTGTGCTGATAAAAGTCTAAGGGGTTGTTTGGTTTGAAAATAAGTTATACTGGGATTAGTTATGATGAGATAAGTTATGCTGGGATTAGTTGTGCTGGAATAATTTATGCTGGTATTATTTTTTAGTGGTTGTTTGGTTTGTGGTACTAAAAATAATATATAGTGCATTGTTTGTAAAAATATATTGTTTGTTTACAAAAATAACCCTCACTTTAGTTAATTATTTTTATATTTGTATTTATATGGTTTTTTTTTCCCATCAAATTAGAAATTCATGTCTCTTTTACATAGCTAGAAATTCATATGTCTCTTTTCCCATCAATATATAGTTTGTATTTACATATTTTTTTTTCTCTTTTTCCCATCCGTAACTATGGCCATTGGTTGTCATCGCCTATCTCAGCTGGTGTGTTGAGTCCATGATTTAGTATATCAATTTAGTACATATCAAGAGCCTAGCAATAACAAGTAGAAGCAACATAAATTTTACTGCACTATATATATATATATATATATATATATATAAAATCTATAATCTATATCTATATCTATAATCTATATCTATAATATATTAAAAGTGTGAAGACCCTTAGAAAAGTGATTTGAACTTTTTGCCCTTCATTAAAAGATTGTCCTTTAGATAAAAACGTCTTTTTACTATTTACCTAATAATATTTAATTAATTTTAGGACTTCAAACCCAACTAAAATTAAATTCTCCCCCTCCCCCCCTCTTTTTTAGGACTACATATATATATATATATATATTTTAAAATAAACTCTATTTTGTATTAAATAAAAGTAAAGTAAAAGTCTTATCAAAAACTAAAAAAGGTTAAAAAAATCACTCTTATTTGTGTTAGTTTAGTTTATTTGGAATTTAAAATATTTTATTATTGATAAATAATTAATGAAAAAAATTAAAAATCAATCATATTTATATAATTTCTTTATTGAAGAAAAAAGTTTTGAACTTCTATAAATTGAGAATTCTTTTAGAAAAATACAATAATATCTAATATGAACATATGGAACAAGATATAATTATTTTTGTTCTTAAATGATTCTTTATTATTTGATTTGAATTCTCTTCTTTTTTTTGGTCCCCAAGATACGTCAAAGAAATATATATTTGTAATATTTAATTTACTTAGATGCATTGATTTCGTAGTTTTTTTTTTTTCAATTTTGTAGGTATCTTGAAGATGAATGATGATTATGATGATATAGATAATTAATGATCAAAATTTTGAGTCATATAAAATATTATGATTATTTTTTCTTTCTAACACACCAATCGTAATTTAAGGGGTTGTCAATATATTTTACACCTACCTCATTTGTATCATTGATATTTACAACTATTATATATCTAATTAAATAAATTCTCTTACTATTTGAATAAATATCATATTTAATGTAGCGTTTAAATTCATTATAGTGAGGTACACGCGCGAGGCTCGTACACCTAAACTAGGTTTTATATATATATATACGAGAAAGTGGAAAGAAAAGGGTTTGGGGGTATTTTTTTCATTTATAATTTTATTCAAGGATAAATTAACTTGGGATAACTTAAACCACCAAATATGTGGTATAACTTATTCCGGGATTATTATTAGTTCTGAGATAAGTTATTCCGAGTATTGCCAACCAAACAATGTATAAAAAAGTTTATCTCGGGACTATTTTTTTATTTCGGAATAATTTACCTTAGTACCTCACACCAAATGACCCCTAAGGGTTGCATAATTGACCTAAAAGTCTATAACTCGCCAAAGTTTATCGTATGTGGATAAAATGTATTTTGTTGATGGCTGATTTGGGCAGTCCAAAGTAATCCATAAGAAAAAGAGTAGCCCAAGTTGACTCGTGGAAATGTCCAAATTGGATAAATAAATAAATTGAAATAAAATATAAGGAATAACAATGATTATAATGAAAGGTAGGTGCCTACGATTGTTGTGAGAACATGTGCCAATGTATCAAACATTGGAACTAAGACCATCGGCTTGTCCTGACTCTAAACTGGAGGTGCCTATCATTTATTGTAATCATTGTTAATTTTTTTTTTTAGTTCTACCTTAATTCCTTGTATTAAATGTTACACAAATAATTTAATCCTTCTATCACTGATACAATTTTGTCATTATTCCACAATTGAAGTGCTAGGATTATGCTTATTATCATTTAAGGCTGTCACGAACAGCTTGATACACTTCATGACCATAATCTCTAGACCCGCGAAACTTTTCATCATCCTCATTAATCAATTACTTCTTTCTTGAGAAATCAGAAGTAAATAAAAATCGGGCTAAAAGATTATACCATGTATTGAAAAAATTACACGACCATGTATACATCTCTGAAATTCTTATTCTAGTGAAACCGTGACTTGTTGTTATTTTGTTGTTGTCATTCTTGTCATATTGTTGTTCCTATTGTGTTGTTGTTGTTGTTGTTTTGGTGATAACACCTTGTTATCTTGATGTTATTGTGGTGTTCTTGGCTTGAACTTGTTTCCAACAAGCTCTCGGCTTTGTTATTGTTGTTAATCTAGTTTGGTTGGCTGTTTTGGTGCAATCCCTTGTTTGGTTTGTATCAGTTCGAGCCTCCACTTTGATATATATTTTTATTTTTAGCCTTATTTCTCGATAAAAATTTTTAAATACTGGGAGCAGATTTTCTGGGCCATGAAGAGGAAGCTTTGGATCTACTTTTGCAAGTAGCTAGCTCCAGACAAACAAGAAAAATGGTGAGTGAGAATATGTGTAAGAAAACAAGATTTAGAGGTACTCAAGAGCTGAAAAGTCTTGTGTCTTTTGATATCAAATTAAAAAAAAACAATGGGAGTAAAATTAAGGGGGAAAGACAGACAAACATTGATCAATTAAGTTCAAACTGGTGTCATGGAATGTCAGAGGCTTGAATAACTAACGGGGAAAAAAGAAGATTGGTGAAGAGTTTAGTAATAGAATGGAATGCAAACATCATTTGTTTGCAAGAAACTAAACTAGAGGGGAATTTATCAGAGGTAGTAAAACAAATATGGGGAGGTAGATGGGTCAGATTTGCATGTCTAGAGGCTAGTGGAACTAGAGGGGCTATTTCGTTGTTGTGGGATAGCCGGGTGTGGTAGGGGATAAGAGAGTTCGCTGATGTCATCGAAGACTTGAAGTTGGTTGACATACAGCTTGAAGATTGTTCCTATACTTGGTTTAAGGGGGATAACCAAGAGACAACATCCAGGATTGACAGAATATTATTTTCAGAAGAGTGGGATGATAGTTTCAACAACTTAAAATAAATGCCTTTGCAGAGGTTAAGGTAAGGTCATTCCCCGATTACCTTAAAAGGGGAAATATGGAATAGGAAAAAAACTTCTATAAATTTGAAAATTGGTGTCTAGGCTCGGAAGGTTTTATGATAGAATCTAGGAGTGGTGGAGCTCTTTCAATTTCTTTGAAGACCTGATTACATTCTGGCCTCCAAACTTAAAGCTCTAAAATTTAAGCTTAAGGAATCGATTAAGAACGAGGAAGGAAATCTGGCACCAAAAAGAAGGAATCTTCTTAATAAACTAGCAAAGTTTGATGAAATAATGGTGGATAGAAGGTTGGCAGATGATGAGACAAAAATAAGGGCAACTAGTATGAAGAATTGATCAAAAATGAAGAAATATCTTGGAGACAAAGATCAAGGTCATTGTGGTTGAAGGAGGGAGATAGAAACACTAAGTTCTTCCATAAAATGGCAAATGCTCAAAAGGTACAATAACATTGACCAACTCATGATTCAAGGGGAATTATCTTAGAACCCAGGAAGAATTGAGGAGAAGTGGTGGGTTATTTTAAGGTTTATTTTAAGTTGGAGGCTGGCTTATACGTTTCCAAACTATCCCAGACTTATAGAGGAGGAAAAAGAGAGTTTACAAAAGGGGATTTGAGGAAGATAAAGTTTTGAGATGCTTAAAACTATGTGCAACTGGCAAGGCACCTGGCCCTAATGACCTCGCTATGGGATTTTTAATAAAGTGTTTGGAGATACTAAAGTAGGACATCATGCTATCCTTTCAAAATTTCGATTAAAAAAAAATGTTTGAAAGAAGCCTTAATGCCACATTCATAACACTCATTCCAAAGAAGAAAGGAGCTAAAGAGTTGATGGAATTCAGACCAATTAGTTTGATTGGTAGCATATACAAGTTGTTTGCCAAAGTATTGACAGAAAGATTAAAAGTTGTGATGGCCAAGTTGGTTGATTCACAACAAATGACCTTCATCAAAAGGAAGACAAGACAAATCATGGATGTTGTGTTAATAGCTAATGAAGTTGTTGACTCCAGATTGAAGCAAAAGAGGCCTGTGGAATCCTTTGCTAGCTAGATATGGCAAAGGCATATGACCATGTTAGTTGAGAGTATTTACTAGATTCTATGAGAAGAATGGGTTTTGGTCAGAAGTTGATACAACGAATCAAGTATTACATGTCAACGGTGAGCTCTCTGTGCTTATAAATGGCTCACCAACAGGCTTCTTCAGTGCGCAAAATGTGGTTGACAAGGAGACCCTTTGTTGCCTTTTTTAATTTTTAATTACTATGGAAGGTCTTAACAATATGATCAAGAAACAAATATGACAGCATGGCTCAGAGGTTTTGTTGTGGCCAAAAATGGAGGAGAAAATTTGGAGATAGCTTATTTGCAATATGCAGATGAATCTCTCATTCTATGTGTATGTGATGCTGATAAAGACCAACTAAAGATCCCGAGGGTGATATGTGCTATTTTAAGGGATCTTCGATTGCACATCAATTAAAGGAAAAGTTCTCAATGTCCCATTAATGAGGTACAAAACTTAAGTGTCTTTGAATGCAATTCTAGGTGGTGAAGTGGGAACTTTACCACCACCTATCTAGGAATGCCATTGGGAGCAAAGTCGCAATCAACTGAAATATGGAGTAGTGTAATTGAGAAATGTGAAAAGAAATTGGCAAGGTGGAAGACTTAGTATCTAGGGGAGGCAAACTAACCCTCCTTAATTCTGTACTTGACACTCTCCCAACTTATATGATGTTTATTTTCCTCATTCCTGCATCCCTGCAGGGGTTATTAGCAGACTAGACAAGTAAGGAGGAAGTTTCTCTAGCAAGGAAAGAATGAAAGAAAGGGTTACAACCTGGTCAAATCCAGTTTCTTTGGATATTCATGCATTAGTCTCTCATCAACAAAAGATTATTGCGGAATGCTGGACACATCAAGGATGGAGCTTCAACTTTAGAAGACTGTTGAATGTTTGGGAGATCCAAAGTGTATCAGACTTCTTCAGCACCATTACGCAATTTGTTGGTTTAGAGACAAATCAGGATTCATCATGGTGGAGAGGCAACAAAAAGGGACAATTCAAGGTTAGCTATGCTTATAGCTGGATGTATCGAACTTCCCAATGTGTAAGGGACTAGGAACTGGCTATGGGAAGGCATTTGGAAAAAATAAAATCCCACTCAAAGTAACATGTTTTGTCTAGTTGCTAGCCAAGGAAGCAGTTCTCACTCAAGATAATTTGATGAAAAGAGGGATAGCACTATGTCTAAGATCCTTTTTTTGTGTGGGGAAAATGCAGACATAAATCTATCTTAGGGGTATATCATGGACTATGCCACGAGCGGATTTAGGGGCCTAAGTGAGGGTTTTCGGGAACCTAGTAACTTTCGTATGAATCTTGTATTTATATAGAGAAATCTAGTTAATGTATAAGAATCATAAGTTGGGAACCCATAAATAAAATGTATTGTTGGTCTAGTGGAGTTAAGGGTGGCAACGGACCGGAACCGGAAACTCCGGACCGGAATTACCGGATCCGGAACGTTTCCGGAACCACGTTACCGGGTTATGTCTCCGGAATCGGAGTTACCGGAACCGGAATACCGGAATATATACCCTGTTCGGACCGGTCCGGTAGGTACCGGTGTGGAACCGGAACGGACCGGTCCGATACCGGAACGTTACCGGAATTTTGGTCGGCTACCAGTTTTTTTTTTTTTTTCTTTTTTTAACTTTTAATTGAAATTGTAACTTAATTGAGATTAATTTATAAGTTATATATATATATTTTTAACTTATATAGTTTATATAATTTATTAACTTTTTTTAATAAGTTTAAGTTGTAATTATTGTAAATTAAAATCCAAATTCTGACCGTTATTCCGGACCGGAAACCGGTCAACCGGTACCGGAATCGGAAATACCGGAACCGAAAATACCGGAACCGGAATTACCGGAAATTTTCAAAGGTCCGGTCCGGTTTCGTTATCCGGAACATTTAGTACCGGTAAACCGGAACCAACCGGACCGGTTTATTACCGGAACCGAAATTCAACCGGAACCGGAACTACCGGAACGGAACGGAAGGTTCCGGTTCCGTTGCCACCCTTAAGTGGAGTAGAGAAACTTGTAAAAGTTTTATTGACCTCTTGGTTGTAGGTTCAAAACTCCTTAGTTATTATTTGGTTTTATTTTTTATCTAACATGGGGAACCCACAAACATTAAATTCTGGATCCAGCTCTACTATGTCCGGAAAGATTATAGAAACAATACAAAACTGGGAGGAAGATGATGTGCAGTCAAAGAACAGAGATAGATGGAGAATTGTCCTTGCATGTATCTTCTGGACAATTTAGAAAGATAGGAAGGGTAGGTGTTTTGAGAGCATAGAGAGTAGTATGCATAAGATTAAGCTTAACTGCCTTTTGTTACTAATTACTATGGTTTTGGTGTAATCAAGTATACTCAAATGATACTATCTCTACATTGATGTTCTAGATTCAATTTAGGTGGGAGATAGTAGGATACAACAACAACAACAACAAACCCAGTGTATTCCCACATAATGGGGTCTGGGGGGGGTAAGATATACGTAGTCCATACCTCTACCTCTAAAGAAGTAGAAAGGCTGTTTCCGATAGACCCCCGACTCGAGACACGAGGTACCACACAAATACATAGTAAAGCATAGAACAAGATGTCATAACATAAATACGACACCCATAAGTAATAAAAAACAGAGAAAAACACACAGATTCGTAATAAAACATGGAACAAGGTATCATAACAAGAATAATACCCCCACCAAGTAATTCCCTACACTAGCGACCCAAACTGGCCCTAGCCTTCTGCCCTAATTCGCGTCCTCCGGATCTTCCTATCTAGGGTCATGTCCTCGGTGAGCTGTAACTGCTCCATGTCCCGCCTAATCACCTCACCCCAGCACTTCTTCGACCTACCCCTACCCCGCCTAAAACCATCCAAAGCTAGCCTCTCACACCTACGAACCGGGGCATCCATGCCCCTCCTCATCACGTGTCCGAACCATCCCAATTGGACTTCCCGCATCTTATACTCCACTGGGGTCACACCAACCTTCTCAATGAAAGTCTCATTCCGAACTCTATCCCCTCTAGTCAGCCCACACATCCAACGCAACATCCGCATTTCTGCCACCTTCATTTTTTGAATGTGGGAGTTCTTAACTGGCCAACACTCCGCTCTATACAACATGGCCGGACGGACTACCGCCCTGTAGAATTTGCCTTTAAGCTTGGGCAGCACCTTCTTATCACACAACACCCCCGACACGAGCTTCCACTTCATCCATCCCGCCCCAATACGGTGCGAGACATCCTCGTCAATCTCACCTCTACCCTGAATCACAGACCCGAGGTACTTGAAACTATCCCTCTTACATACCTCCTGTGATTCCAACCTCACTACCACCTCATTCTCCAGCCTCACGTCATTAAACTTGCATTCCAAGTACTCTGTCTTGCTTCTGCTCAACCTGAACCCTTTAGACTCAAGAGTTTATCTCTACACCTCTAATTTGTCATTCACACCCCCTCGCGTCTCATCAATCAAAACTACATCATCTGCAAAAAGCATACACCAAGGCACCTCCCCTTGAATACGCCGCGTCAACACATCCATCACCAAAGCAAACAGAAAGGGACTAAGAGTAGATCCTTGGTGCAATCCTGTCAAGACAGTGAAATGCTCTGAGTCTCCTCCCGCCGTCCTCACCTGAGTTTTCGCTCCATCATACATGTCCTTAATTGCTCTGATATATGCCAGCGGGACTCCACTCACCTCCAAGCATCTCCAAAGCACCTCCCTGGGGACTTTGTCGTATGCCTTCTCCAGGTCGATAAACACCATGTGCAGGTCCTTCTTCCTTTCCCTATACTGTTCCACCAGCCTCCGTACCAGGTGAATTGCCTCCGTCGTCGAACGGCCAGGCATAAATCCAAACTGGTTTTCCGAAATAGACACTATCCGTCTCATCCTCACCTCGACCACTCTCTCCAAAATCTTCATAGAGTGACTCAATAACTTAATCCCCCTATAGTTATTGCAACACTGAATGTCACCCTTATTCTTATAGAGAGGGATCATGGTACTCCACCTCCAAGCCTCGGGCATTTTTGCCGTCTTGAAGATTTCGTTAAACAATCCAGTCAACCACCTTACACCAGCCTCTCCAGCGAACTTCCAAAAATCCACCGGTATCTCATCCGGCCCCGTCGCCCTGCCCCTTTGCATCCTGCGAACAGCCTCTCTAACCTCTTCTACCTTAAAACGTCTACAATAACTAAAATCCCGACACTCCTCTGAGTGCTCCAGCTCCCCTAACACAATAGCTCTATCCCCTTCGTCATTCAAGAGCCTATGAAAATACGACTGCCATCTATTCTTAATGTGGCCGTCCTCCACCAACACTGTACCGTCCTCCCCCTTAATGCACTTCACCTGGTCGAGGTCACGACCCTTCCTCTCCCTAGCCTTAGCGAGTCTAAACAACTTTTTTTCCCCTCCTTTCCCCTGTAACCCTGCATACAAGCTCTCAAAAGCGGCCGTCTTAGCCGCCGTAACTGCTAACTTAGCCTCCTTCCTAGCTAACTTGTACTCTTTCCTGTTTACCCGCTTCTCTTCTTCGTCCTTACTCTCAACCAACTTAGCATACGCCCCTTTCTTGGTCCCCACTTTCTTCTTAACCTCTTCATTCCACCACCAATCCCCCCGATGATGCCCGGCCCGGCCCCTAGAAACACCCAATACCTCACTTGCATTCTCCCTGATGCACCTAGCCACCCTATCCCACATACTATCCACGTCCCCCCTACACTCCTACACCCTCATTCCCGCCAACTTCTCCTCTATCTCCCACGTATTCACTAGCTTCAAGCCTCCCCACTTAATTCTAGGTCTACACTCCTCACCCCTCCTCTTTCTATTCTTCTTTATACCCAAATCCATAACCAAAAGCCTATGCTGGGTCGAAAGATTCTCACTCGGGATGACCTTACAGTCCTTACACAACACCCTATCCCCTTTCCTAAGCAACAAAAAGTCAATCTGGGTCTTGGCTATCACGCTTCGAAAGGTGATCAGGTGATCGTCCTTCTTCGGGAAGCCCGAGTTCACCACCAGCAGCCCAAAGGACCTCGCAAAATCCAATAGAGTAGCCCCCTCTTCATTTCTTTCCCCAAAACCAAAACCACCATGCACATCACCAAAGCCTCCCGGTAACGCCTCGATGTGCCCGTTGAAATCTCCTGCTACAACAATCTTCTCCGAGCTAGGCACGCCTCTCACCACCTCATCCAAAGCCTCCCAAAACCGCATCTCCTCCTCCCCTCCAAGCCCACTTGCGGCGCATAAGTACTACACACGTTCAGGGTAAACCCCCGAATGACCAACTTAATAGTCATCAACCTATCGTTGATCCTCCTCACCTCTACTACCTGGTCTCTAAGCTCTTCATCTACTAAGATGCCAACTCCATTCCTACGCCTCTCGCTTCCAGAGTACCAAAGCTTGTAACCATCCACATCCCTAGCCTTAGACCCTACCCATTTGGTCTCTTGAACACACGCAATATTAATCCTTCTCTTTCTAAGAATCTTCACAAGCTCTATGGACTTACCCTGAAGGGTCTCTATATTCCAATACCCAACCCTCAGCCTACCATCACTATCCACACGTCTTCCTCTACCACCCCTGAGGCCCAACCTTGGCCTCCCTCCCACTCCCACCCTTTCCTCTTCCCCCGCTCCCACAACAGCCCCACGCCCCAACCCCTTCGGACATGACCCTATCCAACCATCAACGCCCACAGCCACTACTACAAGAAAATATAAGAAAATATAAACAATGGTAGTAGCAAAGCAGAAGCAAGAAATACAAGACTCACACAAATTCGAAGAAATAATCAAGAAACAAAACTAAACTCAAATAGAGAGCAAACACCAATGGACTCAACACCCAAAGCCCCAAAAACAGAGCCCCAAGCCGATAACCCAATAAAAAGCAGCGCAAGAAACGACAACAGACAATATCAACAAATCAAACACAGGTCAAGATACAGGAGATAGTACTAGCATAATACGAAGAATGAAATAACAAAGGTTAGAAGTCACCGGGTTACGCTTGTAGACCAAGCCGGAAACCAAAACCTAACGTAGATCGGGCTCCGGGGAGTTCCAGCGACGGAGAGACGGCGGCGCCGGCGTCGATGCCGTCGTCGCTGTGGTCGGATCTACGGTTGGGAGATCGGTTCGGATCTGCGGCTGGATGACGCTGGAAACGGAGTTTTCGCCGAAGAGAAGCGTGGACCGAGAGAGAGGGGCATCGGTTGGACGGTGGGCGGCGGTCGGTTGTTTAACCGGCGAACGGAGGGAGGTTTGGCGGACGACAGCTTTGCGAGGAGGAGAGAGATCGGGGGGGGGGCACCGTCGCTGGTCAGACGGTGGTGTCGCCGGCCGGCGGCGAACGGATGTTAGAGAGAGAAAGGAAGAGAGAGAGAGAGGAAGGGAGAGAGGGAGAGGGGCAAAGTTGAGAACAATGAAGTCGTGGGAGATAGTAGGATATTGAAGGAAATGACGTAAATATGATTTTTCAGTACAACCCATGTACTGTCTTCTGTGAAATATACAAAGTTACTAGTTTCAAAAAAAATAAAAATAAAAATAAAAATGTTACGGTGAAAAGTAATTGAAGACTATCTTCCTCTTACTAAGAATTCTACGTACTCCACTTCAGTCTTGACGCGAATAAAAACATGATTCTCGTTTAAAGCATAAGTTAGTTCTTTTTGGGTTTCTTGCACCTTGTCGTTTGTTCAATTTTTCTTTTAAAATTAGAACTTGATTCCGTGTTTCCCAACTTGAGTCCCAGTTTCTTCTTAGTTTTGAGATTACCTTTCACTTTCATGTATCTCATCACTTTATCCATGACATCTCTCAAGCCCCCAGGCACCTCCGGCTCTATCTAGGAATATTAAAGAAGCAGTTCCTATTGGAAAAGAGGGGATCAAATTTGAAGAAGTCATTTGTGGACTGATTCCGACCCTTTTTGCAACTTTGGTAATTTACCGCTTCAAATGATCATGTTTTGCCTATAGCTCTAGTATTCTTTTATGAAGTTGTTCCTTTTGCCCATGCTTGTACCAATTTACGTAGTTTTTAAGTATGAATCCTGACAGACACCGTTATTGTTGTTGCTACTTGAATAATGTCGTGTAATTGGATGCAGAATAATTGTCAAAACAATTTAATCAGTGTTGCTCCTTTGGATTTTCGGTGTTATTTCGGTTCACTTCAACTTGTTGCAATTCATGCCATAATGCATGCTTCTCAAACATTATGAAACATTAACGAGACCATTGAGTTAGAACGCAGTATGCCTTGTTATCAGTTTTTTTTCTTTGAACTTTCATTAACGAGGCTCGTGAGTTTGAATACACCTGCGGTATACCTTGTTATCAGTTTCGTTTTCTTTAAACCATCATACTGGTTTAGTTGTTCTAACTATGTTTCAGATTGTCTATTGGTAATTTTATATTGAAATGTAGATAGCTTTGGTACGCCTACAGTTGGTCAAAATCCGAGTGAGTTTTTCCTTTCTTTTCAGGTGTCAAACATCATTGGTCAGATGCTTGCTGCTGGACGACGACCCACGTGATATTCTCCTGCACCTGATCATATAATTTTTGTTCAAAGAACTCGCCATCATATGAGAATCGTCATTGCGTTTTTCATTTGGTAAATTCTTTTACGTTGGGCAATCGGGTCAAAGGGGAAGGAGTATGACCAAATCAAATCGAAACTTATCGTGTAAAACTTCCCGCTGATAACACTAGACGATAAGTGCCTAATATTAGCATTAGCAATTATTCTGAACTTTTGAGTACCTAAGGGTTACAGGGGGCTCTCTCAATTTTTCATTTTTAGTTTTGATGAACTTTTTTGATTTTTTCTCAGATTTATGGTAGTGTAACAATACTTCGTTATAAAGAAAAGCAGATTGGATTTTGCTCTTTTTTGGAATATTTCAACACTTACCTTTATATGCAAATAAATTTGTAAGCATTGTCATACCATTCTTTTGACTTTTGAGGTAGTGGTACGGGCGAATTCTATCCTCGCAGACCTCACTTTATGGGGAATGCACTGGGTATGTTTTGTTGTTGCCGCTGTTTTCAATTTTCATACTACATTCGGTCTGTTTTGTTGTTGCTGTTGTCATATGTTCTGATGTAAGTTACATTTCCTCCTTCCACATTTGTCATAATTAAGCAAACTTCCTATCTAAATAATGAGATTACATTGAGCTTTGTGTGAGCCTTGGTTCTTATGAAACCAGGCCATCCTTTAATACAAATAGTGATGGTAAAACCTTACTCATGTAGGGTATTTATACCATACCATTAAAATTAATCTTAATAATTTAAAATTTAAAGAGAAAATATGTATATCATTTAATCATGGTTAAATTAATGAAACCATTGTCTTTAATACTGGATGGCTTTCAATCGCACACATTAACTTTCGTAACTACTAAACATTTTAATTTTAATTTCACAAACCGCTCTCTCTTTTGTTTTTGGTAATTAACAGCCTAGAGCAGTAATTATAAATTCTCAGCAAAGCACATCTACGAGCTAATCTTCCCCAACCATCTAAACAGCATAGTGAAGTAACAACTAAGTAGGCACACCTGTCACCATCGTTTTTGAACTTAGACAAGACGCAGGACTACTAAAAGGACAATGAGTGAAGCAACGTCTTACTCTTTTTTTTTTTTTTTTTTCATTCAAGTGTCCAGTACCGCATTGGAGTTCGACTTCGGTAGCATTTTCTATCAAGGATTTTTTCATAGGGTTCGAATTCAAGACCTCTGGTTAAGGGGGAAACAACCCCATCCACTGCACCACGTCCTTTGGTCGTACGTCGTACTCCTGCTGAACTCTAAACTTGCCGAAATTTTAAGCTTTGTTGCCATCGTTTTTGAAGTTAATCAAAATTTTCATAACTTGGCAATACTCTAACAAGAAAAGAATCGCCATTTAATTTTATGAAAATCTTTATTTTATAATTAGAGTTTGGATAAGGTTCAAGCGATTTTTCATAGAAGGGTTAGATTATTCAAAAAATTCATATTTGTTAACCCATATTTTTTTAGGGATATATGGCGTAGCAAACGTAGACTAATTATTTTACTAAAAATTACATAAATACGCAACTTATGTTTTCAATATTACAAAAAATTTCAACTCCCTAAATATATTACAAAAATTCCAACATATACACAGAATGCTATGTATATGTCGGATATGTTATGTATATTAATAGGGAGAGAGAGTAAAGTAATTAAAAAAGCGGGAGAGAGTGTAATTACCTCCAAAAGGGTTGGTATTTATATTATTTATACTATTATTCTATTTAGCCTAAGTTTCAACTAATTACAATCCATAACTCCTAACCTATTAATTATTTCTAATTACAATTTATAGAATCTCTTATATATTTTCTATTACTCTCATTTTTTTCCTTTTTCAATTTTTTCTTCATTTTTTCTTTTTTCTTTTTCTTTTTTTTTCTCATTCATTTTTTCTCTTTATTTATTTATTTTTTGTATTTTTCGACTCTTTTTTTTTTCTTTTTGTATTGTTCTCCTTTTTCTCTCATTTTTTCTCCTTTTTTTTTTTTTCATTTTTTCTCTTTTTTCAGTTGTGTGAACTAGCATGCTCAAATACAAGTGCTAACTATAAAATACAAATACAAATGCGAACTATAACATACAAATACAAGTGCAAACTATAAAATACAAATACAAATGCGAACTATAACATACACATACAAGTGCGAACTATAAAATACAAATACAAATGCGAACTATCATTTGTATTTTCTAATTATTGAAAAAGAACGATTGATTTTCTTTCTACGAATACTTGTTTGTATTTATTGGTACGAGTTGTATTTATTGATACAAATAAATACAATTCAAATTTTCATACAAATACAATATATACAAATTCATATTATATTTGTATTTGTAAAATCATTTGTTTCATTTATTTGTAATTGTATTTGTATCAAGTGATGTTTGTTTATTTACTAATATGAATGATAATTTTGACATACAAAAACAAAATGGTATATTTGTATCAAATAATACATTTCATATTTATATATTTTAGAATCAAGGAAATACAATTAATGCATTTATTTGTTTGTATACAAATATATGATAAATTGTACATAGTCACGACTAAATACAATATGAAATCAACTTACAATTACAAATACAAAATAATTTTTTTAAAATAAAAAGATATCGACGAAAATAAAATATGAATACAAATATAATCTAAATATACAAACACAATACAAATATAATATGCAGTCAATTATAAAATACAAATATAATATGCAGTCAATTATAAAATACAAATACAATAGTTCTTTAAAATACAAGTGCGAATTATATAAAATATAAATGATGGCGCGAACTAACAAATACAAATACAAGTGCGAACTATAAAATACTAATAAAAATGCGAACTACAAAATACAAATCCAAGTGCGAACTTTAAAATATAAATACAATTGTATCAATGAATACAAACATATAAATAACGGTGTGACTACAAATAAGATAAACAATTATTGTGTTTACGTTATCATCCATGACTTTTGCTCGAGTAGTCATATATTTTGAAAATACAAAAAATATAAAATAGAACAAAAAAACGACAAAGAAAACAAGTACAAAAAAGAAAAAAAAAAAGAAAAGAAGAAAGAGAAATAAAAGTTAGAGATAGAAGAGAGAAAAAAAGAAAGAAACGAAAAAATAAAAATAGGAAAAAATAGAAAAAAGAAGAAAAAAAAAACGGGAAAAACACAAAAAAGAAAAAACTATTAAAAAATAAAAAAGAAAAAAATGGTAGTGCTTTTGGCGAGACTAAATATGTAGTGTATTTATGTTTTTTTAATAATACAGACCACTGAGTAAAAGTGAATACAACGGCTGTGAATCAAATACAACAGTTATAAATAATAAATATGTAAAGTGTGGCTATGAAAGAAGAGTTTTGTGCCAAACTTTTGATACTTTTGAATAGTAAGGCAATGTAAATCCATATTTCACAACTTTTTAATAATAGTATTCGCTCAGAACTATCTCCTGCTAGCATTTGTGATGTTAATAGTCTTGTTTCTAACCCCTCCCCCCCCTCCCACCCAAAAAAAAAAAAAGATAGTTCAAACAATCCGCCACTGCTATTGGCGACGGATTTAAATACGTTATGACTTAAAAATCTGTATGCAACTTGTAAATTCTAAGAGTTTTTTTTTTTTTTAATTTTTAATTTTTTAAAAACCTTATAGACTCTTTAACTTATAAAAGATGAGTGATAGTTATAACGATGTCTCGCTTTTTAAGAGTTGTTTGAATGTTCTCATGATAAGTTGGTTGGACCAATAAATTTTGGGATTGGATTCTTCAAAATCTGAAAAAAAATAAAAGGTGAATAAGGTCCCGTTCACCTATCATATGATATGTTGAAAAGATGCATCAATAAGATGATCACATGTACATTCATGGTCAACCTACGTTTGACATTCATAAAGTTACTTGTTCAATATAAATTGAGCATAATTTTTAGACTGTGTAATCGAGATAATTTATCTTGATGATGGTGGTTTAGCATTGAATGCCTTTCATAAATAACTGAATTATTACTAATGAGAACAAAGTTTCTTGTATTGGTATGCAATATGATATGTTGCATACAATAGCACTTGTATGCATTAGACCAATAAATTATAATTATTTCTTCTCTCTCAATTGGTTCAAGATCGAAAATCAACTATTCCATCTAATAGTTTTGATGTGCGGTATTCGATTAATGAATGTACCATGATGCACAAAGATGGATCCATCAAAGAAGATGGAGGATTTTCCTAACATAAGAGGGAGATTATAAGCAACTATGAAATATGTTAGGAATTATCATCGGATCTTCATTCAAAAGATAATTCAAGATAAATGTCGAAAGCATCTCATGTTAAGATGCAAGTGCTCCTATTTTATATCCTTAAAGGATAAAGTCTATGCATGCGTGAAGCATGATTCACCAATCGGTTCCAAATGAAATAATCCTTGAAAAGGATAAGGAACAAATAATCATTATAAGAAGGCAATGTTCTCTTGAAGAGCCTAAGACATAACACTTCATGAAACCTTATGAGAGGTTTAGGTACCTGAAAATAATAAAGTGATGAGATCTCCAACTGTTATGTCGCATTGTGAACCGATACAAAATAAGAAATCGTCGATGACATCTTTAATACAATATTGGTGCAATATTGTAAAAGATTATGAGGATCTGAATTCTACGTTAATTTTAGCATGCTGACGTAGAAACATTTATCAAATGACCTGAAAGGATGCATTTTGGTAAGTGTAAAACTTATTTGATTTGCAGTCCACACACTTGAAGATGTCACACTTGATATGTTGGATATTGTTACTTGACAAACATCCATATGAAAATCCCTAAAGGATTCAAAATGCCTGAAGCATATAAAGTTTTTGGAAAACTTTTTATTATCCTCATAATATAAAATTTGATGATTTCAGTATCATTGAAATTCTTGGAGAGTTTTCAAAAACAATAGAGTATTTGCTTAAATGAGAAACATGCAACAATTGAATAAGGATCTATTCCGACCTCAAGAAAAGAATGAGGAACTCCTTGGTTATGAAGTACCATATCTTAGTGCAACTGATGCACTAATGTATCTTGCAAATACTACAAGGCCTGATATAGCCTTTTTTTTAGTTAATTTGTTAGCAAGTTTGCAGTCCCGATCTTATTGTCATGCTGATTTGGGGTACTTATCTGACCTACATAAAGCTAGGTCTCAAATAGGCTATGTTAATATGTGGTGGTACTACAATATCTTGGAGATATACAAAACAGTCTATCGTAGCCACTTCATCGAATCTGCTGAGATAATATCTATTCATTAAGCAAGCCGAGAATGTGTATGGTTGAGGTCCATGATACATCTCATTCGAGAAAATGTGATGTGAAATATGACAATCTACCCATAATTTTATATGAGGATAATGCAACATGCATAGCACATCTTAATGAAGGATTCATCAAAGGAGATAGAACGAAACACACTTCATCAAAGTTTTTCTATACACATGAGCTACAAAAAAAATGATGATATTAACATGCAACAGATTCGTTCAAATGACAATGTGGCTAATTTATTCACCAAGTCTCGTCCAATTGGAACTTTCAAGAAGAGGGTGCACAAGATCGGGATGCAAAGTGTAATGCCCCGAGATCCTATCCCAAGACATCACACGGTGCTTATGGACCCGAAGGACCACAAGCTAACCCTTTACTGATATCTATACCTGTACATTGTATAATATCTGAAATAAATATGGAAATTGGCCATAAGGTTCAATACATCTGCACATACTCAAAACTGAAAACTGAATACTAATACATCAACATCCGTCTGAAAAGCCTCTAAACTATATGAACTGTGGAATTGATAGAACATGTCCCCAACTAACTCCGTCAACTGAAAATATAAACAAAATCTAATGCAATAATAGTAAACTGAGATTCGTCCTCAAAAGAAAAGGACTCACTGCTACTGCTGTTGATTGGGACTAAACTGATGGGGATACTCTGGATCCTGTGCCTCTGAACCTATGGTGTCAAATAAAACACCATAGCGCAAATGCGTCAGTACAAAAATATAACGAGTATGTAGACGAGGTAAGGCTAAATGCAAGGGCTTATGCATGAACATAACTTAACTAAATAATATGCAAGAGCTGGATTAGCATACATAAAGAATCTATAATTACTGAACATACTGCGCATACTGTCACTGAGCATACTCGAAATAAATCTGGTAACTGATACTGAATATACAGAAATTCTAAAATTTCTGTACATACAGAGACTATGAGTATCTGAAGCTTCTTAAACTGATAGCAACCCTAGCTAACAGGTTGTCTCCGAATCTACTAATAATAAGAATAATTGACTAGAACTGAGATCAATCCTATCTAGCAGGTAGTCTCTGAATCTGTGGATAATACTACTACTTGATAACTGATTTTGAGATCTGATAACTAATTTTGAGATTGGCCTATCTAGCAGCGGATCTTCAAATTTGAAGATAATCATACTTGATGTCCTGTATCTAACAGCCTTGTATTCTATACACTGAACTGAGCTCTTTCTTGAAGTTTGAGACTGATTCTGAAATTGAGACTGTGGGAAGTAGTCTTCTAACCGACATGCCCTGCCTAGCTAAGTCGGGGTCCGACCTGTGCCCCAGTTGGAAGGGTGTCAGTACCGCGCCATTGGTAAAGACAACTTTATTTGACCCTCATCTATCAGGTACTCAAATGAGAATGGTGGAGCCCTCATCTAATAGGTCAAGCCACCTCATCTACCCTCAACTAGCAAGTATGATGTCTCAACCTATGCTGTCTACATAGTTCAGGAGAGCAAGGATTGCTTCTAAGAATCACACCCTCTACTAGTAGGTGAGTTCCCATCCTTAAGCTCACTCGGTGCTGAATCCTACTCCCAACTAAAAGACACTGATCTGATTCTTAACTGAACTTAAACTGAGCTGAATTTGATACTGATCATGTTTCTCAAGAAATCTGACCGAGTTACGCTGAGATTACTTAGTTCCATATCTAACAGAAAAAGGTATCGAATCATGGTATTAGACTGACGATACAGAGCTTGAATAGATTACTCAAATTACTTCTGAGATTAGAATTGAATCATTTGAATACTATTAGATCTGAGCTAATTTATAGGACTGGGGCTAGATTACTAGTGATACAGTGATTATAGAGATTTCTGAGATTACAGAGTTTTCTTATGTTCTGCACTTGTCTGAGGATACAGAGTTCTGTAGTTCACTGAGTTCTGAGAATTGTGGCTCGATTAGAATTTTTGCAAAACTGACATCGGCTCTAGACAACATCTCTATTGTCCGGTATAAATACCCCCAGAACTCGAAAACATAAAAGTGAAACATAATCATGTTTGCATCATCACGATCATCTATTCATCATCACAATCATTCATTCATCAACGCAAACATTTAAGCATTTAGGAAACATAGGCCTTTATTCATCATCACAATCACCAAAGGGTCGCTTTAAGCATCTCAGAATAATAATCATATAATAACATAGGGAAAACATGCTATTAGATCGTGCTCCATTCAACAAGGTTTTTACCTCAACTATTTCATACCTATATCAGTCTTGACATATGTTTGGGTATCACATGGCTTAGAGAAACTTCATACTATCATGTCATAACTTACTTGCTAACCACTTGGCATGTATTGAAAACTTAGCATATGTCAAAGGGCACATAATTGGGAAAATTACTACTATCACATCTCCACTTGTTCACTAAGGTCCTTCAACAAACACTAGACATGTATACGTTCACACTTATTTGGGGATTTCACACTATCATGGTACAATTCATTAACTAAGGCATTTTGTGACACTCATAGTTCTCAAAGTCTTATACATGGAAGGGAGTGCATATAACAACATGCCATACGTCTATCGACCTAGCTTCACGAACATTTCTTCAACAACCATAACACATAACAATATCTTCGAAGTCATTATTTTCATAAGGGTGTAGCATGCATTTGTTATTAGATCACAATTTTACTACAATGCTTGATTTCTAGTCTCTTAGACATTTTATCGAACACCTCACATGCACAACTTAGACATAAGTATAATAACCCAACTACTCATCATGAACAATCAAATTTACATGTTTCCAACTCATATATTATCATAGATTTATACAAACCACATAAATATCCCATCTTGGAGATCATTCAACATCAACAACAAGTATATAATCCATTTACCACACAAATACCACATACTAAGGCCAAGACTTGATTCTTGTAGACAAACATGAAGTACAACTCACAAGAATCATTAAAAATTCATAAACATAAATCTTGGAGATTTAGAAAAGGGTACTTGAGATTCTTGGATGAAAGGGACCGAAGAATCAACATCTACATACCTTGGGGAAACTTCTTTCTTGAAGGTTCTTGGAGAGATTCTTGATTTCTTGACTTCTCTTGATTTTTCTTGAAGAAGAAATAAGGGTTTTGATCCTGGAAATAAAACCTAATTTGATTTTTTGGATGAAGGAGAAGTTATGAGCTTTGATTTGGGGTGATTGGGTATTAAATAGGGTGAAAAAATGACCCAAAAATCCCTTTAAAACGGTGCTTCAGCGCTGTCTCGAACAATTCTAACGGTCAGAGTGAAGGACCATCACTCTGGTGACTAACCGTCAGTCCCACCATCACTTTTGGTTCATAAAAGTCCCTTACTGCTTTAGTTTTGATGGACAAAGTGGCGGGACATCACTAACTTGACGGTCCGTCAGCTTGTCCGTCACTCCTGGACAGCTCAGACAACTCTCAGTAAAACGGCCATAACTTCTTACTCCAATATCGAATTTTGGAAAAATTGATATCGTTGGAAAGATAATTCAATTATATATCTGTTGGTAGGTCATGAGATCAAAAGTTCTTTATATAATGGGAGATATGCTTGTTTGAAGTTGACTATGGCAATGTCCTTCTCAAGAATTCAATCGGTAAGGGATGTTTTGATTTGTCTAATAGCTAGGACGTATTTAAGGCCTTAATACACATAAAAATTGATCATAAAACTACCAAATCACTAAGATTTATTTAATATGAGCTTGAATCACGGTTCTACTATCGGTTGGGATTCTCGGGGTATTACACAAAGGCTCAAGGATGTTCTCATTAGGGGGAGTTAATACGCGCTGTACTCTTTTTCCCTTACGAGGTTTTGTCCCACTGGATTTTCCTTGTAAGGTTCTTAATGAGGTAGCCTATATACATATTGTTAGAGATGTGTACTCTTTTTCCTTCACTAGATTTTTTTTCCGCTGGATTTTTTCTAGTAAGGTTTTAGCGGGGCACATTATCTATCAATTAGACATTCAAGGGGGAGCGTTATAAATATACCATATATAGTGAATGTCTACTTTATCATATATAGTGAATACCTACTTTACCATATATTGTGTATGTCTATTTATGAAAAAGTTACAAACCCCAAGGTTAGTTTTTCCCTATAAATAAAGGGGTTTTCTTCATTGTAATTCATCCCTCTAGAGAAGAAATAAGAATTACTCTCTCTATTCTCTCTACTCTTCTTCTTTGTTCTTTATTATTTTATAATAGAAACTAATTTTTTTTATGCAAAACAATTTGTCAATTTCCAAGTCTTGACATCACTATTTATTGGCGAATCCAAGCTGAAAATTAATGCTGACCCAAAATCTCGAGTTCTCTTTCGAAAATTCATCCACAGAAAAATGTTAATCATATAAATAAATAAATATGTAAAAAGAGAAATAAGGGAGAATACATGCTAAGTTCTCTATTGGACTTCCTTCCTAGATTTTTCTTTTTCCATTTCTTTTCTCAATCTGCTACTATAGATACTTTCAATATTGGGCGGACTGCCTCGATGAAATTATATAACATTTAAGGCACTATAGCATAAGAAATTCAAAATATAACAAATTACTCTTCCTTCGTCTCATCTTACTTGACATATTTGTTTTTTACATAACTTTTTTAAAAAAAATTAATAAGAGGTGTGTTAGGATTCGGATAGAATAAGCAAATCACAAGTAAAAGAAAACAAGAACAACAGACAGATTTATGTGGAAACCCTTGCGGGAAAAACAACGGACAGAGGCAGAGGAGATTTCACTGGAAAGAGAGTACAATGTGGAGAAGGCTGAATTTTTGAATAATAAAATAACCCACTAAATCACACTTATATATTACGTGCGTACAAATAGGTCCTAGGTCCCAAAACATAAAGGTCCATTCAGGTCCCACTCAACATAATTCGGGTTACAACTCTAACAATCTCCACCTCGAGACTAATTCTAATTCAGAACTCTAATCCATTTCAAGACAAACTCTCCACCTCTTCCAAAAAAGCCCCTAAGAGCACATCTTAACAGCTAACACTAACTAAGTCCAAGCAATGCTCAAACTTGGCACTTGCTAGTGTCTTGGTCATCATGTCAGTAGGATTATCATGAGTACTAATCTTGCTCACCATAATATCACCACGAGCAATAATTTCATGCATAAATGATATCGAACATCGATATGCTTTGTCCTCTCGTGAAACATCTGATCTTTAGTAAAGAAGATAACACTCTGACTGTCGCAAAAAATCATAGTAATCTGTAAGTCTTTGCTAAGTTCACCGAACAAACCCTTCAACCAAATAGTTTTCTTGAAAGTCTCTGTAATAGCCATATACTCTGCCTCAGTAGTTGACAAAGCATCCTTAGTCTGTAAGGTAGCTTTCCAACTAATAGCAAAACTACCAATGGTGAAAACATAGCTTGTAAGTAACCTTATTTTATCACAATCTCCTGTAAAATCAGAATCAACATACCCGATTACTCCATTTCTATTTCGCCCAAACTGCAAACAAACATCAGCAGATCTATGCAAGTATCTAAAAATCCATTGAATTGCTTTTCAATGTTGTTTGCCAAGATTTACCATGTATCTACTAATTACACTGATGGCATAAGATAAATCTGGTCAGGAATACACCATCGCATACATAAGAGACCCGACGACACTAGAGTATGGAACTCGAGACATATAGTCACACTCATTATCTTTTTTTGGAGATAAAGTGGATGACAGTTTGAAGTGAGCTGCCAATAGAGTACTTACAGGTTTGGCTTTGCATATTGAACCTGTGAAGAACTTTCTCAATATACCTTTTCTGACTCAAATATAACTTACATTTTTATCTATCCCATATAATTTCCATGCTAAGAATCTTCTTTGCGGCTTCTAGATCCTTCATCTTAAACTCCTTACTGAGCTAGGCTTTGAATTTTATTATCTATCTCATATCCTTTGCTGCAATCAATATATCATCAATATACAAGAGAAGATACACCAATAAACCATTACTTACCTCTTTGAAGTAGACACAACTATCATAGATACTTATCTGAAACATATGAGAGGTGAAAAAAGAGTCAAACCTCTTATACCACTGCCTGGGCAACTGCTTTAAGCCATAAAGAGACTTTTTCAACAAGCATACATAGTCCGCTTTTCCTAAAACTACAAAATCCTCTGGTTGCTGCATATAGATGTCCTCCTTAAGTTCTCCATGTAAGAATTCAGTTTTGACATCCAATTGCTCAAGTTCAATATTATGTATGGCAACAATACCAAGCAATGCTCGAATCGTACTATGCTTTACAAATAGAGAAAGCATATCTATGAAGTCAATACCTGAAACCTGACTGTAACCTTTAGCAACTATTCTTGATTTGTACCTAGCATCTTCAACTCTCGATATTCCTTCTTTCTTTTTCAATACCCACTTGCAACGGACAACTTTCTTATTTTTTCGCAATCTCACCAAATCCCATTTTCCATTCTTATGAAGTGATTCTATATTCTCCTACATAGCAATCATATATCGGCCAAAATTATCACAACTAACTGCCTCTAAGTAAGAAGAAGGATCTTCACCGGAATCAATACCTTCTGTGATACTCAATGCATAAGTAACCAAATCAGATTCAGCATACTTCTGAGGAGGTGTAATATCTCTTCTAGGCATTTCTTTAGCAATAGAATATTGTAGCACCACTGGTGGTGAAGAAAAAATAGTATCATTCTGTATCTCCGGGCTAAACTATGAGGTAGGCACTAGTGTAGACTATGCTCCAATTTGCAATTCAATATAGGTGCTTGACTTTTGCTGATTCATGTCACTAAGCTCATCTGGGAGTGAAGAACTAGATTTGGAGGGAGCTCGAAGCATGGAAGTTTCATCAAACACAACATCCCTGCTAATTATAATTTTTCTGCTTTCTGGACACTAAAACTTATAAAGTTTAACACCAGGCTTGTAATCCATAAATAAGCACTTGACAGATCTAGGTTCCAACTTTCCATTATCAACATGAGCATACGTAGGACATCCAAATATCCTCAATTTAGAATAACTAGTAGGAGTACTAGACCATACCTCTTGTGGAGTCTTTTTATCAATCGCATCTGAGGGAGAATGGTTAATAAGAAGACAAGTTGTAGAAGCAGCTTCAGCCCAAAAAGACTTGGGTAACAACATTAGAGAGCATACAATTCATCTTATCCATTATAATCCTATTCATTCGTTTGGCCACACCATTCTGCTGCGGAGTATGACGAACTGTCAATTGCCTTACAATTCCTTCTAACTTGCATAGAGTATTAAATTCATTAGAAAAGAACTCTAAACCATTATCAATTCAAAGACGTTTTACCTTTTTCCCTATCTGTTTTTCAATCATAGTCTTCCACTTCTTGAAAGTAGGCAATACATCATTCTTTTGATTCAAAAAGAACACCCAAACTTTTCTGGAATAGTCATCAGTAATAGTCAATAAGTAATTAGAACCTCCTCAAGAAGGTACTCTAGCAGGACCCCAAAGATCGGAATAAATGTAATCAAATGCGCCCTTAGTTGAGTGGATGCCTTTAGTGAATCTGACTCTCTTCTGCTTTCCAAATATGCAGTGCTCACAGAACTCTAATTTAGTAATACTCTACCTATTAAGAAGTCCTCTCCTTCTTAGTTCAGCCATCCTGTTTTCACTTATATGCCCCAAACGCATATGCTAAAGTTTAGCAATGTTACTTGTTGATAGAGAAGAGATGAAAACAGTTGCATCACCTGTAACAGTAGAGCCTTGTAGGACATACAAATTTGCAGAATTTCCCTATCCCTTTATCACAACAAGAGCACCTTTATTAACCTCCAAGACTCCACCTTCACCAGTATACCTATAACCATTTGAATCAAGGATACTCAAGGAAATAAGATTTCTCTTCAGGTTTGGGACACACCGCATATTACCAAATGTTCTCACAACTCCATCAAATATCTTGATCCTGATTTTTCCAATACCATCTATCTTACAAGGTGTGTTATTTCCCATTAACACAACACCTATAGAGTATGTTTCATATATTGTAAACCAATATCAATTACCACACATCTGAAATATGCAAGCTGAGTCAAGAATCCAATGCTCACAGGATTTAGAGTTATCATTAAAAACTACCAAGAGTTCTCCATCACTACCACCATCTTCAACAAAACTGGCTTCATCGGGATTCTCTGGTTGGTTTCCTTTCGGTTTTGGAGCTTCTCTTTTCTCTCTATTCTGTAACTTTCAATACTCGGATTTGATATGGCCCTTCTTCTTGTAGTAATTACAGGTTTTGTTTCTATTTCTGGATTTTTACCTATTTTTGTCATTACCCCCAGAATTCCTCTCATGAGTCCTTCCTCCTCGAATAATAAGACCATCTTCTTGAGTCTCCGACCCATTCACAAGATGCTTCATTTTTTCCTTAGAGAACAATGCATCATAGACTACATCAATCGTCAGGGTATCACGACTATATAAAATCATATCCCTAAAGGTCATGTATGATGCAGGTAGCAAACACAATAAAATCAACCCTAAATCTTTCTCATCGTACTTAACCTCCAGAGTTTCTAAATCAGAGATAATTTCTTTAAAAAATAGATAAGTGATCTTCCAAAGACTCATCCTAAGACATACGATGGGAATAAAGTCGCTGTTTGAAATACAACTTGTTAGAATTTTTTTCATACATAAATATTCTAGTTTTAGCCACAACGCAGCGACAGTGGTCTCCTTCAAAATATACTGTAGAATTTGATTGGATAAATGAAGGTGGATCTAAGATAAAGCCTTCCAATCCATACTCCATTTTTCCTCATCCGTCCATGATAAGGGCATATTATCAAACCCTCATAGAGCATTCATCCAAATCCATCTGTACGAGCATAACCCGCATCTTAACCTGCCATAACAAAAATTTGGTATTGCGATCCAACAATGAAATATCATACTTCAAAGTTGCCATCCCCGAGAAAATAATTAACCTTGCATTGATACCAATTTGTTAGGATTCAGACAGAATAAGAAAATTATAAGTAAAAGAAAACAAGAAAACACACAAAGTTATGTGGAAACCCTTGCGGGAAAAACCACGGCCAGAGATAGAGGAGGTTTCACTATAATGGAAAGAGAGTACAATATGGAGAAAACTGAATTTTTGAATAATAAAATAACACACTAAATCTCACTTATATATTATGTGCGTACAAATAGGTCCTAGGCCCCAAAACATAAAGGTCCATTCAGGGTCCACTCAATATAATTCAGGTTATAACTCTAACAAGGTGTAAATTGACTAATATGACCCTATTAAACTCATATTAAGTATTTTCATCAATCATTGAAGTTAATTACTTTTTTTATTAAATTACTAAAGTAAAGTTGAAAACAAATGTCCAATTATAGAGGAGGAGTCATGAGAGTTGAAGCTGGTAGGGCCAGAACGGCTGGACTGAGATACTACAAGTTGTGTGAGCATCTGAATGACTTTTCTAAACTTGAAATTAGTAGCATGAGTGCAAAGAGGCTGTGTAGAGGATGTTTTAGGTCCCCTTGTTGGAGTAGATATCATAGGAGGTGCATTAGCAGTAGCATTTTGCCCAGCAGTGCGAGCTCTATTTCTGATATGCATCACATGAGTTGAGGGTATATTGGTAGTGTTGGCATCGAAAGGATCCCCAGTATTAGTAGTGGTCCTCTGGATAGCAATGGCGGAGTCAGAATTTTTATCAAAGGGGTTCACAAGTGAACATACGAACTAATCGAAGAGGGTTCGACATCTACTAAATACATAAAAAATAATTTTAACCATAAATTTATAGTATAATTTTTTGTTGAAGAGGGTTCGGATGAACCCCCTATCCCCAGTGTAGCTCCTCCCCTGCTGGCAACTAGGTCTTTTTGGAGGCATGATTTGAAACAAGCCACAAGCATGAATTAGAATAATTTCATAGAGCTAAACTTTATCGCTGTTAAAAAACTTTTCACTTGTACCTTTCGTTTAACAGAAAAGTCCAAATCAATGTTAAATACCCTATATCTTAACAATAAAACATACCCTAATCCAATTCGTCTGATTCGATCAATAAAAAAGACTCAAACAAATATACTTATCCCACAGTTCTGTTAGTCGAATTTTTTCAACAAACAATATACTTCTCTTCAACATGAAACACTAGTAGGTTGTTTGCAAATAAACAAAAGTTAAAATGAAATGGAATAATGCAGAAGCATGAAACTAGAAGAAAATATCTAGTACAAATTCTGCTTTTATTTCAGTTATGTTTAAATTTCAAAATTTTGTGCATTTAGATTTTAGAATTAGTGATTATGTTTTCTGAGCAAATAACATGATGAAAAATTTATGTAGACTCAAATTGTATATGGAGACATAAAAATGAAAAGATGCCATGATTGACACATAAGGAGACCTCTTAAATCAATTATTCAAAGAAATATCCTATGTGCCTAGTTTATTGCATTTGACCGCTAAATGTTATTTTTCATGAGCTTTGCAGAGATGAAGATCCATGAACTGAGGAAGGGGTATTTGTTTTTTGTTCGCACTGATGCAAAATCATTTTTTATGAGCTATACACTAATAAATATCTAATGACCTAATCTCATTGAAAAAATTTGACCAATAAAACTGAGGAAAAAGTATATTTGTTTGTGTTTTTTTTTGTGGATCGGGTGGATAAACTTAGGGTGTATTTTATTTTTTTGAAAAAATAGCCATTTAACATTAATTTGAACTTTTATGTTAAACAAATGGTACATGTAAAAAATTTCTTAACAAAAAAAGTAAATTTGACCCCAAAATATGATAGTGAGTAGAGACGGATCTATATATTGGATTAAGAGTGCCACAACACCCAAAAGCTCGGTGGAAACCAATAAGAAGAATCTTGTCACATATGAATTGTGTTTTGAACTAAGGCATTGGCCTATGAATGTTGATAATAGGTAAATGATTTGTGAAGGTTTTGATAACAAAAAATTGGTTTAATTGGATAAATGGGTTCGAGTCCCTAAATATTGAATTGAATTGATGTCTTTGTTTAGACAATAGGTTCGTGTCCCAGTGGTGATTAATAGTGGTTATGGCATGTTATACGCTTGCAAGTGGGGTTGGTATGACAATACCAACAGGATGCCTTAGGTATGCAATTAGATTAGTGATTATGTATAAATGAAGTTTTTAAATTGGGCTTTAAAGTGGGATATGTAGCCGGACCGTGAAAGTGGAGTCCAAAGGACTAATAGTGAAAACTGCGCTAGTTGGTGCGGGTGTCTATATGACCGGGAGGTTCGAGTCCCCAGAATATATATATGAATGGGAGGTTTGAGCCCCCATATTGTATACTTTGGTGCTTAAGTCACCTTGATTATGCCGGGAGGTTCGAGTCCCCCATAAAGGCATATGCAATTATGGATATTCTTTGGTTCGTGCAGCTACACACACTGGGCTCCTTTCATCTAGGAGAGATGGGCCCATATAGACCGTCGGTGTCTTGTTATATGACGGTTATGCTACATAGCATAGGTTAAGGTTTTTTAAATACCCTGCTAAACCTTATTCCTTATCCCGATATGATATATATGTGTGTGTGTATATGTATATATATATGTATGTATGTACATATGTGATTGCATATGGTTATTTGATTGGTTTGGATGATGACATTATTTTATTTCCTCTATCCCTGAGTTACATGCTAGCGCTTCAACCGCTAACCGTCTTCAGATGGTGTATCCCTACGTGGTGTAGGAATCAAAACTTTTTCTACTTTTCCTGTACAATGATCAAGTGTTCAAGTGGTTCGTGAGTTGACATTGACGTGGTGAGCTTCCATACGTTGGAAGACATTCATTTCATGGTCTTTATATTCTATGTCTTAGACTTTTCTTAGACTTGGTTTTTGCTACTGTCGGGGGCATGTTCCGATATTTTATTGACTTCAGATTGTAGAGGTTGTGTTGAATTACTGCTGACTTGGGCGTGTTATTTTGGTGGATTGCTTTAGACATTTCATGAGTTATGATTAGTCTTATTTTGCACTATCTCTTTATATATTCGGAATTCATCCGACACTTGAGGTTGATATGCTGACTAGGTTAGTTGAAGAGGGTGATCTCTAGTCCACGTGGGACTTCAGATACCCGTCATGGCTAGTACCTGATTCGAATCGTGACAAGAAAGATACATAAATGCCTTCAGGTTACTTGTAGTTGCCATCATATAGTATATCCAAAGACCATGACCATAGTATCTGTCTTGAGAATTTGCAAACCGACACTTATCATAAATTAGCTTATTAGAAACTGCATAGACAGGTAAGAAAGGATTATGCATGCGCCATAATTAATGATTTATGATAATATTAGTGAACTGGACATTATTGTAATGAAAATTATGTATTAAATATTTATGTTAATGTAAAAGGATAAGTCATTTTACTCATTTTGTTGAAAAATTTTAAGGAAACAAACACTAGAAACGACTTATTTACCTATTATAAATTTCATTATGCATTTGATTAGGTTTTCAAATATTACTGATAAAGAGAGTCCTCTTCTATTATTGAATTAATAAATGACTTGATTTTGTATACATCTTTTATGTCTTAATGTATTGTGCTTAAACTCTTTTCTTTGATAGTTGTTTTTAATAAAAAATGAGCTATCTTACTCATAGAGAATAAGAATTGGAAAAACATCTAAATTTTCTTAGATCAGATGAAAACTTACGTAAAACTCAGTCTCACCCTAGGATGATAATTTTAATATTAATAAGAGAGATTGGATGATCTTGAAAGGGAGACGTTAGCTGTAGAACAATAGGAGTTTAGCCATTGATTTACAAAGACGAGTCCTCATTTCTTTCTTAAACTCAGAAATGTTATCATTTATATATTGAAATACTTGCATAGTACCAAAACTTTTAATCAATTGCAACTGACAATATCTTAAAGAAATAATAGTTCTAATAGTATTAGTTTCCAAAAACTCAATAATTATCTTGTAATCGTCATTGTTTGAGAAAACTCTTTCATGATATCGAGACAGGGTTTCAACATGTCATGCTTCCATTTATCATCAGCGCCTTCTTTTTAATATTCCTAGAAAACATTGGTGGCAATAATATGATACAATGACCACAATTTCTCATTTATGAATCGTTGAATTTTCTCAAGTCGGCGACGAACTAAGTGTCAAGTATTAACCTTATTTTCTTCTACTGCGGATTCAAGAAGCATCTTATTTATTGATTCTTCACCTACGTCAAACCTATTTTCTTCTCTAAAGTATTTTTCGATATCAGGGACACCAATGGATCATTGAATTCCTTTATTGTAATCTGCTTCAGGAGAAAATATTCCCCGTCCTCATCTACCAGCCCTATATGTGGCATAAATATTAAAGAACCATTTGAGTTATTTGAACAAAATTTTATATAATAAAGATAGAGATTAAAAAGATATTGTAGAAAATATTTTAAAATATTACAGTGTTAATTTTCTAAAAAATATCTACTAAAATAATCAAGGTTCATATGACCTAACTTGTATATTATCGTTATAAATCATGTATATATGAAAACATGACAAATATCACATATGTGTTGATACTAATAAATGAACCATACATATAAACTAAAGCAAAATTAAAATGACCTATTTGAACCATATGATCAACCCCTTTGCGAAGAAAAGGGACCAATGTAGATACGTACACGTCAATCGAAATAAAATAACTATCGTAGTTAGATTTAGACGTGAACGTAGCATCTTCCACAAGCTTTTCAATGTAAGAATTTGACCCACCAACGACGATTGAAACATATCCACGACTTATAATTTTCTTTATGTAACAAATGGCTTGAGTACAGAAATTCTCAGTTGTGAAATAAGAATCTGGATTGATTTCACCTTAAGAATATGAATAAAAGTTTATTGTCAGTATTTCGATTTAAATGTATTGATATATATATATATATATATATATATATATATAAAATTAATATGAAATGCACATATTTTTAATAATGGTCAAATGATATTCATTCTCCCAGAAATCAAGAATTTGTCTTAGTTATCAATGAAGTGGGTCGAGAATCCTGATGTCTCATGTTCATATCTCTAGTGAGTTTAAAAATACTAGTTAATTTCATTCCATATATTCAAGTTTTAGTAGAAAAAATTACTGGCTCATACATCTGTGAGAAGTAGCAATTTAAAATATTTAAATTTTAAAAATATTATTCATTTGTCACTCAGATAAGTAATCAATGTAATTAAATTTTTCACACACCAAAATATCGAAATAATAATATGCATTTTCTCCCTAATCCATAATAACTACTATTAAATTATTTGAATAGGCGTTTTGTAAATTCTCAGTATGAATAAATATTTTTCTAGAAAATAGTATGTTACACCTTGTTTTTCAGAATCTGTGATCTTATTGATGATAATGTCAAGTCCCTTATAAACTTACATTTTGTCGGAGTTGATGATTTTTGTTGAAAAATGGGTTGCGAGGCAATAAAGAGACGAGATTTTCTCGTCCCTGTAGCTCCCATTATAAACACTACCTTGTTCTTGTTCAACTTGATGATATTGTTGATGGATATATTCATTTTGCTACATATAAATAAAAATAAACCATTGATTAGATTAAAGTAGTAGACAATGGCATAAAAACTGTCAATGCATGAGGAATTTAGATATTGTGAATATTAAGTTAATAGGTAGAAACCTTGAAGAGGAATTATAATGGATATGTGTAGACACGTGGTTTTTGACCCTCCCCAGGTTTAATATATTTTTCGACATTAAATTTTTTTATTTTTGTTCAATATTTATCTTAGCTTTTATTTTATTTTTAATAAGTTTTGGTTTAAAATAAATAAAAAATAATAATAAATAAAGTTACATTTTTGATATATATATATATATATATATATTTTAAATAATATGAAAATTTAAAAAATATATATTTTCCTTTTAATTTTAATAAATAGGCTAGCAGTTTTATTATTTTTTTAATTATATTTATTTTAGAATATTTATAAACTTTTATTATATTTTATTAAATATAAAAATTAATTAATTAATATTTTTTATTTATATTATTATTATTATTTGTGTTATATATTTTATATTTTAATTTATTAAATATTATTATTATAATTAATAGTAATTAAAAAATAAAAAATTAAAATAAAAAATAAATTCAAAAATTCAAATCCTAAAACTACCCAACCTCTTTTCCCCTTATCTGAACCCCCCCCCCCCCCTTCCAAATTTCTTTATTTAAGGGAATTTTCTCTTCCTCATAAAAAAAGGAGACGAACATTTTAACAAAGCAACACTGACATGGACATTATCAGACACCGAGAGAAAAAAAAAAGAGAGCAAAAAGCCAGAGAAGATAACATAGACTGAGAAAAAAACAGAGAGTGAAAAAAGAAAGGGAGAAAGAAAAAAACAAAGAGAAAATAAAGAAGAGAAAGAGTTGGGATTCGAGTTTCAGAGTTCTGCTTGAAGTTTTCGGTGACGGCATTCGAGTTCCTGCTTTAATTTATCAACAGGTTCATGTTCAGTTCTATTCCTTACTTTTATGTTCGGCACAGACTCCAAAACATGATTATGGAATAGTTCTTAATTTAGTTTTGGTGGAATTTAAAGACTATGATATCGTTACGTCCAATATATATCTTTTTTTTTTTATTTTTTTCTGTTTCCTAAGGTATCCCTACAACCGGCAGCTGTGAGACTAATGTATGTACAAGTGGTTGGTCTGATTATTTATTACTATCTAAAATATAAAGATTCGTTCATGTTATTATAAGCTTGTTTATTGATAATGGTACTTAAATGATGATTGGGTTTAAATAACTGATTATCGAAAGTTGATTCTTTATGTTGATTGGAATTGTGAAGAACTATGATGTTCTTTGAATTTTATATTAAGAAAAGATTAAATTTTTCTTGAAAGAATATTCGCAAGTTTAGTTATTATCATTGATTAGATTAGTTAGCAGTTTAAAATCCTAAGAATATGTTTCCTTTTAAACACAAAAACTAGTTGAGGATTTGTTAAGATTAGTCAGTCTTTTCATTTAAACTTCATCTTTTTTATTTTTTATTTATTTTTATTCAAGTTACACTTTTTAATAGATCTAAAATAATTTTTTTTTGAAATAAATAAGATTTTATTCAGATAATATGGTTATTTTATTGTACATATATTTTTTTAAAAAATATTTGTTTATCATATTAATCTTAGTGGACATGTTTTCATGAAATACTTTATTACAATTTGTTTCGAATCTTATTTAAGTTAATCTAGAGTATTTTGTAGGCTTATTAATGAGTTAAGAATACTAAGTTGCGCTAACTTATTGAATTGATTTAATTTATTAGTGATATGCCGATAATAGATGTTCAGGCCTAGAAAATATTTATAACACGACCTAAAATAAGATTGGTTATGAGAATTTATTCAAAACCTGTCACAATAAAGAAGAAAAGAGTGAAAAAAATTAATAAGATAAAATTGTCTCGAGTTTACAGGAGAAAACAAATGCCTTTAACGTTAGATGAGCTTTAGGCATGTTTTAAAATATTTGTCTCATTTAAAAATGTGGCGTACGCATCTTTATGAGATGTTTTAAAATAATTCAAAGATGTAATATTGCACTTCGGCAAAGATTGTTATAAAATTAACTTATATCGACTTAATCTAAGAATAATAGACAAGTTTTAGTATATTAAAAATGAGTGAATCAAGACCTTACAACATAATCTATCAAAATAGTTTAAGTATAAGTTGATAAAAGCGACCGTGCTAGAACCACGGGACTCGAGGGGTGCCTCATACCTTCTCCTCGGTCAATAGAATTCCTTACCCGATCTTCTGTTTTCGCAGACCAATAAAGAGTGATTTTCTTTTGATCAAGGATTCAATAAGGTGAATTGGAACACCATAACTCGATTCCAAGTAGCGAATCTATAAATAAATTAATCCCTATTTAATATCATCACTTTAGTTGGAAAAACCCTTCAACCTTCGACCTCTTCAAGCGAAAAAGGGGTGTGACAATATGTTGTTAATTTTTCTTTTTAAGAAGACCCCTAGCTTAAGATAGGTTAATCTATGTAAAATATATTTTGCTTGAATGTGGTTAATAAAGAAAGATGTTGTGTTTTATTGTAAAATATGATTATGGACTTATTCACTGCTATTCCTAATTAGGATAAATTGATATCTTTTAGGATGTACTTTTTTTTTCTAATCATATTTTGATTCTATCAAGTGGATATAATCAAATACAATCAATTGTAAGTCAGTTCAGATCAAAATAGGAAATAGAAGAAATACATATTAAAAAATAAATATCACTATGGGTGTTCCTTATCCCTTGTTTCAGTACGAATCTGGGTGCTTTCCTCTGTTTTTCCTCTGTTTTCTTTCTGTTTTTATTTCTTTTACTTATGACTGCTGTATTTATGTTATGGATGCTATGTTGTGTAATCTTGTAACCTTGTTCGGTGCTTTACTTTGTATTTGTGTGGTATCTGGTGTTTTGTGTCTTGAGCCGGGGGTCTATCGGAAACAGCCTTTCTACTTCTTTAGAGGTAGAGGTATGGACTGCGTACATCTTACCCCCCAGACCCCACCAGGTGGGAATACACTGGGTTTGTTGTTGTTGTTGTTGTTGTTGTTGTTGTTGTTGTTGTTGTTGTTGTATGGCATACAAACTTACTGGGCGCAGATATTCATACTGCCTAAGAAGATCATGAAACTTATAAATTCTCATTGTAGGGTATTCTTGTGGACTGGTCACACATGCCCTTCAAAGAGAGTATTATTATCTCGGGAAAAGTTATGTTTGCCTAAGGTAGCAGGTGGACTAAACATATTGAATCTCTACAACTAGAACAAAGCAACAGTTGCAAAAGAGGTGTGGGCTTTAGCCAAAAAAAGCTGTCTGTTTGTGGATCAAATGGGTGTATGCCTATTATATCAAGGGTGATTTATAAAAGAATGTTGTAGCCCAAAAAATGCTACTTGGGTAGTAAGGAAAGTGATTGAATCCAGGAAAGTAATTATGCTTTCACCTAGTCTACAGGGTAACATCCAGGATAGATTAAACTAGCTAAAGGTGTAAGGGAAATTCTCCATCAAGAGCTGTACTTAGCTATTCACCCTGACATACCAAAAGTTCCCTGGAAGAGTATTATTCTTCAACCAAGCATTCATCCAAGACACAACTTTATTCTGTGGCTTACATTATGGAAAAGATTGGCAATAGTTGACAGGCTTGCAAGATTTGAAATCAATATGGACACCTCATATGTCTACTGTCACAATGTTGAAGAAACACATACTCACCTATTATTTGAATGTCCAATAACCAGAGGATTGTGGTGCAAATTATTATCATGGATGGGTATTCAAAGGAACATAGGAAATTGGCAGTAGGAAGTAGATTGGCTGGCAAGTTGGGCAAGAGGCAAAAGAGCTAACATGCTGTGTGTTTGTAATGTTGATTTATGTAATCTGGAGAGAAAGGAACTAGATAAGATTTCAGCAGGGGAGATTCATGCCAGACAAAGTTTGCAAAGAAATAGTTGTGCACATTTACATTAGAGGCAGACAATAAAATAAGTGGAATGCAATTCTACAACAGCTAATCTCCATACCCTTGAAGAAGTATTTTCACTCTTGTTATGTTTATTTAGTTACTTGTAGTACTATAAGACCAGTGACTCTGTAGGTTGTTACTGTGAGCTTACTGTAGTTTGATTGTTTTTACATTTTGAGAGACAGCTGGTCGGCTCTATCTAGTCCGGTAAACTCACTACTTGGTGAAATAAAAATTTTATTTACCAAAAAAAAAGTTTACCTTAAACATTATTAGATATCATAGTCAATGGCAACTGATAATTCTAACAACTATTGTATTTGAACCAGTAACTCCTTCCGTAAGAAAGAAGTACTCTAATCATTCCATTAAGTACGTAACTTATAATACTAAAGAGAACTAAACTCCTTTCGTAAGAAAGAAGCTAATCATGTCTATGGATTGTAAATATCATATTATATATAAGCACAACCAATCAAATAATTGACGATTGTGGATAAATCACTAATCCTTTAGCATAATTGCAGATATAAGTACGTAACTTATAATACTAAACTCCCTCCGTAAGAAAGAAGCTCATCATGTCTATGGATTGTAAATATCATATTATATATAAGCACAACTAATCAAATAATTGACGATTGTGGATAAATCACTAATCCTTTAGCATAATTGCAGATAAGTGTTACTAATAATATATTTTCAATAAAAATAATTTTGGCAATACGTTCTAAATTAATGTAACACTTTCATGGATAAATATGATGATTGTGTTAGCATAATAGCATATGGAAGTTGGTGATTTAAATTTTTTATTTTATTTCTAATAATGTACAACACATCTAAAACGTTTTTTAAACAATAAAATTGTATCTATATATCTAATAGACGTGTTTCATTACTCCAATTCTTAAAAAGTAACAAAATTTATTAGACCCCCATGATCGGTAACCCAATACATATCATATATCATAATAACAGAAATGAATAAATAGAACGAATAATTTATGAGCAATAGAATTCAAAAATTATTTCTTATATTTAAACTCAAATAAATAATTTTTTAACTGTCACAAAGTGAAGTATGAGCACCAAAGACCACACATACACCACCAATAGGAAATTTATCAAGAGTAGTATCAGAGCGCAACACGTATTTGAAGGCATCATCGTCCGACTAAGATTAGTTCATGCAACACCATATATAGTCAAAGAGATAACAAAAAATGTTATGCAACAAATTTACATCATGAACATTTCATCACCTATACTATGCTTTCTCAATAATCAGAAGATTCACTTAACCTTCTTATTTCGTTTAGACCCATGTATTATTTCTTGACATATTGTTATACTTACAAATAAGTTTGATAACTACTATCATAGTTTATTATCTGAAATTTTTACTCTAGTGTCACGTATCAGTTATTATAGTTTTAGCAAGTATTAATATTTCCTTGACTCATTTCCTCATTTTTAAGTTGATTTTGTTACTTTAAAAGAAATTAAGTAAGGCAAACAATTAGTTTACAGTAGCGAGTGCTGGATATGACATCTATCTACAGTAAAAGAGATTATAAAAAAACAAGTGGTGTCTCATATGATTAGGCTCTTTTGATTTTTTGCGCAACGGAGTGTGTGTACATTGGCAACGCGAGAGCGCACGATTTGGTATGTAGCATGCGACGTACATCACAAGTGTACATTGTTATTGTGGTGCGTGATAGCATAATACATTGTGCACCCACAGAGGGCGCCCATGGGGCTTTGTTTTTTACACCCATGGTTTGCCTTTTGTGCCCATGGAGCTCATGCCGCCCATGGTGCCCATTACGCCCTTGGAAAATAAATAGGGGAAACATGAAGTTTAAAATTTAACAAGCATTAATATTTAATTGAAAAAATTCTTCTCCTTACATGACCTTTTTAATTTTCTAAAAAACAATTGAAAAATAAGTAAGAAAAAACATGCAATTTAATGTTTTAGCAAGTATTAATATTTCAATGAATGATTTCGTTTGTTTAGTTGAGTTTATTATTATTTGTTTTTAGAAGAAAATATTAAATAAGGTAAACATGAAATTTACTTTAGCAAGTGCAGGTTCTCATATATGTCTTCCATAGAAGAGGTTGTGTGTCGCCCCACATTTTTGAGCTAGCTATCGAACGTCGTTTTAATGTGTGTAAATTCTAATCCCATAAATCATATTTAAATTCACATCTAATGATATTTATCCTAATGTGTTAAGTGTTTATGAGGTAAAAAATATTCATGCAGATCACTTAGAGCAAAGTTGAGCTAAGAGCCTTTGAATTATCCAAAGTTTGGTATTCAATTCTACAAGGTTCAACATTGAATGTGTATAGCTTTTGATATATGTGAAAATTTTCAACTCAACACCCACCAAATTATAGATAATTGATTCATCTTTTTAACGGTACCAATTTCGCCTTAATCCGATACCCGAGTAAAAAGTTATCGCATTTTTCGTGAGAGGTAGTAAGCCAAGCGATAGTGACACGATGCATTTCTCTCCTCGATGCGATATCTGACGCCACCTGAAGCTGTTTCACATGCTGTTTCAATTCCATAAGGGTCTAGGGAAACTTTGGTCATATTCCCTCACTCAAATTCCATCCATAACATAAAATTTCAACCCCAAGGAGCATTAATTGCCTCTTTATTCAATTTTCTATCAAAGAAAAACCCTAGCCACCTCCCAAGAAGCAAGATTCAACTCTTCTTCTCCAAAATAAGAATTCAAGCTATTTAACTTCAAGATTTCTAAGAAGAGAGTCAAAATTAGGTTTCCAATCTTCAAACTAATCAATATAAGGTACGTGGGGTTTTCCTAAACTACATGGTGATGATGAAATCATTTTAATAAGGTTTTGAATGTTGAGAAATCATATGTTTATGACCGTTTTAAATTACATTAAGAAGTATACATATAGACGTTTTGGTCTTGATGCCTTTCCTTAAACTTAAATTTTTACTCGTGTATATGTATATATGTGTTTTTAGTTTTGAAATATGAATTGAGATGAATAACATATTTCCCTCTCTTATTGTGTTATTTCTTGATTTACAAGTTATGGGTTACTTAGTTGCATGTCTTAAAGCATGAACCAAGGGTTTTACTATCATTGATGAACTTTATGTTGATTGTGAATTGAAGAGAAGGATATTTCTTGTTTTTAAATATTAAAGATGATTATTGTAATACTTGCATGGTTTGCTACAAGGTAATTGACCACCACATGTTTGTGAATTGAAAGAGAGAATCTTTGTATAAGGTTTTGATGAATTTCGACATACAAATTCTCTTGTACCATTTGAATGATTTGGTGGTTCAAACATTATGTTTTGAATAAAAGTATTGTATCATGATATTGTATGGCTTAGATATTTGACTTACAAGTCTTGATATGATGATACAAAAAAAATGCCATGACAAACTCAAAATAGAACAGAATGCAGAATTTCCTTTAGATTTTTAGAATTTGAAATTTAGAATGATGCATGTTTATTAAAGGTCAATAATGGGCTTAAAGAGAGTTATATGGTTACCCGAAGAAAGTACGAGTTGAAAAACTCAACGGTAGAAACTGTGATTTGCTGACACCGGGTTATGGTACCATGCTGTTTGGTATTATGTACCTTGATCTATGTCATCTCAATTTGAGATATGGTTAGGAGCCATACTTTGTAATCTTGTGCACTACCATGACATGTTGATTTGATTAGGGGTCATGGCACCATGCTGTGTGGTCTTGTGTGCCTCCCCTTACTGATACCCCAATCCTTACGGCAAACTTGGATTGAAGGCTTGGCCACTGAGTCAAGGGTGGATTCCATATAGCCCGTTGAATTATAGATTTTATAGTGTACAATCTAGCTCAGAAGTAACATAAAGAGTGGTTCATGATTTCAAAGAAATATTTCTAAGTCTTTAAAGTATGCCCATGTGTTTTTTCTACATCGTATGTAAACTGTTTTATGAATTTCTCTCACTTATATTGTATAAAATTACATTATTTTGGATTGCTCTACGTACCAGTACATCCGTATTGACTCCCTATATTTCAGTTTCTGAGGTCTAGTGTAGTAGTCCTACTAAAAATATATTGTTGTCAGACATTTAGAGTTGGTGAGCCTCCCTTACTTAGGAAAGTGTCTTGTTCACTTGTGTTAATCTTATTTGGTTTTGGTTTATGGTCTGACCAGGGGCCTTGTCCCGGTCTTTAAATAGATGTTATTTTCCTTCAGTTAGTAGAGATTTCGCAGACAGGTGTTAGATGGATTTGAGTCTTGTTGTACTTATGCCGTGTTGTTTTGTTAATATAATTAGATGACCATATTTCCATTTTGTTTCCACATTTTATAGTTATAAATTGTGCATATGAGTTCCAGTTAGAATGACTCTTAAGCCTTGATGGTTCGAGATGCCCGTCGCGGCCAGGGCCTCAATTTGGGTCATGACAAACTTGGCATCAGAGAATGATTCATGGTCCCAGGGTAGGTATGAAGTTGTGTCTAGTAGAGTCTTGCTTATGAAGTGTACTGCACCATACTTATAATCAGAAAGCTACCAGGCATTTAAGAGTTCTTTCTTATTCTTTCATACTCTAGTCTATGCTATAACGTCGTCCATAAGAAAGTTATCCAAATTCCTTCCTTGTTCAAATTTCATGGGACATGCCTCATTGTCGAGGCGATATAAGTCTAAGAGTCTAGCTCCCCCAACGGTTCTCTTTGATTGAGTTATCCATAAAGTTATGAGATAGCACAAGGACTTGAGAGGAGTCCATAAGTGCTTTAAAGTGTGTTTATTTAAGCTTATACCCCTATCTACATCAGTCGTGTGGTGGAGCCTGAGGTATGGAGTATATTCAGTCCTTTTCTAAAACCCTTGTTGCAAATGTCATGCTTAAGGGTAATGATGTGTGACAGAATATTGGAATATTATTTCCACTCGAGTAGTAGTATATGTATAAGTGTCATGTGTACTTAGTTCACATTCGTGAATTTTGTAGTATGGAGAAACCTGGGGAGTTATTGTATGGTGATCCTTAGAGTTGAATTAAGGAAATATGGATAGGCAATATATGCCTTTGGTATAGTTTTACAAATTTTGTTAATATTGTAAGTATGCGAGTAGAGGTCTAGTGTTGGCGAGTTAAGTAGTGGAGAATCATTTATTATGTGATAAAGAGTGTGGATGTGTATGCTCATGAGAGTGGGAGTGATAGGGTGATACCTATAGAGGCTAGCGAAAGTTAAGAGTAGCATTTTCGGAAAGTACTGCTTTCAGAGTATAGTTTATCGGGGGAGTTTAGTGTTGATGTGTATGGTGATACCCCATTATGTTGAGTGTTGTGCGTGTAGATGTCATAAGAGGATATGTCCTCAAGTCTAGGATGGTGACTTTGATATATGAGGGAGATGATGAAGTAAGGTAGTTCCCAAAATTTTCTTATGGGGTCAAGTTTCAGGTAAGAATCCTAAAAAAATCTATTCCTATTCAAGCAAGCTCCTCCTATTTCAATTTAAGAAAGATATTCTACCAATGTCTTATATATTGAAGTCATGCCTATGCCCAAGGTCTGAGTTATCTATGCAACTTATGTTATGATCCGACCACCAAACTAGAAGCAATGATGTTTCAGTAACCCAATCTTTCATGTATTCAAGCTCTATGTTATGATGTTCATGATCCATAAATTCGTGCCCTAAATCATTCTTGGTTATAAGGAACTATGTTTTCGTACGTTACCGAATCATTTTATGTCGGGTTTAGTCAAAGTGATAAAGTTTATGCAAACTCATGACTATATCAGCTCGGAAAATAAGAAGCAATAGCTTCAAGTGGCAATTCTTGTCTCAGTCATTGAACACATGAGTTCTATCTTTATGTTATACCGCTCATGATATATGCTTATATGTTTCTCATTGGGCCCAATCCTAAGAGCTCATGTTGTGTTGGTTTACGTTCGAATGACTCTCTATTTATGATCCAGACACTTGATATATGGAGCACTTCATGTCTATTGTATTGTACCTTTATCTCATATCCCACCTTGAGTAGTATAATAAGCATATGGTATAATTGAATAGTGTTACTCCCTTTCTTGATGCCTATGCTCGGGTCCCTCAATCACCCTCCGAATGATAGTATGATATTTGTTATAGAAGAGTAGTAGTGACTTAGAGAGGGGGAGTAGATGTTCATGAATGTGAAAATTTTGATTTGATCTCTTTATCTAAGGTTATTGGTGATGGGAGAAAGAAGGAGATGGACTTTCATTATGAGAAATAGTTATGAAGGAGATATATGGCCAAAATCTTTGTGAAAGTGATTGAATTTAATGGTCTTAGTGGGGGAAATCCATGAAGTGGGTGTAGTAATGATAGGCTTGAATGTTGTGATTGATGAAAACACAACCCGTGTACTATGTGGTTAGTATTCCCTGAATTAAAACCCGAAGGTGTTTGGTGGTAGTGATAGGTGAAGTAATATTCTTATATGGAGTCCCATAGCTGGAATTAGCACCTCTTTTCTCTGAGTTAGGCTTCAACATAGGAGTATTACGCAGTGGGACTCAAACTCTTGTGGTTAGAAGTTTTATGGGAGAATTGTAAGTTGGAAATGATGAAGTATGTTATTTGTTGGTTGGGGCATAGATGAGTAGTGTTTCTAATTGTAACGTCTATTCGTGGTAACTTGTAAGGTGGAGAATGCTTCGATTTCTTATCTTCCGTGAAACCTTATTTCATGATTAGTAACAATGTAAATCAGGCCTATTATCACCAAATTAACTCATGCCTTATGTTGTGATGATTATGATTCATAGAACTCATGTGCAAGATCATTCCTATGTAAAGTGTCATTACACTTTTCACTAGGTGTTATCATGAAGCTTTATTGACGCCTTTGTATATTTTGTTGAGGATAAATTTTCAATGAGAGGTTTCGTTCTTTATTCTACACTTTTAGGGATTCAATAAGTCCCTACCCATCATTTGGGGACTATTGATCCCATGGGGGAGATAATGTAACTCCCCGCATTTTTGAGCTAGCTATTGGACCATCATTCCTATGTGTGTAAACTCTGATCCCATGACTAATATTTAAATTAATGTGTCATGATCTTTATCCTAGCGTGTTAAGTGATTCTGAGGTGAAAAATATTCATGGAAATCACTTAGAGCAAAGTTGAGCTAAGAGCCTTTGAATTGTCCAAAGGATGGTATTCGATTCTACAAGGGTCAAATTTGAACGTGTATAACTTTTAATATATATGGAATTTTTCAACTCAAGACCCGCCAAATTGTAAATAATTGAGTCAGCTTTCCAACGATACTAATTTTGCCTTAATACAATACCCGAGTAAAAAGTTTTGACATTTTTTGTGAGAGGCAGAAAGCTGACGCGATAGCGACGCAATGTGTTGCTCTCCTTGACGTGATATCTGATGTAACCCGAAGCTGTTTCACACGCTGTTTCAATTCCTTAAGGGTCTAGGGGCACTTTGGTCATATTCTCTCACCCAAAATTTGTCCATAACACAAAATTTCAGCCCCAAGGAGCATTAATTTCCTCTTTATTCAATTTTCTATCAAAGAAAAACCCTAGCCACCTCCCAAGAAACAAGATTCAACTCTTCTTCTCTAAAACAAGAATTCAAGCCATTTAACTTCAAGATTTTCAAGAAGAGACTCAAGATTAGGTTTCCAATCTTCAAACTAATCAATATAAGGTACATGGGATTTTCCTAAACTACATGGGCATGATAAAATCATTTTAATAAGGTTTTGAATATTGAAAAATCATATGTTTATGAAGGGTTTTGAATTACATTAAGAAGTATACATTGTGAACATTTTGGTCTTGATGCCTTCCCTTAAACTTGAATTTTTACTCGTGTATATGTATATATATGGTTTTAGTTTTGAAATATGAATTGAGAGCATGAATAACGTATTTCCCTCCCTTATTGTGTTATTTCTTGATTTACTAGTTATGGGTTACTCAGTTGCATGTCTTAAAGCATGAACCAAGGATTTTACTATCATTGATAAACTTTATGTTGCTTGTGAATTGAAGAGAGGGATGTTTCTTGCTTGTAAATGTTAAAAATGATTATTGAAAGAATTACATGGTTTACTACAAGGTAATTGTCCACCACATATTTGTGAATTGAAAGAGAGAATCTTTGCATAAGTTTTTCATGAATTTCGATATACAAATTCTCTTGTACCATTTGAATGATTTGGTGGTCCAAACATTATGTTTTGAATGAAAGGATTGTATCATGATATTGTATGGCTTAGATATTTGACTTGCAAGTCTTGGTATGACGCTACCAAAACAGAAAATACCATGACAGACTCAAAACAGAACAGAATGCTGAATTTCCTTCAAATTTTTTCAGATTTTGAAGTTTAGAATGATGCATGTTTAGAAAAGGTCAATAATGAGCTTAAAGAGAGTTAGATGGTTACCCGAAGAAAGTATGAGTTGAAAAACTCAATACTACAAACCGTGATTTGCCGATACGGGGTTATGGTACCATGCTGTGTGGTATTATGTACCTTGATTTATGTTATCCCAATTTGAGATATGGTTAGGATCCATGATTTGTGGTATTGTTCATTACCATGACATGTTTATTTAATTGGGTATCATAGCACCATGCTGTGTGGTCTTGCGTGTCTCTCCTTATTGGTACTCCAATCCTTGCGGTAAACTTAGATTGGAGGCTTGGCTGTCGAGTCAAGGGCGGATTCCATATAGCCCGTAGAATTACAGATTGTAGAGTGTGCCATCTAGATCAGAAGTAACATACAGAGTTGTTCATGATTTCAAAGAAATGTTTCAAAGTCTTTAAAGCATGCCCATTTGTTTTTCCTATGTCGTATGTAAACTGTTTTATGAATTGGTCTCACTTATGTTGTATAAAAGTACATTATTTTATATTTCTCTGTGTACCAGTACATCTGTATTGACCCTCTATATTTGAGGGTCTTAGGCCTAGTCTAGCAGTCCTGCTAAACTGTATATTATTGTCGGGCATTTAGAATTGGTGAGCCTCCCTTATTTCAGAAGGTGTCTTGTTCACTTGTGTTGATCTCATTTGGTTTTGGTTTATGGTCTGACCGGAGGACCTTGTCCTGGTCTTCAAACAAATGTTGTTTTCCTTCAGTTAGTATAGATTTTGCAGAAAAGTGTTAGATGGATTTGTGTCTTCTTGAACTTATGCTGTGTTGTTTTGTTAATATAATCAGATTACCATATTTCCATTTTGATTTTGCATTTTATAGTTATGAATTATGCTTATGATTGATAGTTAGAAGGGCTCTCGGGCCTTGATGGTCCGGGATGCCCGTTGCAGCTAGGGTCTCGGTTTCGGTCATGACAAACTTTGTATCAGAGTACGGTTCATGGTCCCATAACAAGTACTAATATTTCATTTACTGATTTTCTTTTCTTTTAGTTGTTTTTTTTTTACTTTCAAATAAGATTTAACAAGGTTAACATTCAATTTACCGTAGCGAGTGCTGGGTCTCATATCTATCTACTGTGGAATTGGTTGTAAGAAAGCAAGCGGTATCTCATATGCTCATGCTCCTTTTGATTTTGTGCAATGGGTGTGTGTATATTGCCAACTCAAGGACGTGCAATTCGGTATGTGGCGTACGACGTTCGTCACAGTTGTACGTTGTTATTGTGACGCGTGAGTGCATAGAACATAGTGCACCCGTGAAGGGTGTCTATGGTGACTTGGTGTGGGTGCCCATGGAGTGACTTTGATGCTCGTGCTGCCCATGGTGTCAATAATGCTCATGCAGTCCATAGTGCCCCTGGTGCCTATGGGGCCCTTGTTTCCAATGCAGACCATGGTGCCCTTGTTGACCCCGACACCCATGGTTCCCTTGGCAAGGAAATTGGGGAAACATGGAATTTAAAATGTTAACAAGTTTTTATATTTTATTGACTAATTATCTTTTTACTAGATTTTGTAACTTTTCTAAAAGTATTGAAAAATAAATAGGAAAATCATGTTTTAGCAAGTGTGGAAATTACATTGTCTCATTCCCTTTTATTTAGTTGATTTCATTACTTTTTTAAGGAAAAAAATTAAATAAGGAAAATATTCAATTTACCTTAGCAAGTGATGGGTCTCATAACTATCTACTGTAGAAGAGATTATAAGCAAACAACCGGTGTCTCATGTGCTTACGCTTTGCTGGGTCTCATATCTATCTACTCTAGAAGACATTGTAAGTAAAAAAGCGGTGTCTCATATGCGTACACTCTTTTGTTCTTTTGCACAGTAGGTGTGTGTATATTTTCAACTCGAGGATGCGTGATTCGATACGTGACACATGACGTTCATCATAGTTGTACGTTGTTTTTGCGGTGAGCGAGTGCATAATACATAGTGTGGTGCGTGCACATGGTGCCTTGGTGCATGGAACTAGGGTGCGTGTTCGGTGATCATGGCGCCCTAGGTGACAATAGTGCCCATGGCACCGTTGGTGCTCCTGATGCCCTTGGTTCCGATGGCACCCATGGCGCCCTTGGTGCCTATGGGACCTCCCATGGTGCCCTTGGAAAATAAATTGGTGAAAAATGGAATTTAAAATTCTTACAAGTATTAATATTTTACTGACTAATTTCTCTTCTTACTTCATTGCGTCACTTTTTAAAATGCCACGACCCAATTTTTTGGGTCATGATGGCACCTACTTAACCCTTCAATATGTATGCCAAGACGTATCCCGGAATGACAAGTAACAGGCTAATTGGCGAAAGATAAGACAAGAATTTAATAACACTTCACAGTAGGAGTAATAAGGAGAGACATATATGTAAATAAAATGGTATGGGTAAAAATGGAGAGGAGTAAAAAAAGACTAAGGCTATCCCATGAAAAATAAAGGCCGGTGCAAGAACAACTAAATCCTGAAATATGAGTACTAGATAGTAGAAAATATACAATTAGTCGCGATATGTGCAATATACTATCCACCTATAGCAAAAGGAGAGAGGATTAACTCCGGCTTTGAAAGCTCACCCTATCTCCGATGCTGCAATAAGCCTGCTGTAACTTCTGCGGTGACAACTGTACGCAAATATGTATCTAAAAAGGATGCAGTGTGAGTACCAAAAACAACCGACACTTGGTAGGAATCATAGGCCGACTGAGCTAAATTACATAAAAAGTATAATAATATGCGATAGTGTAGACTAAAGCCTGGAACAAACGGCTAAATATGAAATAATATTACAAAACAGGCTAAAGAAATGAATATGCAGAATAAGTAATTCAAGAGTAAATATGGTCTAACTTCAACCAACTGGTCCCTATAAACCCAGAAAGCACAAACAAGGAAGGGATAATCCAACCAAACCCGCATAAGCCCGGTGGATAAAACAAGGAAGCGACATTGGTAATAGGAAATTTAAAGTTTGGTTAAATGTGATACTTAAAATACCATCCGAACAATATATGTCGGACTTGATCCAAAACTAGAGATTAGTACCACCATAAAATAGTCACTTATAGGCGATGAATGCCGAACTTGAACCGAAACTAGTACATTAGTTTAAAGTAACGATAATTCGAGATAACAACTCTCCTTCATATCAAGTAAACGTAAATCCTAATGACGAACGGTCAAATCTATAAGCGAAGCGGGTTACAATCACTAGGTCCATAAACAAAGAGTCCTTAACGGTGAAATATTAGTCTTACAAAAGTTACCTGACTAGGCGAAGTTTAATAACCTATCAAAATTATTCTATGTTTCATGATTTAACCTAAGGTAACAAATGAATGACTCTTGAGTGTAAAGGGACTAATTTAGGTATCTAACCTAAAGAAAATGGGGTCGATGGGGTCTGCTACTAATCTCGGGAAATCCATACTACTGCAAGCTCCTAAACTTAAACTAGACTAAGGCCTTATAATTTCGTTCCGAGGTCATTAATAAGTCAAAACTAGTACTGAGGTACCAATCTAACCCAATATGAGGGTAGACGGGTCAAAATCTACCCAAAATCTCATTATTCAGCTACATGAACTAATAATTGCTAAAATTATCAACCAAGTTGTAAATACCGATCCCAATCTTGCATAATACAAGGTGACATCGCCTAGGCGACACTAGGCTCACCAAGGCGACATCGCCTAGGAGGCCAAGTCGTCGCTTAGGTGATGGACTATCCAAGGCAACCTTTAGGCGAACCAAGGCAGACTAAGGTGACATCTCCTAGGCATCTTGGACATCGCAAAGGAGATGGCACCAGCAATTGCTGCACCAGCAAACTTCGCTAAGAGTTATATTTTTTATCATCCCTTCGGGATTCGATCGGAACCCTAAGAACGCAAATGGACTATGCTACCCTACCAAATTCGGTATTCTAGACTCAATACCGTATCAAAATTTCTATTTTAGGTTGTTTCAATAAAAATTAGGCCCCACACCTAAAGGGTCATTTAACCGAAATCCATCCAATAGCTTAAAATGAGTTCGTAAGCCTCGGAACCCTATGCGAGGATCAACCTAGCCTAAAACCAATATTTCAGAGCTAATGAAATTGTAAGAGTTGGCATATCAGGACTTTTTCTTCATGTTTAGTACAGACACCGTTATATTAGCAAGAAAATCTCTAAAACATGAAATTGGCTCTAAAGACAAATGAATTGCCCGATTACCGGATGATTAATTCCACCAAGTCATAAATTACTTGGGGTAGTGATGGAAAGCTCTGAACTTTGAGAAATAACGAAGGTGTAGATAATGTCCTGATGGGTCATTGGATGTAATAAATTAAAAAGTATCTTAGGATAAGTTGATATATCTTAGGATAAATGTAATTTTTCTTTCTAATCTTATTTTTATTCTATCAAGTGGATATATTCAAATACAATCAAAGATAAATCAATTCTGATTAAAAAAAGTAATAGAAGAAATGCATGATCAAAAAATAAATATCACTAAAAGTTTACCTTAAAACTTATTAGATACCAGAGTCAACGGCAACTGATAATTTTAACTACTATTATAGTTGAACCAGTAACTCTCTCCGTATGAATGAAGTACTCTAATCATTCCGTTAGTACATAAATTATAATCCGAAAGAGAATTAAATGAAACTAGTCATGTCAATGGATTGTAGTTATCATATTATATATAAGTACAACTTATCAAATGATTAACAATTGTGGATAAATCATTAATCCTTTAGCATAATTGCAGAGAAGTGTTACTAATAATATATTTTCTACAAAAATAAGTTTGACTATACGTTCTAAATTAGTGATAGGCTATTCATGGAGAAATACCATGATTGTGTTAGCGTAGTACCATATGAAAGTTGACGATTTAAAATTTTTATTTTATTTCTAAGAATGTGCAACACATAGAAAAAGTTTTTTAAAAAATAAAATTGTATCTATATATATCTATATAGTCGTGTTTCACTACTCAAATTCCTAAAAAGAAATAAAAATTTCAGTAAGCCAATACATATCATATATCGTAATAATAAGAATGAATAAGCAGAACAAATAATTTAAGAGAAATAAAAGTCAAAAAGTATGTCTTTTATTGAAACTCAAAGAAACAAACTTTGAGTTGTCACAAAATGAAGTATGAGCACCAAAGACCACACATACACCCCCAAAAGAAAATTTAGCAAGAGTAGTATCAGTACGCCACACGTATTTGTAAGCATCATCAGCCAACTAACATTAGTTCATGCAACACCATATATAGTCAAGGAAATAAACAAAAAATAGTATGCAACAAATTTACATCGTGAACATGTCATCACCTATACTATGCTTTCTCACTAATCTGAAGAATCACTTTAATTTCTTATTTTGTTTAGACCCAGGTATTATTTCTTGACTTCCTGTTACACTTACAAATAATTCTGATAACTACTATCACAGTTTACTATGTGAAATTTTTATACTAGCATAACACATTAGCTATAATAGTTTTAGAAAGTATTAGTATTTCGTTGACTGATTTACTCATTTTAACATTGATTTTGTTACTTTAAAAGAAATAAGTTACGTAAACAACTAGTTTACAGTAGCGGGTGTTGGGTATGATATCTATCTACTGTAGAAGATATTGTAGGTAAACAAGAGGTGTCTCATATTCTCATGCTTCTTTTAATTTTTGTACAACGGGTGTGTGTATATTGCCAACTCGAGGATCTGCGATTAGGTATGTGGCGCGCGACATTCATCGCAGTTGTACATTTTTATTGTTGTGCGTTTGTGCATAGTACATAGCGCACTTATAGAGGGCACCTATGGTGCCTTGATGTGGGTTTCCATGGCGTGACTTTGGTGCTCATGGCACCTATGGTGGCAATGGTGCCCTTGTCGTCCATAGCACCCCTGGTGCCTATGGTGCCCTTGTTTCAAATGGAGCCCTTGGTGACCACGGTGCCCCTGAAAAGTAAATTTGGGAAATGTGGAACTTAAAATTTTAACAAGTTTTAATGTTTTATTCACTAATTCTCTTTTTACTTGATTTTGTAACTTTTTTTTAAAAATATTGAAAAATAATTAGGAAAATCATGTTTTAGCAAATGTGGATATTTCACTGTCTCATTTCCTTTTCTTTAGTTGATTTCTTTATTCTTTTAATTAAAAAAATTAAATCAGGCAAACATTCAATTTACTTTAGCGAGTGATGGGTCTCATAACTATCTACTGTAGAAAAGGTTGTATGCAAACAGCCGGTGGCTCATGTGCTTACGTTTTGCTAGGTCTCATATCTATCTACTGTAGCGGACATTGTATGCAAACAAGGGTTGTCTCATATGCTAATGCTCTTTTCTGTTTTTTTTTTTTTTGAGTAGCGAGTGTGTAAATCTCCCACTTGAGGACGCGAGATTCAGTACGTAGCGCATGATGTTCATCGCAGTTGTATGTTCTTTTTGTGGTGTGTGAGTGCATAATACATAGTGTGGTGGCTGCCCATGGTGCCTTGGTGCATGGAGCCATGATGTGCTTTTGGTGCTCATGGCGCCCTTGGTGCCAATGGCGCTAATGCACCATTAGTGCCCCTGATGCCTTTGGTTCCAATGTACCCATGGCGCCCTTGGGAAATAAATTGGTGAAAATTGAATTTAAAATTTTAACAAGTATTAATAGTTTATTGACTAATTTCTCTTCTTAATTCATTTCGTCACTTTTTTAAATGCCATGACCCAATTTATCGGGTCATGATGGCACCTACCCATTCAATAGGTAAGCCAATCCGTAGCCCGGAATGACAAGTAATTGAATAATCGGTAGAAGATAAGATAAGTATTAAATGACACCTCACAGTAGGAGTAATAAGCAGCGACATATATCTAAATAAAATTGTACGGGAGTAAAAGGAGGCTAAGGCCATCCCATGAAAAATAAAGGCCGGTACAAGAGCAACTAAATCCCGTAATATGAGTACTAGACAATAGCAAATATACAATTAGTTGCAAAATGTGCAAGGGACTATCAAAAAGTAGCAGAAGGAGAGAGGATCAACTCCGCTTTTGAAAGCTCACCCTATCTTCGAAGTAGCAATAATCGTGCAGTAACTTCTGCGGTGACAACATGTATGCAGATCTGTATAAAAAAAGATGCAGTGTGAGTACCAAAAATAAAGAGTACTCGGTAGGCATCATAAGCCGATTGAGCTAAATTACATAAAATGTATAATATGATGCGAGAGTGTAAACTAAAACCAATAATAAAGGGCTAAATTTGAAATAATACTGCAAACTGGGCTAAAGCAATTAATATGCAAAATAAGTAACTCAAGATTAAATGTGGTCTAACTGCAACCTAACTGGGGGCCCATAGGCCAAGAAAGCACAAACAAGTAAGGAAGAATCCAACTGAATCCCCATAAGCCCCGTGGATACAAACAAGGAAGAGATATCCGTACTAATAAATTTAAAGTGTGCTAAAATATGATAACATAGTACCGGAATTGAACCAAAATTGGAGATTAGTACCGCCATAAAAAAAATATTACGTATAGGTGACTAATGCCGAACTTAAACTAAAATTAGTACATATGTTTAAAGTAATGATAATTTGAGATAATAGTTATCCTTCAGATAAGTAAACATAAATACCCATGCCGAACGATCGAACCTATAAGAGAAGTGGGTTAAATTAAACTAGGTCCATAAACAAAGTCGATAACGGTTAAATGTTAGTGTCACACAAGTTACAAGTCTATGCAAAGTTTAGTAACCTATCCAAATCATTCTATGTTTCATGATTTAACTTTAGCTAACAAATGAATGCCTCCTAAGTATAAAGGGACTAACTTAGATATCTAACCTAATAAAAATAGGGTCGATGGGGTTTGCTACTAATCTCAAGAAATTCATACTAATGTAAGCTCCTAAATCAAACTAGACTAAGGCCTTAAAATTTTGTTCTAAGGATTTATTAAGTCAAAACATGTATTGAGGAACCAATCTAACCCAATATGAGGGAATATGGATCGAAATCTACCCAATAGCTCAAAATGAATTCGGAAGCCTAGGGACCCTAATAGAGGGTCAACCTAGACTATAACTGATATTCCAGAGCTAACGAAGCTGCCAGAGTTGGCATTCGGGGCCTTTTTCCTCATGTTTAGGCCCGACACCCTTATCGTAGCAGCAAAATCTCCAAAGTAGAAAATTGGCTCTAAAAGACCAAACGAACTTCCTGATGACCATATTGTTAGTCCTACCAAGTAGTAAATGACTTGGGGAAGTCATGGGAAGCTTTGAACTTTCAGAAAGCACGACGGTGCAAGTAATGTCCTTGTGGGTCATTGTATATAATAAATTAAAAAATAAATAGGAAAAATATGCAGTTTAAAGTTTAAGAAAGTATTAATATTTCATCGATTGATTTTCTTGTTGAGTGCGGAGTATATTACGCCGGCTTCAATGATGCCTTATATTTAGCCGGTTATCGTTCCGACTAAAGGGTAAGCTACATCTTTCGGGTAGCTATGAATCAACCCACTCATTGTTCTTATCCAAATTTTACGGACATACACCTTTTTACTCTATTGGTTTTCAGGTTTGGCCTATAGTTTGGCATTGTTATATGTTGTGGTTCTATGAATTTTAGTTCTTAGCAGTATTTTTAACATTTGATATTTTCTTCACTTGTCATTTATTAGGACTTTTATATATATTTGATTGATTAATGAAGTTGGTATTTCATTCTTAAAATTTGTTAAGTATTGGTATTAGGTAATTGAGGAAAGTTGGTTATCCGTGCAAAGGAATAGTGTGGGTGCCACTCGCGATGGATTTGAGTCGTGACAAGTCGAGGCTAGGCTCGAGCTACCACACCTTCGTCAGACTACATTTCGTGATATACCTAGCTTGCATATAGAAAGACATATATATGCCTTCAGGTTACTTGTAGTTGCCACCATGTAGTATATCCAAGGACCATGACAATAGTATCTATCAAGAGAATTTGCAAATCGATACTTACCATAAATTAGCTTATTAGAAACTGCATAGACAGGTTAGAGAGGATTATGCATGCGCCATAATTAATGATTTTTGATAATATCAGCTAATTGGACATTATTTTAATGACAATTATGAATTAAATGTTTATATTATTTTGAAGGGGTAAGTCAATTTACTCGTTTTGTTGAAAAATAATTTTAATGGAACAAACAGTAGAAATGACTTATTTACCTATTATCAATTTCGTTATAATTTTGATTAGGTTTTCAAATATTGCTATTAAAGAATGTTTTCTTCTATGAAATTAATAAATGACTTGATTTTGTATACATCTTTTTATGTCTTAATATGTAGTGCTTAAGCTATTTTCTTTGATAGTTGTTATTAATAGAAAATGAGCAATCTTACTCACAAAGAATAAGAATCGGAAAAACATCTAAATTTCCTTAGATAGGATGAAATTTTTTGTAAAACTCAGTCTGGCCACTAGGATGATAATTATAATATTAATAAGAAAGCTCGAATGATCTTGAAAAGGAGATGTTAGCTATGGAACAATAGGAGTTTAGCAATTAAGGTACAAAGACGAGTCCTCATTTTTTTTCTTAAACTCAAAAATGTTATAATTTATATATTGAAATACTTGCATAGTACTAGAACTTTTAATCAATTGCAACTCACAACATCTTAAAAGAAATATTAGTGCTTAAAGTATTAGTTTCTAAAAATTCAATAATGATTATGTAATAGTCATTGTTTGAGAAACTTTTCCATGATATCGAGGCAGGGTTTCAACAAGTCATGCTTTCATTTATCATTAGCTCCTTCTTTTTCATTTTCCTTGAAGACATTGGTGGCGTCAATATGATGCAATGACCATATTTTTTCGTTCTTAAATCATCGAATTTTCTTAAGTTGGCGACAATCAGGGATTTAAGAAGCATCTTCTTTATTGATTCTTCACATGCGTCAAACTTATTTTATTCTCTAATGTATTTGTACATATCAAGGACACTATTGGATCATTGGATTCCTTTATTGTAATCTGCTTCAGGAGAAAATATTCTCCATACCTCATCCACTAGAGACAGCATAAACATTAAAGAGCCATTTGAGTTATTTGAAGTCCATTTGAGTTATTTGAAAAGAACTTTAATTTATAAAGAGATAGATTAAAAAGATATTGTAGAAATATCTTAAAATATTACATGATTATATTCAAACCTCAAGTGTTAATTTTCTAAGAAATATATAGTAAAATAATCAAGGTTCATATAAGCTAACTTGTATATTATAGTTACAAATCATGTGTATATGAAAAAATTACAGGTTAAATATCACATATTTGTTGATACTTATAAATGAACCATACATATAAACTAAAGAGAAGTTGGGCTGACCTGTTTGGACCATATGATCAACCGTTTTGTGAAGAAAAGGGTCCAATGTAGATACATCAACGTCAATCGAAATGAAACAACTGTCGTGGTTAGATTTAAATGTGAATGTAGAATTTTATACAAGTTTTTCAATTTATGAATTTGACCCACTAATGATAATTGGAACATATCCACTACTTATAATTTTCTTTATGTAAGTAAATGGATTGAGCACATAAATTCTTAGCTGTGAAATCAGAATTTAGATTGATTTAACCTTACAAATATAAAGAAAAATTTATTGTCACTTTTTTGATTTAAATATATTGATGTGTGTGTGTCTATATATATATATATATATATATATATATATATAAAACTAATATGAAATGCACATATTTTTTATAATGGTCAAATGATATTCAGTCACATAGAAATCAAGGATTTTACTTAGTTATCAATGAAGTAGGTTGAGAATCCTAATGTCACAGGTTTATATCTCTAGTGAGTTTAAAAATATAAAATAATTTCATTCCATATATTCAAACTTTAGTAGAAAAAATTACAGATAGATCTGTAAAAGGTAGCAATTTCAAACATTTAAATTTTAAAAATACTATTCATTTCCCAGATCAGTAATCAATGTACTTAAATTTGTCACAAATCACAATATCAAAATAATAATATGCATTTTCTTCCTAATCCATAACAACTATTATTAAATTATTTGAATAGTCGTTTAGTATAAATACTCAGTGCAAATAAATTGTCCTAGCAAATAATGTGTTACACCTTATTTTTCAGAGTCAATGATCTTGTTGGTGACAATGTCAAGTCCCTTATAAACTTGCATTTCGTCAAAATTGATGATTTGTGCTGAAAAATGAGTTGCGCAGTCAATAGAGAGATGAGATTTTCCCATCCCTATATCTCCCATTATAAACACTATCTTGTTCTTGTTCAACTTGATCATATTGTTGATAGATGTATTCATTTTTCTGCATATAAATAAAAATAAACCATTGATTAAATTAAAGTTGAAGACTATCTCATAAAAACTGTCAATGCACAAGGAATCTAGATATTGTGAATATTAAGTTAATAAGTAGAAACCTTGAAGTAGAATTAGAATGTATAAGTTATTGTTTTTTTTCTTTTTATGAAGAATCCTTGCTTGCAATAGGTTAAGCTATGTACAAATATTTTTTACTTGAATGTGGTTAAGAATGAATGGATGTTGTGTTTTTATAGTAAAATATGATTATGGACTTGTTTATTGATATTCCTAATTAGGATAAACTGATATCTTTTAGGATAAGAGTAATTTTTCTTTCTAATCATATTTTTATTCTATCAAGTGGACATAATCAAATGCAGTCAAAGATAAATCAATTCTGATTAAAAAAGGAAATAGAAGAAATACATGATCAAAAAATAAATATCACTATAATTTTATCTTAAATCTTATTTAATATCAGAGTCAATGACACCTGATAATTCTAACTACTATTGCATTTGACCAATAACTCCCGGCATTTGAAAGAAGTACTCCAATCATTGCATTACATACTTAACTTATAATCCCAAAATGAACTAAATGAAACTCGTCATCTCGATGGATTTCAATTATCATATTATATATAAGCACAACTAATCAAATGATTGACGATTGCAGATAAATCACTAATCATTTATCATAATTTCAGATAAGTGTTACTAATAATATATTTTCTTTAAAAATAGTTTTGACTATCTAAATTAATGTAAGTCTATTCATGGAGAAATTCCATGATTGTGTTAGCGTAGTAGCATATGCAAGTTGGTGATTTAAACTTTTTATTTTATTTCTAATAATGTGTAATACATCTAAATTTTTTTTTAAAAACTAAAATTGTATCTATATATATCTATATAGTCATGTTTCACTACTCGAATTCCTAAAAAGTAATACAACTTATCACACTCCCATGATCGGTAAGCCAATACATGTCATATATTATAATAATAAGAATGAATAATCAGAACGAATTATTTAGGAGCATTTAAAGTCAAAAAGTATGTCTTTTATTGAAACTCAAAGTAACAAACTTTGAATTGTCACAAAGTGAAGTATGAGAACCAAAGACCACACATGCACCTCCAAAAGGAAATTTAGCTAGAGTAGTATCAGTGCGCAACACATATTTTTAGGCATCATCGGCCGACTAAGATTAGTTCATACAACACCATATATAGTCAGATAAATAAACAAAAAATATTATGCAATAAATTTACATCATGAATATTTCATCACCTGTACTATGCTTTCTCAATAATCTAAAGATTCACTTAACTTTATTATTTTGTTTAGACCCAAATATTATTTCTTGACATATTGTTACATTTACACAGAACTATTATCACTGTTTACTATCTGAAATTTTCACTCTAGCGTCATGCATCACCTATTATTGTTTTAGAATGTGTTAATATTTTGTTGACTGATTTCCTCATTTTTAAGTTAATTTTGTTGCTTTAAAGAAATTAAGTAATGTAAACAATCAGTTTACAATAGCGAGTGTTGCATGTGATATCTATCAACTTTAGAAGAGATTGTAAGAAAAGAAGCGGTGTCGCTGTCATGACCCAAATGGTCATGAGTTGCATGCACACTACTCTTCTTGGGGGAGAACCTTCTAAATAGAACAATTACCCAATCACTTAGTCAATATTAAAATGAGAGTATCATAAAACCAACTTAATGATAATAATTCAGAGAAATCTTAGTAAGCCGAAAATCAAATAAAGTACTTTTAAAATCTTCAAGAACCGTAAGTCATTATACAAGAACTTCTTAACCAAGATCATGTCCAAAGGAGATATCCAAAAATAAAGAAAATAAAGAATGTTTCATTAGTCGAAAAATGGACAAGAATAAATTGTATGATCCATGCCAGCCTGAAGACGAAGTGCTCATCCTTGGATTAAGATCTGCTACCAAATGCTAGAGGTAAGGCCGTGTAGGGGCCTCTGGAGCACTTTCTACACTCAACAAAAAAGAGTACATGGTAGTAACAGTATAAATCACTATGTACCGGTAGGTATCATTGGCCAACTCAATTTAATAGCATGCACCCAACATAGATCAAATAACAAGTAGACATGCATCGTCACATAACAAACATTAAATGAATCAACCATACAACAGGTCAAACAACGTTTACAAATAATTCACATAACCATCAAGAGTATCAACCATACTATAAGCATCCACAGAATCAACAACAATACCATAAATAATAACCACATCCTTCTAAACCTCGCAGTTAGAACACCATTAGCTCGTTATCTGCTTTATAACCCCTATAACCACTCAAATTTAATACAAATATATACACACATGCTATGGAACTTATTTTTGCTCAACTACTCTTGACCTGCAGGGAATAATATCTATGTTCATTTATCGTACCGGCGTGGTATCCGATCCTCCATAAACAAGTAATGTCAATATCATATCCATATAGGGGTGGTACCCGATCCTCTATAAATAAGTAATATCAATATCATATTTGTACCAACATGATACCTGATCCTCCATAAACAAGTAATATTAATATCATATTTATACTAGTATGATACCTGATCCTCCATAAATAAGTAATATCAATATCATATTCGTACCAGTGTGGTACCCGATCCTCCATAAATAAGTAATATTAATATCATATTCTTACCAATGTGGTACCCGATCCTCCATAAATAAGTAATATCAATATCATATTCATACCGGTGTGGTACCCAATCTTCCATAAATAAGTAATATCAATATAATATTCGTACCGGTGTGGTAACCGATCCTTCATAAACATATTAGGTATATTTTATCAAATTCACACTACCTTTCAGGATACAATACAATGTATTAAGTTTAAAAGTATATTTTAAGTCATAAGATAATTTCATCAAGTAAAATTTCAATAACTATTTATACACACGTCTTAACATTTCATCTATCATCTAATTTAAGCATGTCCGAATACCAATCACAACCATCCAATTTAGGAGTATACACACATTTAAGTATACTCTAAAATCCAATTAAACTGTAACCTACCTCAACCAAAGAACTCAAAAGCAAGCTACTGTGCAAGGGTTTTGCCCTTCCATAAAGCTTCTGAATGTTTCAAATCTATTTAAATTGTAACCCCAATAAGAGTACGAATCTAGTGACACCTATTTTACATATTCATACTCTAAAAATTTAAAACCTAAAGAAAAAAATCAAAATAGTAGCTTGTAATTGCCAAACTTTACGCTTAAACCTCAATATGATTATGACATTATTATTACTACGCCGTTACTATCAAAAGTAAAAATTGTTAGTTCCAAATATCTAAGGCTCACTGTGATGACAATAATGGCATGATATATCATCCTATACCTGTTAACAGTTAACAAAATCTAATAAAATAACCGTGCAAAATTTCCCCCAATTGCATCTGGTTAACTTTGTTTTTTGTTACCCTTAACAGAGACGAAAACACAATTACTAACATACAACCTAACTTTGTTTTTCCTTAGCCTCTAACATACTCCCTAACCTGTTTTCAATCCTTAATAAAGACGAACAATTCAATCATTAGTCAGTTATTTAATAATTATTATTATACTACACCCAACATCATCATGAAAAAACTTGCAAAACAATTGCACTATAAATTTCCCCAACCCACCTGAAGCCGTCGTCTTTTTATTTTACTTCTATGCTGTGAGAAAATCTAAGCGTAACTTCTATACTCCACCTCTCAATCTATCTGACCTTATACTTAGATTAATTCTTTTATTGACCACATATGAAAATAAACTACAACTTTGGACCGTTTAATCACTAATTAAATTAATTATCTAAAATACCCAAAATGCTAATATATTCTCAAAAAATCAATACTACTCATCCTGTGAGTCTTAATTCATGTACACCAACTACGGAGAGAGGTAAAGATAGGAAAGAGGAGAGAATTTCACAAATGACCGGGAGGATCGTTACAGTCGCATATTCTTACGCTCTTTCATTTTTTTTGCACAACGCGATGTGTGTACATTGCCAACTCAAGGATGCACGATTGGGTATATGGTGCGTGACATTCATCGAAATTATACATTGTTATTGTGGTGTGCGAGAGCATAATACATAGCACACCCACGGAGGGTGCCTATGGGGCTATGTTTTTTATGCCCAAGGTTTGCCTTTTTGTGCTCAAGGTGCCCATGGTGCCAATGGTGACCATGGTTCCCTATGCGCCTTCGGTGACCATGGTGCCCATTGCGCCCTTGGAAAATAAATAAGGGGAATATAAAATTTAAAATTTTAACAAGCATTAATATTTAATTGACTAATTTTCTCTTCTTACCTGACTTTGTTACCATTTTAAAATATTTGAAACTAAATAAGAAAAAACATGCAATTTAATGTTTCAGAAAATATTAATATTTCATTGAATGATTTCATTTTTTTAGTTGATTTTTTTATTCTTTGTTTTTTTTTTTGAAGAAACATAAAATAAGGTAAACATGAAATTTACTTTAGCGAGTGCTGGTTCTCATATATGTCTTCTGTAGAAGAGGCTGTAAGCAGACAAACGGTGTCTCATATGCTTATGCACTTTTGATTTTTTGGACTTTCTCAAGGTTGAAGCGTAATAGCATGATATCAAGAACGACGTGGCGGTAGACCCAAGGTTTTCTCACCTACTTTTGGATAATCAGATAATAACTTTTCAGTCTCCTCAGATATTATAGCTTCTTTATTTTTAGTTCTTGTTACCTGATTCAACTCGACCAAAAATCCCTGGTTCCCTTTCTTTAGTAATTTGGTCATAGCTTTGAGTGATACTACTATCCGAACTATAGCTGGATCCCCTCGAAGCAATACTGATCTTCCTGTATCTTTGAATTTCATGGTTAGAAGTTTCTAGTTTACCCTAATTTCACCTAATGTGACTAACCATTCCATCCCTAAAACCAAATCAGTTCCCTTCAATTGGAACAGAACTATTGGTTGATTTGGATTCCTTGCACATACATCCTTACCTCTTTGCATACTTTATTCCCGCTAACATGTTTACCATTACCAATTACTACTTAAAATCTTCTAGTTTTCTTAATAGTTAATTGAAGTTGATGAGCAAGGGTAGAAGATATAAAATTATGGGTAGCCCCACTATCGACCAAAACAATTACGTTTTGCCCATGAATTTTCCCTACAAATTTCATTGTTCTACATCCTGTAAGTCCCATAGCTGAATTCATATTCAACACCATCATAGTACCCTTCATTTCCTCTTCAACTAAATCTTCTCCGGTAGGCTCAAAGAATTCTTCTGTATCATCCTCTATCACGACCCAGACTAATGGACTATGCGGGCACCTATGCTATTCTAAGTAGCTAGGAGAACCCTTATTACCCAACTAAAAATATGTGGAAGACTTCTGTTTTTAAGAAAATATAAGGTAAATTAAATACTAATAAATAAACATTTTCAAAAAATTCTTACAAATGTCCTTCACTATCCCAAGACTTGGCCAGACATGTACAAGAGCTACCTATTACAATATAGACTGACAATGAAATAAATAATACAAGGACTCTAACATCTGCTGGGAAGAAAGTGCAGAAGTTAGTGCTAAATATCGTCATCCATCTAGTAACTACAAACTAACCTGTATTTAGTCTACACCTCAATAAGGAATGTAGAAGAGTAGGGTCAGTACAACCACACGTACTGGTAGGCATCATCGGCCGACCGTGTTAGTTCATATAATCATAAAATAGAATTAAGGAAAATAAATCATGACATCTTGAATGAAATATAATTCAACTAAGATAATAATAATATTGTTACTTTACCTATATAACTTACATCATCCAACTACTCTTCCAACTCCATCAATATTATATTCACTACTAACATACTCTAGCATCATTAATTCATACAATCAACCAAAATTCAACGCTAATACATCACTATTCCTCTTTATTCACCTTATCTTTTTCACACTCATATTCACAGGAACAAACCCGTAATCATAGACAACCCACACTAAACTCTCAGGCTAACTACCAAATGCTCTCTTATAATATTAAAGAATGATAACTAGCCATTTTGGTAAGCTACGATTAAAACACGTACAAATGAAGCAAGTCAACCAACATATAAGTAAGTACAAAGTTTCACTTTTTCAAATACATATCACACAATCAAATACACAATAAATTAACAATTACAACAATAAAAGATCAAACAGTTCTCACAAATAAGCCACATAACCATCAAGAGTATCAATCATACCGTAAACATCCGCAGACTCAACACAAATATGTACACACATGTTGTGGGACTTATTTTTACCCAAATAGTCACGACCTGCAGGAACAATCTATGTTCATGTACCGTAACGGCGTAGTACCCAATCCAACATATACATATCCGTACCAGCATGGTACCCGATCCAACATATACATATCTGCACTATCGTGGTACCCGATCCAACTTATACATATCCGTACCAGCGTGGTACCCGATCCAACACACATATATCTGTATTGGCGTGGTACCCGATCCAATATATACATATCTGTACCGGCGTGGTACCTGATTCAACCTACACATATCCATACCGACGTGGTACTCGATCCAATATATGTACATATCAATATCGGTGTGGTACCTGACCCAACATACACAAATCCGTACTAGTGTGGCACCCGATCCAACATGCACATACCCGTACCGGTGTGGTACCCGATTCAACATATACATATTTGTACCGACGCGGTACCCGATCCACTATAAAAAAGTAGTATCAATATTAAATTTACACTAACTTACAACATACAATATGATGTGCCAAGTTCACAAGTACACATAAATTCATAAGACAATTTCATCAAGTAAATTTTCAATAATCATTTATACACACATCAACAATCCAAACATTAACAATTTCAAGTACGTCCGAATACCAATCAACAAGTATCCAATTTAGGAGCATACACATAATTAAATCAAGTCTAAACTCTAATTAAACCATGACCTACTATCTACATTTATTAAATTCACACTATCTTTTGGGATGCAATACGACTTACTAAATTTATAAGTGTACTTAAAATCATAAAGACATTCGATCAAGTGCTTTCATTTATGAATATTTTGACCCCCTCACGGGTATTATTTTAACAATTCATCACAATTATCAATAAGACATTCACGACATTAATTCAAGGAGTTATCATTACCAAATAAGTCTCTCATAGGCACAATTCAATAAATCGTCATTGTTACCAATTTAGCCTCTCATGGGCATCCAATAGATAAAGTGCTTTTATCATTACCAAAACCAGAATATCACAAAATAAGTCACAATTCACCACTTAAGCATGCAAGTCACTATTGGAGCATTACTTACTCATTAGTTTTTAAAATATCACTACCTCTTTCTATATAATACAATCATCACACTAATTCAAGTTATCTATCCTTTAGATATTACTATTCTCATCTATACTTAATCTTAGCATGGTTCACCTCACCATATTATTGTCCAACACATAAAACTTAATATCATTATAAGTCAGTTAGGTTCTTCACCAGAACAACTAAGAACTATCATACCCACATCCTTCATTTACAACAATCTGATTGCGGCACATAGCACGTAATATTACAAATATCACATAATTAAACAATAATATAGTTTTCGGGATTAAAGTTAAGTTCTCGTGTCTTTATCCACCCCAACTACATGCCCGTAGGCCTAGACATGCTTTCTTCCATCAATTCTAAATTATGAAAATATAAAATAACACAATCTTCTACTCATTAAACCTAGCCTAACGGGACACCAAGATTTTGGAAGAAACAAGCTGCAACAAAGATGCTCTTTCCTTTTCTTCATTCTTTGAAATAATCAATCATCTAAAAATCAAGCAATTATAAGAATAATTAAATATTTACTCTTCAAACAAATATCTTGGGAATTCAAAGCCCCTAATTCTACCCTTAATTCAAGGTATATATCATTCCCCAATGTCAGTTAGCCATTAATTAGCTATTTCAAGCTTAACCCATCTCCATTAATGGAGTTTTTATGCTAAAGGTTTCATCTTTACGGAATTCAAGGTTCCTAACCATCAAAATTCATAATCTATTTTATGAAATTCATGTTAGGAATCTTTAATTTATAGTTTAGAATTAGCTCTAGGTCATATTAAAAACACCCATGTGTATTTCTCAAAAGAATTCCATCATTAAAGGTCTTTTTAAGGATTCTAAGATGTTAAAGGATTAAAAGACCAATAAAATAATGAAAAAACTTACCTCAATGAAGGAATTTTACCTTAAGCCATGGGAAATCACCTCTCTAGGGTTGGGGAATGAAATTTGGGGTTTTTAGACTTAAAATACGACTGAAGATGATTTAAATACCATCAGAATTTTCGCTATAGTAAAATCCCGCTTCAGCCCAAATAGTGCTCAATAAAATAGTCATTAATTCTTACTCCGAATTCAAATTGAGGAAAGATTTGTTGAGTTGGAAGGAGTACTCAGAGATCTTTAATTTTGTGGGTATTGGGTTTCGTAACTCCTTATATTCTAAGAGATATGATCATTTGAAGTTGACCCTAATAAAAACTCATATCGAAAATAAAGTTTTAAACTTAACTTTGTGTTATGGATATTGTATGACCTTAATTAATAGCTCAAGAAATTTCAAACTAAGGTATTGATATTACAACTCATGAATAATTAAATTCTTCGAGCTTGAGTCTATCCGGACACATCCGAAGGCTAGAATCTTCGCCAAAAAATTCAAGGTAACATAATAAATAAAATATTGGCTATTTTAGACATAAGTTAATATTGAGGAATGAAAATTACCAATTTTCATGAATTTATTATGAATAATTTAGTAATGAAGGAATGAGTCGTTACATCCTCATTTATGTTGGGTGTCTCTAAAACAATCAATAGGTTAAGCTGCCTATTTTTACAACGATGATTGGGACCAACTTTTTCATCACATCTGAAACATAACCCTAGTTGTATTTTTTGAGAAAATTCTGAATCATTTAACCTTCTAAATTGTCCCTCGAATTTTGCTATTGGAGAGTTAAAGCTAGTTGACTTTGCGGCAGGATGCAATTATTCAGTGTTATGACTTGCTGTTCAGGCTCTTGACTCCCGTATTTCAAGAATTTTGCAACTTGATGATAATTGGTTAGAAATCCAATTGGTTTATTGCTTGAATTTCCTTTGGTTGGTGCAAATTTAAAAATATGAACTTGTTGCAACACAGAATTTTGATCCTCCACCTTTTGAGCCATCTCATTATCTCCCTTAATGTTTGAGCCCCTAATAACATCACTTCTGCTCAAATTTTCTATTTTAATCCATTCAGAAATGATCTTGATAACATTTCATTAGACGCCTCAGTCATAGATGCTGACACCTTTTCAAATTATTCATGAAATGCAGCGACTGTGGTAATCTGCCTCAGCCACATTAAGACAACATATTTGTTGATCTTTTGAGAATCATAAAATCGGTTCAACAACTCTCTTTTGAAGTCTTCCCAGGTTGACATTTGTTGTCGAGATTCCATTCAATAATACCAATTTAAGGCTTTTCCTTCCAAACAAATACCTATTACTCTTAATTTTTCCACTTCAAAAATTTCATTCACTGTGAAATATTGTTCCACTGTAAAAATCCATCCTAAAGGATCCTCTCCTTCGAAAATAGGTAACATTAGTTTTTGAAACGTCTTCCCATCTTTTTCTCCAGCCAAGTTGACATTTCTTCCCTCTTGTTAGTTTCTGATGAATTTGGTTTGAGAAGGGGATGCTTCTGCCATCACAGTTCTCCCTTAGGCTTCAATTCTCGCAAGAGACTCTCTCATTTCTTAAAACTATTCTTCCAGTTTTCTGACATCTTCCCTTACCCCTGTCAAATTAGTCTCTGTTCAACGCGTCCCTCCATTTTACTCACCATACCCAAACGTTACTGATCTGATACCAAATTGATAGACTTACTGCAAAAAACATAAATAAAGAAACAAATATTGATGTTTTACACTAGATATACTGATATTACAATAATATTTCTAAGAACAACCACTAGGAAAATGCTAATACCTTAAAATAAAACCTTATAGAAGAGTGAAATTCACAAATATAGTATATACTACTAAGATTACACAAATTCTAGCAAACCTAGACATTTGAGAGGCTACAACTCTCCCAGAATATTCCCTATTCTTTTCTGAATATCTCTTCCCACTATCCTGTCCCTTTATCTACAGAAAAAACCACCCAATACATATGCGACTGTCTCATGACAGTTACTAGGTTATCCAATTGCTTATTTTGACCTCCTAGAATAAGTTTTTATAACTTGAGGTCGCGAGTGGCACCCATACTATTGCTTTACACGGAGAACCAACTTTCCTCAATTACCCAATATAATTACTTAAAAATATTATAAGAATGAAATATTAAATTCATTAATAAACCAAATATCTCTAAAAGTCCTAATAAATGACAAGTGCAGAAAATATAAAATGTCAAAAATACCCCTAAGAACTGAAAGTCATTGCACCCAAATATCTAACAATGCAAAACTATGGGAAAAACTCAAAAGACCAATATAGTAAAAAGGTGTATGTCTGTAACATTTGGACAAGAAACGTGAGTGGGTTGACTCATGGTTGCCCGGAAGATGTAGCTTACCGTTGAGTCAAAACGATAATCGTCTAAAGATGAGGCATCGTTGAAGCCATTGGAATATGCTCCGCACTGAACATGAAAATCGGTTGATTAAATATTAATACTGGCTAAAACTTTAAACTTCATGTTTTTCCTATTTATTTTTTAATTTATTATATGCAATAACCTACCATGACATTACCTGCACCTTTGTGCTTTCTCAAAGTACAGAGCTTTCTCATCGCTGCCCAAAGTCATTTATTGTAACACCCCGAGACTGCACCCTGGGCGTCACATGGTGCTTATGACCTCGAAGGACCACAAGCTAACCCATGACTGGAACCTGCTGTGTGCACTAAATATAATATTGAAATATATATGCGGAAGAAATTTGAAATTTCTATAAAGTTCTCAAAATACTAAAATAATACTGAGTATAACTAATTATAACATCTGGAAACTGAATAACTATCTATGCTAGTCTAAAAACCTCAAACTGTATGAATTTAGAGTTGATGGGACAAGCCCCAACTAACTCCGACTAAAATAACTACTGAACTGCTGAAATAAATAAATTCTGTCCTTGAAATATGAGGACTCACCACTATAAATATTGCTGATAGCCTGAGCAGCTAAGTACGGTCAGGAACCTAAGCATCCAAACCTATGATATGAGACATCATAGCACAAAGAAAGAGTATGCGTCAGTACATGGAATGTACTGGTATGCTAAGTGAGGTAAGGCTGATATATATAGGTTCATAAGCATGAGCTGATAATATACTAAATGAACATCATGAAGTAAATGGATGAAAGTACATGCAAAAATGTAACCGCTAAACATACTGAATATGCTATACTGTACATATAGATATATATATCATGTATCTGAGATTATACTAAAATTGAGTGTTGAATTTTGATGCTGAGTAACTGATAACTGATAGCCATGGTTCTGTAGAACTATCTGAGCTCTTTACTAAATACTGAGACCAAAACTATAACTGTGGGAGTGTTCATCTAACCGATATATCCCGATATAGACTGATTTAGGGTCCAACCTGTGACCCCAGTTGGAAGGGTGTTAGTACGAATACTAACAATGCTGGGTCAACCCTAATCTGGCAGGATGACTCATGGAGTATATATATGCTTTTGTCAACCCTAGTTTGGCAGGAGGACAACTTACCCTATGCTGGCTACGTAGTTACGTAGTTCAGTAATGTAGGGACTGCTATTAAGGGTCAAACCCTCTGCTGGCAGGAATGCCCCGATCCCTAGGTTTGATCATTACTGAATCCTACTCCTAACTGAATCGACAATGAACTAATTACTAGACTGTACTAGGCTTGACTGAACTGACACTGATCGTGTTGACTGACTGTAGTGGACTGAGTTCACTGATTTCTGTTAACTGACTGAGTATACTTTTCTTGACATTTCCTGGGACTAGTCTATAACTACGGCAACTAAGTAAATAGCTAGATGTCGGGTAATAAATACCCCTAGGACTCGATAGCATAATAGATAAAACATAGCAAATCTTGAAAGTATAGCAATAGTCAATTGTACACAATTCAATCATTGAGACATTTTGTCAAACACTTGGAGGTCATGAACTTGTACATGAATGAGAACACATGCTAACATGTCATGATTACACTATTCAATTCACATGGACATTCTATCAAGAACTTGGGAGTATAATTAATTCACATGATAATGAAAAACACATAAACATCATAACTACAATTTAAACTTGAAATTTCAAGAGTTTTGGCATGGAAATTACATCAATTAACATACATGCTATATTATGTTCATGAAACTTATAATAAAATCTTGAAATTGAAAACCCATACAAAAACAAAAACATGACTACAACCTAATTTGCACATGTAGATCATGAATATGAAAGCTTGTACTTTTCAAAAAGGTTCTTGAACTCTAAGGGTGGAAGGAAGCCCATCGATTAACACCTAACATACCTTGATTGTTGATTTGGTGAGAATTGTGGTGAATTCTTGGGACTGGACTTGAACTTGATGAATCTAGGGCTATGTTCTTGAGAGTGTTTGTGAGAGAATGAGTGAATTTATCCCTTTGGGGGGTTTAATTCTTAGTTTTAGCTGCATTGAGTGAGGAAAAAAGGACCTAATTTCCCTTGGAAAGTTAGAGTTTAATGAGCAAAATATGCCCAGCGATGCTGTAACGCCCTGGAAAATGGGCCCCGGAGCGTCACACGGTGTTTGAGGCTACGAGTAACCCCAAGCTAACCCTTTGAGCCATTTTCATTCAGTTTAACACAAATCAATGGGGTTTCCATAAATAACCCTCAAATATCAACAGAGTAATCATCATCCAAGAATAAAAGAATTTCAGAAAGATAACAAAATACGACTTATTAGTCAACTCCCAACATCTATACTAGTTTGACAAGCCTTTAAGAAAATTAATAAAACCAGCGAGCCATTGAGACATGCCCCAACTGACTCATACTCAGTTATCAAATGTAAACAATTTCGTGAAACCAACATCAGACATCACGTCCTCAGAACATGAGGACTCACCACAACAGAGGATGTAGAACAGCGTACCCGAAGAATCACCGTCGAACCTCAAACTTAGCACCTGAACCTACATTTCAAGAAAATGCAGCCCACATCCAAAGATGTGGGTCAGTACCATAGAATAGAACTGAGTATATGAGGGTGTATGCAGTTGTATAAACATCATTATCAAAAATATTTATAAGAAATATGCAGGATGTATGGAAGACTCACATAGCCCGAAGAAAATCATCATAATATGAAAGGATGAAATAAGTACAATAACACATGTGAGTCATCATATAATTTGTCAATCACTTTCAGTTCATCAAGAATATCAATTCTCATAATGTAAATATCATTTAAATCTTTTGAAAGAATAAATTTCACAATTCCACTTTCAAACCACTTCACCATTCACCATAGACACAAGGAAACACACACAAACTGGGAGATCCTATAACCGACATAAACCATGTGAGCTACATGGAGTCTAACGTACAACCCACGTTGGGGAGATTCATCCTATCCTTGCCATCAGAGTAGGACTATCGATATGAAATCCACGCAAACTAGTGATCACTATATAAATCAGCCTCAGGCTCACTCCTACGGGGGCGTGTAGTTCTATGGAAGTAAGGTCGCCTTATACCTCCCACACGACGCTAAAGATTTCTCCCAAACTTAGATCAGGTCATTTCAAAGACAATCCACAACAATATAATTTCAGCAATATGTAAATATACATCGGGAGCCAACATGATTTCCATTTATCAAAATCAACAACGTTGTGGATTTCTGTCACACTCGAGTTCAAAACAATTCTATTAAGACCAAAATTTCAAATCATTCAAAATATCTCAAATATTCAACATCAACGTGCTTATAACACATACTTTCTTAAAAAACACAATTTCCAATGGGAATTCATGACCCAAATATCAAAATCATGATAAATATCGTTCAAGATTCATGCTATATTTCTCCACACATGTAAATTCATCTTCCAAAATTATAAACATCAAGATTTCATAATAATCATCATAAGATATCGGTTCATGCTTCAAATTCGTAAAAAAATCAAATAAAAATCATGCCTTTGTAAAGAAAATTACTTTTGGCACAAGAACGAAAGAGAGTTCTTGTTGAAAACCCCCACATACCTTGAATGATGAACTTTAGATCGATACTCATTTTTGAGATGTTAATCATGCATTTGAATGATGGTTCTTGGAGTTCTTGAACTAGGAACTTGGAATCTTGAATAAATTTGCAGAATTAATGGTGAACTTTGGAGGTTCTTGAAGTTGGATGTAGGAGATTAGGGTTTTCTTTTTGAGGGAATTTGATGAAATATAACATATAATGCTTCTAATAGGCTTTAATATGGGTTTGGAAGGATTTTGGGTGAGGGGGAATGACCAAAACGCCCCTAAAAATCAAATAATTCTCGAATCTGTCCTTTGGTGGACTATTTTGATAGTCTGAAGTAGATCAACCATAATGTTTTACTACGATATTTAAATTGGATGAAACCAATTTCATTAGAACAAGGACTCTGATATCTTTCTGTTGATATATATTATCTCACCCAGGTCATTGTGTACGAGGAGTTATGATCATTTTAAGTTGACCCAAAAATTCGCTTTTGACAGGCTGAAGTAGATCGACCATAACATTTTGCTCTGATAGACAAATTGGATGAAACCAATTTCATTGGAAAGACAACTCGCAGAGCTTTCCGTTGATATATATTAGATCACCCAGATCATTATGTACAAGGCGTTATGATCGTTTAAAGTTGGAGTAAAAATATGCCAGGCCTCAGTACTTTTTCCTGCACGTTTTACTGTTCACTACTATTCACGGTTCTATCGGAATGTTCATAACTCGTCGCTCGGGTGTCCATTTTGGATTATCCACATATCATTGGAAAGCTTATTCTATACTATACGCAATGGTGGGTCATAATCTAAGACATTCCATACGGAAAATTTATAATTCATTCTAGAAGATAGAACCCAACACGTTTACGCACAAAATTTCAACGAAAAATTTCCTGGGGTATTACATCATCCCCCCTTGGAAATATTCGTCCTCGAATGACGCTAGACATGACAATATTTGATAGTGAATAGAGCATACAACTAAAACCATTCGTTAGACTCATCACCAGATCGTTTCTCACTCCGAATGTAACATAGAATGCATAAATTCAATAAACTACAGCTGAACACTTAATAAATGACAGCTGAACTGCCGCAACTTTTATCAAAAGTGCATGATTTAGGAAAGAACGGTACCTTCGGCTTGATCGGATTTCACGGAAAATAGGTGCGGGTACTTGGATTGCATATCCGCCTCAGCTTCCCAAGTTGCACCCTCAACAGATTAGTTTCGCCACAATACCTTGACCAAGGGAACTTCTTTGTTCCTTAATCTTCGGACACAGAAATCAAGAATCTCAACTGGAATTTCATCAAAAGAAAGATTTTCTCGAATGTCAGCACTCACAGAGGAATCCACTACCACAACATCGCTAATATGCTTTCTAAGCATGGAGACATGGAATATTGGATGAATAGAGGACAACTTGGAAGGCAACTCGACCTCATAAGCTACCTTACCAACACGGCTAAGAATTTTTCAAGGACCAACATAATGGGGACTAAGCTTCCCCTTCTTTCTGAATCTCTTCACCCCTCTCATGGGTGAAATTTTTAGATACACTAGGTCACCAACTTCAAACTCAAGGTCTCTCCTTCTAACATCCACATATGACTTCTGATAACTCTGCGCAGTTTTCAACCTTTCCCTAATCAACTTAACTTTTTCCATAGCCGCAAATACCGAATCAGGACCACTCATAGTCGCTTCACCTACCTCGAACCAACCTATGGGTGATCTACAGTTCCTCCCATATAAGGCTTCAAATGGAGCCATGCCAATACTAGAGTGGAAACTGTTATTGTAAGCAAACTCTATTAATGGTAAGTGATCATCCCAACTTCCTTTAAAGTCAAGTGCACAAGCTCTTAACATATCCTCTAAGGTCTGGATATTCCACTTAGCCTGACCATCGGTCTGCGGATGAAAAGTAGAACTCAAAAGCACTTGGGTACCAAGACCCTTCTGAAAAGCTTTCCAAAATTACAAAGTGAACTGAGTACCCCTATCCGAAATGATAGACAAGGGAACTCCATGCAGTCTGATTAGCTATCGGATATACAATCTAGAATAATCCTCAACAGTATATAAACTCTGAACAGGCAAGAAATGAGCAGACTTAGTCAACCTATCGACCACAACCCAAATAGAATCATGATGGCGTCGGAAAGGAGGTAAACTAATCACGAAGTCCATAGTTATCTCTTCCCACTTCCAGGTGGGAATACTAAACTCTTGCATCATACCACCAGGTCTTTGGTGTTCAACCTTAACCTTTTGGCATGTTACACACTTAGCTACAAACGCTGCTATATCTTTCTTCATGCCACCCCACCAATAGATATCCCGCAAGTCTCAGTACATCTTGGTGGCACCAAGATGAATAGAATATTGCGCCCAGTGCGCTTCAGCCATAATCCTCTATCTCAGATCATCAACATTCGGGACACACAATCTACCCTGCAATATCAACACACCATCTCCCCCTTGGGAGAAAACCTATACTTTTTGGTCCTTGACTAACTCCTTCAGTCTGACCAAACTTGTATCTAAGTATTGCTTTTCCTTCACTTCCGAAACCAAGGAGGATTCGAAACTACTCTGAACCCCTATACTACCTTCAGCAGAGTCAAACAACCTAACCCCCAATCTAGCCAAACGATGTACATCACGAGCCAACTCTTTCTTACCTTTTACCACATGCGAAACACTACCCATGGACGCTCTACTTAGGGCATCCACCACAATATTGGCCTTGCCTGGATGGTGCAACACACTCATATCATAGTCCTTTAACAATTCTAACCATCGTCTCTGCCTAAGATTCAATTCTCTCTGGGTAAACACATACTGCAGACTCTTATGATTAGTGAAAACGTCAACATGGACACCATACAAATAGTGTCTCCAGATTTTTAAAGCAAACACAACAACAGCCAACTCAAGGTCATGGGTGAGGTAATTTTTCTCATGGGGTTTCAACTGTATAGAAGCATAAGCTATCACCTTACCCTTCTGCATCAATACGTAACCCAACCCAACTCTTGAAGCATCACAGTACACCACAAAACCATCAACACCATTAGGAAAAGTCAAAACAGGGGCTGAAGTGAGTCGAGTCTTCAACTCCTGAAAACTCTTCTCACAAGATTCTGACCACATGAACTTCACTTTCTTTTGGGTCAACTGAGCCATAGGAGATGCTATAGAGGAGAATGTTCAGAATGTTCATCCTCACTACGGGAGTACACCAGTATATCATCGATGAATACTATGACAAACATATCTAGATATGGTCTAAACACTCGATTTATGAGGTCCATGAAAGCTGCTGGGGCATTAGTTAACCCAAAAGACATAACAAGAAACTCAAAATGTCCATAACGAGTTCGGAAAAACATTTTCAGGATGTCACACTCCCTAACTTTGAGTTGATGATAGCCGGAACGAAGGTCTATCTTTGAGAAATAACTTGCACCTTGCAATTGGTCAAACAAATCATCTATTCTCAGAAGAGGGTACCTATTTTTTACGGTGACTTTATTTAGTAGGTGGTAATCAATGCACATATGCAAAGAGCCATCTTTCTTTCTTACAAACAACACAGGAGCACCCCAAGGATAAACACTTGGCCTTATGAAACCCTTATTTAGTAGATCTTTGAGTTGCTCTTTCAACTCCTTAAGTTCTGCAGGGGCCATACGGTAAGAAGGAATAGAAATAGGTTGAGTATCGGGAAGAAGATCAATCCCAAACTCTATCTCTCTATCAGGAGGTATCCCTGGGAGATCATTCAAAAAGACATCAGAAAACTCATTGACGATGTTAACAGATTGGAGAGTTAGAGTCTCAGACTTAGTGCCTTTGAATCTAACCAAATGGTAAATACACCTCTTGGAAATAAGCTTTCTAGCTTAGAGGTAAGAGATAAAATGACTCTTGGGTGACACAGAATTCCTAGACCACTCAAACACGGATGCACCCGAAAACTGAAACTTGACCACTCGGGTCCGACAATCAATAGAGGCATAAGAAGAATACAACAAGTCCATACCCAGAATCACATCAAAATCTACCATGTCTAACTCAATCAGATCAGCCAACAAAACTCTATGAAGAACGGTAACATGAAACTTTTTATACATTTTCTGGGCAGTAATCGAATCACCCACTGGGGTAGAAACTAGGATAGGCTCAGGAATAATCTCAAGACTCATTTCAAAATTCTCAACAATCAAAGGTGTAACATATGAGAAACTGAATCCAGGATCCAACAAAGCATACATATCAAACTGAAATATACGAAGCATACCAGTAACAACATCGGGAGAGTCCTTCTGTTCCTGGTGGGACGGTAAAGCATAGAATCTATTCTGGCACTGCCCGCCAGTATTGCTAGAAGAGGCGCCCTGAGCTGGGGCTGAGCGAGTTGATGGAACTGGAGCACTAACAGTCTGAGTTTGGGTCTGAGGGCGATAGTCACGACGCCCTTTTCCATCCTATGGACAATCTCTAACTCTGTGACCCATGTCACCATACCAGAAACAACCCATCTTCTCACCCCAACACTCACCCGAATGAGCCCTATCATACTTAGGACACAGGGGATGATTTGGCTTACTGCCAACACTGTACTGGGACCTGGATGCATATAACCTACTACCTTGCTCCTACCTACCTCTAGGCACGGAAGCGTGGAGGACTAGCAGATGATGGTGCTGGTATAAACGAATGATCCTGATATTGAGGGCGACTCCCTCCCTGCGATCTAGTCTGACCCTGTCCGTGCTGCTCGGACCTAACTCTCTTATTCCGTCTTATTAAATCTCTCTCCTTAATCTTGTCTACCTCAATCTGTTGGGCATGAGTCATCAATGTAGAAAAATTCATCTCACTATTCAGCATAGCAGACCTACACTCCTTAACCACATAACTAGACACTCCAGTCACAAACTTACTCATACTAGCTCGATTATCAGCCACTAAGTCAGGAGCATACTTGGCCAACTAATTGAACTTCAGATAGTACTCCCTAACAGTCATAGAGCCCTATCGTAGGTTCATAAACTTTTCCACCTTTGCCTCCCTTATCTCCAAAGGGAAAAACTTATCCAGGAATGCATCCTGGAACTCTTACCAAGTTGTAGGGATAGCTCCCTCACCTTTACCTTTCCTCCAAGAAAAAACCTAGTCATAAGCAAGGTCTTTCAAACTATGCGCAGCCAAATCCACACTATGTTCCTCAGATACATGCATCACCTGAGTAATCTTCCGCACCTCCTCTAAAAACAACCGTAGATTCTCATTAGACTTGGACCCATAGAATTCCGGTGGATTCATCTGCATAAAGTCACGAATCCTAGCAGTAGCTGAATCACCTATCTACTGCTGTGGAGCCAGGGCCGGGTTGGCCTAAATATTTGCAGTAACAGCTTAGGTTAGCTCCTGTAAGGCTGCCCAAAATTCAGTATGAGACACGTTTTCATTCAATGGGTCAGCGGGTTGAGGTTGTTGACCATTATTGTTTATTCTCGCTGGACGTGGAGGCATATTTCTAAAAGAGGAGAGCACGAATCAATAGTAGAGAGAGACACTTTAAGCACGATAGACTTCTGAAAGAAAGAATCACACTTTTTTCTAAAACGTCTTGTAGCCTCTTGCTCATAGATGTGGCGTGCTACACACCGATGATCAAGACTCTACTTAACGCGGCTTGTCAAACTCCCTAGGACACCTTAAAACCTTAGGATCTAATACCAAGTTTGTAATACCCCAGAAAATGGGTCCCAGAGAGTCACACGGTGGTGCTTGAGGCTACGAGTAGCCCCAAGCTAACCCTTTGAGCCGTTTTCATTCAGTTCAACACAAATCAATGGGGTTTCCATAAATAACCCTCAAATATCAACTGAGTAATCATCATCAAAGAATAAAAGAATTTCAGAAAGATAACAAAATACGACTTATTAGTCAACTCCCAACATCTATACTAGTTTGACAAGCCTTTAAGAAAATTAATAAAACCAGCGAGCCATTGAGACATGCCCCAACTGACTCATACTCAGTTATCAAATGTAAACAATTTCGTGAAACCAACATCAAACATCACATCCTCGGAACATGAGGACTCACCACAATAGAGGATGTAGAACAGCGTGCTCGAAGAATTACTGTCGAACCACAAACTGATCAGCTGAACCTACATTCTGAGAAAATACAGCCCACATCCGAAGATGTGTGTTAGTACCATGGAAAGGAACTAAGTATATTAGGGTGTATGAAGTTGTATAAAGATCATCATCATAAATATTTATAAGAAATATGCAGGATGTATGAAAGGCTCACATAGCTCAAAGAAAATCAACATAATCATGAGAGGATGAAATAATTACAATAACACATGTGAGTCATCATATAATTTGTCAATCACTTTCAGTTCATCAAGAATATCAATTCTCATAATGTAAATATCATTTAAATCTTTCGAAAGAATAACTTTCACAATTTCACTTTCAAATCACTTCACCATTCACCATAGACACAAGGAAACACACACACACTGGGAGATACTATAACCAACATAAACCATGTGAGCTACATGGAGTCCAACGTACAACTCACGTTGGGGAGAGCCATCCTATCCTTGTCATCGGAGTAGGACTATCGATATGAAAACCACACAAACTAGTGATCACTATATAAATCAGCCTTAGGCTCACTCCTACGGAGGCACGTAGTTCTAGAGAAGTAAGGTTGCTTTATACCTCCCACTCGGTGCTAAAGATTTCTCCCAGACTTAGCTCAGATCATTTCAAAAACAATCCACAACAAAACAATTTCAGTAATATATAAATATACATCGGGAGCCATCATGCTTCCCATCTATCAAAATCAACCACGTTGTGGATTTCTTTCACACTTGAGTTCAAAATAACTCCATAAAGACCAAAAGGTCAAATCATTCAAAATATCTCAAATATTCAACATCAACGTGCTTATAACACATACTTTCTAAAAAAAACACAATTTTCAATGGGGATTCATGACTCAAATATCAAAATCATGATAAATATCATTCGAGATTCATGCTTTATATCTCCACACATGTAAATTCATCTTTTAAAATCATAAACATGAAGATTTTATAATAATCATCATAAGATATGGGTTCATGCTTCAAATTCGTAAAAAAATCAAATAAAAATCATGCCTTTGTAAAGAAAATTACTTTTGGGCACAAGAATGAAAGAGAGTTCTTGTTGAAAAACTCCACATACCTTGAATGATGAACTTTAGATCGATACTCGTTTTGAGATGTTAATCGTGCCTTTGAATGATGGTTCTTGGAGTTCTTGAACTAGGAACTTGGAATCTTGAATAAATTTATAGAATTAATGGTGAACTTTGGAGGTTCTTAAAGTTGGATGTAGGAGCTTAGGGTTTTCTTTTTGAGGGAATTTGATCAAATATAACATATAATGCTTCTAATAGGCTTTAATATAGGGTTTCGACGGATTTTGGGTGAGGAAAAATTACCAAAACGCCCCTAAAAATAAAATAATTCTCGAATCTATCCTTTGGTGGACTGTTTTGATAGTCTGAAGTAGATCAACCATAACGTTTTACTCCGATATCCAAATTGGATGAAACTAAATTCGTTAGAAAGAGAACTCTCATATCTTTCCATTGATATATATTATCTCACCCATATCATTGTGTACAAGGAGTTATGATCATTTGAAGTTGACCCAAAAATTTGCTTTTGATAGGCTGAAGTAGATCGACCATGACGTTTTGCTCCGATAGACAAATTGGATGAATACAATTTCATTGGAAAGAGGACTCACAGAGCTTTTTGTTTATATATAGTAGATCACCCAGATCATTATGTACAAGGAGTTATGATCGTTTAAAGTTGGAGCAAAAATACGCCAGGCCTCAGTACGTTTTCCTGCACGTTTTACTGTTCACTACAATTCACGGTTCGATCGGAATGTTCATAACTCGTCGCTTGGGTGTCCATTTTGGATGATCCACATATCGTTGGAAAGCTTATTCGATACTATACGCAATGGAGGGTCATAATCTAAGACATTCTGCACGAAAAATTTATAATTCATTCTAGTATATAGAACCCAACACGTTTACGCACAAAATTTCAACGAAAAATTTTCCAGGGTATTACAGATGCGGTAGGAGATGCGATGCATTGATGAAGTTGATGTGATACCTAATGCGATGCATCGAGATTGCATTTGTTTGCTAATTTGGTCATCCAAACATGACCCAAAAGATGTCCAAAAATTCTAAAACTCACCTAATATGATTTATTGACATCCCCAATCATGAATCAATTTAAAAATAGACAATCTAAGGTCGTAAGGATCGTAAATAAGATCATCCAGTTACGAAGGCTAAAAAATAATTCTAAGTCTTAACACTTAGCTGAATTTTTCTAAGTCTGGGATCCCTTATTACAAGCTATATGGGACTTAATTGAACTAGAACTTTTATGGGGTCTTACAATATCTCTCTTTTGGGAACATTCGTCCTCGAATGAGACTGACTGAACTAATAGAAATTGAGGAACTATACTTACACTGACATGCATAACTAAAGCATGACTAAATTCTGGAGACCTGACACATGACTAACTGTTTCATGAATGCATGAATGATATGAGAATGTTATGCAACTGTAACTGAGTATGGAATATAGTAAATCTAAGAAAGGCTGTTACCTTAGGCTGAGTCTGAGTTTATGGAGAAGAGGTGAGGATACTTGGTTTGCATGTGTTCCTCTGCTTCCCATATATATCCCTCAAGGTACTAATTCTGCCAAAGAACTTTGACCAAAGAAATTTCTTTATTCCTTAGTCTGCGAATCTGACGATCAAGGATTTCGACTGGGACTTCCTCATAAGAGAGACTATTTTGAACATCTACACTCTCTACAGGGACTACAACTGCTGGGGCACTTATGAACTTCTTTATGAAGGATACATCCTTACCAAAACAACTCAAAATCCTATAAGGACCAACATACCGGGGGCTAAGCTTTCTCTTATTACCGAATCTCTCCACCCCTTCATAGGAGAGATTTTCAAATACTCGTAATCATCAATCTCAAATTCAAGATCTTTCTTTATCACATCTGCATAAGATTTTTGTTGGCTCTGGCCTATGTTAAGCCTCTCCATGATCAACTGTACTTTCTATAAGGAATCAAACACCAAGCCAGGCCCCACTACTGTGACCTCAACTACCTCAAACCAACCAATAGGAGATCTACATCTTCTCCCATAAAGATCCTCAAATGAAGCCATCTTAATACTAAAATGATAGCTGTTATTATACACGAACTCAATCAATATTAAGTGGTCATCCCAACTACCCTTAAAGTCAACAACACACACTCTCAATATATCTTCTAAAGTATGAATGGTCCTTTCTACTTTACCATCTATCTAAGGGTAAAAGGATGTACTAAGGTGGAATTGGGTACCAAGAAAGATTTGGTAAACTGCGTACCTATATTTGAAATAATGGACAACGGGACACTGTGTAGCCTAACCAAATCTCTGATATAGATCCTGGCATAGTCCTCAGCTGAATAAGAGGTATGAACTGGCAAGAAATGGGATGATTTGGTCATTATGTCCATAATGACCCAAATCGAATCATGCTGACAATGAGTACGGGACAAACCTATCACGAAATACATGTTCACTTTCTCCCACTTCTAAGTGGGAATATTGAACTCCTGTAAAGACCCACTAGGCTTCTGATGTTCAATATTAACCTGCAGACATGTTGAGCACTTAGCTCCAAACTCAGTAATATCTCTCTTCATCCTACTACACCAATAGACTTCCTGCAATTCGCGGTACATCTTAGTGGACCTTGGTTGAATAGAGTAACACGCACCATGCACTTCAGCAAGAATTCCCTATCTTACGCCATCCACACATGGCACACATAGCCTACTCTAGCAAGGCAATACACTATCTCCCCTTTGATAGAAAACCTCTACATTAGGTCTCTGACTGACTCTTTTAGTTTAACTAAACTGGGATCCCTATCCTACTTTTATTTTACCTCAGAAACTAAAGAAGATTCTGAACTACTCTTCACCCATGCACTACCCTCAGCCAAATCAACCAAACAGACACCTAATCTGGCAAGTTGATGAACTTCCTGAACTAACTTTTTCTCACTATCTTCAACGTGAGCAACACTACCCATGGACAACCTACTGAGGGCATCTGCCACTATATTGGCCTTGCCCGGATGATACAGAACACTCATGTCATAGTCGTTTAGAAACTCTAACTACCTCCTCTGATACAAGTTCAAGTATTTCTAAGAAAATACATACTGCAGGCTTTTGTGGTCTGTGAACACAACAACATGCACCCCATACAAGTAGCACCTCTAAATCTTTAAGGAAAACACAACAAATATTAATTCAAGATCATGGGTGGGATAATTCTTTTCATGGGGCATAAGCTGTCTAGAGACGTAGGCTATAAACTTACCTCTTTGCATCAAAACATACCCAAACCAACACTGGAATCATCACAATATACAACAAATCTGTCCGAGCTGTTGGGTAAAGTCAAAACTGGGGCTGTAGTGAGTCGAGTCTTCAACTCCTCTAAACTCTTCTCACAAGAATCTGACCACTGAAACTTAACTTTCTTCTAAGTCAATCTTGACATGGGGGATTCAATAAAAGAAAATCCTTCAAAAAACCATTAGTAATAGCCAGCCAAATCCAATAAACTCCTGATATATAATGAAAAGATGGGTCTAGGCTAGTTTCTCACTGTTTTGGTATTTTGAGGATCAACTCTAATGCCATCACCAAAATTAATATGACCAAGGAAAGCTACTAAACTTAGCCAAAATTCATTTACTTAATTTGGCAAACAACTGATAGGCTTTGATAGTGTATAATACTATTCTTAGATGGTCTACATGGTCATGTTCACTACCGAAGTAGACAAGAATATCATCGATGAAAACTATGACGAACATGTCCAAGTACTGCTTGAACACGTGGTTCATCAAGTCCATGAAAGTTGTTGGGGTATTAGTAAGACCAAATGATATTACTAGGAATTCAAAGTGACCATACCAAGTTCTGAAAGCTATTTTTGGAATGTTACATTCTCTGGCGCCGAGCTAATGCTAGCTGATCGGAGTTCTATCTTAGAAAAGTAACTGGCACCCTGAAGTTGGTCAAATAAGTCATCGATTCTAGGAAGTGGGTATATATTATTGACTGTGACTTTGTTCAACTGACGGTAGTCTATACACATTCTAAAAGAACCATTTTTCTTTCGCACGAATAGAATTGGTGCACCCCAAGGGGATACGTTGGGCCTAATGAACCCTTTGTCTAAGAGAACTTTCAACTGGTCTTTTAACTCTTTAAGTTCAGCTGGAGCCATTCTGTATGGTGGAATAGAGATGGGCTGAGTATTAGGAAGAAGACCTATTTTGAAGTCAATTTCCCTTTTGAGAGGAACTCCAGAGAGATCTTCGAGAAACACATCTGGAAATTCACTTACTACCGGAACTAACTCAAGATTACGAGTCTCAGAACTAGAGTCTTTGACTTATACCAAATGATAGACACATCCCTTGGATATTATTTTTCTCGCTCTAAGATATGAAATAAGTTGACCCTTAAGCGCCGTGGTACTACCCCTCCATTCTAGGATAGGTTCATTCAGGAACTGAAAATAGACAACTCTGTTTCTACAATCAACTATGGCATAACATGAATGGAGCCAATTCATGCTAAGAATGACATCAAATTCCATCATCTCTAACTCTACTAAGCATGCTAAAGTAACTTTCTGAGACACCATAAATAAATAGTTCCTGTATACCCGCTGGGCTATGATAGACTTACCCACTGAGGTAGAGACTGAGAAAGGCTCTATTAGGATTTCAGAACTGACTCTGAAGTTGATGGTTATATAAGGGGCTACAAAAGACAAATAAGCTCCTAGATCTAACAAAGCATAAACATATAAATGGTAAACTTTTAACATAACAGTGACCATATCAGGAGAACTTTCCTGATTCTATCGAGAGATTCTATCGAGATTAGAGTGCGTAGATCCTATTTGGGCATTGACCACTGGTGGCACTGGAAGTGGTACCCTGCTAAGACAGGTGACCAAATTGAGCTAGGGAATGATTATGCTGACTTTGGTAACCCACCTAAGGACACTCTATGATTCTATGACCTGGCTTACCATACTCAAAACGCACATCGCTACTAGCCCTACAAACACCCAATGATTTATGCCACATTTCTGGTAGAGAGGATTTGTTCGAGTACGACTAACACTACCCTGAGATTTAGAGACTGGTGCCTTATCTTTATTACCATTTTTGAATTTAGGCACCAGAGCACTGGCCAAAGATAGAGCTGGGACTAAAGATTTTGGGTGAAACTGAGGATGATTACCACCCTATGACTTAGACTAAGTAAAGTTGAAGCCATCTGATCCAGCCCTCTTATTCTCCCCCTTTTTTTCCTTAGTCTTCTATTCCTCAATCTGTTGAGCATGGACCATCAACCTAGCCAATTTTATATTCTTAATCAACATTACAGTTGTACACTCCTTAACCATACTATCAGACACGCCAAACACAAACTTGCTCATCTTAGACCTGTTATCAGCTACTACATCAAGAGCATACCTGGCCAGCTGAGTAAACTTGAGAGAATACTCCTTCACTGTCATGCTTCCCTAATTAAATTTAATGAACTCTAAAACCTTATCTTCCCTCAACTCCAACGGGAAGAATCTATCTAGAAATTGAGTAGCTAGCTCCTCCTATTATATAGGCCCTGCATTTGTACCCCTATCTACTTTCCACTGCTTAAACCATGTATGAGCCCATCCTATAACTGATAGGTAGCTATTTCAGCACTCTCACTAGTGGTTACACCCATAATGTCTGTTACCTTTTGCACTATGTCAAAGAATTCCTGTAGATCCTCTTAAGACTTAGACCCTAAAAATAAGGAGGGTTTATTCGGGTGAAGTCCTGAATTCTAACTGTAGTAGTATTGGCCACTGTGTTGGCCTAAATAGCAGCTGGGCATTCATTCTGAGCTGCCACAGAATGGGATAGAGTGGTGAAAGATGCTCTGAATTCTGCGTAGGAGACATGCTTATTCAGGGGATCTTTCTGAATGGGCAGAAGTGTTGGCTGGTTTCTAGTTCTTCTTCCATTGGTTATTTTTGGAGGCATGTTCTGTAAACACAAGGAAAAGTTCGATTAGACAGAGAGTTTAACTTGAGCTCATTCTCACTCGCACGCTATAAACACTGAAAAGGGAATATTTTCCTAAAATGCCTTATAGCCTCTTGTCCATAGGTGTGGCGCACTATATACCCATGCACAAGACTCTACTTGATATGGATTCCAGACTCCCTAGGACTCTTTAGAACCTTAGGCTCTGTTACCAAGTATGTAATGCCCCGAGACTGCACCCTAGGCATCACATAATGCTTATGACCCCGAAGGACCACAAGCTAACCCATGACTGGTACCTCTTGTGAGCACTAAATTTAAGACTAAAATATATATGTGGAAGAAATTTGAAAATGCCATAAAGTTCTCAAAATACTGAAATAATACTAAGTATAACTGATAATAATATTTGTAAATTGAATTACTATCTGTGCTAATCTGAAAGCCTCTAACTGACTGATTATAGAGTTGATGGGATAAACCCCCAACTAACTCTGACTGAAATAACTACTGAACTACTAAAATGCTGAAATAAGTAAACTCTGTCCTTGAAATATGAGGAATAATCCCTATAAGTGCTACTGATAGCCCGAGCAGCTAAGTGTGGTCATGAACCTAAGCATCTGAACCTATGATATGAGACATCATAGCGCAAAGAAAGAGTATGCGTTAGTACGTGGAATGTACTGGTATGCTAAGTGATGTAAGGCTGATATAAATGGGTTCATAAGCATGAGCTGATAACAGACTGAATGAACATTATAAAGTAAATGGATAAAAGTACACGAATGAACATTATAAAGTAAATGGATGAAAGTACATGCAAAGGTGTAACCTCTAAAAATACTGAACATACTATACTGCACATATAGATATACATCGTGTATCTGAGATTATACTGAAACTGAGTGTTGAATTCTGATGCTTAGTAACTGATAACTGATAGCCATGATTCTGTAGAATTGTCTGAGTTCTTTACTGAATACTGAGACTGAAACTATAACTGTGGGAGTGTCCATCTAACTGAATAACCTGATATAGACTAATTTGGGTCCAACCTAAGACCCCAATTGGAAGGGTGTTAGTACCTTGCCATGGAATACTAACAATGGTGGGTCAACCATAATTTGGCAGGATGACTCATGAAGTATATATATGATTACATCAACCCTAGTTTGGCATGAGTACAACTTACCCTATGCTGGCTACATAGTTTAGTAATGCAGGGACTGCTACTATGGGTCAAACCCTCTATTGGAAGGAATGCCCCCATCCCTAGGTTTGATCAATGCTGAATCCTACTCCCAATTGAATCAAAACTGAACTAATTACTAGACTGTACTAGGCTTGACTGAACTGACACTGATCGTGTTGACTGACTGTACTAGACTGAGTTCACTGAGTTCTATTAACTGAATGAGTACTACTTTTCTTGACATTTACTGGTACTAGTCTATAACTACTGCAACTATGTAAATAGCTAGATGTCGAGTAATAAATACCCCCAGGACTCGATAGCATAATAGATAAAACATATAAAATCTTGAAAGCATAGCAATAGTCAATTGTTCACAATTCAATCATTGAGACATTTTGTCAAACACTTGGAGGTCATGAACTTGTACATGAATTAGAACACATGCTAACATGTCATGATTACACTATTCAATTTACATGGACATTCTATCAAGAACTTGGGGAGCATAATTAATGCAGATGATAATGAACAACACATAACCATCATGACTACAATTTAAACTTGCAATTTCAAGAGTTTTGGCATGGAAATTACATCAATCAACATACATGCTATTTTATGTTCATGAAACTTATAATTAAATCTTGAATTGAAAACTCATACAAAAACCTAAACATGACTACAACCCAATTTTCGTATGTAAATCATGAAACTGAAAGCTTGTACTTTTGAAAAGGGTTCTTGAACCCCCAGGGTTGAAGGAAACCCAAGGATGAACACCTAACATACCTTGATTGTGAATTTTATGAGCATTGTGGGGAATTTTTGGGACTGGAACTTGAACTTGATGAAACTAGGGATATGTTCTTGAGAGTATTTGTGAAATAATGAGTTAATTTATTCCTTCGGGGGGGGGGGAGGAGGTTTAATTTCCTGTTTTAGCTGCATTGGGTTAGGGAAAAAGGACCTAATTTCCCTTGGAAAGTCGGATTTTAATGAGAAAAATGTACCCAGTGATACGGCAGGCGATGCGCCGCATCGATTGTGTCGACGTGATAGCCGACGCGCTGCATCGATGCTATCGACTCGATCGCCAATGTGACACATCGAGATCGCGTTGTTTTGCTATTTTGGTCATCTAAAAATAACCTAAATGATGTCCAAAAATTTTCACCCAAGATGACCTATTGATTAAAAATCAATAATCTAAGGTCATAAGAATCGAAAATAAGATCATCCAATTATGAAGGCTAGAAATGATTCTAAGTCTTAATACTCACTTGAATTTTTCTAAGTCTGGGACCCCTTATTACAAGCTATATGGGACTGAATTAAACTAAAATATTTACAAGGTCTTACATTTATAACTTGTTGGGATTGAAAATTTGGTCACCAAGCAGTTCGTTTGGTTTTCACATCCAATTACATATTTTGGAGATTTTGTTGCTATAATAAGGATGTCGGGCCTAAACACAAAGAAAGAGGCCCAAATGACAACTCTAAAATCTTTGATAGCTGTGAAAGATCATTTTAAGGCTAGGGTGATCCTAGATTAGGGTCCCGAGGCTTCCAAACTCATTTTGAGCTATTAGCTGGATTTTGATTAAAATAGTCCTTTGGGTATAGGGCCCAATTTTAATCAAAACGACCTAAAATAGAGATTTTGATGCATCATTGAGTCTTGAATGCCGAATTTGGTAGAGTATAGCATAGTTCATTTGCGTTCTCAGGGTTCTGATTGAATCTTGAGGGAAATATCAGAAACTTGACACTTAGCAAGTTTTTTATTGCAGCAATTGCTGGTTCTATCTTCTTTGCGATGCCCAAGATGCCTAGGCTATGTCGTCTTAGGGTGCCTTGGGTCTCCTATAGTATTCCTTAGATAGTCCATCGCATAAGTGACGTCTTGTCCTCCTAGGCAATGTCGTCTTGGTGAGCCTAGTGTCGGCTGAGCGATGTCACCTTGTATTATGTTAGATTTGGGTGTGTATTCACAACTTGGTTGATAATTTTAGCAATTATTAGTTTATGTAGCTGATAAATGAGATTTTGGGTAGATTTTGACCCATCTTCCCTTATATTGCGTTAGATTGGTACCTCAGTACTAGTTTAGACTTATTAAAGACCTCAGAATAAAATTTTAAGGATTTAGTCTAGTTTAGTTTTGGTGCTTGCATTAGTATGGATTTCTCAAGATTAATTTCAGACCCCATCGACCCTTTTTTCTTTAGGTTAGATACCTAAATTAGTCCATTTATACTTAAGAGGCATTCATTTTTTACCATAGGTTAAATCATGAAACATAGAATGATTTGGCTAAGTTATCAAACTTTCGATAGACTTGTAACTTATGTGAGACTAATATTTAACCGTTAAGGACTTTGTTTATGAACCTAGTGATTGTAACCCGCTTTGCTTATAGATTAGACCATTCGTCATGGGGATTTACGTTTACTTGATCTGAAGGAAAGCTATTATCTCAAATTATCGTTACTTTAAAATTATGTACTAGTTTCGATTCAAGTTCAGCATTCATCATCTATACGTGACACTTTTTTATGGTGGTACTAATATCCAGTTTTGGTTCAAGACCGACATTTATGTTTCAGATGGTATTCCAAGTATGTTATCATATTTGAGCACACTTTAAATCTATTATTATCGGCGTCTCTTCCTGGTTAGTATCCTCCTGGCTTATGGGATTCAGTTAGATTATTCCTTCCTTGTTTGTGCTTTCTGGGATTATGGGGATCCAATTAGGGTTCTGTTAGATCGTATTTACTCTTGATTTACTTATTCTGTATATTAATTGCTTTATCCCAGTTCGCAGTATTATTTCAAATTTAGACCTTTGTTCCTGGCTTTAATTTAGACTCTCGCATCTTATTATACTTTTTATGTAATTTAGATAGATTGACCTATGACCCCTACCGAGCGTCCGTTGTTTTTTGTACTCACACTGGTTCCTTATTTGATACAGATCTGTGTACGAGCTGTTGCCGCAGATGTTATTGTAGGCTTATTTGCTACTTTGGAGATAGGGTGAGCTTTCTAAAGCCGGAGCTGCTTTTGGATAGTCTTTTGCATATATCGTGACTAATTGTGTATTTCCTACTGCCTAGTACTCATACTTCAGGATTTAGTTGTGTATGTATCGACCTTTATTTATCACGGGATAGCCTTATTCTACTTTTATTCCTCTCCTTTTTGTCCTGTACCATTTTATTTAGATATTTGTCGCTGCTTATTACTCCTAATGTGAGGCGTTATTTAATATTTATCTTATCTTCCGTCGATTAGCCCGTTACTTGTCATTCCAGGTAATGACTTGGCTTACTTATTGAAGGGTTAATTAGGTGCCATCATGACTCGATAAATTGGGTCGTGACATTTTAAAAAGTGATGAATACGAAGTAAGAAGAGAAATTATTGAATAAAATATTAATACTTGTTAAAATTTTAAATTTCATTTTCACCAATTTATTTCACAAAGGCACCATGGGCGGTCCCATGGGCGCCATGTGTACCATTGGAATCAAGGACATCAGGGGCACCAATGACACCATGGCTTCCATTAGCCCTAAGGGCGCTATGAGCACCAAACTCACACCAAGGCAACATGGGCACCCATCACACTATTTATTATGCACTCACACACCATTAAAACAATGTATGACTGCGATGAACGTCATGCGCCACGTACCGAATCACAGGTCCTCGAGTTGGCAATATACACACGCCCACTACGCAAATAACTAAAAAAGTGTAAGCATATGAGACACCCCTTGTTTTCTTACAATGTCTTCTACAGTAGATAGATATGAGACCGAGCAGAGCGTAAGCACATGAGACACCGGTTGTTTGCTTACAACCTATTTTACAGTAGATAGCTATGAAACCTATCATTCTCTATAATAAATTAAATGTTTGCCTTATTTATTTTCTTCTTAAAATAGTAAGGAAATCAACTAACAAAGAGGAAATAAGACAACGAAATTTCCACACTTGCTAAAACATGTTTTTCTTATTTATTTTTCAATTTTTTTTAAAAGATGTAAAATCAAGTAAAAGAGAATTAGTCCATAAAATATTTAAACTTGTTAAATTTTTAAATTACAAATTTCCACTATTTACTTTCCAAGGGCGCCGTGGTCACCAAGGGCACCATTGGCTCCATTGGAAACAAGGGCACCATAGGCACCAGGGTTGCTATGGACGACATGGGCACCATTGCAACCATGGGCCCAACGAGCACCAAAGTCACACCATAGGCACCCACACCAAGGCACTATAGGTGCCCTCCATAGGTGATCTATGTAATATGCACTCATGCACCATAATAACAATGTACAACTGTGACAAACGTTGCGCGCCACATACCGAATCGCGCATCCTTGAGTTGGCAATATACTCACATCCGTTGCACAAAAATCAATAGGTGCATGAGTATATAAGACACTGCTTGTTTTCTTACAGCCTCTTGTACAGTAGATAGATATGAGGCCCAACACTGTCTATGGTAAATTGAATGTTAACCTTATTTAATTTTTTTTTAAAAATAAAGTAAAAAAAATAACTAAAAGAAAAGGAAATCATTAAATGAAATATTAATACTTTCTAAAACTTTAGATTGCATGTCTTTCCTATTTATTTTTTTTAAAATAACAAAATCAAGTATGAAGAGAAAATTAGTCGGTGAAGTATTAATACTTGTTAAATTTTAAATTTCATATTTCCCCTATTTATTTTCCAAGGGAGCCAGGGAGATAGGGGCGCCATGGTCACCAAAGGTGCCTTGGACACCAAGGGCACCATGGACGCTAACAGACACCATTGGAACCATCGGTGCGATAAGCACCAAACGCACACCGTGGTTCCATGCACCAAGGAACCGTCAACTCTCTCCATGGGTGCAATATGTATTGGGCACCCACGCACCACAATAACAATGTATAGCTGCGATGCAATTCATGCGTCAAGTATTAAATCGCGCATTCTCGGGTTGGCAATATGCATACACTCGTTGAACAAAAAATCAAAAGTGAATAAGCATATGAGGCATTGCTTGTTTGCTTACAGCCTTTTCTACAGAAGATATATATGAGAACCAATACTCGCTAAAGTAAATTTCATATTTACCTTGTTTTATGTTTTCTTAAAAAACAAAGAATAACAAAATCAACTAAAAAAACAAATCATTCAATGGAATACTAATATTTTCTAAAACATTAAATTGCATGTTTTATTTTAATTTATTTTTTAACTTTTTTAAAAAGTAACAAAGTTGGGTAAGAAGAGGAAATTAGTCAATTAAATATTCATGCTTGTTAAAATTGTAAATTTCATGTTTCTTTTTTTTTTTTATGTCCCAAAGTCACAATAGGCACCATGGGCGACATAAGCTCTATGGGCTTCAAAGGAGCAACGGGCGCCATGGGCACCATTTTCACCATGGGCGTCTTGAGTACCAAAAGGCAAACTATGGGGTTAAAAAATAAAGTCTCATGGGTGCCCTCCGCGGATGCACTATATATTATGCTCTCACGCGCCACAATAACAATGGACAATTGTGATGAACATCATGCCCCACATACCAAATCATGCGTCCTCGAGTTGGCAATGTACACACACCCCGTTGAGCAAAAAATCAAAAGAGCGTAAGAATATGAGACGTTGCTTGTTTGCTTACAATCACTTCTATAGTAGAGATATATCATACCCAACACTCGCTATCATAAACTTATTATTTACCTAACTTTATATGTTTTAAAAGTAACAAATTCAACTTAAAGATGAGGAAATTAGTCAATGAAATATTTATACTTGCTAAAACTATAATAGCTGATGCGTGATGCTAGAGTAAAAATTTTAGATAGAAAACTATGATAGTAGTTATCAGACTTGTTTGTAAGCGTAACAATATGTCAAGAAATAATACCTGGGTCTAAATGAAATAATAAAGTTAAGTGAATCTTCATATTATTAAGAAAGCATAGTGTAGGTGATGAAATGTTCATGATATAAATTTGTTGTATAATTTTTTTTTATCTAATTTGGTGTTGCATGAATTAATCTTAGTCGGCGGATGATGCCTACATATACGTGTGGTGCACTGATACTACTCCTGCTAAATTTCCTTTTTGGGGTGTATGTTTGGTCTTTGGTGCTCATAATCACTTTGTGACAATTCAAAGTTTGTTGCTTTGAGTTTCGGTAAAATACATACTTTTTGACTTTTATTGCTCTTAAATTAGTCGTTCTTCTTATTCATTACAATTATTATGATATATGATATGTATTGGTCTACCGATCATGGGGTGCGATAAGTTTTATCACTTTTTAGGAATCGAGAGTTAATCATGACTATATAGATATATATAGATACAATTTTATTTATTTAAAAACTTTTTAGATGTATTGCATATTATTAGAAATAAAATAAAAATTTTAAATCATCAACTTCCATATGCTACTCCGCTAACACAATCATGATATTTCTCCATGAATAGCCTTACATTAAGTTAGAACGTATAGTCAAAATTATTTTTATAGAAAATATATTATTAGTCATAATTACCTGCAATTATGTTGAATGATTTGTGATTCATCCACAATCGTCAATAATTTAATTAGTTGTGCTTATATATAATATGATAATTACAATTCATAGACATGGCAAGTTTCATTTAGTTCTCTTTGGGATTATATGTTGCGTACTTAATGGAATGATTAGAGTACTTCTTTTATACAGAGGGAGTTACTAGTTCAAATACCAAGTAGTTAAAATTATCAATTCCCATTGACTCTGGTAATTAATAAGGTTTAAGGAAAGCTTTTAATGATACTTATTTTTTATCAAGTATTTATTCTATTTTCTTTTTTAATTAAAATTGATTTATCTTTGACTGTATTTGATTATATCTACTTGATAGAGTTAAAATATTATTAGAAAGAAAAATTACTCTTATCCTAAAAGCTATTAATTTATTCTAATTAGGAATATCAATGAACAAGTCCATAATCATATTTTACTATACAAACACAACATTGTTTCTTTCTTAACCACATTCAAGAAAAATATATTTTACATAGCTTAACCTATCTCAAGCAAGGTTTCTTCCTATAAAGAAAAAACAACAACATATCAATTATAATTCCACTTTAAGGTTTCTATTTATTAACTTAATATTCACAATATCTAAATTTCTCGTGCATTGACAGTTTTTATGAGATTTTCTGCTACTTTAATCAAATCAAAGGTTGATTTTTATTTATATGTGAAAAAATGAATATATCTACCAATAATAATATCAACTTGAACGAGAATGATTTAGTGTTTATAATGGGAGCTACAGGGATGGGAAAATCTCATCTCTCTGTTGATCTTGCAACATATTTTTCAGCATAAATCATCAACTCTGACAAAATACAAGTTTATAAGGGACTTGACATTGTCACCAACAAGATCACAGACACTGAAAAACAAGGTGTAACACACTATTTGCTAGGTAAATATTTATTCGGATGGAGTATTTATGCTAAATGACTATTCAAATAATTTGATCGTAGTTATTATGGATTACAGAGAAAATGCATATTATAATTTCAATATTGTGGTTTGTGACAAATTTAATTACATTGATTACTGAGCTGAGTGGGAAATGAATAATATTTTTAAAATTTAAATACTTGAAATTGCTGCCTCTCGTAGATCTATGTGCCAGCTTGAATAGATGAAACAAAATTATCTAGTATTTTTAAACTCACTAGAGATATGAACCTGATACATCAGGATTCTCGACCCACTTCATTTATAAAAAAGTCAAATCCTTGATTTCTCTGAGAATGAAGATCATTTGACTATTATTAAAAATATGTGCATTTTATATTAATTTTATACATATATATATAAATATAGAAATACATTTTAATCGAAACACTGAAAATAATTTTTTCTTCATATTTGTATGGTGAAATCGATCCAGATTCTTATTTCACATCTGAGAATTTCTGTGCTCAAGCCATTTGCTTTATAGAGAAAATTATAAGTCGTGAATATTTTCCAATTATTGTTGGCGGGTCAAATTCATACATTGAAAAACTTGTGGAAGATCCTACGTTCACTTTTAAATCTAACGACGATAGTTGTTTTATTTAAGTTGACGTTGATGTATCTACACTGGACCCTTTTCTTAGTAAAATAGTTGATCGTATGGTCCAAACATGTCAGATAGTTTATATGTATGGTTCATTTATAAGTATCAACACATACCTGATATTAGACTTACCATTTTTTTCATATACACATGATTTATAACGATAATATACAAGTTAGTTTTTATGAACCTAGATTATTTTACTAGATTTTTGTTAGAAAATTAACCCTTGATGTTTGAAAATAATCATATAATATTGTAAAATATTTTATACAATATCTTTTTAATATCAATCTTTATAAATTAATGTTTTGTTCAAATAAAACAAATGGACTTCAAATATTCAAATGGTTCTAAAATATTTTTGCCGCATGTAGGTCTAGTGGATGAGGTGCGAAAAATATTTTCTCGTGAAGCAGATTACAATATAGGAATCCGATGATCCATTGGTCTCCCTGAGATGTTAAAATACTTTAGATAAGAAAATACGTTTGACGCATGTGATGAATCAACAAACTAGATGCTTCTTGAATCCGCAGTTGAAGAAATTAAAGTTAATACTTGGAACTTAGTTCGTCGCCAACTTCAAAAAATTCGACGATTCATGATCAAGAAAATGTGGTCATTGCATCATATTTATGCCACAAATATTTTCAAGGAAAATGAAAAAGAAGGCGCTGATGATAAATGAAAATATGACGTGTTGAAACCCTGCCTCCATATCATGAAAGAGTTTCTCAAACAATGACGATTACAAGATCATTATTGGGTTTTTAGAAACTAAAACCTTTAGATCTATTATTTCATTTAAGATGTTGTGAGTTGAAATTGATTAAAAGTTCTAGTACTATGCAAGTATTTCAATATTTAAATTAAGATTTTTAGTTTAAGAAACAAATGAGAACCCGACTTTGTACCTCAATTACTAAACTCCTATTGTTCTATATCTAACGTCTCCCTTTCAAAATCATTCAATATTTCTTATTAATATTAAAATTATCATCCTAGGGGAGACACTAAGTTTTACGGAAGTTTTCATCCGATCTAAGAAAATTTAAATGTTTTTCCAATTCTTATTCTTTATAAGTAAGATCGCTCATTTTTAATGGAAAACAACTATCAAAGAAAAGAGTTTAAGCACTACACATTAAGAAGTAAAAATATGTATACAAAATCAAGTCATTTATTAATTTGACAATAGGATACAACTCTCTATATTAGAAATATTTGAAAAAGTAATCAAATTTATAAAGAAATTGATAATAGCTAAATAAGTCATTTCTAGTGTTTGTTCCCTTAAAATTTTTTTCAACAAAATGAGTAAAATGACTTACCCATTTACACTAACATATACATTTAATACATAATTGTCATTGAATAATGTCTAGTTCATGGATGTTATCAGAAATCATTAATTATGGCACCTTCATAATCCCTTCTTACCTGTTTATGCAGTTTCTAATAGGCTAATTTATGGTAAGTGTCAGTTTGCATGTTCTCATGGTAGATACTATGTCCATGGTCGTTGTATATACTATATGATGGACACTGTAAGTAACCTAAAGGCATTTATATACATTTCTCTAAGCGATCTAGGTATATCACAAATGTAGTCCCAATAAGGTGTGGTAGAAAGAGCCCGACCTCGACTTGTCATGACCCAAACCCAACGTGAGTGGCACCCACACTATTTCTCAGCACGGAGAACCAACTTTCCTTAATTACCCAATACCAATACTTAACAAATTTTAAGAATGAAATACCATCTTCATTAATCAACCAAATATCTCTAAAAGTCCTAATAAATGACAAGTGCAAAAAATATTAAATGTCAAAAATACCCCTAAGAACATAAAGTCATAGCACCAAAACATCTAACAATGCCAAAATACGGTCAAAAATCGAAAAACCAATATAGTAAAAAGGTGTATATCCATAATATTTTGACTAAAATCATGAATGGGTTGACTCATGGTTGCCCGGAAGATGTAGCTCACCCTTGAGTCAGAACGATAACTGGCTAAAGATGAGGCATCATTGAAGCCGCTGGAATATTCTCCACACCCAACAAGAAAATTGATCGATGAAATATTAATACTTTCTAAAACTTTAAACTGCATGTTTTTTCTATTTATTTTTCAATATATTATATGCAATGATCCACCAAGACATTACCTGCACCTTTGTGCTTTCTCAAAGTTAAAAGCTTTCCCATCGCTGTCCAAAGTCATTTATGACTTGGTGGGATCGATAATCCGTACACGGAGCAGTTCATTTGGTATTTAGAGCCAATTTCCTATTTTAGAGATTTTGCTGCTACGATAAGGATGTTGGGCCTAAAGAAAAATAAAAATGCCCCTAATGCCTACTCTGACAGCTTTGTTAGCTCTATAATATCGATTTTAGGATAGGGTGACCCTAGCTTAGGGTCCCGAGGCTTCCAAACTCATTTTGAGCTATTGGGTGGATTTTGGTTAAAATGGTCCTTTGGGTGTGGAGCCTAATTTTGATCAAAATGACCTAAAGTAGAAATTTTAATGTACCGTTGAGTCTAGAATGATGAATTTTGTAGGGTATCATAGTTTATTTGCGTTCTTAGGGTTTCGATCGATTCCCGAATGGAAGATCAGAAACTTGACACTTCGCCAAGTTTATTGGCACAACAATTGCTGGTTCCATCTCCTTTGTGATACATAGGAGATATTACATTAGCGTTCCTTGGATTTCCTAGAGGCTGCCTTAGATAGTCCATCTCCCAAGCGATGACTTGGCCTCCCAGACGTTGTCGCCTTGGTGAGCCTAGTGTCGCCTAGGCGATGTGACCTTGTATTATGCTAGATTTGGGTGGGCATTTACAACTTGATTGATAATTTTAGAAATTATTAGTTTATGTAGTCAATTCATGGGATTTTTTGTAGATTTCGACATATCTTCCCCCATATTGGGTTAGATTGGTACCTAAGTTCTAGTTTTGAGTTATTAAAGACCTCAAAACGAAATGCTAAGGATTTAGTCTACTTTGGTTTAGGTTCTTGCATTAGTATGGATTTCTTGAGATTAGTAGCAGACCCCATCGACCCTTTTTTTTCTTTAGGTTAGATACCTAAATTAGTCCGTTTATAATTATGAGGCATTCATTTGTTACCATAAGTTAAATAATGAAACATAGAATGATTTGGCTAGGTTATCAAACTTCGGCTAGCCTTGTAACTTGTGTGAGACTAATATTTAACTGTTAAGAATTTTGTTTATGGACCTAGTGAATGTAACCCACTTAGCTTATATATCTGACCATTTATCATGGGAATTTATGTTTAGTTAATATGAAGAAGAGCTATTAGCTCGAATTATCATTACATTAAATTTGTATACTAGTTTCAATTAAAGTTCGGCATTCATTACCGATACATGACACTTTTTTATGGCATACTAATCTCCAATTTTGGTTCATGTCTGACATTTATTTTTTGGATGGTATTCCAAGTATTTTATCATATTTAAGCATAATTTAAATCTATTATTATCGATGTCTCTACCTTGTTTGTATCCACCGGGCTTACGGGGGTTCAGTTGGATAATTCCTTTCTTGTTTGTGTTTTTTGGGCTTATGGGAACCCAATTAGGTTGTAGTTAAACCGTATTTACTCTTGAGTTACATATTCTGCATATTAATTACTTTAGCCCAGTTTTGTAAGACCCAACAAAACTCTTAAGATTAACTTAGTCCTTTAGAGCTTGAAAAGAGGTCCCATACTTAGAAATTTCAGCTAAGTATTTACACTTAGAATTATTTTAGCCTTCATAAGTTGTTATTCCTATTTTTTATGACCATTATGACCTTAAAATATTGAGTTTTAAGTTGATTCATGGCCAGGAATGTTAGTAGGTCACTTCGGATGAGTTTTAGATTTTTTGGACCTCGTTTGAACTATGTTTGGGTAACCAAAATGGTGGGTCGATGCGATGTCGATGCGTCGCATCGCCCATCACATCAACAGATAATTTCCCCCAGCTTTTAGTGTAATTCCAGTGAATGTGAACTCGACACGGTGCGTTGGTCATCATATTATGCCATCGATGCGACACGTTGGTCTGCGCATCACTGGACACATTTTTTGTCCTTAAAATCTTGTATCCAGAGGGGTATTAGGGTGATTATCCCACCCATTTTCATCACCAAAACATTAAAATCAAATGACCCTAGAGGCTAAATTTCTCACTTTCTTTCCAATTCTCTCAAATTTACTCAAGAATAAACCCTAGGGCTTTTGATTTCAAGAGCAAATCTTTAGGAACAAGCCATCAGTCTTCATGAATTCAAGAATCAAGGTATGTAAAGTGTTCATCCAAGGGTTTCCTTCAACCCTTGTAGTTCAAGAAACTCTTTTAAACTACAAGTTAATTGATTTCATGAATTCCATGTGGGATTTTAGTGTATTCACGATTATTATGTTATTTGTGTTCTAATCCATGGTTTATTTCAAGTTTCATGTGAAATTATTTATCATGTGTGTAGTGTCATGTGAATTCATGTTAAAAGCCCTTGATTTTCAAATTAGGATTTGAAATTATGATGCCTACATGTTGTTTAGTATCATGTGCATAGATTATGTTCCCCAAGTGCTTAATAAATTGCTCATGTGAATTAAATGTGAAAATCATGACATACTAGCATATGTGCAATCTTATATCTTACAAGTGTTTTATAAAATACCTCTATGAACGAGTTGTGAGCAAGTGAATATTGTTATGCTTTTTAAGTTTATGCTATGATTTACTTTTCATGCTATCAAGTCCTGGGGTTATTCAATACCCAAAAATCTAGCTGCTTACCTAGAGTTATAGTAGTTACAGAACAGTCTCAGTAGCATTATGAATAGTAGTACCTAGTAATCAGTCATAGTATCAGTGCAATATTCAATTTCGAACTTAGTTGTATTTCGTCAGTCAGTGGACCCAGTAAACTCAGTTTAGTTAAGTTAGACAACACGATCAGTAATAGTTCAGTCCAGCCTAGTACAGTTTAGAAATCAGTTTTGTGTCTATTCAGTTAGGATTAGGATTCAAAACCGGGGGAACCCAAGGATAGAGACTCACCTGCCAGGGTGTGATCCTTAGAAACAGTCCTTGTGTTCTAGAAGTACGTAGCCAACATAGGTTGAGACATAAACCTGCCAGTTGAGGGTTGATGAGGTGTTCTACCTTCCAGTTGAGGGTACCACCATTCTCGTTCAGAGCACCTACCAGATAAGGGTGACTCAGCACTTATCTTTGCCCGTGGCATGGTACTGAAACCCTTCCAACTGGGGTTATAGGTTAGACCCCAATCAATTTAGAAAGGGGTGTGTTGGTTAGATAATTACCTTCCACAATTTCAGTTTCAATCTCAGTATAGAACTTAGTTCAGTTCTACAGAACCAGGACTGTCAGATACAGTCTCCCATCTCAGAATAAAACTCATTTTAGTTCTATAGAACCAGGACTATTAGATACAGTTACCCAGCTCAGCATAGAACTCAGTTCAGTTCTATAAAATCAGGACTATCATAAATAGTCTCTCAGTTAATTGTAATTCAGTTATCAGTAAACTCAGATATAAATCATTTAGTTATCAGTTATCAGAACTCAGTACCTAGTGTTAACATGATCTCAGTTACAACATGCATAGTTATGTGCATAGTATCATATAATCACTATATATACAATAGTCTCATGTATACATGTACTCCCATTCAGTTATATTCATGTTACTCAGCCAGTTATTGTTTATACATATGAATCCATGCATTCAGCCTACCTCACTTAGCATACCAGTACATTTAAAGTACTAACGGATACTTTTCTTTTGGACTATGATGTCTTATATCATAGGTTTAGACGCACAGTCTCCTAATTGTACTTAGCTGTCGCCTATCAGCTATAGACTTAGTGGTGAGTCCTTATTATTTGAGGACAAAGTTGTTATTTTAGTATTTCAGTACGTTTTTCAGTAGTTGGAGTTAGTTGGGGGCTTGTCCCATCAACTCCACTTTCAGACAGTTCAGTTAGAGGCTTATCAGACTAGATTACTTTAGACACATGTTCAGATTTTCATTTTTCATTATCAGTATTTGATGGACAAATGTAAACCTTTTGGCAATATCAACCCAATTTTTGCATTTTATTATTATTATTATTCATATATTGCAGTAGGTACCAGTCATGGGTTAGTTTATGGTCCTTCGGGATTATGAGCACCGTGTGATATTCGAGGTGCAGGATCGGGGAGTTACAAACTTGGTATCATAGCCTAAGGTTCAATAGAGTCCTACGAAGTCTGAAATACACATCTAGTAGAGTCTTATATATGGGTGTAGAGCGCTCCATACTTATGGACACGAGGCTATGAGGTATTTTAGGAAAAGTTTCCCTTCTTTCAGTGTTCATCTTGTGTGAGTGAGCATGAGATCAAGTTACATTCTTAGTCTAATCCTTTTATTATGCCCATTTACAGAACATGCCTCCTAAAAAGAACAATGAAATAAGAATAGGAAATCAGCCAGCACCTCAGCCCAATCAGGCAGATCTCCTAGATGAGCATGTCTCCCATGCTAAATTCAGAGCTGTTTTCACTACCCTAGCCAATTTTGTTGTGAATGCCCAGATGCTGTTTTGGTCAACCCAATGTCCAATACTGCTGCATCTAGAATTCGAGACTTCACCCGAATGAACACTCCAGCTTTTATCGAGTCTAAGTCAGATGAAGACCCACAATAATTTCTTGACTAGGTGTAGAAAGTCATAGATATTATGGAGGTGACAACTATTTAGAGTGTTGAGTTGGCCGTATATCAGTTGTAGGATATGGATCAATCATGGTTCAAGCAGTGAAAGTTAGAGAGGGTCGCAAATGCAAGGCCCGTAGAATGGGAGGAGTTTGCCACTACTTTTTTGTATAGGTTCTTCCCACTGAAGTTGAAGGAAGTAAAGGTGTTGGAGTTTATTAATCTAAAGTAGGGAAATATGATAGTAAAAGAGTATTCTCTTAAGTTTACTGAGTTATCCGGATACGCTCCTCATGTGGTAGCAGATAGTAGATCTAAGATGAGTAAATTTGTGTCTGGGGTATCTAACAGTATGGTCAAGGAGTGTAGGACTGCAATGCTGATTAAGGATATGGATATATCCAGGATCATGGTCTATACTCAGTAGATAGAAGAGGCTAAGAATAGAAAGAAAGAGAGGGAGAAAAATAGATCTAGAACAAGTACCTTCAACTTCGCTCAGCCTAAGCCAAAAAATGGAAATCATTCTTAGTTCCACCCTAAATCCTCAGTTCCATCTCTGCCCTCAGCCAGTTCTCTAGGACCAAAATTCAGTGATGATAATAAAGATAGGGCACCAGTCCCTAAACCTCAGGGTAGTGTTAGCAATGCCCGAACAAACCCTCTTTGCCAAAAAATATGGCAGAAACCACCAGGGTGTCTGCAAGGGTGGTAGTGATGTATGTTTCAGATGTGGTATGCCAGGCCATGGGGTCAGAGATTGTCCTCAGTGAGGTTCTCTGGGTTAGTATAATCATCCTTTAGCTCAATTCAATCACCCAAATCAGCAAGGTGCCGCTTCCAAACTAGTGGGCAACGCCCAAATAGGGTTTACGAACTTTAGTCCTGGCAGGATCAAGAAAGTTCTCTTGATATGGTCACTGGTATGTTACTAGTTTATCATTTACACAATTATGCTTTACTAGATCCAGGAGCTTCTTTGTCCTTTGTAACTCCTTATATAGCTGTTTACTTCGAAGTCAGTCCCAAAATACTAGCAGAGCCCTTCTTAGTCTCTACCCTAGTGGGTAAATCTATCATAGCCCGACGGGTATACAGGAACCGTCCAATTATGGTATCTTAGAAAGTCACTTCAGCAGACTTAGTAGAATTAGAGATGAAGATTTTGATGTCATTATTGGCATAGATTGGCTTCATTCATGCTATTCTTTAGTTAACTACAGAAACAGAATTGTCCACTTTCAGTTTCCGAATGAACCTGCCCTTGAATGGAGGGGTAGTAATTCAAAACTTAGGGGTTAGCGTATTTCTTACCTTAGGGCGAGAAGAATAATATCTAAAGGATGTGTGTATTATTTCGTTCGAGTTTAGAAACCCCTAATCTTGAGTCAATATTAGTAGCATGTGAATTTCTTGATGTGCTTCCCAAAGATCTTCTTGGGGTTCCTCCCAAAAGGGAAATTAACTTCGGAATTGACCTTCTTCCAGATACTCAGCCCATATCCATTTTGCTTTACAGAATGGAACCTGCAGAACTCAAAGAGTTGAAAGATCTCCTAGATAAGGGGTTCATCAGACCCAATATTTCCCCGTAGGGCACACCAGTTCTATTCGTGCATAAGAAAGACGGTTCTCTTAGGATGTGTATATACTAACGTCATTTAAATAAAGTCACGATCAAGAACAAGTATCAACTTCCCAGAATCAATGAATTGTTTGACTAATTTTAGGGTGCCAGTTATATCTCTAAGATAGACCTCAGATCAGGCTATCATTAGGTCAGAGTCAGAGAATGTGACATTTCAAAAATAACTTTCAGAACTCAATATGGCCACTAAGAATTCTTAGTCATGTCGTTTGGTCTTACCAATTCCCCATTAACCTTCATGGACTTGATTAATCGCGTGTTCAAGCAGTACTTAGACATGTTCATCATAGTCTTTATTGATGACATTCTTGTCTATTCCCGTAGTGAACATGAACATGCAGACCATCTCAAAATAGTGTTACAGCCCCTCAGGGCCTATCAATTATTTGCCAAATTTAGTAAATGTGAATTTTGGCTAAGGTCAGTACCTTTCCTTGGCCATATAGTTTTCGAAGATGGTATTTGAGTTGATCCTCAAAAGATTAAAGCAGTGAGAAACTAGCCCAGACCTATCTCTACATCAAGTATTGGGAGTTTCTTGGGTTTGGCTGGCTATTACCGATGATTTGTTGAGGGATTATCATCTATTGCATCCCTTATGTCCAGATTGACTTAGAAAAAAAGTCAAATTCTAGTGGTTAGATTCTTGTGAGAATATTTTTCAAGAGTTAAAGAATCGATTCATTACAACTCCATTTTTGAATTTACCAGATGGTTCATACAGGTTTGTGGTACATTATGATGCTTCCAGAGTTTGTTTGGGGTGTGTTTGAGGTACAGAGGTAAGGACATAGCCTATTCCTCTAGATAGCTTAAGCCCCATGAAAATAATTACCCCACTCATGATCTTATGTTAACAACTTTTGTTTATGCTTACAGATTTGGAGGCATTATTTGTATGGGGTACATGTAGATATGTTCATAGACCACAAGATCCTGCATTATATATTTTCTCAGAAAGATCTGAACCTGCGTCAGAGATGGTTGCTAGAGTTGTTGAAAGACTATGACATGAGCGTCCTGTATCACCTGGGAAATTGCTCACGTGGAGGATAATAAGAAGAAGTTAGTTCAGGAAGTTCATCACTTGCCCGACTAGGTATTCACTTAGTCGATTTAGTAGAGGGAAGTTTGTGGGTGCAAAATAGTTCATAATCATCTCTGGTTTTCAAAGTAAAAGAAAAATAGGATAGAGATCCCAGTCTAGTTAAGTTGAAAGAGTCAGTCAGAGATTAGAAGGTAGAGGTTTTCTTCCAAGCTGGAGATGGTGTGTTACGTTGCCAGGGTCGGTTATGTGTGCTAGGTGTAGATGACTTTTGGAAACAAATTCTTGCATAAGCGCGTGGTGTACGTTACTCTATTCATCTAGGGGAATCTAAGATGTACCACAATTTGCAGGTGATCTATTGGTAGAGTGGAATGAAGAAAGATATTACAGAGTTTATAGCTAAGTGCTCGATGTGTCAGCAGGTTAAGATCGAGCATCAGAAGCTTAGTGGTTCCATCCAAGAGTTCAATATCCCCACGTGGAAGTAGGAGGAAGTGAACATGGACTTTTTAATAGGTTTGCCTCATACTCCTCGTCATCACGATTCTATTTGGGTCATTATAGATAGGATGATTAAATCAGCCAAGGTCTTACTAGTTTATACCTCTTATTCAATCGAGGATTATGCCAAGCTCTAAGTTAGAGAGTTGGTCAGATTGCAAAGAGTTTCATTGTCCATCATCTCAGATAGAGGTATGCAGTTTACCTCTCATTTTTGGAAAGCCTTCTAAAAGGGTCTAGGTACCCAAGTTCACCTCAGTATAGCCTTTTACCCTCAGACAGTTGGTCAAGAAAAAAGGACCATCCAGACTCTAGAAAATATGTTAAGGGCGTGTGCCATTGACTTTAAGGGTAGTTGGGATGACCACTTGCCCTTGATTGACTTCGTATATGACAACATTTATCATTCCAACATCCAGATGGCTCCGTTTGAGGCACTTTATGGGAGGAGATGTAGATCTCAAATTGGTTGGTTTGAAGTAGGTGAGGCCGCAGTGGTAGGGCCTGACTTAGTATTTGATGCCTTAGAAAATGTTCAGTTGATCAGAAACAGGCTTAAGACAACTCAGAGCCGACAAAAGTCGTATGTAGATGTACGAAGGAGGGATCTCTAGTTTGATATTAGTGATTATGTGTATTTGAAAATCTCTCATGTGAAGGGAGTAAAAAGGTTTGTCATGAAGGGGAAGCTCAGTCACCGATATGTCGGTCCTTATTGAATTCTCAACTATTTCAGAAAGGTAGATTACGAGCTTGAGTTTCCTTCAGACTTAGCTTTAGTACATCCAGTGTTTCATGTCTCCTTGCTAAAGAAGTGCATAGGAGACCTAGAAGTTATAGTCCCTATAGAGAGTATAGATGTTCAGAATAGCCTCTCTTATGAGGAAATCCCAGTCGAAATTATCAATTTTTAGGTTCGCAGACTGAGTAACAAAGAAGTCCCTCTAGTCAAAGTTCTTTGGTGGAATTAGTTCGTTGAGGGAGCTACTTGGAAAGCAGAAGTAGATATGAGAACCAAGTATCCTCATCTCTTCTATGCAAACTCAGACTCAACTTAAGGTAACAGTCTTCCTTAGATTTGCTCAATTCCATGTCCAGTTACAGTTACAAATTTAGTATTCATTAACATAGAATATCATCTTCATGATAGTCATGCATTCATGAACCAGTTCAACCATGTAATCATGCATCAGATATGCATGTTCAGTTTGAAAACTCAGCTTATCAGTAGTTTTAGCTATGTATTTCATGCATTAGATATGTATATTCTGGGTGTAATCTCATTCCATCAGTGTTCTCAGCTTAGTCTTTCTTATTCGAGGATGAATGTTACCAAAGGGGAGATATTGTATGACCCTGCAAAAATTCTAAGCTTAACTTAGTCCGTTAAAGTTTGAAAAGAGGTTCCAGACTTCGAAGTTTTAGCTAAATGCTTACACTTAGAATTATTTTAGCCTTCATAAGTTGTTAGTCCTATTGTTTACAAACCTTATGACCTTACAATATCGAGTTTTGGATTTTTTGGACCTCGTTCGAACTATGTTTGGGTGACAAAAACAGTGGGTCGACGCAATCTCGACGCGTCGCATTGCCTATCACATCGACAAATAATTTCCCCCAGCTTTCAGTGTAATTCCAGTGAACTAATGTGAACTCAAAACGGCGCGTTGGTCATCACATTATGCCATCGACGCGGTGCGTTGGTCTGCACGTCACTGGACATGTTTTCAATCATTAAAAGACTATATCAAAAGGGGTATTAGGGTCATTATCCCACCCATTTTAAGCCCTAAAACATAAAATCAAATTAACCTAGAGGCTAAATTGCTCACTTTCTTTCAAATTCTCTCAAATTTACTCAAGAATAAACCCTAGGGCTTTTAGTTTCAAGAGCAAATCTCAAGAACAAACCATTAGTCTTCAAAAATTCAAGCATCAAGGTATGTAAAGTGTTCATCCAAAGGGTTTCCTTCTACACTTGGAGTTAAAGAAACTCTTTTAAACTACAAGTTAGTTGATTTCATGAATTCCATGTGGGATTTGAGTGTATTCACGATTATGTTGTTATTTGTGTTCTAATCCATGGTTTATTTCAAGTTTCATGTGAAATTATTTATCATGTGTGTAGTATCATGTGAATTCATGTTAAAATCCCTTTGTTTTTGAATTAGGATTTGAAATTAAGATACCTATATGTTGTTTAGTATCATGTGCATAGATTATGTTCCTCGAGTGCTTAATAAATTGCTCATGTGAATTAAATGTGAAAATCATGACATGTTGGCATATATGCAATCTTATATCTTACAAGTGTTTGATAAAATACCTCTATGAATGAGTTGTGAGAAAGCGAACATTGTTATGCTTTTTAAGTTTATGCTATGCTTTAGTTTTTATGCTATCGAGTCCTAGAGGTATTCAATACCCAAAAATCTAGCTGCTTAACCAGAGTTATAGTAGTTACAGAACAATCTCAGTTGCGTTATGAATAGTAGTACTTAGTAATCAGTCATAATCTCAGTGCAATATTCAGTTCATAACTCAGTAGTATTCCGTCAGTCAGTGGGAACCAGTAAAATCAGTTCAGTTCAGTTAAATAACACAATCAGTAATAGTTCAGTCCATCCTAGTACAGTTTAGAAATAAGTTCAGTGTCTATTCAGTTAGGAGTAGAATTCAGAACCGAGGAAACCTAAAGATGGGGACTCACCTGCTAGTAGAGGGTGTGATCCTTAGAAGCAGTCCTTGTGTTCCAGAAGTACGTAGCCAACGTAGGTTGAGACATCAACCTTCCAGTTGAGGGTTGATGAGGTGTTCTACCTGACAGTTGAGGGTACCACCGTTCTCGTTCAGAGCACCTGCCAAATGAGGGTGACTCAGCACTTGTTTTTGCCCATGGCATGGTAGTGACACCCTTTCAGCTGGGGTTATATGTTGGACCCTAATCAGTTCAGAGTGAGGCATGTCGGTTAGATGATTACCTCCCACAATTTCAATTTCTGTCTCAATATAGAACTCAGTTCAGTTCTACAAAACCAGGACTGACAGATATAGTCACCCAACTCAGCATAGAACTCAGTTCAATTCTATAGAACCAGGACTATCAGATACAGTCACCAAGCTCAGCATAGAACTCAATTCAATTCTACAAAATCAGGACTGTCAGAATCAGTCTCTCAGTTAATAGTAATTCAGCTATCAGTAAACTCAAATATCAGTCATTCAGTTATCAGTTATCAAAACTCAGTACCAAGTGTTAACATGATCTCAGTTACAACATGCATAGTTCTGTGCATAGTATTGCATAATCAGAATATATACAACAGTATACATGTACTCTCATTCAGTTATATTCATGTTACTCAGCCATTTATTGTTCTTACATTTGAACCAATGCATTAATCCTGCCTCACTTATCATACTAGTACATTCAAAGTACTGACTCATACTTCTTTTTTGCGCTATGATGTCTTATATCATAGGTTCTAACTCACGGGCTTCTAATCGTACTTAGCAATCCATCCTATCAGCATCAGACTTAGTGGTGAGTCCTCATATTTAGAGGAAAAAGTTTTTATTTCAGTATTTCAGTACGTTTTTTCAGTAGTTGGAGTTAGTTGGGGGCTTGTCCCATCAACTCCACTTTTAGATAGTTCAGTTAGAGGTTTATTAGACTAGACTACTTCAGACAGACGTTCAAATTTCAGTTTTTCATTGTTAGTATTTGATGATCAGATGTGTACCTTATGGAAATTTCAGCCCAATTTCTGTATTTTAATGTTATTATCCAGATATTGCAGTAGGTACCAGTCATCGGTTAACTTGTGCTCCTTCGATATTATGAGCACTATGTGACGTTCGGAGTGCAGACTCGGGGCATTACAGGTTCGTAGTATTATTTCAAATTTAGACCTCTATTCCTGGATTTAGTTTACACTCTCGTGTCTTATTAAACTTTTTGTGAAATTTAGATATTTTGGCCTATGATGCCTACCGAGTGTCTGTTGTTTTTGGTACTCACACTGTATCCTTTTTTTTATATAGATACGTGTATAAGCTATTGCCATAGAAGTTACTGTCGGAGTTTTACTGCTTCGGAGATAAGGGTGAGTTTTCAAAGATGAAGCTGATCCTCTCTCCTGCTACATTTGGATAGTCTTTTGCACATATCCCATCTAATTGTTATATTTGCTTCTATGTAGTATTCATATTTCAGAATTTAGTTTCTCTTGTAGGTGACGTTATTTATCACGAGATAGCCTTAGCCTAATTTTACTCCTCTCCTTTTTGTCCCGTACCGTTTTATTTAGATATATGTTGTTGCTTATTACTCCTAATGTGAGGTGTTATTTAATATTTATCTTATCTTATATCTAGCTCGTTACTTATCATTTCGGCCGACGGCTTGGCTTAGCTATTGAAGGATTAAGTAGGTGACATCATGACTTGATAAATTTGGGTCGTGGCATTTTAAAAAGTGTCCAAAATGAAATATGAAGAGAATTATTCAATAAAATATTAATAATTGTTAAAATTTTAAATTCTATTTTTCACCAATTTATTTCCCAAGGGCACCATAGGTGGTCCCATGGGCACCAATGGTGCCATGGGTACCATTGGAACCAAGGGTATCAGGAGCACTAACGGTGCCATGCGTACCATTGGTACCAAAGGCACCATAAGCACCGAACGTGCACCCTAGTTCCATGCACCAAGTCACCATGTACACCCACCACAATATATATTATGCACTCACACACCACAAAAACAACGTACAACTGTGATGAACTTCATATGCCATGTACCGAATCATACCTCCTTGAGTTAGCAAGATACACAAACCTGTTGTGCAAAAAACCAAAAGAGTGTAAACATATGAGACACCTCTTGTTTTCTTACAACGTCTTCTACAACAGATAGATATGAGAACCAGCAGAGCGTAAGACATAAGACACCAGTTGTTTGCTTACAACCTCTTCTACAGTAGATAGTTATGAGACCCATCACTTTCTATAGTAATTGAATCTTTGCCTTATTTAATTTTTTTCTTAAGAAAGTAAAGAAATCAACTAAAGAAAATGAAATGAGACAATGAAATTTCCACACTTGCTAAAACATGATTTTCTTATTTATTTTTCAATTTTTCTAAAAAATTGAAAAATGAAGTAAAAAGAGAATTAGTCAATAAAACAATAAAATTTGTTAATTAAATTCCACATTTCCCCTATTTGGTTTCCAAGGGTGCCGTGGTCACCAAGGGCACCATTGGAAACAAGGGTACCATAGGCACCAGTTGTGCTATGGACGACATGGGCTCCATGAGCACCAAAGTCACGCCATGGGCACCCACACCAAGGCACCATAGGTGCTCTCCACGAGTGCGCTATATACAAAGCACTCATGCAACACAATAACAATGTATAACTGCGATGAATGTGGCGCGCCCACATGCCAAATCACACGTCCTCAAGTTGGAAATATACACACACGCTGCCCAAAAATCAAAAGGAGCATGGGCATATTAGACACCGCTTGTTTTCTGACAGCCTCTTCTACAGTAGATAGATATGAGGCCCAACACTCGCTATGGTAAATTGAATGTTAACCTTATTTATTTTTAAAGAAAAAAGAAAGAAAAAAAAAACTAAAATAAAAGGAAATCAGTAAATGAAATATTAATACTTTCTAAAACTTTAGATTGTATGTCTTTCCTATTTCTTTTTTTAAAAAATAACAAAATCAAGTATGAAGAGAAAATTAGTTTGTAAAATATTAATACCTTTTAAAATTTTAAATTTCATAATTCACCTATTTATTTTCCCAAGGGCGTCATGGCGACATGGTCACCAAAGGTGCCTTGGACACCAGTGGCACCATGGGCCCCAAGGTACCAGGGATGCTAACGGACACCATTGGCACTATATGTGAAATAAGAACCAAAGGAACACCGTGGTTCCATGCACCAAGGCCCCATTGACACTTACCGCGGGTGCACTATGTAATAGGTACCCACATACCATAATAACAATGTATAGCTGTGGTGAACTTCGTGCGCCACGTATCAAATCGTGTGTTGTCAATTTGGCAATATAAACACACCCGGTGCGCAAAATATCAAAAGTTCATAAGCATATGTGGCACCGCTTGTTTTCTTATAGCCTCTTCTACAGTAGACATATATGAGAACCAACACTCGCTAAAGTAAATTTCATATTTACCTTGTTTTATGTTTTCTTAAAAATAAATAAATAAAAAAATAAACTAAAATAATGAAATCATTCAATGAGAATATTAATACTTGCTAAAAAATTAAATTGCATATTTTTCTTATTTATTTTTTAACTTTTTTTAAAAAGTAACAAAGTCGGGTAAGAAGAGGAAATTAGTCAATTATATATTAATGCTTGTCCAAATTTTAAATTTCATGCTTCCCTTATTTATTTCCCAAGGGTGCAATGGGCACCAAGGGCGACATAAGCTCCATGGGCATAGAAGGCACAATGGGCGCCATGAGAACCATTGACACCATGGGTGTCTTGAGAACCAAAAGGCAAACCATGGGCATTAATAACAAATTCTCAAGGGTGCCCTCTACGGATGCGCTATGTATTATGCTCTAGATCGACACAATAACAATGTACAATTACGATTACTGTCACACCCACATACCAAGTCGTGCGTCCTCCAATTGGCAATGTACACATCCTGTTGCACAAAAAATCAAGAGTGTAAGCATATTAGACACTGCTTATTTTCTTACAATCTCTTCTACAGTAGGTAGATTTTATACCCAACACTCGCTATCGTAAACTGATTGTAAGTGTAACAATATGTCAAGTAAAAATATCTTAGTCTAATCAAAATAAGAAAGTTAAGTGAATCTACAAATTATTGAGAAAGCATGGTATAGGTGATGAAATATTCATGATGTAAGTTTTGTTGGGTTCAAGGTGTGTATGTGAATGGAAAATGGAGGGAAAATGGTTAAGAGAAGAGAGACATAAAACTAGAAAGTGTACTCTTGAAATTGGAAAGTTCACTAATTCTCCCAAATTGGTGGGAGAAAGGAACTTTGAAGTGTTTTTAATAAGGAATACTAAATCTACATGGATAGTGAGGCAAGAACAAGGTGGTTTCCTCACGCTGTCGTTGTCTCTCTCTTGGCTCGGCTTCGGCTTTGAATTTAGATTTAGATTTGTCAAATGATCGATCAATGAGATCTATCTTTTTAGAAAAATTTTATTTGAAACTTGTGTTACAAGTGAAAAACTTAATCGAAAAATATGATATAATTATTTTTCTTCCAGTGCAGGTACAATTTTGATGCCATGCAAATGCATACGCAACGCATCATGAAGGGATGCGACCCTTCGAGGTAAAAGGGATACTGTTTTGCACTGTTGGGTGACCTGCGGGTGCAGATGCAGCGCAGGTATGTGACCTGTGGGCACTGATGTAGAATAGAAGCTACTAGAAATTATGAAATGTCACCTGCAGCTGTAGATCAGGCGCAGGTCCAGCACAGACTGGGCGCAGGGTCATGATTGCTACTGAATAGGTGTCTTTCTGCTGAACCAATGCATCCTTTTTGAAAGGACACAATTAAGGCTATAAATACCTGACATATTCCTTAGGTATAGACATGATTTTTGATAGAAAAAACACTTCTCTTATATACAAAAACTCCGTGTGATCATTAAGCTATTGAGTGAGTTTAAAGAATCCAACAATTTGAGGTACCGCTATTGTTCGGATTGAAAGCCATTTTATCCTGGGAGGAATATTCCACAACCTTGGGTATAGTGAAGGGAATTAATCCTTTAGGACACTCCATGAAGTCGGGGGACTTGGCTTTACATTTCTGTTTCATCTCATTTATGAAAAATAACATACCTCTTGGATAGATTATTCATAATCTTGTGTTGAGGATGTTAAGAAATTTCATAAGTGTTCTTGTCTTAGACTTGAACTTGGGTTGAATTTGTTGTTGCATATATATATATAGATTCTTGTACGCGAAAATATTAAAAATAACAATCTTAAGGAATAATTTTTTGGAATCTGTATTGCTTGTATTCTGGAGATTAAAGCTTTAATTTTTCTACTTTGTTTGACTTAATAGTGATTTGAAGACATAAAATCTTCATCACAAGTTAAATATCACTCGGTTGACGATTGGAAGTCATAAAAACTTCATTGTTAAACTAGAAACAAGAGGTGTTTAAAGTTGCTGCAACTTTTAATAAGTATTTTGATATGGCGGCAACTAGTATTGCCACGAAGAGTTGTACTAATGCTCCGCAAGATATGGAACCGGTTGAGAAACCCAGAAAGTTCGCTGGAATTGACTTTAAGGGATGGAAACAGAAAATATTTTTCTACCTCACAACTCTCTATCTTCAAAGGTTCATGTTTGAGAAAGCTCCAAAGGGGCCCGAGGAAACCTCTGAACAAGTACACTTTGTTATTGTGGAGGCCTGGAAACACTTAGATTTCCATTGGAGGAATTACATCTTGAGTGGTCTCCAAGATGACCTTTACAATGTGTATAGCGGAACAAAGACTGCAAAAGAGTTATGGGGAACGCTAGAATGGAAGTACAAGACAGAGGATGCCAAAACTAAAAAGTTATTCATTACAAGATTCCTGGAGTACAAAATGATAGACAACAATTCTGTTGCTTCCCAAGTGCAGGAACTGCATCATCTATGGTCTCCTTGCAGAAGGTATATTTTAACAAATACCTTTGTTGAACAGTTTAAATATGTTCTTAGTATTCACATAACCTTTGTTGTAGGTTTGATTGTGAATAAAGCATTTCAAGTAGCAGCAATTATAGAGAAGCTACCACCTATGTGGAAAGACTTCAAGAACTATTTGAAACATAAATGTAAGGGGATGTCAGTCGAAGACCTGATTGTATGACTACATATTGAAGAAGACAATAAGTCTACGAAAAAAAGGTCAAGAGGTAATTCTATAATGAATGGATCAAACATTGTAGAAGATGACCAAAACAATTCTAAAAAATAAAAGAAAGTTGGAAATAAAAGCAACCAACCCAAGAAGAAATTCAAGGGAAAGTGCTTCAACTATGAAAAGATTGGCCATATGTCTATGGATTGTCATGCCCCAAAGAAAGGGAAGAATAAGGACCAAGAAAATTTGGATGAGTCTAAGAAATAAATGGATGATCTATGTGCTATGTTTTTTGAATGCAACTTGGTGGGAAATCCTCGCGAATAGTGGATGGATTCTGGTGCCACCCATAATGCTTTTGCTAATAGGGAGTTGTTTTTGGCGTTTGCTCCAATTTAAGTAGAAGAAAAGATCTACATGAAAAACTCCGCTACTGCAAAGGTAGAATGAATAGGAAAAATATGCTTGAAGATGACTTTTGGCAAAGTGTTGACACTTAACAATGTCTTGTATGTTCTGGAGTTACGAAAGAACTTGATTTCAGTTTCACTTCTAGACCAAAAATGGATTTAAATGTGTATTTGTTTCTAGAAAAATTATACTTAGTAAAGGAGAAATGTATGTAGGAAAAGGCTACCTCAATGAGGGCCTATTCTAAATGAGTGTAATGAATGTTGAAATCAATAAAATTTCAAATTCTTCTTACTTGCTTGAGTCTTACGATTTATGGCATGAATGATTAGGCCATGTTAATTACAAACATTATGAAAACTGATTAACTTAGAAGTTTTGCCAAACTTTGAGTGAAATAAATCAAGTGTAAAACTTGTGTGGAATCAAAGTATACTAAGCATCTATAGAAGTCCATTGAAAGGAATTCTAGTCTCTTAGACTTAATCCATACTGAAATTTGTCATATGAAGTCAACACCATCTCATGGTGGAAAAAGGTATTTCATAATTTTTATTGATGATTGAACTAGATGTTGTTATGTCTACTTGCTAAATAGTAAGGATGATGCAATAGAACAGTTTAGGCAATACAAAATTGAAGTTGAAAACCAGTTAGAGAAAAAAATCAAAACTATAAGAAGTGATAGGGGAATATGAATCTCCCTTCACTGAAATATGTGTAAAAAACAGAATTGCCCATCAAACTATGACCCCATATTCACCTCAATCTAATGGAATTGTGGAAAGGAAAAAACAAATTTTAAAGGAAATGATGAATGGCGTACTTATAAGTTCAGGTTTACCGCAAAGCTTGTGGGGAAAGGCTATCCTTACAGCCAACTGAATACTCAATAGAGTTCTCCATAGTGCGACACAATCAATTCCATATGAAAATATAAAGGAAGGAAACCCAACTTAAAATACTTCAAAGTGTGGGGGTGTCTAGAAAAAGTCCAAGTTCCTATGCTAAAAAAGGTTAAGATAGGACCTAAGATGATGGATTGCATATTCATAGGATACGCTAAAAGTAGTAAAGCATGTCGGTTTTTGCTTCATAAATCCAAACATCCGGATATTAATAAAAATACGGTAGTTGAATTAGCTAACACTGAATTCCTTGAAAACATTTATCCGTATAAAACTAGACATGAACAGTCTAGTGAGGGGTCTAAACAACCTAGAGATAAACCAAGTGAAAATGTACATAATGATGAGAATCACAGATATAGTACACATTAAAGAATGTCAACTTTGTTTGGATTAGATTTTGTAATATTTCTTTTAGAAAATGAGCCTCAAACATTTAAGGAAGCGATGGGGTCTTCGAACTCATCCGTTTAGAAAGAGGCAGTCGATAGTGAGATTGATTTAATATTAAGGAACCATGCGTGGGAGTTGGTTGATCTTCCTCCAGGAAACAAACCTTTAGGTTCTAAGTGGATCTTCAAAAGGAAATTGAAAGCGGATGGTACTATTGACAAATACAAGGCAAGACTTATAGTAAAAGGCTTCAAATAGAAAAAAGGCCTTGATTACTTTGATACATAGTCGCCAGTAACAAGGATAGCATTGATTCAAATGTTAATTTCCTTGGCAGCGGTATATGGTCTTGAAATCCATCAAATGGATCTAAAAACCGTGTTTCTAAATGGAGAATTGGAGAAAAAATTTTATATGGAATAGTCTGAGGGTTTTGTGGTTCCAGGAAAAGAAAATAAGGTGTGTAAACTTGTTAAGTCACTTTATGGACTAAAACAAGCACCTAAACAATGGCATGCAAAGTTTGACCAAACCATGTTAGCAAATGGGTTCAAGATTAATGAATGTGATAAATGTGTTTCTATTAAAGACACTCCAAATCACCAAGTCATTATTTGTTTGTATATGGATGATATGCTTATCATCAGTAGAGACATTTCTGACATAAATGCAATGAAATGAATGCTCGAGAGTAAGTTTGATATGAAAGACCTTGGGGTTACGGATGTGATCTTAGGAATAAGAATCCTTAGAACTCCACAAGGGTTGGCATTGTCACAGTGTCATTACATCGTAAAGGTACTTGACAAATTCAAGTATATGGAATTTGGTATTGCCAATACTTCATTGGATGTGAGCTTTCCACTTCGAAAGAATGAAGGTGAAAGTGACTCATAATTGGAGTATGCAAGAGTATTGGGATGTTTAATGTATATAATGAACTGTACACGACCAGACATAGAATATGCTATAAGTAAGTTGAGTCAGTACACGAGTAATCCTAATAAAACTCATTGGATGGCAATGAAAAGAGTTTTGGGGTATCTTAAATACTCAAGACTATTCTTTGCATTATAGTAAATATCCTGCGGTACTTGAAGGATATAGTGATGCAAATTGGATCACCGGATCGAACAAAGTAAAATCTATGAGTGGATATGTATTTACTATTGGTGGAAGAGAGGTCTCTTAGAAATCTTCAAAACAGACTTACATTGCTCGCTCTACAATGGAATCTGAATTTATCGCATTGGATAAAGCTGGTAAAGAAGACGAATGGATCTGGAATTTCTTGGAAGATATTCCTTATTGGCCCAAACCAGTGGCACCAGTATTATATACGGTGATAGCCAAGCGGCAATAGGTAGGGCAGGGAATATGATGTACAACGATAAATCTCGTCACATAAGACGAAGACATAATATCGTTAGAGAACTTCTCTTTAGTGGAATTATCACTGTTGACTATGTGAAGTCAAAGGATAATGTGCCAGATTAACTTACAAAAGGCCTATATAGAGAAGGAGTTGAGATGACATCCAAGGGAATAGGTTTAAAGCCTAAGACAAGTCAGCATGGCGGTAATTCTACCTAGTGATTTGGAGATCCCAAGAGCTAGGTTCAAGGATATCAAACAAAGTTGTGTCTGACAGGTTCAACATTGTCAATATACCAACCCATTATCATGATGTAGATAATGTTTAGTAAAAAACGGATAAGACTTAAGGTGTCTTCTAATGATTATCTAAATTTGGGAGATTTGACCAAATAGTTTAATCTATAGGATTGAACATTTAGAAATCACCTATGTGAGGGTGATGTGGAAGCCGCTTCAAGAGGAATGTTAGTAAAGGCCTATTCTCTAAGCTCTCAAGAAATTGGGATGTGTTCATGGCTGAAGAGAACAAAACCATGAGAACCATAAATAGTAAACAGCTAGTTGTGTGGCATATGTTGTCTAGGTGTACACCAAAGCTTGACGGTTCAAAGATATAACATCTACCGATTGACCGAGTGCATCCGATGCATGTTCACCACGGAAAGTTCAAAGGGAAACCTACTTATCCAGATAAAATCAGTCTTTGCTAAATAATCACATGCTTGTCCATATCTTTCTTCAAAAGATAGACATTCCCCATTCATGTAGGGGATTATTGGGTTCAAAGTATATATGTGAATGGAAAATGGAGGAAAAATTATGGAGGGAAGAGATACACCAAATAAGCAAGTGTAATCTTAAAATTGGAAAGTTTACTAATTCTCCCACATTTGTGGGAGAAGGGAACTTTGAAGTGTTTTTAACAAGGAACACTAACTCCATATAGATAGTGAGGCAAGAACAAGGTGGTGCCTCGTGCTGTCATCATCGTCGCTCACTCAGCTCGACTTTGACCTTAGGTTTGGATTTGGATTTGGATTTGTCAAATGATCGATCGATGAGATGTATCTTTTTAGATGAATTTTATTTCAAACTTGTGTTACAAGTGAAAAACTTAATCCAAAATTCTAATATTATTATTTTTCTCCAAGTACGGGTGAAATTTTGATGCCATGAAAACACATACGCAACACATCATGAAGGGATGCGACCCTGGAAGGTAAAAGGCATATTGTTTCGCACTATAGGGTGACATGTGGGCGCAGATGCAGTGCAAGTATACGACCTGTGGGTGCAGATATAGCACAGAAGCTACTAGAAATTGCAAAATGTCAACTGCGGCCATAGATCAGGCGCAGGGACATGACTGCTATTGAATAGGTGCCTTTTTACTAAACCAATGCATCCTTTATGAAAGGACACATTTAAGGCTATAAATACCTGATATATTACTCAATTATAGACATGATTTTTGAAAATAAAATAACTCTTTTTATATACAAAAACTCTATGTGATCATTAAGCTGTTGAGTGAGTTTGAAGAATCCAACAGTTTGAGGTACCACTTTTGTTCGGATTGTAAGTCATTTTATCCTGGGATAAAGATTCCACAACCTCGGGTACATTAAGGGGAATTATTCCTTAAGGACACTCCGTGAAGTCGGGGGACTTAGCTTTACATTTTTATTTCATCTCATTTCTAAAAAATAACATACCTCTTGGATAGATTATTCATAATCTTGTGTTGAGGGTGTTATGGTACTTCATAAGTGTTCTTGTCTTAGACTTGAACTTGGGTTGAAGTTGTTATTGCATATATATATATATATATATATATATATATATATATATATATATATATATATATATATATAGATTCTTGTACCCAAAAATATTGAAAATAACAAATTTGTTGCATAATATGTTTTGTTTATTTCTTTGACTATATAAGGTGTTGCATGAACTAATCTTAGTCGGTTGATGATGTCTACAAATACGTATGGTGCACTATTACTACTCTTTTCTAAATTTCCTTTTGGGGGTGTATGTGTGGTCTTTGGTGCTCATGCTTCACAAAACATTTCAAAGTTTGTTGCTTTGAGTTTCAATAAAATTCATACTTTTTGACTTTTATTTCTCTTGAATTATTCGTTCTTCTTATTCATTCTTATTATTATGATATATGATATGTATTGTCTTACCGATCATGGGGATGTCATAAGTTTTATTACTTTTTAGGAATTCGAGTAGTGAAACACGACCATATAGATAATTTTTTTTTCTTTTAAGAAATTTTTAGATGTATTACACATTATTAGAAATAAAATAAAAATTTTACATCACCAAATTCCATATGCTACTATGCTAACACAATCATGGTATTTCTCCATGAATATCCTTAGATTAATTTAGAAGTGGTGGTGAGGTTGGATTCCCAGGATGTTTGTAAGAGGGATAGTTTTAAGTATCTTGGGTCTATAATTCAGGGGAATGGCGAGATTGATGAGGATGTCTCTAAATATATTGAAGCAGGTTGGATGAAGTGGAGGTTCACCCCGGGAGTGTTTTGTGATAAGAAGGTGCCCCTTAAGCTTAAAGGCAAATACTATAAAGTGGCAGTCCAACCGGCCATGCTGTATGGAGCAGAGTGTTGGCCAGTCAATAACTCCCACATTCAACGATTGAAGGTGGTAGAAATGAGAATGTTACATTGGATGTGTGGACTTAATAGATGGGATAAAGTTAGGAATGAGACTATCAGGGAGAAGATCGAAGTGGCTTCGGTGGAGGACAAGTTGCGAGAAGAAAGGCTGAGATGGTTTAGGCATGTGATGAGGAGGGGAACGGATTCCCAGTTCATAGGTGTTAGAGGTTAGCTTTGGATAGATTTATAAGGAGTAGAGGTAGGCCAAAAAATACTGAAGGGAGGTGATTAGACATGACATAGTGCAACTTTAGCTTACTGAGGAAATGACCCTAAATAGGAAGGTGTAGAGGTTGCAGGTAAGGGTAGAAGGCTAGTGTGAGTATGTAGGTTGTAGCAATATGTTAGGAGAGCTCTTGTGTAGTCGGTTTAGTAAGAATAGGATTGTGTCCATTAGTAGGAGCCCATAATCAGTAGGGTTTGTGTGAGCTGGGTGTCTTTGGTCTGTGGATGTATGTTACTACAAGGTGGGTTTCCTATCTCTTATTTCTTATTTTGAATTACTCATATTTCTCTTATTTCATACTTCTATGATATCTATTTTATTATTGCTTATTCCTTATTTATGTTATGTCATTCATCCTGCTTCACGTTTCACTATGACCTTGTGTACTATTCTTTCGCCTGATCCAAGGGTCTATCGAAAATAGCTTCTCTACTTCTTTGGAGGTAGTGGTATGGATTGCGTAAATTTTACCCTCCCCAGACCTCACTTTGTTGGAATACACTGGGTTTGTTATTGTTGTATAGTCAAAATTATTTTTATAGAAAACATATTATTAGTAACATTTACCTGCAATTTATGTTGAAAGATTACTTAATTATCCACAATCGTCAATCATTTTATTAGTTTTGTTTGTAGATTCTCATGGTAGATACTATGTTCATGGTGTTTGGATATACTATATGGTGAAAACTACAAGTTTGTATCCCTTCTTCCTTGTTTGTGTCCACCGGGCTTATAGGGGTTCGGTTGGATTATTCCTTACTTGTTTGTGCTTTCCGGGAATATGGGGACCAATTATGTTGCTGTAAGACTGTATTTACTCTTAAGATACTTATTCTGCATATTTGTTGCTTCAACCCGGTTTGCACTGTTATTTCAAATTTATCCCTTTGTTCCTAACTTTAGTTTACACTCTCGCATCTTATTATACTTTTTATGTAATTTATATCGGTCGGTATATGATGCCTATCGAGTGTATATTGTTTTTTGTACTCGCACAACATCATTCTTGATACAAATTTGCGTACAAGTTGTTGCTGCAGAAGTTGTTGCAGACATATTGGTGCTTCGGAGATAGGGTGAGCTTTCAAAGATGGAGCTGATCCTTTCTCCTTCTACTACTTTTGGATAGTCTCTTGCATATATCGCGACTAATTGTATATTTGCTACTGTCTAGTACTCATATTTTAGGACTTAGTTACCCTTGTACCAGCCTTTATTTTTCACGGGATAGCCTTAGTCTAGTTTTACTTCTCTCCTTTTTGTCCCGTACCATTTTATATAGATATATATCGCTTCTTATTACTCCAAATGTGAGGTGATATTTAATACTTATCTTATCTTTCGTTGATTAGCCCATTACTTGTCATTTCGGGCTACGACTTAGCTTACCTATTGAAGGGTTAAGCAGGTGCCATCATGACCAGATAAATTGGGTCGTGGCATTTTAGAAAGTGAAGAAAATGAAGTAAGAAGAGAAATTATTCAATAAAATATTAATACTTGTTAAAATTTAAAATTTCATTTTTCACCAATTTATTTCCCAAGAGAACCATGGGCGGTCCCATGGGCACCAAGGGTACCATTGGAACCAAGGGCATTAGGGGCACCAACGGCGCCATGGGAAACATTGGAACCAAGGGCTCCATGAGCACCAAACTCACACCATGGTTCAAGGCACCAAGGCACCATGGTCACCGACCACACTATGTATTATGCACTCGCACACGACAAAAACAACGTACAACTGCGATGAACATCACGCGCCAAGTGTCGAATTGCGTGTCATTGAGTTGGCAATATACCCCGTTGCGCAATAAACTAAAAGACCTTAAGAATATGAGACACCCCTTGTTTTTCTACAACGTCTTGTCCAGTAGATAGATATGAGACCCAGCAGAGCGTAAGCACCTGAGACACCGGTTGTTTGCTTACAACCTCTTCTATAGAAGATAGTTATGAGACCCATCACTTTAAAGTAAATTGAATGTTTGCGTTATTTAATTTTTTTCCTTAAAAACGTAAAGAAATCAACTAAAGAAAAGGAAATGAGACAATGAAATTTTCACACTTGCTAAAACATGATTTTTCTAGATATTTTCCAAATTTTTTTTAAAATTTGAAAAATCAAGTAAAAAGAGAATTAGTCAATAAAACATTAAAATTTGTTAAAATTTTAAATTCCATGTTTCCTCAATTTACTTTCCAAGGGTGCTGTGGTCACCAAGGGCACCATGATCTCCAGTGGAAACAAGGGAACCATAGTCACCAGTGGCGCTATGGACGACATGGGCACCATTGCCACCATGGAAGCCATGATAACCAAAGTCACACTATTTGCACCCACACCAAGGCACCATACGCGCCCTCCATGGGTGTGCCGTGTACTATGCACTCACACACCATAATAACAATGAAAAATTACAACGAACATCGCACGCACATACTGAATTGTATGTCCTCGAGTTGGCAATATACACACACCAACACTATGTATTAGGCACCCACGCACTACAATTACAACGTACAACTGCGATGAACTTTGTGCGCCACGTATCAAATCACGCGTCCTCAGGTTGTAAAGATACACACACTCGCTGTGCAAAATCAAAAGTGCATAAGTGTATGAGGAACTACTTGTTTGCTTACAACCTCTTCTACATAAGACATATATGAGAAGCAACACTCGCTAAAGTAAATTTAATGTTTACATTGTTTTATGTTTTCTTAATAAAAACAAAGAATGACAAAATGAACCAAAAAAAATGAAATCAATGAAATATTACTTGCTAAAACATTACATTGCATGTTTTTTCTTATTTATTTTTCAACTTTTTTTAAAAAAGTAACAAAGTCGAGTAAGAACAGGAAATTAGTCAATTAAATTTTAATGTTTGTTAAAATTTTAAATTTTATGCTTCTCCTATTAATTTCTCAAGGGCACAACAGGCACCATGGGCGAAATGAGCGCCATGGGCACCATGGATGTAAAAAACAAAGTCCCATGAGCGCCCTCCGTGGGAGAACTATGTATTATGCTCTCGCGCGCCATAATAACAATGTACAATTGTGATGAACGCATGCACGACAAGCCAAATCGCGCATCCTCGAGTTGACAATCTACACACACCCTATTGTGCAAAAACTCAAAAGAGCGTAAGCATATGAGACACCTCTTGTTTGCTTACAATCTCTTCTATAGTAGATAGATATCATACCCAATACTCGTTACCGTAAACTAATCGTTTACCTTAATTTCTTTTAAAGTAACAAGATCAACTAAAAAATGAGGAAATCAGTCAACGAAATATTTAAACTTGCTAAAACTATAATAGCTGATGTGTGATGCTAGGTAAAAATTTTAGATAGTAAACTGTGATAGTAGTTATCAGACTTATTTGTAAGTGTAACAATATGTCAATAAATAATACGTGGTCCTAATCTAAATAAGAAAGTTAAGTTAATCTTCAGATTATTGAGAAAACATAGTTTAGGTGATGAAATGTTCATGATGTAAATTTGTTGCAATTTTTTTTTTTCGTGTGGTGCACTGATACCACTCTTTCTAAATTTTCTTTTGGGGGTGTGTATGTGTGGTCTTTGGTGCTCATACTTCACTTTGTGACAATTCAAAGTTTGTTTCTTTAAGTTTCAATAAAATACATACTTTTTGACTTTTTCTGCTCTTAAATTATTCGTTCTTATTATTCATTCCTATTATTGTGACATATGATATGTATTGCTTACCAATCATGGGGGCGCGATAAGTGTTGTTACTTTTTAGATATTCGAGTAGTGAGACACGACAATATATATATATATATATATATATATATATATATATATATATATATATATATATATATATATATATATAGTTTTCTTCTTTTAAAAACTTTTTAAATGTATTGCACATTATTAAAAATAAAATATTAATTTTAAAACACCAACTTCCATATGCTACTATGCTAACACAATCAAGGTATTTCTCCATGAATAGCCTTACATTAATTTAGAACGTATAGTCAAAATTATTTTTATAAAAAATATATTATTAGTAACACTTATCTACAATAGTGTTGAAGGGTTAGTGATCTATCCACAATTGTCAATCATTTGATTAGCTGTGCTTATATATAATATGACAATTACAATCCATTGACATGACGAGTTTCATTTAGTTCTCTTTGGGATTATAATTTATGTACTTAACAGAATGATTAGAGTTTTTATTTCATGCAGAGGGAGTTACTAATTCAAATACAATAGTAGTTAAAATTATCAGTTTTCACTGACTCTCGTATCTAATAAGGTTTAAGATAAACTTTCAGTGATATTTATTTTTGGATCATGTATGTATTCTATTTCATTTGTTAATCAGAATTGATTTATCTTTGATTGTATTTAATTATATCCACTTGATAGAGTAAAAATATGATTAGAAAGAAAAATTACTCTTACACTAAAAGATATCAATTTGTCCTAATTAGGAATATCAATAAACAAGTCCATAAAGATATTTTACTATAAAAACACAACATCCTTTCTTTCTTAACCACATTGAAGAAAAATATATTTTACATATCTTAATATATCTCAAGCAAGGTTTCTTCTTAAAAAGGAAAAACAACAACATATAAATTATAATTACACTTCAAGGTTTCTACTTATTAACTTAATATTCACAATACTAAATTCCTCGTGCATTGAAAGTTTTTTATGAGATTGTCTTCTACTTTAACATAATTAATGATTTATTTTTATTTATATGAAGAAAAATGAATACATCTATCAACAATATCATCAAGTTAAACAAGAATAAGGTAGTGTTTATATTGGGAGCTACAGGGATGAAAAACTCTCGTCTCTTAGTGTTTATATTGGGAGCTACAGGGAAGGGAAAATCTTGTCTCTTTGTTGACCTCGCAACCCATTTTTCAGCTGAAATCATCAACTCCAGCAAAATGAATGTTTATAAAGGACTTGACATTGTTACCCATAAGATAACAGACTCTAAAAAACAAGGTGTAACACACAATTTGCTAGGTAAATATTTATTTGCATTGAGTATTTACACTAAATGGCTTTTCAAATAATTTAATAGTAGTTATTATGTCTTAGAAAGAAAAGGAATATTATTATTTCGGTATTGTGGTGTGTGACAAATTTAATTACATTGATTAGTGATCTAAGTGGGAAATGAATAATATTTTTAAAATTTAAATACTTGAAATTGCTACCTCTCGCAGATCTATGTGCCAGTAATTTTTCTTATTAAATTTTGAATATTTGGAATGAAATTATCGAGTATTTTCCAACTAACTAGAGATATGAACCTGAGACATTAGGATTCTCGACCCACTTCATTGATAACTACATCAAATCCTTGATTTATGTGAGAATAAACATCATTTGACCGCTATTATAAATATGTATATCTCATATTAATTATCTCTCTCTCTCTCTCTCTCTCTCTCTATATATATATATATATATATGAAAGAATCCGATGATCCATTGGTGTCCAGGAGATGGACAAATACTTTAGAGAAGAAAATAAGTTTGATGCATGTGAACAATCAACAAAGAAGATGCTTGTTGAATCCACGGTTGAAGAAATTAAAGTTAATACTTGCAAGTTAGTTCGTTGCCAACTTGAAAAAATTTAACGATTCATGAATGAGAAAATGTAGTCATTACATCATATTGATGCCACCAATGTTTTCCAGGTAGATAAAAAATAAGGCACTGATGATAAATGGAAACATGACATGCTTAAACCCTGCCTCGATATCATAAAATAGTTTCTCAAATAATGATTTTTACAAGATCATTATTGTGTTTTTACAAACTAATACCGTTAGTACTATTATTTCTTTTAAGATGTTGTGAGTTGCAGTTGAATAGAAGTTCTAGTACTATGCAAGTATTTTAATAAATAAATGATAACATTTTTGAGTTTAAAAAAAAATGAGGATCCGTCTTTGTACCTCAATTACTAAACTCCTATTGTTCTATAGCTAACGTCTCCCTTTCAAGATCATTTGATCTTACTTATTAATATTAGAATTATCATACTAGGGGTGAGACTGAGCTTTATGAAAGTTTTCATTCGATCTAAGTAAATTTAGATGATTTTCTGTTTCTTATTCTTTTTGATTAAGATTGCTCATTTTTTGTTAAAAACAACTATAAAAAAAAAGAGTTTAAGCACTAAATATTAAGACATAAAAAGATGTATACAAAATCAAGTCATTTATTAATTCGACAATAGAAGACAACTCTCTTTATTAGCAATATTTGAAAACTTAATCAAAATTATTACGAAATTGATAATAGGTAAATAAGTCATTTCTAGTGTTCGTTCCCTTAAAATTATTTTTCAACAAAATGAGTAAAATGACTTACCCCTTTACACTAACATATACATTTATGGTACATAGTACACAGTGCACCTGTGGATGGCGCCTATGGTGCCTTAGTGTGGGTGCCCATGGTGTGACTATGGTGTTCGTGGAACCCATGGTGAAAATGGTGCCCATGTCATCCATAGCACCCCTGGTGGGTATGGTGCCCTTGGTTATCACGACGCCCTTGGAAAGTAAATTGGGGAAATGTGCAATTTAAACTTTTAACAAGTTTTAATGTTATATTGACTAATTCTCTTTTTACTTGACTTTGCAACTTTTTTAAAAAATGAAAAATAAATAGGAAAATTATGTTTTAGCAAGTGTGGAAATTTCATTGTCTCATTTCCTCTTTGTTAGTTGATTTCTTTAGTTTCTTTAGAAAAAAAATTAAATAAGGCAAACATTCAATTTACTCTAGAGAGTGATGGGTCTCATAACTATCTACTGTAGAAGATGTTGTAAGAAAACAACCGGTGTCTCATGTGCTTATGCTCTGTTTGGTCACATATATATCTACTGTAGAAGACTTTGTAAGAAAATGAGGGGTGTCTAATATAATTACACTCTTCTGGTTTCTTGCACAACAGGTGTGTGTATAGTACCAACTCGAGAATGCGTGCTTTGGTACATAGAGCATGACATTCATCACAGTTTTATCTTGTTTGTGTTGTATGCAAGTGCATAATATATACTGTGGTGGGTGGCCATGGTTCCTTGGTGCGTGTTCGGTGCTCATGGAGCCCTTGGTGCCTATTGTTCCCATGGCGTCGTTGGTTCCCCTGAGCCCTTGGTTCAAATGGTATCAATGGCGCCCTTGGTTCCCTTGGGAAATAAATTAGTGAAAAATGGAATTTTAAATTTTAACAAGCATTAACATTTTATTGAATAATTTCTCTTCTTATTTAATTTTTGTCATTTTCTAAAATATCGTGACCCCATTTATCTGGTCATGATGACACCTACTTAATCCTTCAATAGGTAACTCAGGATGTAGCCTAGAATGACAAGTAACAGGGTAATAGACAAAAAATAAGATAAGTATTAAATAACACCTCACATTAGGAGTAATAAGCAGTGACATATATCTAAATAAAATGGTATGGGACAAAAATGATAGGAGTAAAAGTAGACTAAGGCTATCCCATGAAAAATAAAGGCAGGTACAATTAGTCCTGATATATGAGTACTAGACAGTAGCAAATATACAATTAGTCGCGATATGTGCAAGAAACTATCCAAAAGTAGTAGAAGAAGAGAGGATCAACTCCAGCTTTGAAAGCTCACCCTATCTACGAAGCAACAATAAGCCTGCAGTAACTTCATCGGCGATAGCTCGTACATGCATCTGTATAAAAAAAAGCAGTGTGAGTACCAAAAATAATGGACACTCAGTAGGAATCATAGGCTGGCTGATCTAAATTACAAAAGAAGTATAATAAGATGCGAGAGTGTAAACTAAATCCAGGAACAAAGGGCTAAATTAGAAATAATACTATAAACCGGGATAAAGCAATTAATATGCAGAATAAGTAACTCATGAGTGAATACGGTCTAACTGCAACCTAACTGGGTCCCATAAGCCCATAAGGAAAAAACAAGGTAGGAATAATCCAACAAAACCCCCTATATGCCCGCTGGATAAAAAAATGGAAGAGACATCGATAATAATAGATTTAAAGTGTGCTCAGATTTGATAACGTTCTTGGAATACCATCTGAACCATAAATTCCTGATTTGAACAGAAACTGGTGATTAGTACCACCATAAAAAGTGTCACGTATAGGTAATGAATGTCGAACTTGAATCAAAACTAGTACATAAGTTTAAAGTAATGATAATTCGAGATAATGGTGTCCTTCCGATCAAGTAAACGTAAATCCCCTTGGAGAACGGTCAAATCTACAAGTGAAGCAGGTTACAATAACTAGGTCCATAAACAAAGTCATTAACAGTTAAATATTAGTCTCACATAAGTTACAAGGCTAGGAAAAGTTTTATAACCTAGCCAAATCATTCTATGTTTCATGATTTAACCTAAGGTAAGAAATGAATGCCTCCTAAGTATAAAGGGAAAAATTTAGGTATCTAACCTAAAGAAAAGTGTGACGATGGGGTCTGCTACTAATCTCTAGAAATCCATACTAATGCAAGCTCCTAAACCAAACTAGACTAAAGACTTATAATTTCATTCCAAGGTCTTTAATAAGTCAAAACTTGTAATACCCCGTATGCTTCTTATTCTAATTCAGCTCGTAAAGTGTACATGAGAGGCCTAAGACCTCAAAAATTTAGCTAAGTGTTGAAGACTTAGTCTCATTATTGGCCTTTAAACTTTGATGATTTCAGTTTCGACCTTTTCGACCTCAAAAAGTTGATTTATAAGTTAATTCATGGTCAGGATTGTCTATAGTTCATTTAGGGCGAGTTACAGATTTTTCCAATGATGTTTGAAGCATGTTTGGATGGCCAAACTAGTGACCCAACACTATTAGGTCTCGCCGCATCAGGTACCACATTGGCCTCAGCAACGTGATGCGACAACCATCGCATTTGTGGGTGACGCGACGTGTTGGTCATCGCGTCACTGGGCATATTTTTATCCTTTTAAATCCCGAGCCTAGGAGGGTATTTTAGTATTTTCCCCTAACTTTGACACGGGATTTGAGTCCTAAAACAATATTATTCCCCCTAAATTCATATTTCACTCAAATCCAAAACATTCCCTCTTAAGAACACAAACCCTAGCCCTTCAAGATTCAAATTCAATTCTCAAGAAATCCCTCAATAACTTCCAAGAATTCATCAATTGAGATATGTTAAGTGTTCATCCTTGGGTCCCTTCAAACCCTTGGAGTCCAAGAACATTTTTCAAAGCTTGAGTTACGAGTTTGCTTGATTTAGAGCATATTATGTCCATGTATGCATTGTAATTTGAGTGTCAATTTATGAATATGTGAATTTCATGTGAAATAAACTACTGCGTATGTTGGTTGATGTAAGTATCATGTTGAATCCTCTAAATTAGTAATTTAATATGGATGTCATGATATGTTAGCATGTTGGTCATTCCCATGCACAAGGTTATGCCTTCCAAGTGTTTGATAAAATGACTAAGTGAAAGTTGAATTATGACTATTTGTTATGCTTTAAAATTTGTATTATGGTCCTATTGTCAATGATATCGAGTCCTGAGGGTTATGATACTCGAAATCTAGCTTTTTACCTAGTTTAAGTAGTCATAGAAAGGTCCCGGTCAAATCATGATCAGTACTACTTAGTCAGTTAACAAGGCCAGTGTGAATGTTGTTAAGCGTAGCCTAGTTTATTGATCAATGTCAGTTCAGTTGGGAGTAGGATTTAGTACCGAGCAAACCCAAGGATGAAGGAATTCCTACCAGTTTACGGTGTGACCCTTAGAAAAAATCCTTGAGTTACAAAACTACGTAGCCAGCGTAGGTTAATATGTCTTCCTGCTAGTCTATGGTTGACATACACACACACACACACACACACACACACACACATATATATATATATATATATATATATATCTCATGAGTCTTCCTGACAAATTAGGGTTGACCCAGCCATTGTTAGTAACCCATGGCACGGTAATAACACCCTTCTAACTAGTGTTATAGGTTGGACCCCAATCAGTCTATATTGGGGCATGTCGGTTAGATGAAAGCTCCCACAATTTTAGTTTTAGAACTTAGTTCAGAACTCAGTTCAGACTTGCTTGACCATAGCATGTAATTTACCAGTTAATTAACTATCAGATTTCAGTATCTCAATTTACAGGCTACTTTAGTACTTATTTTATGTATGGTCATGCATTGTCTTTACAGTTTTCATGCATTGTTACTAAGTACCTCATGCTATATATTCAGTCAGTTATTACCCATGAACATGAACCCATGCATATCAGCCTAATCTCATTTAGCATACTAGAACATTCAAAAGTACTAACTGCATAGATGATGTCTTATATCATAGGTTCAGACGCTCAGATTCCTAATCATACTTAGACTTTCCATTGCATCAGCAGCAACAGCCATGGTGAGTCCTCTTCCTTCAAGGATGAGTTATATTATGTTCAGTTATTTAGTCAGTTGGATTTAGTTGGGGGCTTGTCCCATTTACTCCAAAGTCAGATAGTTTAGAGGCTTTCAGACTAGTACAGACAGTTGTTTATTTTCAGTTATTATTATCAATTGTTTTATCAGTATGTTTCCAGATGTTTTAAACCATATTTCAGTATTATTTTTTGTTATTAAAACCATATGACATTTTAGTCAAAATTCTGCATATGTTATTTATCAGTTTTATTCAGTGCTCACAGTAGGTACCAGCTCATGGGTTAGCTTGTGGCCTCATGGGACTGTAAGCACCGTGTGACGTGTAGGGTGTACTCTCGAGTAGTTACAAACTTGGTATTAGATTCTAAGGTTTTAAAGCATCCTAGAGTGTCAAAAAGCCGCAACGAGTAGAGTTTTATGCATAGGTGTATAGCGCGCTACACTTATGGGCAAGAGGCTACAAGACGTTTTAGGAAATGTTTTCCTTATTTCAATGTTCATATTGTGCTAATGTGCAGGAGCTCAAGTTAAACTCTCTATCCAATTCAACTTTTCCTTTCGTTTACAGAATATGCCTCCCAGAAAGACTATCGAAAGAAGAACTAGAAACCCGCCAACACCTCAGCCCTTTTAGGAAGACTCCCTGAATGAGCATGTTTATCATGCAGAGTTTAGAGTTGCATTCACCACTTGATCTCACTCTGTAGCAGCCCAAAATGTGCTGCTAATTGTTGTTCAGGCTAACCCAGTGGCCAATATTGCCACAACCAGGATTCGGGACTTCACTCGAATGAATCTTCCTTCATTTTTAGGATCTAAGTTTGAAGAGAACCCACAGGAACTCCTAGACATAGTGTAGAAGGTAACAGGCATTATTGGTGCAAATTCTAGTGAGAGTGCTGAACTAGATGCTTACCAGTTACAAGATGTGGTTCATACTTGGTTTAAGCAGTAGAAAGAGAATAAGGGCAAAAAGGCTGGACCAATAGAGTGTGACAAGTTTGCTACTAATTTCTTAGATAGATTCTTCTCGTTGGAGTTGACGGAGGCTAAGGTGTTAGAGTTTATTAATCTGAAATAGGGAAACATAAGCGTGAAAGAGTATTCCCTTAAGTTTAATCAGCTGGCCAGGTATGCTCTTTATGTAGTAGCTGACAACAGGTCTAAGACAAGCAAGTTTGTGTCAGAGGTATCTGATAGCATGGTCAAGGAGTGTAGGACTGCTATGCGGATAAAGAAAATAGACTTGTCTAGGATTATGGTCAATGGAAAATAGATAGAGAAGGAAAATGTAATACCCCAGGAAATGTTTTGTTGAAATTTTGTGCGTAAACATGTTGGGTTCTATCTTCTAGAATGAATTATAAATTTTCCGTGTGGAATGTCTTAGATTATGACCCACCATTATGTAGAGTATCGAATAATATTTCCAAATATATATGGATCATCATAAACGGAAACCTGAGCGATGCGTTATGAACATTCCAATCGAACCGTGAATAGTACTGAACAGTAAAACGTGCAGGAAAAAGTACTGAGGCCTTGCGTATTTTTTCTCCAACATTAAATACTCATAAATCCTTGTACATAATGATCTGAGTGATCTACCATATATCAATGGAAAGCTCTGTGTGTCCTCTTTCCAATGAAATTGGTTTTATCCAATTTGCCTATTGGAGTAAAACGTTATGGTCGATCTACTTTAGCCTATCAAAAGCAAATTTTGGGTCAAATTCAAACAATCATAACTCCTCGTACACAATGACCTGGGTGATATACTATATATCAACGGAAAGATATGAGAGTCCTATTTCTAATGAAACTTGTTTCATCTAATTTGGATATCGGAGTAAAACGTTATGGTTGATCTACTTCAGACTATCAAAATAGTTCACCAAAGAACAGATTCGAGAATTATTTTATTTTTAGGGGCATTTTGGTCATTTTCTGTCACCCAAAATCCGTCCAAACCCTATATTAAATCCTATTAGAAGCATTATATGTTATATTTCATCAAATTCCCTCTAAAATAAAACCCTAAACTCCTACATCCAACTTCAAGAACCTCCAAAGTTCACCATTAATTCTGCAAATTTATTCAAGATTCCAAGTTCCTAGTTCAAGAACTCCAAGAACCATCATTTAAAGGCACAATTAACATCTAAAAAATGAGTATTGATCTAAAGTTCATCATTCAAGGTATGTGGGGGTTTTCAACAAGAACTCTCTTTCGTTTTTGTGCCCAAAAGTAATTTTCTTTACAAAGGCATGATTTTTATTTGATTTTTATGAATTTGAAGCATGGACCCATATATTATTATGATTATTATGAAATCTTGATATTTATGATTTTAAAAGATGAATTTACATGTGTGGAGATATAAAACATAAATCTTAAAGGATATTTATCATGATTTTGATATTTGGGTTGTGAATCCCCATTGAAAATTTTGGTTTTTTGAGAAAGTGTATGTTATAATCACGTTGATGTTGAATATTTGGGATATTTTGAATGATTTTACCTTTTGGTCTTAGTGGAGTTGTTTTGAACTCGAGTGTGAAAGAAATCCACAACATGGTTGATTTTGATAGATGGGAAGCATGATGGCTCCCGATGTATATTTATATATTACTGAAATTGTTTTGTTGTGGATTGTCTTTGAAATGATCTGACCTAAGTCCAGGAGAAATCTTTAGCACCGAGTGGGAGGTATAAAGAGACCTTACTTCCCTAGAACTACGTGCCCTTATAGGAGTGAGCCTGAGGCTAATTTATATAGTGATCACTAGTTTTTGTGGATTTGATATCAATAGTCCTACTCTGATGGCAAGGATAGGATGGCTCTCCCCAACGTGGGTTCTTTGTTGGACTCCATGTAGCTTACATGGTTTATGTCGGTTATAGGATCTCCCAGTGTGTGTGTGTTTCCCTGTGTCTATGGTGAATGGTGAAGTGATTTGAAAGTGGAATTGTGAAAGTTATTCTTTTGAAAGAATTAAATGATATTTACATTATGAGAATTGATATTCTTGATGAACTGAAAGTGATTGACAAATTATATGATGACTCATATGTGTTATTGTACTTATTTCGTCCTCTCATGATTATGATGATTTTCTTCGGGCTATGTGAGTCTTTCATACATCCTGTATTTTTCTTATAAATATTTATGATGATGATATTTATACAACTGAATACACCCCCATATACTCGGTTTCTTTCCATGGTACTGACCCACATCTTCGGATATGGGTTGTATTTTCTTGGAATGTAGGTTTAGGTGCTCAGTTCTAGGTTCAACAGTGATTCTTCGGGTACGCTATTCTACATCCTCTGTTGTGGTGAGTCCTCATGTTTGGAGGACGTGATGTCTGATATTGGTTTCACGGAATTGTTTACATTTGATAACTGAGTATGAGTCAGTTGGGGCATATCTCAATGGCTCGCTGGTTTTATTGATTTTCTTAAAGGCTTGTCAAACTAGTATAAATGTTAGAAGTTGACTAATAAGTCCTATTTTGTTATCTTTCTAAAATTCTTTTTTTCTTGGATGATGATTACTCTGTTGATATTTGAGGGTTATTTATGGAAACCCCATTGATTTGTGTTGAACTGAATGAAAATGGTTCAAAGGGTTAGCTTGAGGCTACTCGTAGCCTCAAGATCCGTGTGACACTCCGGGACCCATTTTCTGGGGCGTTACAATCTTGGTATCAGAGCCTAAGGTTGTAATCTGTCCTAGGGAGTCTGACAAGCCGCGTTAAGTAGAGTCATGATCATCAGTTTGTAGCGCTCCATATCTATGAGCATGAGGCTACAAGACATTTAAGGAAAAAGTGTGATTCTTTCTTTCAGAAGTCTATCGTGCTTAAAGTGTCTCTCTCTGCTATTGATTCGTTCTCTCCTCTTTCAAAAATATGCCTCCACGTCAAGCGAGAAGAAATAATAATGGTTAGTAACCTCAACTCGTTGACCCATTGAATGAAAATGTGTCTCATGCTGAATTTCGGGCAGCCTTTCAGGCGCTGGCCCAAGCTGTTACTGCAAATGTTCAGGCCAACCCGACCCCGGCTCCACAGCAGCAGGGAGGTGATTCAGCTACTGCCAGGATCTGTGACTTTATGCGGATGAATCCGCCGGAATTCTATGGGTGTAAGTCTGATGAGGATCCATAGTTGTTTTTAGAGGAGGTACGGAAGATTACTCAGGTGATGCATGTATCTGAGGAACATAGTGTGGAGTTGGCTGCGTATAGGTTGAAAGACCTTGCTTATGACTGGGTTGTTTCTTGGAGGAAAGGTAAAGGTAAGGTAGCTGTCCCTACAACTTGGCAAGAATTCCAGGATGCATTCCTGGATAAGTTTTTCCCTTTGGAGATGAGAGAGGCGAAGGTGGAAGAGTTTATGAACCTGCAACAGGGCTCTATGAATGTTAGGGAGTACTGTCTAAAGTTCAATCAGTTGGCCAAGTATGCTCCTGACTTAGTGGCTGATAATCGGGCTAGTATGATTAAGTTTATGACTGGAGTGTCTAGTTATATGGTTAAGGAGTGTAGGTCTACTATGCTGAATAGTGAGATGAATCTTTCTAGGATGATGACTCATGCCCAATAGATTGAGGGAAAAAAGATTAAGGAGAGAGATAGAATGAGAGGGAATAAGAGAGATAGGTCCAAGCAGTACGGACAGGGTCAGGATCGATTGCAGGGAGGGAGTCACCCTCAGTATCAGGATCATTCGTCTATGCCAGCTCCATCATCTGCTAGTGCTCCCGTGCCTAGAGGTAGGCAGGAGCAAGGTAGCAGGTCATATGCATCCAGGTCCCGGTACAGTGCTGGCAGTAAGACAAAATGTCACCTGTGTCCTAAGTGTGGTAGGGCTGATTCAGGTGAGTGTTGGGGTGAGAAGAGGGGTTGTTTTCGGTGTGGTGACATGGGTCACAGAATTAGAGATTATCCACAGGTTGGACAAGGGCGTCGTGACTATCGTCCTCAGACCCAGACTCAGACTGTTAGTGCTCCAGTTCCAGTGACTCGCCCAGACCCAGCTCAGGGCGCCTCTTTTAGCAATGCTGGTAGGCAGCACCAGAATAGATTTTATGCTTTACCGTCCCGCCAGGAAAAGGAGTACTCTCCCAATGTTGTTACTGGTATGCTTTGTATATTTCAGTTTGATGTGTATGCTTTGTTGGATCCTGGATCCAGTTTCTCATATGTTACACTTTGATTGCTGTGAATTTTGAAATGAGTCCTGAGATTATTGCTGAGCCTATCCTAGTTTCTACTCCAGTGGGTGATTCGATTGTTTCCCAGAAAGTGTATAAAAAGTGTCATATTACCGTTCTTCATAGAGTCTTGTTGGCTGATCTGATTGAGTTAGACATGATAGATTTTGATGTGATTCTGGGTATGGACTGACTGTATTCTTCTTATTCCTCTATTGATTGTCGGACCCGAGTGGTCAAGTTTCAGTTTTCGGGTGCATCCGTGTTTGAGTGGTCTAGGAATTCTGTGTCACCCAAGAGTCATTTTATCTCTTACCTCAAAGCTAGAAAGCTTATTTCCAAGGGGTGTATTTACCATTTGGTTAGAGTCAAAGACACTAAGTCTGAGACTCCAGCTCTCCAGTCTGTTAATTCATCAATGAGTTTTCTGATGTCTTTCCAGATGATCTCCCAAGGATACCTCCTGATAGAAAGATAGAGTTCGGGATTGATCTTCTTCCCGATACTCATCCCATTTCTATTCCTCCTTATCGTATGGCCCCTACAAAACTTAAGGAGTTGAAAGATCAACTCAAAGATCTACTAGATAAGGGTTTCATAAGGCCCAGTGTTTCTCCTTGGGGTGCTCCTGTGTTGTTTGTAAGAAAGAAAGATGGCTCTTTGCATATATGCATTGATTACCACCAACTGAATAAATTCACCGTTAAAAATAAGTACCCTCTTCCGAGAATAGATGATTTGCTTGACCAATTGCAAGGTGCAAGTTATTTCTCAAAGATAGACCTTCATTACGGCTATCATCAACTCAAAGTTAGGGAGTGTGACATCCTAAAAACCGCTTTCCAAACTCGTTATGGCCATATTGAGTTTCTTGTTATGTCTTTCGGGTTAACTAATACCCCAACAACTTTCATAGACCTCATGAATCGAATGTTCAGACCATATCTGGATATGTTTGTCGTAGTGTTCATCGATGATATACTGGTGTACTCCCGTAGTGAGGATGAACATTTTGATCATCTCCGAACTGTCTTGCAAACCCTTAGAGATCACAAGTTGTTTGACAAGTTCAGTAAGTGTGAGTTTTGGCTAAGGTCAGTTGCTTTTCTAGGTCATATCATTTCTTCCGAGGGTATTAGAGTTGATCCCCAAAAGACCGAAGCTGTTAGAAATTGGCCTAGACCTATTTCTCCGACTGATATCCGAAGTTTCTTAGGTTTAGCTGGCTATTACCGCCGTTTTGTTGAGAGTTTCTCCTCTATAGTGTCTCCTATGACTCGGTTGACCCAAAAGAAAGTGAAGTTCTTGTGGTCCGATTCTTGTGAGAAGAGTTTTCAGGAAAATCATTAAAATAGACTTTCTTTCAGCTAGACCAAGAAGAACCATCGAACAAGAAAGGCAAAGAGTAAGTTTTTCCGATAATAGATTCGGAAATAATAGGCTTATTTCTAGAATACTAAGAAGACACCCAAACGTAGATCAACCCCAAAAACTGAATAAAATAATAGACGTAGATTGAGACTTATAAATTATTCAGCAAAATCAGTTAAAATTATTAGATCCTAAGACTTTATACAATGCTAAATATTTTTCTACGAATAATCAACTATATAGACATTATTGAGAAGAACAAATATCAGCCATAGGAGAAAACTTCACAACCTTAAATCTAGTGAATCATGAATCCTTAAAACAAATTAGAAATAATAAGATGATATTAATGCATATGTGATTAATAGTTATAGAAATAAAGGAATTAAATAGAAAAAATCTAGGAACCAAAGTATTAATAACAATATACGATGTTAGATGGTCAGATATTTAAAAATCGACAATAGAATTAACCGAAATCGACATGACAAATAATGGAGAAATATTTTATATCAGCCCAGATTTCTTAATGAATTTAAAAGAATTTGGGAAACATATTAAAATAGGAATTCAAACTAAAGGATATGAAGAAATGAATAACGGAAATAATTTATTAATATGTGTAGGTTTCATAGGAAAAATGACTTTAAGTAGTAATACCAAGTTCAAACTAAAAGTAAATGATGTAGTCGAAGTAATGGGAAATAAAGGTATAAAATTAATAAAATCAATAAAAATAAATACAGAAGAATATGCAGGTTTAGAATGGAATTTAGAAAAATTTAATAAACCCAAGATATTTACACCAGAATCTCACTTATTAGACACAACCAGTAAAGGAGAGATGTCAGTTAGATTTACAGACTATAATTATACTAGTAAAAAAGGATTAGATGATAATGAAACTGAAAGTACTATAACTACAGAATAAGAATTCATGAATGCAGAAATATTACAAGAAGGATATGAAATAGATATAGCAATAGAAGAAGCATAAAGATTAGCCGAATAATATAGATATATGACATTTAAATGTAAAGGATGTAAGAAAAAAACATGGATATAATAGAATGTAAAGAATATTTTAAAACTTGTTTAGAAAGAGACGATAATTTAGGATATAGGACCGAAAGAATGGACACTAACTATGTAATCCCTAATAAAGAAGAAGATACAACATCCATAGTAAGTTATAGAGAATTAGTAAAATTAGAAACAACCAGTTCAACAAGTGCAAGTCCATTCCAATAAACTAATCCACATCCTCAATCAATAGATTATAGTATAGGTAATCTACCCAGAAGATCAGCTGTTAGATTAAACCCAGATACATAAATCAAAGAAAATATAAGACCAGCAGGAAAAAGAATACCAATAGAAGGACCTATTAAATTACAAGAAGGTGATAGCAAAGGAAAAATATTAAATATAACTGTACATGATCCACAAATGTGGGATACAGTAATAGATTTATGGAAAGGAATAGTAGTAGCAGGCTATTTAAAATACTATACAGAAACAGATACATAAACAATGTATAAATATATGGAAACTTTCTTAGGAGAATCTGCAAAAGCTACATGGAAAGCTTTTAAATCAAATTGCCCAAATGAATTTCAAGTTTTATTGCCAATGGGTTCAAACCCTTATAATTTTACAAATAAAATGCCTAATTTATTAACAGGAAAGAATCCAAATAGTGGTTTAATAGCATTACAAAGAGATGTATTAATAAAATTAGAGCAATTAAGTATCTCAAATTGATTACATATTAAGAATTTCTTAAAAGACTATTTTTATTATAGTACAACTAGTGGAAATACTTTTAACGAAGAATTAGATAAAATATTATTTAATAAACTATCAGGAGCTTTAGGAAGAGAAATAGAAGATAGATGGTACAAAAGAGATGGTGTAATTCAAAATCCAAATGCTAAATGGACCATAGGACATAAAATACAACATGTAATGGATATCTTGACAGAAAAACGTACAAACATACAAATACAAAAAAAATTAAAGAAAAATGAAATGAATTTTTGTAAATCCATTATATATACGACCCAAAGCTATGACAATGACCAAAGAAAACCTAAAAGGTATAAAAAGAAGTATGATCAAAGACCATACTCGCGTAAGGGATATTTCTTGCATAAATCAAGAGCTAAGAAGCCATATCTAAATAAAGATAGACATGTCAGAAAATATAGGATTGATAGAAATTATAAAAATAAACTAGAATGTTATACATGTGGAAGCACAGATCATTTAGTAAATTTATGTCCCAAAAGAAATAATAGTAGAACTAGAAATTCTCAATTAATAGAAGACTTTCAAAAAACCTTATTAAATGTAGATGAATATATGCCGGACACTGAAAGTATATACTCTATAGTAACCTTTGATTTAAATGATAATGTTAAATCTGATTCTTCAGACTCAGAAGAAGATAATTTAGTAAATGAAATAGGACAAGAAACATATGATTTAAAATTAAATGATTTATTAATTAGTAACCTAATGAACATTACACAAGAATGTATACATGATTTTCAGAGATACAAGAGAATAGACAGTAACCAATGTAGAATGTGTAATTGGTATCCTAGTAAAGAAAATAGAGCTAGATATAAAAAATGCTATATAGAAGCATGTGTAAATTACGTAGAAAATAAGTTAAAAATAAAAATAGGACCAGAAGCAAATGGTGAACAGAGACAAGTACCAAATCAGATTATAAACCTAAGAATAGCAACTCAAGAAGCTAGAATAAATGATCTAGAACAAAGAATAATTACATTAGAAAAAGAAAAAACTATAATAAATGAAGAAATAGATACACAAAAAACAGTGCATTTGGAACAATTAGAAACAGAACTTATGAATGTAGAGGAAAATAGTAGTTTAATATGTAATGAAGATCAACACTTCTCTACAATAAAGGTATTAGTAAAAATAAAAATTCAGGACATAGAAATAGAAACTTTAGCTTTAGTTGACCGAGGATGTACAAGTTGTTTAATTAATAAAAAAATAGTACCACAACACATACTAAAAACCTTCAAAAAACTAATAACTGCAATGCAAATGGATGGATCGCATACTGTTTATAACTATTACATAGAAAAAGCACAAATAAGTTTTTTAAATACATGTAATGAGTTTTATAAGCCTACTTATAATGTACATAAAATACTAGCTAGAGATTTAAATATAAACACAGATTTTGTAATCGAATTACATTTCTGTATACAAAATAGAGGAGGATGTCTCTTAACAAGAGATGGTATAATACTATTCAGAAACATTACATATACTTCAGTACATACCTCAAATTATCCAACAGCAGCAAGAAAACTTAAATACACAAAATGGACTTAACATCACAACCATGTTGTGAAAATTGTACAAAAAGTGATAAATGTCAAGATAAAAATTTGTATAGGGAACAAATAAAAAAAGAAGACAATACTTTAATTAATACAGAAGAACTTGAGTACCTCGAAGATATAGAAAAAAATTATACTTTGATTAATATTGAAACTAAATTTTATAATTTTTAAAGAGGAATAAACAAAATAGGAATGATATATAGTCCTTAAGATTTAGATAATATAGTAGAAATCCTAGACGAAATGAAAATAATTGGGGGAAAACCCTTGGTACACTGGGACTCAAATCAAATAATGTGTAAATTAGACATTATTAACCCAGAATATACAATAAAAACAGTAGCCATAGAAGCAAATAATGAAGACACTGAATAATTTGATAAACAAATAAAAGAATTATTAAATTTAGAAGTTATAAGGAGATCGACTTCTAGACATAGATCAACAGCTTTTATGGTAAGGAACCATAGTGAACAAGTGAGAGGAAAGGCTCGAATGGTAATCAATTACAAAAGACTAAATGACAACACTAGAACAGATGCATACAAATTACCTGATAAAAGTGAATTAATTAATAGAATACAAAGAAGAAAGATATTTAGTAAATTTGACTGTAAATCAGGATACTGGCAAGTAAAAATACATCTGATAGCATAGAATGGACAACATTCACTTGTCCTGGAGGACATTTTGAATGGTTAGTTATGCCTTTTGACCTAAAGACTGCACCGCCCATTTTCCAGAGAAAAGTGGATGATATTTTTAGAGAATATAAAATTTTTGTATTAGTTTATGTAGACGATATTTTAGTATTTAGTCAGAATATGCAAGAACACCAAGGACACCTACAAACAATATTTATTAAACATGGAATAATAATTAGTAAAAAGAAAATGAAACTATGTAAAACTTATATTAATTTTTTGGGAGAAACTTTAGGAGAAGGAAAGATAAAACTCCAACTACACTTAGCAAAAAAAGGTGTTAGATATGCCGAACAAACTAGATAATACAAAAGATCTACAAAATTTTTTAGGATTAGTAAATTATGCGAGAAATTTTATTCAAGACTTAGGAAAAATAGCAGGATCTTTATATGCTAAAACAGGTAGTAAAAGGCAAAAATATTTTAACATAGAAGATATTAAATTAGTGCAAGAAATTAAAGAAAGAGTGAAAAATATTTTAGACTTAAAAATTCCTTTAGAATCAGATTATTTAATTATTCAGACTGATGGAAGTAAACTAGGATGGGGAGCAATCCTAAAAGCCAGACCAAACAAATATAGTAATAAAAATGAAGAACAAATTTACGCATACCAAAGTGGTCTATATGAAGAACAAGGAAATATGAGTAGCATACATCTAGAAGTACTAGCAATAGTATATGACTTAAATAGTTTTAAACTATATATTTTAAACAAAGAAGAAGTTTTAGTAAGAACAGATTGCAAAGCAGTAGTTAAATTTCATAAAAAAATAAATGATAAAGCTAGTAGCAAAAGAAGATGGCTTAATTTTATGGATACGATATCAGTCTATAAAAATATTGTATTTGAATATGTAAAAGGAAAAAACAATCAATTAGCAGATCAGTTAAGTAGATTACAAATTAAAACTAAACAAATAAACTAATGTTTGTTTCAGCATGAGACCAACTGGTCAATCTCCAGCAGACGAAGGCAAAGTAGTAGCCTCTTTTTCTCAAGACTCATACTATCAGACTATGTTGGGTAATATTAATTTTAGATCACAAGACTCTTTAGAATAAATGGAAAGAATTTATTTTGGACCATATAACTTAATTTCTTATCCGCCTAGTAATTTATCTTTTAGGATTAAACCAGACTTTATTTTAGACAAACCCCAAAAATATTTAGTAGACAATTTTTGGATAGCCCATAATAAACCTGACCACAGGCATTTTTTAGCTGCAATAAATGCTCTATGCTAATACATGTCAGATAAAAGTAGGACTAGATTTAAATATTATGTAGTCATCCTTGATAAAACAAACAGAGTTTTTCAAACCAGGATAGAAGTAGTTGATTCTATAAATGGGGTTAAAAACTCACTTTTTACAGGATTTAATGATTTATCCGAAGCAACTGATTATGCAAGAGGATATCTTGGGCCTAATTATTACATATTACCTGTACTTAAACAAAGCCCAAACCAAATACCCCAATACAATATTCAGAAAGACACTGATAAAATAATTTTTGTGACTACTACTCTTCAATGACCAAAGCTTTCAAGAGATTCAATGCTCAGAAAGAAGCTATTCTAATTGAAAACGCCAGACTCATGGAGCAAGTAAAGACTCTAAAAGATAAAATTAATATTTCCCAGACAAGTAAAAGTACTCAGACTTAGAGTTCTCCATCTCCACAAAAAATGGATGAGAAGGGTGTGCATTCCCCTCTGAATGCTCAGAAATTCACTATATCGGATAGAGATATAGCTAGTCCAGTTCAAACTGTAACAGGTAAAGACAAGTCAAATCCATTGATGGCTGTCACTTCACCAAAAAGTGAAGATGAAGGTGTTTCTTTATCAAAACAAAAATTAGCAAAATCCTATAGTAGTACTTTAAGAAAGACTTTAATTTCGAAAAGAAAAAGTGAAAAAATCGAGACTATTATAAAACAGACATTAGAAATATTTTTTAATAGCCAAGAACAAGATAAACATATCGATTGAAAAAATAATCACAGCTCCAGTTCAGACCGATTAGTCTCAGACATGGATAATGCAGACAATACTATTCCAAGATCAGAACAAGGAGACGATGAATTCAATAGTAGTTTTGCATATCTCCAAGATGCACAAGATCCTAACGAGGATGACGACTCTGGCATGAGTTTTGATTCTATCTCCCTGCATAACTTGGATACATAGTTAGACGAAGACAAAAGAGCAGCAACGTGGAAGAATAATCTCCAAGTATTGTAAAGATAGAGATAAGAAAGATAGAAAGTGTGTCATGTGGGTATGCCCACTTTAAGTCTTGTAATAAGTCAGAGTGCTTCCTTTATCACTACTTTCCAAAAGAAAGAAAACTGTTAAAGCACACGTCTGTTAAAAGGAATTATAATACATGTGACGATGTGGCTCAATGAGTACCCGACTTGCATTATTAAGATTCCTTATCTATTATTGTCGGTAATTTGTTATGAGGGCACGTAGTGTGTTATAGTCCATTCTTTTTTCTTCGTTTAGGCCTATGTAAGGTTCTAGTACTTATAGTAGAAAGACAGAATTGAAGAATTCGGAAAAATCGAAGGAAGAAAAACTTTCTCTCCATCCTCCTTAATGTTAAAAATCATTCCACCAAAACCAATCTTTCCTCGGTATGTAACCAAGCCTGTATAATATTAAGTATTTTTTAATAAAGCCTCCAAGTTTTCTATTGAAAAGTCCTTAGGGGTTTTCGAAAGGGAAACCTCTCTCTCAGTTACTTCATGTAAGTTCTTATTTATGTTTTATTTTTCCCACCAAAAATACACCTATATTTTTATATGCTTTGTTTATATGCATCATGTAATTTAAAATTTTTATGCTTCATGTAAATTAAAACTTTGTTATTATTACCCTTAGTATATGGTTAACCTCTTAACTTCTTAATAACAACGATGGATTAACCTGTAAATTCCTAGGGGTCCTAGCCATAGTAGTTCGCTAAAATCAAAAGATTAAAGGACGAAAGTTTAGTTGCCAGAAAAATGATCCAGGGTGTGGTTAATGAAGAAGTTGTTAAGAATTAAGTTAAGAGAGAGATGAACGGGGTAAGTTAAAAAAAAAAGGGAGAGAATATAGGCTAACTACATGATAAAACTATCAGGAAGAGGGAGTACTGAGTAGGATTTGCAAAATATTTGTTTAAAACCAACCTGTTTTAGTTATCACTTTTTATTGAAACATCATTTTTATCTAAGCCTCTATTATTGGTATTATATATATATATACATATATATTTATAATCTATATCTATAATATATTAAAAGTGTGAATATCCTTGTGAATCAAACTTTTTGCCTTTCATTAAAAGATTCTGTTTTATATAAAATCATCTATTCACCATTATTTATTATAATATTAAATATTGACTATAATAAATATGTGTGAAGTAAAACTCCAAAATATAGACAAAACCCTCAACTAATCCTAATTCTACCCAAAATTCACCATCCTAATTTAACCTCAAATCCCCAATATATAACTCCTATGTTTCCATCCTATATTAGTTATTTATTTTGAATCAACAAACATGCAGAACAAACATTGTTTATTTTGGTTTAGATTAGATACAATTTTTGCCGCAGAAAAAAATTAGGTTTGGCTTTAGTATTCTTTATTATTCTTTTCTCTTTTTTTTTTTTTAGTTATTAAATTTAAAAATTATATATAAAGTATACAAAATCAACAATTAACAATAGATTTTCTCTTTTTGATAATTTTTATGTTTCTTTTTTAGTTGAATTTTTTTTAATCAGAAAATCGAATGAAATAAGTATTTTACCATTGAATGAAGAAATCAAAGATTACATTGATTTTACATGTTATTTACTTTTCTAAAATTTTAGGTTTACATGTAATTTGATTTCATTTCGATGATATAAAGTAAACAACTTCTATATACAAAAAAAACCCAATGTAACTTCTGAAAAAACAAAAAAACCTGTCTGTCTCTTGTTTGCTTTTATTCTTTTTCAACTAATGATTTTTTATTTCTTTTTGCCTGTTTGATTTTGAATTTTATATACAAAGTTGCACTTTTTTTATTTCTCCTTTTCCGATCTTAGCTTATGTCTATTTCTAATTTTTTTGTAGGTTATTCTCTTTTTTGTCGAGCACTGATCAACTCTTTTAGGCATTTTTTCTTTGCATAAAATTTATCATTTTAATTAATTTTCGCAAACCTCAATTTATTATGTATCAATGATAAGTTCGTATACATATTTTTCTTTAATGTATTGTTGTTTGACATGAATAATATGACTTTCTCTCTAAAACTATGTTAAGGATTAGGCATATAAATATCAGATAAAAATAGGATATAATAAGAACTAATCCAAGAAAAAATGTCATAATATTCTAATCAAGATAATTTTTCTTCAATTGAAGTTTTTTTGTTTGATTGTTTGACATGAATAATATAACTTTCTCTTCAAAAGATTATTATTAGTAGTATTGTTTTTTGTTTTTTTGATAATACAAAATTATCATTTCTTTTTACATATTATTTAGTTATTTTTACAATATTTGAAGGACTTCTAAAATATATAAAAAAAGAGGTAGAATTTGAAAACTTCTAAAATCTTCTAAAATGTATGAGTAGAAGTTTCTTTAAAATCTTTATTTATGAAAGGTGAAATCTGAAAACTTTGAATAGAAAATCTAATAAGAATAGTGCACCTTTTATTTTCTTTTTAAAAAATAAAATATATCGTCTTATCACATGCATCTTCCATAATTTTTATATTATTTTAAATTTTAAATATTGATGGGGCTTTTTAATAACGACAAAGTTATCAAAATATAATTATCTTTAGTTTTTATAAAACTTGTAGTTTATTTTCTGTCGTTGGGTGTTGCCTATCTCTTCTCTTTGATGTTCAATTTTGAACATCTTTCTCAAATTGAGGTGTATAATGAGATTTACAATTAAAATCAATAGCTGAACAAATTTTATGATAGAGATTGAAGATGATATTGTTTGTTGGACTTTATGTCACTAATGACGAGTAATTGTAAAAGCTTCTCTATAGCCACATATATCCATCAGATATTTTATAAGGTATGCTTCTCTACATCTTCTCCTCTTTACTGTGATTTAAAAAAAAAAATTATAACAAAGAAAAGGTAATAGTATAGTTTAGTTGACATGATTTTTTTTTTAGTTTTATTTTCAAAAAATTATCAACTTAACAAACTCTAGACTAATTTTAATTTGTCTCTCCTTCATATAGGAATTTACTGAATTATTTAATTAGCATGAGATTATTTTTTAAATAAATTGTGTATTTTTTTAAGAAATTGTGTATTTTTAATATTAGTTTTTTTAATCTATAGATTACTTGGTTAAACCATATTAAATATTATGTTTACTTTTTTTTATGAGACACTTTTTTGATTGTTTCTCTAGATCCATGTTACGAATTAAATTTTGAAATTAAGAATGAAGTGTACAGAAAGAGTATGACTATATTTGAAGTGGTAGAAAAGATATACAAACTATTTGATCAAGAAGAGGGATTGAAATGATATGAAATTTGAAGGTTAAATTTCTCACTTCTACAATGAAACCAAGTTAAATTGCACAATTTTATGGATTTACAAGCACTAACCATCGACTTACTAATGACATACCGTAATTTAAGGACGGTCATGTATTTCACCTATCTTATTTGTATTTTTGATATTTATAAATATTATATAAGCAATTGAATAAATTCTTCATCTTTAGACCTCCAACGATGTTTAATTTAATTATTGTATTCATTTTTATTATTTAAATAAATGTTGTATTTAGTGTAGTATTTAAACTCATTAAAATGAGGTACACGCGCGTGTACACCTAAACTAATATAATTGAAAGACGTGGCTACTGATTAGCATCTCTACAACTGTGGGTGTTGACAAATATGGCCGGAAGAATACTAAGAGTCTGACATGAACTTTACTATCTGAAATAAAATGTCCTTGTTTTCAAATGTGTCTACTACCATTATGCTTCGAGTGTTGTGAAGCCAATGTGTTCTTAAAATTTTGGAAGTAATTTTCAAACAGGCTATCACCTGTTGCAAACGTTTTCATGTCTTGACGTACTGTAAGAAGAATAGTCACAGTAAAGCCTAATTTGTCAGGTGTGTTAAACTTACACTCATAATTGAAATGCTTTAGAAATTCTGACAAACGAAGAGTTTGTGTCCAGAAACTAAATTCTTTATGAAGTGTTATTCTGATATTCAATTTCCTACTAAAGATGTGCATTGTTGTGCATTTTGATTCTTTTTAATATCTAATGTCCTGTGTTTGACGAGATTGATACGTTATCACTTATGTTGTTGAACAAAGTGTTGAAGGATGACACCTTTCTTCACAGTGAATAATAGATGTCCTTGAGGATTCATGAAAGTTATTATGCCAGAGCATTGAAAAGAGAACTAACCAATTTTTCGTTTAATATCTTAAAAGCTTGAGAATACTAAGGGTCATTTGGTGTGAGGTATAAGGTATAATTGTCCGAAACTAAAATGCAAGATTAATTCATTCTATGTTTGGTTGGAAGTATTAATTAATATCGAGTTATTTGTATGATCATTTATACCATAGTGATAGATAAGTTAACCTATATATATATGGTGGGATAACTAATTTTGGGATAAATTATCCCCGGATAACTTGTTCCCAACCAAACGGTCCCTATGAATTTTAAATAAACTATTAGTTATTTGAATTTCCATGTTTGACTATATGTCCTGGTTTTCTATAAAAAGAAGGTTGAACTTTTTCGCAATTGTCTCATTGCTTATACTGGGTGGTAGACCAATTGTGAACACTATATAGTGATACTGCATATGCAACTATAAGAGGGAGGAACACTTTCTATGAATTTTGATGGTGAATCTTGGTACTTGCAAGTTGTAAATACAAGATAGAATGCATGACAGGGATGGATACAGAATTTTTCCTATGGATTTATAGAAAGCCAATAACTTTGGATAATATATATATATATACATTAGAAGGAGATAAGCTAGAATGATCTTATGTACGGGCCTCGGTCATTATATAGACTCGATCTAGAGAAAATAGGGCAATGAGTTTATATATATATATATATATATATATATATATATATATATATTAACATTTCATTGTGAGCTCAATTGATATTGTAATTAATTTAATTTGAAATGTGTGTAGAAATTCGTGAACCTCCAAATCTAAGATCCATCGGAGAGAGTAAGAACCATAAAATGACACCTCCATCGTAGAACAAACAGTCATGTCTATATATAAATTATGAATTCTATATTCATATTCATTATAGCACAAAATATCTCTCGAAAATTTCTTTTTTAGCTTGGAAAATTCTTAGACAAATTGCCTTTTGTTAACCCTATGTTTGTGGGTTTGTTGATATACCAATTTATTACGTTTGCTACTTAGAGGTAGAGGTATGGACTGCGTATATCTTACCCTCCAGACCCCACCAGGTGGGAATACACTGGGTTTGTTGTTGTTGTTGTTGTTGCTACTTACAACTTCAGCTAGAGACTGTTCGACATTTCTTTGGCGGAGAGACTTCTTAAGAAATGTAAAAATTCTTTGGTCAGCCTTTGGGAATAAGTTGCCATCATAGACCAGTCGCTACTTTTTCTATTTGATAGGTGGCAGACTAAATCCAAAGATGTTGTCCATAGGTTTTTGATTCATATAACACCTATCATTTTATGATGGAGACTGTGGAAAGAAAAATGTGCCAACAGGTATGGAGGACATACCAGATTATACTTATGCAAGATCTAAAGAGCTCTTCATAATAAAGCTTTCCCAATAGTGGTCTAATGATCAGTACTAGCAATCCATTATGCTCCAGTGGAGAGACTTAAAAATTAAATTTAACACAGATGGACACTGCGTTGATAGTGATGGCAGAGCAGGAATTGGTGGAATAGCTACAGATGAATTCGGAATTTTTTTTTTTTTTTTGCCTTTGCTATTCCTGTTCAGCAGTAATAATAACATGGTTGAAATTCTAGTGGCCAAGTATGATGCGAGATAGTTGAGGCATAATGACATACAACATTGCCCCATTGAACTTGATTCACTAATTGTAGCAGATATGTTGTGAAGCAAAACGATCACTAAGTTGAATCCTAGGGTCAGCATTGAAGATATTATCGAGTTGGTGAAACATTTAGAGACGACCTTTGGACATTGTTATAGTGAGGCAATGCGCTACAGTATCTGATTTCTGTTATAATAACATAGAAACACACTACAGATTCACATAAACCAAGAACACCTATAAAGTAACAAAATATGCGAGAAATAAGGTGTATACCTTTGTCCGCCATTGAAACACGTAATCGAAGATGAACTAGGCTGAGTCTTCCTCTCCTTTGCTTATGACGGCTGACAGCTTATGGGAATACGTCTTATGTTAAAGTTAGGAGAGGGGACCTAACCTTATATTTATAGGGTTAAAAGCCTTAACCTAGTGCACCCCCCATTATGGGCTCACAGGTCTACTACAGGCCTACACTATTGCCAGTCCACACCAATAACATGAAATGGATATAGGCTCATATGGAATCCGCATGAATACACAGCCTGTGTCTTATCCACCAACTAATAACATCAACCCATTTTACTTTAATGTAATAAAATTTAATGTTAAGTTCACATAAAATAAATAATTCTAACATTCTCCCACTTGGACAACATTAACTTTTAAAGAAAAGTTTTGAAAAACTTATTTTCATGAAAATAACTCTCGGGCTGAATAGACAGTGGCCATAAATATTTAGTGGTGGAACACCATCTCCAACATAGTTCAGTCTAGCAAAATATCACTGTTGAACTGTATCAGTACTTGCATCAACCAATGATACAAGACCAGTCCATAATTACTAACACTGAAGTTTTGTAGACATAAACCAAATGATGTGATAGTGTAGCAAGAAATAGCCAACATGGACTCCAAATCGAGGCTATTTCATTGTTAGTCCTTCAAACGATTTTTCATATCAACATGTACGCTTAAAATCAACATGCGTGCCATAGAAAAATCGTCACCTCGATTTTCTTTTACAACATGTGTGAGCACTAAAACAACATATGCTCCACCAGAAAATCTTGATTTTCAAGGTTCAACATGTGCAATATATTATATGGTGCAACAACCAGAAAATTCATAAGGTAGAATGATATACCATATATCTCTCCGAAAGAAAGATCAAATAAAACAACATTATGATCTTATCAATATGAGACATAACCAACACATAAGGCAAAAACCTTAATATAATAAAATAATATTAAAGTGCGCACAGTAATAATCAACAATATAAAGACTGAGATGAACTTACTCCCACTGATCTTAAGATAAATGTAATGATCAATCTTGTTCTCCAAAAATCCTATAAAAGTGATAATTTCCTCGAACTTCTAGTACCACTATCAAGAAGCTTGCTTCAAGCTATAGATACATTTCTTTAACTTACACACGAGATGCTCACTGCCTTTACCAAAAAAAAAAACTTTGGAGTTGCTGTATGTAAACCTCTTCATTAAGATCACCATTCAAAAGGTTGTCTTTACATCCATCTAATATAGCTCAAGATCAAAGGGTCCCATTTGTTGCCTATTCACTGCTTATCTACCATAGTACTCACCCCTTCGCTCAGACCTCACTTTTTTAGTGACCTTTCGCAGTTATTTTTATACTTCAGTTTTAAACACTTTGAACATTTCAAGAGAATCTGACTTTTTTTAATAAGAAAAACATAACCATATCGAAGAAAGTCATCAATGAAAATGATAAAATAACTTGAACCATATATTGTAGTAGAATACAAATCACTTATGTCTGTGTGGATGATTTTCAACAAATTAGAACTACGAGTTGCATTCTTTTTTTTTAATCAACTTTCCTATAATGCAATCAATACATATTCCTATGTTCCTAAAATTAAGAGAAGGTAAAATATTAGACTTAACCAATTTATCAACTCTATCCTTAGAGATATGGCCTAAATGCCTATGCCACCACGTGCCTATTTTTTTATTTAAAATTATTGTTTAGACCCAACAATTTCAGAACTAAAAGAGTTGTATCTAAAATCAGAAGACAAGGAAATTTTAAACAAACCATCATATAGGATCCCATGACCCACAACTCAAGAATTCAAAAGAAAATTAAATTTTTCATTAAGAGAATTAAAACCATAACCAAATTAAATTTATTCATTAGATCTCCAGTGTCAGGTTGATTGGAAACAAGATTGTAAGAACCCGAAGAACATCTAAGCTTAATTCAGTCCTTTAAGCTTGTCAAGGGGTCCCAAGCTTAGAAAAATTCTAACCAAGTTCTCAGACTTAGCCTATTTTGGCCTTTGAAAGTTGGCAATCTCATCTCGCCATCTTAATGCCCTTTAATGGACCATATTTTTCTTAATTCATGATCAGGAAGGTCAATAGGTGTTCCCGGACAAGGTTTGGATTTTTTGAAATACGTTTAGATCATGTTCGGTGTCCCAAAATAGTGGACCAATGCAATCTTGGCGTGTCGCATCGCCGATCGCGTTGGTCAACTTTTGTGCAGGCTGCCAGAGCCAAAACATCTGAAGCTTGACGCGATCATGGCGCGACGCGTCGAGTATCGCATCGTAGTCATCAACACTCTGCATCGCTTATAGCGTCGGCACCCAGTTTTTAGTCATTAAATGACCGCGTCCTCAAGGGAAACATGTCAATTTTCCACTCCTATATAAGCCCCAAAACATGTAATTCAGCTATTTTTCACCCAAATTATAATTGTCTCTCTCCAAGTCCATCAAGAATAAGCTTAGGATTTTCAATTGAGGGTCTAACTTTTAAGAATTTCACCGTTAGTTTCAAGAATCTTCCATCTAAGGTATGCATAGTGTTGATTTATGGATTCCGTTAATCCATAAAGCTCAAGAAACCTATTTCAAATTGTAAATTATGATGTTTATGTTGTGGGTTGTTTTGTAACCATGTTTATCTTGTTGTACGATTCCCAAGTTGGAATATTTACGTGTTGTTCCTGAAACTATGTTAGCATATAAGTTGAAATCGATGAATTGAGTTGTTTATGATGTGTAATTTGATGATTTCACCTATGACCTAAGTGGTGCATGTATGGTGTTTGATAAAATGCCTAAGAGACTAGAAATTATGTAATATATCTCAATTATGACTTAAGTGATGGATTCATATTTAAACCTTATGTTTAAATGACTTCCATGCTATTGATGTGCAATGTAGGTATTTGTTGGAATGCTCATGATGTTGGAGTATAAAATTATGATACTTATTATATGCATTCCCATCATGTATAATTTTATGATAACCCTGTGCTTCATGAAATCCCCAACTTATTATATTATGATTTTTGATGTTGGTCATGTAATCAAGAATATTACGCCTTGTCAGTTTTCTTCTATCGAGTCCTGGGGGTACTAGTACTCGACAATTTAGATGTGTGATGAGAGTTAGTGTCATGTTTTCATGATACTCTCAGTCAAGCCATGGTCAATAGAACTCAGTCAGTTATGTGACTTAGGAAAGCTCAGAAATTTAGTAATTTTAGTAGTATTCCATCAGTTAATGGAACTCAGTTAACTCAGTCCAGTTCATTTTGGTTAATCATGTTCAGTTTGTATTCAGATAGGAGTAGGATTTAGCATTGAGTAAACCCAAGGATGGTAACTCACCTTCCAGTAGAAGATGTGATTCTTAGAAGCAATCCTTGCATTCCAAAACTACGTAGCCAGTATAGGTTGAGACATCTAACCTGTTAGTTGAGGGTTGATGAGGTGGCTTACCTTCCAATTGAGGGTTCCCACCGTTCTTATTTGATACCTGGCAGTTGAGGGTCACTCACAGCTTGTCCTTATCGGTGGCGCGGTATTGACACCCTTCCAATTAGGGTTACAGATTGGAACCCAACTCAGCTATATTGCTTTATTTAGGGCATGTCGGTTAGATGACTACTTCCCACACTTACAATTTTAGTCTCAGTCTCAGTAATAGAACTCAGATAGTTCTACAAAATTCAAGACTGTCAGATACAGTCAACTCAGAACAGTACGAAACTTAGCTAGTTCCATCAGACCTTAGACTGTTAGACACAGTCGCTCTGTATCAGTTATATCAGTTATTAGTAACTCATGTTATCAGTGTTCAGACTCAGTAGTTAGAAGTCTCACAAACTCAGTTACAGTTACTTATTCATGCATGTATCCCCACGTTCATGTTATACAGTAAGTTTGCATTGTTCATGCATTTGAACCCTTTTGTATTCAGCCTACCTCACTTACATACCAACACATTCAATTGTACTGAGCATTTGTGCTATGGTGTTTTATACCATAGGTTCAAAAGCATGAGCTTTAGAGTATCAATAGCAATCCAGATTTCAGCAGCCAGATTTAGCAGTGAGTCCTCATCATTTGAGGATAATATGATTATTTATTTTATTATTTCAGTTTCATTTTCAGTAGATGGAGTTAGTTGAGGACATGTCCCATCAACTCCTTATTCAGACAGTTCAGTCAGTTAGAGGCTTTTGGACTAGATTCAAATTTCAGTATTTTTAGATATTTACTTTAGTTTTGGTATTGTGATACCACATTATTTGGACATGGTTTGGTTAGATGTTTTATCAGTTACTTGAACCTTATGGCCTTTCAGCCTTTATTTCCACATTCATACAGTATGTTATGCAGTGTTCAGGTACAGATATTCGTCATGAGTTAGCTTGAGTTCCCTCAAGGTCATGAGCATCCTGTAGCATTTCGGATACCAGATTTGGGGCATTACAAACTTGGTATCAGATCCTAAGATTCAACAGTATCCTAGGAAGTCTGAAAGCTGTATCTAGTAGAGTCTTATACATGGGTTTGTTGCGCGCCACATTTATATGTAGGAGACTATAAGATGTTTTACGAACAGTTTCCCTTCTTTCAGTATTCATGTCGTGCTAGTGACCATAATCTCAAGTTAATCTCTCAGTCCAATTCTTTTCTCATCCATTTACAGAACATGCCTCCCAAGAAGAGAACTGGAAATCAGTTAGCCCCTCAGCCCGAAAATCCTTTGGGCGAATATGTCTCTCATCAGAGTTCAGGCCTATATTCACTACACTTGCTCAGTCAGTTGCTGCCCAGAATGAATGACCAGCTGTTGTTCTAGCCAACCCAGTGACCAATTCAGCTGCAGCCAGGATTTGGGACTTCACCTAAATGAATCCTCCATCCTTTTTCGGGTCTAACAATGACGACGACCCTCAGGAATTCCTTGATCTAGTTCAGAAGGTTACAGACTTCATGGGGGTTACTCCTAGTGAGAGTGTTGATCTAGCTCTATATCAGTTGTAGGATACTGCTCACACTTAGTTCAAGCAGTAGAAGTCAGAGAGGTTAGTTGATGCAGGATCCATAGAGTGGGAGGAGTTTATCACTGTATTCTTAGATGAATTCTTTCCCCAAGTTGTGAGAGAAACTAAGGTGTTAGAATTTATCAACCTTAAGCATGGCAACAAGATGGTGAAATAATATTCTCTTAAGGTTACTGAATTAGCCAGATATGCTCCCCATGCAGTGACAGATAGTAGGGCTAAGATGAGTAAGTTTTTTTCTGGGGTGAATGATAGTGTGGTCAATGAGTGTAGGTTCGTGATGTTGAATAGTGATATGAACATAGACAGGCTTATTACCCATGCTCAGCAAATAGAACAACAAAAGATTAAGATAAGAGAGAAGAATAATAAGAGAGAAAGGACAAGTAGTTTCAACTTTGCTCAGCCTAAGTCTGAGGGAGGAAACCGTTCTCAGTTTCATCCTAAGTCATCAGTTCCAGCTCCTTCTTCAGCTAGTGCTCCAGTGCTAAAATTTAGGGACAACAATAGAGATAGGGTGCCAGGCTCTAAGTCTCAGGGCAGTGTTAGCAGTGACTAAACCAATCCTCTTTGTCAGACTTGTGGCAAACACCATCAGGGTATTTGTAGATCTGGTAGGCAAGCCAGGCCACAGAGTCAGAGATTGTCCTCAGATAGGTTCCTAGAGTCAGCAGAATCATTCCTCAGCACAGTTCGATCACCCAAATCAGCAGAGTGCTACTTTCAGTGCTACTAGTGGGCAACGCCCAAACAGACTTTATACTTTCCAGTCCCGGCAAGATCAGAAAAATTCTCCTAATATGGTTACTGGTACATTACAGATCTTTCACTTGCATGTTTACGCTTTGCTAGATCCAGAAGCTTCTTTGTATTTTATTACTCCTTATATAGCAGTTGATTTCGGAGTCAGTCCAAAAATTCTAGCAGAGCCCTTTTCAGTGTCTACCCTAACGGGAAAGACTATCATAGCTTGGCGGGTATACATGAACTGTCCGATTATGATATCCCAGAAATTCACCTTAGTAGACTTAGTCGAATTAGAGATGACTAATTTTGATGTCATTCTCAACATGGATTGGCTTCATTCCTACTTTGAACCAGTCCTAATTTTGATTCCATCTTGAGGACTCTAGCTCCGAGACTCCCAATCTTGAATCAGTCCTGATCATGAATGAATATTTAGATATCTTTCTCTAAGATCTTCCAGGAAATCCTCCCAAAAAGGAAATATAATTGGGCATTATCTTCTTCAGATACTCAGCCTATATCTATTTCGCCAAACAGAATGGAACCAACAGAACTCAGAGAATTAAAAGAATAGTTGAAGGATCTCTTAGATAAGGGATTCATCGGGCCCAGTGTTTCCCTGTGGGGTGCACCGATCTTATTCGTGCAAAATAAAGACGGTTCTCTCAGAATATGAATTTATTACCATCAGCTCAATAAAGTCACGGTCAATAACAAGTATCCATTTCCCAGAATTGATGAATTGTTTGACCAACTTCAGGGTGCTAGCTATTTCTCTAAGATAGACCTCAGATCGGGCTGTCATTAGCTTAGAGTTAGGAAATGTGACATTCCAAAAATCGCCTTCCAAACTCAGTATGGTCATTTCGAATTCTTAGTCATGTCCTTTGGTCTTACCAGTGCCCCAGCAGCTTTCATGGACTTGATGAACCGTGTTTTTAAGCAATACTTGGACATGTTCATCATACTCTTCATAGATGATATTTTTGTCTATTTCTGCAGTGAGCATGATCATATAGACCATCTCAAAATAGTGCTTTACACTTTCAAAAATCATCAGTTGTTCGCTAAATTCAGTAACTGCAAATTTTGACTATGGTCAGTAGCATTCCTTGGCCATATCATTTCTAGTAATGGGATTAGAGTAGATTCTCAAAAGACCGAAGCAGTAAGAAATATGCCCAGATCTGTCTCTCCATCAGATATCAGGAGTTTCTTGGGTTTGATGGTTATTACAGATGGTTTGTTGAGGGATGCTCTTCTATTGCTTCCCCTATGTCCAGATTGACTCAGAAGAAAGTCAAGTTTCAGTGGTCAGATCCTTGTGAGAAGAGTTTTCAGGAGTTGAAGACTCGACTCACCTCAGCTCTATTCTTAGCTTACCCAGATGGGTTTGTGGTGTACTATGATGCCTCTAGAGTAGGTTTGGGTTGTGTCCTCGTGCAGTATGGTAAGGTTATAGACTATGCCTCCAGACAGCTTAAACACCATAAGAAGAATTATCCAAATCATGATTTTGAGTTAGCAGCAGTAGTATTTTCCCTAAAGATTTGGAGGTATTATTTGTACGGTGTTCATGTAGATGTGTTCATAGATCATAAAATCCTTCTGTAAGTATTCTCTCAGAAAGATCTTAACCTCCATCAAAGAAGGTGGTTAGAGCTCTTGAAAGACTACGACATGAGTGTCCTTTATCATCCGGGCAAGGCCAATGTAGTGGATGACCCTCTCAGTAGACTTTCTATAGAAAGTGTTGCTTATGTTGAGGGCAGTAAGAAAAATTTGGCTCAGGAAGTTAATCATCTTTCCCAACTAGGTGTCCACCTAGTTCATTCAATAGAGGGTAATATATGGGTATAGAGCAGTTCAGAATTATCTCTACTTTCTGAAGTTAAGGAAAAATAGGATAGAGATCTCAGTCTTGTTAAGTTAAAAGAGTCAGTCAAAGATTAGAAAGTAGAGGTTTTCTCCTAAGGGGGAGATGGTGTTTTGCGTTGTTAGGGTCATCTTAGTGTGCCAGGTGTAGATGACTTGAGGCAACAAATTCTTATAGAAGCACATGGTGCGCACTACTCTATTCATCTAAGGGCCACTAAGATGTACCACGACTTGCGGGAGATCTATTGGTGGAGTGGGATAAAGAGAGATGTCACAAAGTTTTTGGCTACGTGCTCTGCTTGTCAGCAGGATAAGATAGAGCATAAGAATCCTAGTGGGTCTATGCAGGAGTTCACTATTCCTACTTGGAAGTGGGAAGAAGTGAACATGAAATTTGTGATGGGTTTGCCTCGTACTCGTCATCAACATGATTTAGTTTGGGTAATTGTAGATAGGATTACCAAATCAACTCATTTCCTTCCAGTCCATACCTCTTATCAGCCGAGGATTAAACCAAACTCTACATCAGAGAGTTGGTCAGATTGCACGGTGTTCTGCTATCTAATATCTCAGACAAAGGTACCCAGTTCGTCTCTAATTTTTGGAAAGCATTCCAAAAGGGTCTTGGTACCAAAGTTCATATCAGTACAACCTTCCATCCTCAGATAGATGGTCAAGCAGAAAGGATCATTCAAACTTTAGAAGATATTCTAAGGGCATGTGCAATTGATTTTAAGGGTAGTTGGGATGACCACTTGACTTTGATTGAGTTTACATACAACAACAACTATCATTCCAGTATTTGGATGGCTCTATTCAAAGATCTCTATGGTAGGAGATGCAGATCTCCAGTCGGTTGGTTCGAAGTTAGTGAGGCTTCAGTTATAGGGCCTGACTTAGTATTCGATGCCTTAGAAAAAGTCCAGTTGATCAGAGAAAGACTTCAGGCTGCTCAGAGCCACCAGAATTCTTATGCAGATATTCCTAGGAAGGATCTCAAGTTTGAGATTGGTGATTATATTTATCTAAAGATCTCTTCCATAAAGGGAGTGAAGCGGTTCTGCAAGAAAGGAAAGCTCAGTCCCCGATATGTCGGTCCCTTCAAAATTCTCAATCTCTTTAGCAATGTAGCTTATGAGCTCGAATTGCCTTCAGATCTAGCCTTAGTTCATCAAGTCTTCCATGTATCTTTGCTCAAGAAGTGCATAGGTGACCCAACAGTTGTAGTCCCTATTCAGAGCATAGATGTTCAAAATAGCCTCTCTTATGAAGAGATTCCAGTTGAAATTCTTGACTATCAAACTCATAGACTGAGGAACAAAGAAGTCCCTCTAGTCAAAGTTCCTTAGGGGAATTAGTTTGTTAAGGGAGCTACTTAGGAAGAAGAAGCAGACATGCGAACCTAGTACCCTTACCTCTTCTCCGCTAACTGAAATCTAGCTCAAGGTAACAGTTCTCCTTAAGATTTTAAGTTATATACTTAATATTAAATACCATTGCATACTCAGTAATACATTCATGTATCAGTTCAGTCATATAATCACGCGTCAAATATGTATTCTCATTATGTGAAACTCAATTCATCAGAACACTCAGTCACACATTCATGAATCGGTTACACGTGCATCAAATATGCATGCTCAGTATGGTGTATTCAGTTATTAGTCATTTCCATGGAATCATGTTCAGTCTTTACATCAATTTATCTCTTCTCTCCTCTCAGTTAGTCTTATTCTAGGATGAATATTCTTAAAGGGGAGATATTGTAAGACCCTGTAGAACTACTAAGATTAATTCAGTCCTTTAAGCTTGTCAAAGGGTCCCAGACTTAGAAAATTTTTAACCAAGGTCCTAGACTTAGTTTATTTTGGCCTTCGAAAGTTGGAAATCTCATCTCTCCATCTTAATGTCCTTTAATGGCCTATATTTTCATTAATTCATGATCAGAAAGGTCAATAGGTGTTTTCGAACAAGTTTTAGATTTTTTGGAACACGTTTAGATCATGTTCTGAGTCCTAAAATAGTGGACCAATGCGATCTTGTAGTACTGCATCGCCTATCGCATTGGTCAACTTTTGTGCAGGCTGCTAGAGCCAAAACTTCTAAGGCTTGACGCGATCATGGAGCGACGCGTTGAGTATCGCATCATAGCCATCAACGCGCCACGTCACTTATAGCGTCGACACCTAATTTTTAGTCGTTAAATGACCGCGTCTTCAAGGGAAGAAGGGTCAATTTCCCACTCCTATATAAGCCCCAAAACACGTAATTCAACTATTTTTCACCCAAATTATATTTGTCTCTCTCAAAGTTCATCAAAAACAAGCTTAGGGTTTTAATTAAGGATCAAATTTTAAGAATTTTACCATTAGTTTCAATAATCATCCATCTAAGGTATGCATAGTGCTGATTTATGGATTCCTTTCATCCATAAAGCTCAAGAACCCTATTTCAAATTCTAAATTATGATATTTATGTTGTGGGTTGTTTTGTAATCATGTTTATCTTGTTGTACGATTCCCAAGTTGGAATCTTTATGTGTTGTTCCTGAAACTACGTTAGCATACAAGTTGAAATCCCTGAATTGAGTTGTTTATAATGTATAATTTGAAGATTTCACCTATGCCCTCTGTGGTGCATGTATGGTGTTTGATAAAATACCTAAGAGACTATAAATTATGTAATATATCTCAATTGTGACTTAAGTAATGGATTCACATTCAACCCTTATGTTCAAATGAATCTCATGCTATTGATGTGCAATGTTGATGTTTGTTGGAATGCTCATGATGTTGGAGTATGAGATTATGATACTTATTATATGCATTCCTATCATGTAAAAGTTTATGATAACCATGTGCTTCATGAAATCCCCAAATTATTAAATTATGGATTGTTGATGTTGGTCATGTAATCAAGAATGTCATGCCTTGTCAGTTTCCTTCCATCAAGTCCTGGGGGAACTTGTACCCAATAATTTAGCTGTGTGCCTAGAGCCAGTGCCATGTTTTCATGATACTCTCAGTCAAGCCATGGTCAAAAGAACTCAGTAAGTCATGTGACTCAAGAAATCTTAGAAATTCAGTAATCTCAGTAGTATTTCGTTAGTCAATAGAACTCAGTTAACTTAGTCCAGTTCAGTTCGGTTAATCATGTTCAGTGTCTATTCAGATAGGAGTAGGATTTAGCATTGAGTAAACCCAAGGATGGTAACTCACCTGCCAGTAGAAGATGTGATTCTTTGAAGCAATCCTTGCATTCCAAAACTACGTAGCTAGCATAGGTTGAGACATCTAACCTGTCAGTTGAGGGTTGATGAGGCGGCTTACCTTCCAATTAAGGGTTCCCACCATTCTCATTTGATACCTGGCAGTTGAGGGTCACTCACAGTTTGTCCTTATTGGTGGCGCGGTAATGACACCCTTTCAATTGGGGTTACAGATTGGACCCCAACTCAGCTATATTGCTTTATTTGGGATATGTCGGTTAGATGACTACTTCCCATAGTTAAAATTTTAGTCTTAGTCTCAGTAATAGAACTCAGATAGTTCTACAAAATTCAGGACTGTCGGATACAGTCAACTCAGAACAGTACGGAACTTAGCTAGTTCCATCAGACCTTAGACTGTCAGACACTGTTGTTTAGTATTAGTTATATCAGTTATTAGAAACTCATGTTATCAGTATTCATAATCATTAGTTAGAAGTCTCACGAACTCAGTTTCAATCACTTATACATGCATGTATCCTCACTTTCACGTTATACAGTCAGTTAGCATTGTTCATGCATTTGAACCCTTTTGCATTCAGCCTACCTCACCTGCATACTAGTACATTTAATCGTACTGACCCATTTGTGCTATGGTGTTTTATACCATTAGTTTAGAAGCACGAGCTCCAGAACATCAGTAATATTCCAGATTTTAGCTGCCAGATTTATCAGTGAGTCCTCATTTTTCGAGGAAGATATGATTATTTATTCCATTATTTCAGTTTTGCTTTCAGTAAATATAGTTAGTTGGGAACATGACCCATCAACTCCTTATTCAGACAGTTCAGTCAGTTAGAGGCTTTTTGACTAGATTCAGATTTCAGCATTTTCAGATATTTACTTCAGTTTTAGTATTGTGATACCATATTATTCGAACACAGTTCTATTAGATATTTTATCAATTACTTGAAACTTATGGCCTTTGAGACTTTATTTTCACATTTATACAGTATGTTATGCAGTGTTCGGGTACAAATATAAGTCATGGGTTAGCTTGTTGTCCCTCGAGGTCATGAGCACCGTGTAGCGTTCCGGGTACCAGATTTGGGGCGTTACAAAGATACTTTTCTTTCCCTTGAGAAAGAAACCTTTTGACATTGATAGTTTCAGGCAAGCCACTTTTGATGTACTTAGCAATAAACCTTCTAAAGGCAAGGATGCATAACCTATTTGATCTCTCCTACTTAGCATAAAATTCTTTTTCAGTAGCTATACTAGAATCAGTAAGAGCTGGAGGATCATCCTCATGCAAGGCTTGATCTATGTTAGTCATGCCCAAAGCAAATTCAATATCTTTTTTCTATCACTTAAAGTTAGAGCCCGATAGAACCATAACCTCAACATTGTTACTGTTCAAATAAATAGTAACTTTTCACAACATAACATGAATGAATTTATCAAAATAGCAAGGCATAAGAATAATAATCTTATCACAAAGATGAGTCCCGCAACATAATAAAGTAGCCCCCTTTTGGGCAGAGCAAGAAAATATTTTTAATATTAGAAACCTATCCATTTTGTGCAGATAAATTTACTAAAATAAAAATATTTTCACATAATGGGGCTCATCACAATACTAATTTAAAAAATACAATAAATCTCCTTTGGGTAGATCATTGTACATTCTAACAAAGTGATATCCCTTGAAATGAATTAAACAAGTCTCGTAAAGCAAAGCAAATAGGTCACTTTGGTCTACACTATTTACCCTAATTTACAAAATAAATTTAATCTCAGGGATTCAATATGCCATTGCTTAATTTGCTCATGTGACACAGTAAGTAACCACACAATTAAAAATATTATAAATTTAATTTAGTTACAATTTCAATGAAACCAAATTCAAATAGAATAAATAAATAACTAAAAAACAATTCGACATCTTTTATAAACAATAGCTTAATTTATTTTTATTTATTATTATTTTTTTTATAAAATAAATAACCTTTTATATTATTTAATATAAGCATATAGAACTAAATAAATCAATGAATCCTTAATAACATAGATGCCAGAATACATTCTTAAGAAGACTTTAGTTTAACCGGCTTTACTTCAGCCAATATAAAAAATAAATAAAATTAACACTCTGTAAACAAGAAATGTAATGGAAAAATACTTGAATAAGACACATAATCTATCTCAAGATCATTTTTGGAACACAAGTCTAGGCTTAACTTATCACCTTTCACCACAGGGACATCGCCAGGCTTACAGTTTTCTATTTGAATTTTTTTTCAAAATACGATCAATATAGGCCTTTTGTGAAGGCCCTAGTAGCTTACAAGATCTATCTTGTCGAATCTCAACGCCCAGAACAAATGATGCCTCTCCTAGATATTTCATATCAAACATTTTATTCAATGAACATTTAGTTTCATGCAACAGTCCCAAATTATTACTAGCAAGTAAAATATCATCAACATAAATGATAGCAAAATCTACCATAATGTAAATGTCAATTCAAGAGATAATAACACCATTAGCCCAAAATAATAAGGTGAATAGTCTAATGATAAATGAATAATAATATTAAATACTCCCACTAACCCAATAAATCAAATGGCTCAACAACACCCAACATGTTGCATAAAAACTATGGGCCTTAGCCCCTTGGTTAGTGGATCAGCAAGCATCAAATCGGTGGGTATATGTTCAATGATTATTAGATATTTCAAACATCCTAGGTCCCTTATTAGAGCTTTCTTTGAAATCATAGGAAGCGAACATGGAAAATTGATTGACCAAGATTCATCGTGAGTATTACAGACAGTTTTCATTTGGCTAAACTCAGTAGGCAAAGAGTGAACAATGTAAGTATCAGGAAGAGATATTTCAAGAGTTTTCAAGTTGTACTGAATATGGACCATCTTAAGTATGTAATCTCTAACACCCTCAGTAAAGTCATACCTCATCTTTACAAGTTTATTCGTTACATATCACATCATATCCATAGCCCTTATATTCGAAAGAAAGATAATGACCACCCAAAATATTTAAACATCACAGGAGAAGTTCTTATTTCAAAACAAATAAAAAATTATACTTTATCATATGGTGGTCATCTCTTTCATCAATCACATGCACATTCTTTATTAGAAAACATAAGCATTTGTAAATCAAGGGGAAAAAATCATTTCATTCATTCATTCATCAAACAATAACAATCCATAACATTGTTAGGATAATGGATTTCATAACAAGAGAAGTAACACTCAAATCATGCTCTCATAAATCTTTTAAAACTAACAACACATTTACACTTGAAAACAATTCAAGTTTAGGGAAAACAACCTCATAGTTAATATAAGATTTCATCATAAAATGGGCCTTACAATGTATGCTCTTCAACAATTTCAAAACCCATCTCATGTACAAAATTAAATACCTTAAAAGCTTGTTTAATCGATAAATTTATGTCCACGAAATTCAGGATAATCCCACATACAAGAAATTTTACTTTTTAAGTTTCAACTATTCTAGTTCCCCTTGTAGGACAATAGAACCTCTATACTTTAGAATAAGCTGGATAACCAATGAAAAAAACCACACAAGGTTCTAGGTTCATTTTTCCTTTCTGAAGGATTATATATCTTTACCTTCGCAGAACATCTCCAAACTCAATTTTTTTTAACTTGGCATTCTATTGGCCCGCATAAATAGTGATTCATATATTAATCACACAATAGAACCCGAATTAAATCATCTCATTGCCTTACAGAAAGCATAACACTTTACTGTTCAATAATATTACCAAAATCTAATTCGAAACCCTATCAAATTCCTACCAACAACATTTTTTTTAAATTACAACTCCAGACAATTTTATTTTAAAGTAACAACACTCCGTAGATTAATTTCCATATTTTCACATCAAATAGAAACAACTGTTCCATTAACCACAACAATAACCCCTAGAACTCGAAAAACATGCCATAATTTCTAAAATCCAAATCCAATTGATTTGATTCCATCCACTTTCCCAAATCCAATTGTTTAGGACATCGCCTAACTCTTAATCATATGTACACCTTGTGAGATGTTCCAAGTCAGTTAGACCAAATGGAAAACTAATATTGTCACAAAATAATTTTAGCTGTAAACTTGAGAAGAGCTTGATATCTTATGACATTGTGGAGCCTACAAATCAGTATTATGTTTAAAGCCTATATCTAATCTGGTACTCTATCTACAACTTATTTCATCTTTCACGGCTTTGCCAATTATTCAAAGAACCAACAAAATTTGTAAAGAAGTTGCATTAAGAGCAGATTATAATCCAAAAATAAAGAAAAAACAAAGATCCATAGACTTTCAAAATAATCTATCTAGTAACTATCTCAATACTAAATTAGTTGTCTTTCATATATTGCAGTCTATTAAGCAAGTGATAGAGAAGATTCATACAAATTCGATCCAAATCAATATATGAGCTGTATCGTGTTTTAACTTTAATAGATCATGTCGTATTTATGTAACACCCCGTAAAAGTCGTGCATGGATTAGCCTTTAACAGAGTGCCCTTAGACTTAAAAACTTGAAATTTTTTGTGAGTGTAATGAGGACTTAGTGTCATTTTAGCTGGCAATCTTCGGGATACAACTTTTCAACCTTTCCGACATCCTCTTTTAGATTTTCAAGTTGCGTTACGATTGGGAAAGCTCATAGTGCATCTCGGATAAGTTTTGGAACTTTTCGGAGCTCATAAGGTTGCGTTTGGATTTCAAAACAATACCAAAACGCATAGCCTATTGCCCAATTTTCAGCATTTCAGAGTCAACTTCAAACAATCATAAATCCCTGTATATAATGAACCGTGTGAGCTATAATATATCAAACGAAATCTCTTTGAGTCCTCTTTCAAATGCAGTTGGTTTCATCCAATTTGATTATATGAGTAAAATGTTATAATCGATTTACTCCAGCCTACCAAACTATCAACTGAGGGACAGATTTGACCTTAATTGTTCCTTAGGGGTATTTTGGTCATCCTCCACCCCTATATATACCACCAACACGGGATTTAATCTCTCAAACACCAAAATACACTTTCATTCATCAAAATTGCTCAAGAACACTCCTTAGGGTTTCAAAATAAAAACCCAAATAATTCAATATTCGACCGTAGGTTTTTGAAGATAATTACATATTCGGAATCACCAATCCGCAAGCTTCAAGAAACATCTATTATCCTTGGAAATAGAGGTACGCGGGGTTTTTCCTAAATTCTCATGGGCATAAAAAAATCATGTTTTAGAATGGGTTTTTAAATTATGTATATATATTTATGTATAAGATGTTTTAACATCATTGTTTTGGTCTTTTGATCATCTCCAAAGCGATTTGACAGTATATATACATATATGAATGAATATGTTCCAATTTTGAATACATGAACTTGCTAAAGACATTTGACCACTAGGTGTTTGATGAAATTTCTGCATGAATTGAACTTTAAGTTTTGGAATATGAAATCCTTTACATCAGTTACATGTTTTGGTGGTCTAAACTATGTTTTGAATGAAAGCTCTTGCTTAATACATTATGGCTCAGAAAAATCATGACTTGCAATGTCTTGGTATGACGATACAAATTCAGACTAACGCCATATAATACTCAAACTAATAGACATTTTAGACTTTCATGATTTTAGACATTCAGAATGTTGCATGTACAAAAAAGGTTAAAAATGGGCATACAGAGATGTTAGGTGGTTACCCGAAGAGGGCTTGAGTTCAAGCGACTCATTTCCTAAAACCGTGGTTTGCCGACCCGGGTATACTATTATGCACTGACTTAAATGTCCTGTGGCGTATCAGACTCAGACACTCCAACCCTTGCGGCACACTTGGGTTGGGGGCTTCCCCGTCGAGTCAATGGCGGATTTCATACAGCTCGTGAAATATCAGACTTGTAGGGGAATACCACCTAACTCAGAAGTAAAACACAGATCTTGATTTGAAATGAACAGGTAGGTTACATGTTTTCAGAAAGTGCCCATGTATTTTTCAGAAATCGTTTTATACATGATATCTTGATGAAAAATTTCTTTCACTTAATATATATATATATATATATGTATGTTCCATTATACTATTTTTGGATTGATTCGCGTGCCAGTACTTTTGTTCTGACCCCCCTCTTCCTGGTCCTGAGGCACAGTCTTGGGGTCCAGCTACTCAGTAGACATTCTGGGATTTGCAGACTTGATCTCGCAGTGGTGATCCTTCTATTATTCAGAAGGCCTAATTATGTCAGACATTATCTTATTTATTATGTTTTTGGTTTACTGGGGGCCTTGTCCCTATTTCTTTTCAGATAGATGTTTGTGTTCTTAGTAGAGATTTCGCAGACTGATGTCAGATAGTATTATTCAGAAATGTTGCAGAACTTGACATGTATTCCGTACTCAGTTTCAATTCGGCATTTTATCATGATTATGAATGTTGTGCATGATAACCAGATAGAGAATGGGTGTTCCGGGCCTTCATGGTTCGGGATGCTCGTCACGGCCAGGGCCTAGGCTCGGGTCATGACAAACTTGGTATCAAAGCACGGTTCATGGTCCCAGTGTGTCTTTGAAATCGCGTCGAGTAGAGTTCTATTTATGGGTGTGTAGCGCGCCACACTTATAAGGAGTCTACTAGACGTTTAGGAATGTCTCTCTTTCTTCATGTTCTAGTTTGTGAAACAGAGTCAGAATGTTCCTCCTTCATACTCTAATTCGTGCTATGGTGACGTCCATATGAAATTAAAATCATCCCAAATTCTTTCCTTACTCTGATGTTCTCAGACCCATCACATTTCTAGGGTGAATCAAGTGCAGAAGTTTAGAGTCTAAATGGTATTGTCCCTTTGGATCGCGTCATATAAGATCTTAAAATTGTACAAGGACTTGAGAAGAGTCCGTTATTGCTTCAGAGTGTATGGGTTCTAGTATGAACCTTGATCTTGACGAAATCGTGCTTTTCAACCTTCTGTATTGAGTATATAAGGCCCTTTTCAGAAATTTATGTTGCAGATGTCATGCTTAAAGGAAAAGATGTGTAGTAGAAGTGTTGGAATTGTATTTCCATCCAAATAGTAGTATAAGTTAAAGTGTCGGTGTCATGACCTATTGGTAGCAAGTAGCGTGTGTGGATTGTATGATAATCTGTGGGGGAAATATTTGACTCAGATTTTTTTTTATCTATACAAAGTAAGATGTGCATTCTCAGATTATGGAATGTTGTGTGACAAGTTTCTATATCTTGAAAATTTTTTATCATCGTGTTGGTGAAACTAAAAAGTCTAGTGAAGCCGTGTGGGGATCTTTCGATTCACTAGCATAGTTGCCTTGTCATTCTTCTTATTTTCTCGTTCAAACTACAAAAAAATCAAAGTCTAGTGAAGCCGTGTGAGGCCTATTTCAATTCACTAGCAATTTGTCATTCAACGTGTGGTTCTTGTGTTGGTTGAATATATGTATAGCTGAATCTTTTTGCATGAGATAGAGTTGGTAATGAAGCGATTCGTCCTTGTGTGTTAGTTTATTAGTAGAAGACAGAGAAGGAGTTATTAGGTGAGGTGAATTTTCCTTGCTTGAAGTATGAAAATGGCCAGATTAGCCAGTAGGTTATAAGTATAGACTCATGGTTGTTGTGGATTTTGAAGGTAGTGTAAATGTATGCTTGGGTAAGTAATTGTGATGTGAGAAAGAAGTATAAGTAGATACGATTGTACGGGGTTATAATATAAGGATAAAGTTGACCATGTCTATTATGAGGCTTTAACCCCCTTGACCCTCTTTTCATTGGTAGTTGTAAACTAGTGCTACTTGTGAGAAGGTATGTAGTAGATTTTTGAGATATTTGGGTAGAATATCCCAATTTGATGGATTAGTATATTTAAATTATGTTGCATTCTTCATTGGTGGTAAATGATTGATACTAAACTATAGGCTTGAATTTAAATAGTGTGGTGGTAAATAGTGGCACGAGTTTGATGATGCATGTTTTGTGGGATTAAATTAGTAGGCTTGATGTGATGAAATAGTACATGCTAATGGATTATGATAAGGAAAACCGTTAGGTCATGATCGATTATTGTGGTTATGAAGTTCTAGTGCACTAGTGTTTCGTGATGTTTATTTCATAGTTTCCAAGTGAAAATTCCGTGTAAGGTTAGGTTGTAAATCATGCATAGCACTAGATATTAAGTTTGAACAGTTGATGTCCATGAAGGTGGATGTGAAGATTTCTTGGTTAATGAATACTAGTTGTATAGAAGTGATCTAATAGACTTAAACGGTGCATGCAATAGAGTAAGTTTATTTGATTCGTAGTGGTGTACAATATTGCATGTATGATGTAGAAGTATGCCTAAGGTGACATGAGGTTGTGGCATTTTTCTAAGGCTATTACTTGTTGTGCGTGGCTAGTGGTACCATTGAATTGTTAAGTGGAGAAAGACTAGTTAGATGGTACATGGTGATCTAAATAGCCATGTTAAGGTGTTTTGATTAATAGTGTTGGGCCTTTTGCGGTGATCTTGATTCTCATAGTAGAGGGATATAAATTTGGAGTCGCAATAGTGGTATGCTCTATCGAAAGAGATATGGTTCATCAAAGGCTTGGTGATATCCATGTTAAGTGTTAGCATCTAAGCTTGACTTTTGAAGGTTAAACCGATAGAATAAGTGTGCAAGCATTATACTATGACTATTGGTGGCTAGAGAAAGATAGAGTGTATCCCGGAAGGTAGTCATTCGGGCTAAGTTCTATGATATGCATGTATTGTTATTTTTTTCAGACCCTAGAGTGTAGTAAGTGTAGTTCAGTTAGAATATGGTAAAGGATCTCCCAAACTCTAGATGATGACTTGAAGCTAAGGGGGAGATGACAGAACGAATGACCAAGTAAGGCTCTCAGATTCTAGTAGTGATGCAGTATGATTTAGAACGTTAGAAAGTGAGGGTGAGACTCAACCCATTCTTATCTTAGTATTTTTCAGTGATCCCAATGCCTACTCAAGCTTTACGTTTCAGTTCCGTGATCATAGTTCGTGATTCCTGTATATGATAGAGAGTCATGTACTCTTCCAGTTCCAAGATAATGAGTTCCAGTTCATTCAAGTAGTCGAAATTACATTCCTTATGTTAGGAACTCTAGTTGAGGTCATGCAACTCATGACGGATGTAATCACTCTTTATAATGTGTTCAGTCCCATATAAAAATCTTCTCATGCTTTAGGGTCTTATGTTTTAACCTTTTAGTGTCCTCCCTATGCAATGATAGTAGTGATAAAGTAAATGTTCTTGTTGATGAAAGATCATAGTACTTTTGTTTAGATAAGGCCATAAGTATGAAGTGAGATTTGGGGCCAATCTTTGATACATGTGATGTTTAGTGGAAAAGTTTGTGTGTGTATGTTTTTCGGATAGTGCGTGGGAGTTATATTGATAATAGTTTAGAAACTATGTGAAGTATGTATTTATGGGTGTTTGCCTTGAAGTTAACATGTGGTTATAAATTAGGCTTGAATGACATTTTGGGATTGTAGTGGAAGGTTGCAATATTCATTAGCGACTTCATATTAAGAGTTCAGAGTAGTCATTAAAGTGGTAAGGCAAGTTATGCTTAGAATGTGATCTTTAAAAGAGGTATAGAAGGTGGCATCATATGGTTTAGAATAATAGCGTGGTGTAGCATGTTGTATTTTTTTGACTTAGAGTTTGGCTTGATCGCGGGGTAAGGATTAAGCTATTTTAGAAATTAGTAGAAAAATTTGTCAATACTCATATGAGAAATTTAAGCTGAATTGAATGAATATAATATTTTTAGGGAATAGTATAGTTAAGGGATATTCGGGAAGTGCGCTAAGCCTGAAAGTAAGAAGTCGTATTGCCAAAGGTCTGAAAAATCTATCCTAATTTAGGAGTTATATGTCTATATTTCAGACTGCAGAGTAGAGTTAATGTTGTGATTTCCTCAGTTGGATGTCTTGTGTAATCCATACCCCAGATTCGTGGCTCCCTATTACTGTTAGAACTTTTTTAGAGAGAGTGTTGAAGAGATACTCCAGTTAAGTATGAAAGTCCAGCATAATTCAATCTGTATAGTCAGTAAGTCAGCTTAACAGGCAGATTCGCATGACTTGTTTTCTCGTCTTTTCATTTATTCATGCTACCCGAAATCTCAGACATGCTACTATTCCAAGATAGAGTATACCAGTAGTTTCGAGTATATCTCAGTTCATGTGTCATGCATTAGATTCAGATTCCAGATGTTCAGTTATGATTCAATTTGTAGGCACCTAGTGCATCGCCTCAATTTTTTTTCCGAGTATCTTAATGAATTGAGCATTCATAGAGGGACATAGTGTCCCAAGGGGGAGATACCTCATTCAGTTGCATGTATAGATTCTTATTACAAGCCTTGCACCAGTTATCATTGCGTAATCAGTCATACATTCATACGTTAGTCCAGTCAGATATGCGTGCATTAAAAATGCATGTTCAATAGAAAAAGTTCAGCTTATCAGTGTATTTAGTCCTGCGTTCATGAGAACAACTCAAGGACAGATCCATGCATCAGATATGCATGTTCATTATGAGAATTCAGTTTATGAATAGCTTCAGTCGTGTATTCCATGCATCAAATATGCGTGTCCGATATAAGAATTCAAAATATCAGTAGTTCCAGACATATGGTCATGTTTCAAATCAATGTATTCTTTATTAAAGGACATGCCGTGTCCGCGTTATTCTATATCTTTAAGGCTTCAACAAGTTCCTATCCATCATTCGAGGACGAATGATCCCAAGGGGGAGATAATGTAACACCCTGTAAAAGTTGTGCATGGATTAGCCTTTAATAGAGTGCCCTTAGACTTAAAAACTTGAAATTTTTTGTGAGTGTAATGAGGACTTAGTGTCATTTTAGCTGGCAATCTTCGGGATACAACTTTTAAACCTTTCCGACATCCTTTTTTATATTTACAAGTTGCGTTACGATCGGGAAAGCTCATAGTGAATCTCGGATAAATTTTGGAACTTTTCGGAACTCATAATGTTGCGTTTGGATTTCAAAACAGTACCAAAATGCATAGCCTATTGCCCAGTTTTCACCATTTCAGAGTCAACTTCAAACAATCATAAATCCCTGTATATAATGAACCGTGTGAGCTATAATATATCAAATGAAATCTCTTTGAGTCCTTTTTCAAATGCAGTTGGTTTCATCCAAGTTGATTATATGAGTAAAACGTTATAATCGATTTACTCCAGCCTATCAAACTGTCAACTGATGGACAGATTTGACCTTAATTGTTCCTTAGGGGTATTTTGGTCATCCTCCACCCCTATATATACCACCAACACGGGGTTTAATCCCTCAAACACCAAAATACACTTTCATTCATCAAAATTGCTCAATAACACTACTTAGGGTTTCAAAATAAAAACCCAAATAATTCAATATTCGACCGTAGGTTTTCGAAGATAATTACATTTTCAGAATCACCAATCCGCAAGCTTCAAGAAATATCTATTATCCTTGGAAATAGAGGTACGCGGGGTTTTTCCTAAATTCTCATGGGCATAAAAAAAATTCATGTTTTAGAATGGGGTTTTAAATTATGTATATATATTTATGTATAAGATGTTTTAACATCATTGTTTTGGTCTTTTGACCATCTCCAAAGCGATTTGACAGTTTATATACATATATGAATGAATGTGTTTCAATTTTGAATACATGAACTTGCTAAAGACATTTGACCACCAGGTGTTTGATGAAATTTCTGCATGAATTGAACTTTAAGTTTCGAAATATGAAATCCTTTACATCAGTTACATGTTTTGGTGGTCTAAACTATGTTTTGAATGAAAGTTGTTGCTTAATACATTATGGCTCAGAAAAATCATGATTTGCAATGTCTTGGTATGACGATACCAATTCAGACTAACGCCATATCAAACTCAGACTAACAGATATTTCAGACTTTCATGATTTTAGACATTCAGAATGTTGCATGTACAGAAAAGGTTAAAAATGGGCGTACAGAGATGTTAGGTGATTCCCCGAAGAGGGCTTGAGTTCAAGCGACTCATTGCCTAAAACCGTAGTTTGCCGACCCGGGTATACTATTATGCGCTGACTTAAATGTCCTGTGGCGTATCAGACTCAGACACTCCAACCCTTGCGGCACACTTGGGTTGGGGGCTTCCCCGCCGAGTCAATGGCGGATTCCATACAGCCCGTGGAATATCAGACTTGTAGGGGAATACCACCTAACTCAGAAGTAAAATATAGATCTTGATTTGAAATGAACAGGCAAGTTACATGTTTTCATAAAGTGACCATGTATTTTTCGGAAACCGTTTTATACATGATTTCTTGATGAAAAATTGCTTTCACTTAATATATATATATATATATATATATATATATATATATATGTATGTTCCATTATACTATTTTTGGATTGCTTCGCATGCCAGTACTTTTGTGCTGGCCCCCCCCTCTTCCAGGTCCTGAGGCACAGTCTTGAGGTCCAGCTACTCAGTAGACATTCTCGGATTTGCAGACTTGATCTCGCAGTGGTGAGCCTTCTATTATTCGGAAGGCCTAATTATGTCAGACATTATCTTATTTATTATGTTTTTGGTTAATTGGGGTCCTTGTCCCAGTTTCTTTTCAGACAGATGTTTGTGTTCTTAGTAGAGATTTCGCAGACTGATGTCAGATAGTATTATTCAGAAATCTTGCAGAACTTGACCATGTATTCCGTACTCAGTTTCAATTCCACATTTTATCATGATTACGAATGTTGTGCATGATAACCAGATAGAGAATGGGTGTTCCGGGCCTTCATGGTTCGGGATGCTTGTCACGACTAGGGCCTAGCCTCGGGTCGTGACAATTTACTTAGTCATAACATCAATTAACACCTCTACTTTAACACTTTATCATCAAAAAATTCAGTGGAAATGAAAATTAAATTACAACCATATTGAGGATCTCGAAACATACATTATAGTATTTGGTTATAGGGTTCAAGATCTATATGAAAAGATCTGATACCAAGTGTTATAATAATATAGAAACAAACTATAGATTCACATAAACCTAGAAAACCTATAAAGTAACGAAATATGCGAGAAATAAGGTGCGTACCTTTGTTTGCCATTGATACATGTAATCGAAGATGAACTAAACTGAGTCTTCCTCTCCTTTGCTCATGACGGCTGACATCTTATGGGAATACGTCTTATGTTAAAGCTAGGAGAGGGGACAAAGCCTTATATTTATAGGCTTAAAAGCCTTAACCTAGTTCCCCCCCCATTATGGGCTCATAGGTCTACTACAAGCCTACACTATTGCCAGCCCACACTAATAACATGAAATGGAAACAGGCCCATATGGAATCCACATGAATATACGGCCTGTGTCTTGTCCACCAACTAATAACATCAGTCTATTTTACTTTATTGTAATAAAATTTAATGTTACGTCCACATAAAATAAATAATTCTAACATTCTCCCACTTAGACAATGTTAACTTTTAAAGAAAAGTTTTGCAAAACTTATTTTTATGAAAATGACTCTCGAGCTGAATAGACAGTGACCATATTTATTTAGTAGTGGAACGCCATCTCCAACATAGTTCAGTCAAGAAAAACATCACTGTTTAACTGCATCAGTACTTGTATCAACCAACGATACAAGACCAGTCCACAATTACTAACACTGAAGTTTTGTAGACATAAACCAAATGATGTGGTAGTTTAGCAAGAAATAGCCAACACGGACTCCAAATTGAGGCTATTTCATTGTTAGTCCTTCAAACGATTTTTCATATCAACGTGTACGCTTAAAATCAACATGCATATCATAGAAAAATCATCACTGCAATTTTCTGTCACAACATGTGTGAGCACTAAAACAACATGTGCTCCACCAAAAAATCATGATTTTCAAGGTTTAATATGTGCAACATATTACATGGTGCAACAACCAGAAAATCCTCAAGGTAGAATGATATACGATATATGTCTCCAAAAGAAAGATCCAGTAAAACAACAATATGATCTTATCAATATAAGACATAGCCAACACGTTAGGAAAAAACCTTAAAATAATAAAATAATATTAAAGTGTGCACAACAATAATCAATAGTATAAAGAGTGAGATAAACTTACTCCCACTGATCTTAAGATAAATGTAATGATCAATCTTGTTCTCCACAAATCCCATAAAAGTGATAATTTCCTCGAACTTCTAGTACCACTGTCAAGAAGCTTTCTTCAAGCTATAGAAATATTTCTTCAACTTACACACGAGATGCTCACTGCCTTTACCAAAAAAAAACTTTGGAGTTGTTGTATGTAAGCCTCTTCATTAAGATCACCATTCAAAAGGCTGTCCTTACATCTATCTGATGTAGCTCAAGATCAAAAGGTCCCAATTGTTGCCTATTCACTGTGTATCTACCATAGTACTCACCCCTTTGATCAGACCTCAGTTTTTATTGACCTTTCACAGTTATTTCTCTACTTCAGTTTTAAACACTTAGAACATTTCAAGAGAATCTGATTTTTCTTTAATAAAAAAAACATAACCATATCGAAGAAAGTCATCAATGAAGATGATAAAATAACTTGAACCATATGTTGTTGTAGAATACAAACCACTTATGTCTGTGTGGATGATTTTCAACAAATCAGAACCACATGTAGCATTCTTTTTTTTTATCAACTTTCCTATAATGCAATCAATACATATTCCTATGTTCCTAAAATCAAGAGAAGGTAAAGTATTAGACTTAACCAATTTATCAACTCTATCCTTTTAGATATGGCCTAAACGCCTATGCCACCACATGCCCAATTTTTCATTTAAAATTATCGTTTAGACCCAACAATTTCAGAACTAAAAGAGTTGTATAAAAAATCAGAAGCCAAGGAAATTTTAAACAAACCATTAGATAGGATTCCATGACCAACAACTCGAGAGTTCAAAAGCAAATTAATTTTTTCATTAAGAGAATCAAAACCATAACCAAATTAAATTTATTCATTAGATCTCCAGTGTCAGGTTGATTAGATACAAGATACTTTTCTTTCACTTGAGAAAGAAACCTTTTGGCATCAATAGTTTCAGACAAACCACTTTTGAGGTGCTCAGCAATCAACCTTCTAAAGGCAAAAATCCATAACCTAATAGATCTCTCCTACTTAGCATAAAATTAATTTTCAGAAGCTATACTAGAATCAGTAAGAGATAGAGGCTCATCCTCATGCAAGGCTTGATCTATGTCAGTCATGCCCAAAGCAAATTCAATATCTTATTTCCGTCACTTAAAGTTAGAGCCCTATAGAACCATAACCTCAACATTGTTATTGTTCAAATAAATAGTAATTTTTCACAACATAACATGAATGAATTTATCAAAATAGCAAGGCATAAGAATACTAATCTTATCACAACGATGAGTCCCGTAGTATCAACAAGTAGCCCCCCTTTGGGCAAGGCAAGAAAATATTTTTAATATTAGAAACCTATCCCCTTTGGGCAGATAAATTTACTAAAATCAAAATATCTTCACATAATGGGGCTCATCACAATACTAATTTAAAACAATCAATAAATCTCCTTTTGGCAGATCATTTTTCATACTAACTAAGTGATATCCCTCAAAATGAATTAAACAAGTCTCGTAAAGTAAAATAAATAGGTCACTTCGGTGTACACTATTTACCCATATTTACAAAATAAATTCAATCTCAGGGATTCAATATGCCATTACATAATTTGCTCATGTGACACAGTAAGTAACCTCACAATTAAAAATATTATAAATTTAATTTAGTTACAATTCAAATGAAACCAAATTCAAATAGAATAAATAAATAAATAATAACAATTCGACATCTTTCATAAACAATAGCTTAATTTTTTTTATTTATTATTATGTTTTTTTATAAAATAAATAACCTTTTATATTATTTAATCTAAGCATGTAGAACTAATTAAATGAATGAATCCTTAATAACAAAGCCCCCAGAACACATTATTAAGAAAACTTTAGTTTAGCCTATTTTACTTCAGCCAATATAAAAAATAAATAAAATTAACACTCTGTAAACAAGAAATGCAGCGGAAAAATACTTGAATAAGGCACATAATCTTTCTCAAGATCATTTTTAGGACACAAGTCAAAGATTAACTTATCACCTTTCACCATAGGGACATCACCCGGCTTACAATTTTCCACTTGAAATTTTTTTCAAAATACAATCAATATAGGACTTTTGTGAAAGCCCTAGTAACTTACGAGATCTATCTTGTGAAATCTCAATGCTCAAAACACAGGATGTCTCTCCTAGATCTTTCATATCAAACTTTTTGTTCAATGAATGTTTAGTTTCATGTAACAGTCTCAAATTATTACTAGCAAGTAAAATATCATCAACATAAATGAAGCAAAATCTACCATAACGTTAATGTCAATTCAAGAGATAATATCACCATAAGCCCGAAATATTAAGGTGAATAGTCTAATGACAAATGAATAATAATATTAAATACTCCCACTAACCCAGCAAATCAAATGATTCAACAACACCCATATTCTGAACATTTTGCATAAAAACTTTGGGTTTTACCCCTTTGGTTAGTGGATCAACAAGCATCAAATCGGTGGGTATATATTCAATAATTATTAGATCTTTCAAACTTCTCAGGTCCCTTACTTTAGCTTGCTTTGAAATCATAAGAAGCTAACATGGCAAATTGATTGACAAGATTCATCCTGAGTATTATAGACAGTTTTCATTTGGCTAAACTTAGTAGGCAAAGAGTCAACAATGTAAGTATCAGGAAGAGATATTTCAAGAGTTTTCAAGTTGGACTGAATATGGACCATCTTAAGTATGTAATCTCTAACACCCTCAGTAAAGTCATACCTCATATCTGCAAGTTTATTCTTTACATATCACATCATAGCCATAGCCCTTTAATTCAAAAGCATGATAATGACCACCCAAAATATTTAAACATCACAGGAGGAGTTCTTATTTCAAAACAAATGAAAACTTATACTTTATTATACGATGGTCATCTCTTTCATCAATCACATGCACATTCTTTATTAGAAAACATGAGCATATGTAAATCAAGAAAAAAAAATCATCTCATTTGTTCATAAAATAGTAACAATCCATAACATTGTTAGGATAATGGATTACATAACAAGAGCAGTAACACTCATATCTTGCTCTCATATAACTTTTCAAAATAACAACACATGTACACATGAAAACAATTCAAGTTTAGGAAAAAAAACCTCATAGTTTATATAAGATTTCCTCATAAAACGGGCCTTACAATGTATTCTCTTCAACAATTTCAAAACCCATCTCATGTACAAAATTAAATACCTTAAAAGCTTGTTTAATCACTAAATTTATGCCCACTAAATTTAGGATAATCCCACATACAAAAAATGTTGCTTTTTATGTTTCAACTATTCTAGTTACCCTTCTAGGACATTAAAACCTATACACTTTAGAATGAGATGGATAACCAATGAAAAAAAATATAAGGTTCTAGGTTCAGTTTTCTTTTCTGAAGGATTATATGTCTTTACTTTCGCAGAACATCTCCAAACTCAATTTTTTTTAACTAGGTATTCTATTGGCCCACATAAACAGTGACTCATATATTAATCACACTATAGAACCCGAATTAAATCCTCTCATTACCTTACAGAAAGCATAACACTTTACTGTGCAATAATATTACCAAAATCTAATTCGAAACCTCATCAAATTCCTACCAACAACTTTTTTTTTAAAATTACAGCTCCAAACAATTTTATTTTAAAGTAAAAGCATTCCGTAGATTAATTTCCATATTTTCACATCAAATAGAAACAACTGTTCCACTACCCACAATAATAACCCCCAGAACTCGAAAAACATGCTACAATTTCTAAAAACCAAATCCAATTGATTTGATTTCATCCACTTTTTCAAATCCAATTGATTAGGACATCACCTAATTCTTTATCGTATGTACACCTTTTGACATGTTCCAAGTCAGTTAGACCAAATGGAAAACTAATAGTTTCACAAAATAATTTCAGCAATAAACTTGAGAAGAGCTTGATATCTTATGACATTGTGGAGCCTACAAATCAGTATTATGTTTAACAACTTATATCTAATCTGGTACTCTATCTACAACTTATTTCATCTTTCACGGCTTTGCCAATTATTCAAAGAACCAACAAAATTTGTAAAGAAGTTGCATTAAGAGCAGATTATAATCCAAAAAGAAAAAAAAAAAAGAAAAAACAAAGATTTATAGACATTCCAAATAATCATCTAGTAACTATCTCAATACTAAATCAGTTGTCTTTCAAATATTGCAGTCTATTAAGCAAGTGATAGAGAAGATTCATACAAATTCGATCCAAATCAATCGATGAGCTGTATCGAGTTTTAACTTTAATAGATCATGTCGTATTTACTTAGTCATAACATCAATTAACACCTCAACTACCTTAACCTATTGCACTCCCCATTATGGGCTCACAGGTCTACTACAAGCCTACATTATTTCCAGCCCACACCAATAACATGAAATGGATACCGGACCATATAGAATCCGCATGAATACACAACCTGTGTCTTGTCCACCAACAAATAATATCAGCCCATTTTACTTTAATGTAATAAAAGTTAATGTTAATTCCACATAAAATAAATAATTCTAACAATTTCTGGACAAAACATGTTATATCTAGATATAACCAGATGCGTGTTAATAACATAAATCATCTGCAAAGAAGTGTTAAAGAGATATGTAAAATAAATTTATTTTGTAAGTTATGCTTTCTGTCTCCTCTTTAGAGAATGTTTAGTTCCTCCAAATTAATATTCTCTATTTTTTATGGATGTGTATCAGTTGGCCTCTTTTTTTGTTCTCTCCTAAAAATGTTTTACAATGGCCATGTAACCAGATATTTAAATGGTAACTTGAAGTAACAGGTAAAGTTACTATAATGTGATAAGGAGGTCACAGGTTCAAATGTAAGGTGAGGCTGCATACAATAGACACTATTGGTCCGGTCTTTGCCGAACCCTTTGTACAACGGAAGATTTAGTGCACCTGACTATTTTAATGGTTTATTTAAAATTAAATGTTCGAGTGGATTCTCAATTTTTTTAAGGGATTCCTATTGGATGCATGCCAATGAGACTCTCTAATAAGTCTACTGGAATTGTCTATGTAAATAAAAATTCATCATCTATATATTAAACTACCAAAGAAACTAGCCTGTACTCATCTCACATTTGTATTAATTGACAGGAGCTTTTGAGATCATGTAGTGTATGTCAATAAATTTTTTGATTAAAAATCCTGATCTTTGAAAGAGATTTTCTTCAAGTACTACCAATTTTTATAAAATTTACAGAAAAACTGTTGGTTCAAGTCTAGCTAAAACATATCTGTGGCCTTTAATAGAAGAAAATGATTTTAAAAAGGAAAAAAATCTATGAGTAAAGCAGACTCATTTTAGGGACTTCTTTTTGTTGGTAACGAAAAAAATAAAGCAATAAAATACAACATGATACCTCTCTCAACAAAAATTATCAAACACAACAATGATTAAATTCTGCTGAATATAATACCAATAATTTCTACAAAGAAAAATACCTAAACATTTTAGCACCTAATAGTTATATTAATTGTGGTTTCTCTTATTCTTTCTTTTCTCTCGATACAAATGTATGGACCATTATTATATCATCTATGTATATGCTTATGAGTTAACAAATATCAAAAATAGATATAGTTATACTTATATTTAAAGAGTTTTAGAAGAGAATAATTCTGTTAATTGTAGTTGCATAATTCAGATTACACGTATTTATAGATACAAAATAAAAGTAGTTACAAGAGATAAGAATTCTACATTAAATTGAGTTATCCCAGAGGTTGTTTTGATAAGGTTGAGTTATCTTTCTAATTTTGAATCTGATTGGATAGGATTATCCTTAACACTCCCCCATAAGATTGAGGATCCATCCAGGAGACCAATCTTGGACCTATTGATCTGAAATTGATTCTTGGACAAGGGCTTTGTAAGAAGTTCAGCGATCTGATCCTTTGAAGAGATGTGAGATATTTGAAGAGCATCTTTCTGAACCAAATCTCTAACAAAATGGATGACAATTTCCAGGTGCTTCATTTTGGAGTGAAGAACTGGATTTTGACAAGTGTATATGGTAGCGATGTTATCACAGTATATTGTGGGAGGTAGAATCGAATAACCAAGTTCCTTCAAAAGAGATTTAACCCATTGAACCTCGGCAGCTATTGTAGCAACAGACCTATATTCGGCTTCAGTGGACGATCTAGCAACCGTCTTCTACTTTTTGGAACTCCAGATGATTGTAAAATGGCCAAAATATAAAAAGAACCCAGAGGTTGATATTCTATCTGATGGATCACCGGCCCAATCAGCATCAGATAAAGCATGAAACTTTAAAGGATACTGTGGAGTAATATGGAGATCAAAGTCAATACTAGATTTCAGATATCTGAGAAGATACTTAAGAGCCAGCCAATGATGGTGATTAGGACAATGCATGAACTGGGGGAGTTTGTTAACATTAAAGGCAATATCAGGCCTCGTAAGATTTAAATATTGCAAACTTCTAACCAGTTGGCGATAACGAGTGGGTTCAAGAGAGTCTTTGATGCAACGTGACTTGAGTAAAGAACATGTTGTGGCAATTGGAGTTGAGACTTCTTTAGCACCCTCCATGTTTGCATGCTGAAGAATCTTTCTAAGATAATGATGTTGAGAAAGGAAAATAGCTTTTGAAGTTTTGTGAAAATCAACACCAAGAAAGAGAGACAACTCGTGGCGATCTTTTAATGAGAACCCCCTCCAAAGGATTGAATAAACCACTTGATGAAGGATGATTTGTTACCTGTAACAATGAGATCATCAACATACACTAAGAAATATCAACATGTAGTACCTTGACAATATATGAAAAGTGTGTGATCACTTTGTGCTTGTCAAAAGCAAGAATTCAAGGTAAATGGCCATAGCTCTTGGTACCAGGCCCTCGGGGATTTCTTGAGACCATAAAGAGCCTTGACTAATTTACAGACATGGTGTTATTTGGCTAGATCAGTGAATCCAGGTGGTTGTTTCATGAACACATGTTCTTCTAATGGACCATGTAAAAAGCATTATTCATAACCAATTGAATGAGAGGTCAACAGTGTGTAACAACTAAAGTAAGAACAATACGAATTGTCACCGACTTAACCACTGGGCTGAATGTCTTACCAAAATCAATTCCAGGTCATTGGTTGTATCCCTTCACAACTAACCGAGCCTTGCATTTTTTAAGTGAACCATCTGTATTTCTTTTGACCCTAAAAATCCACTTACAACTGACTAAACTCTATTGAGAATCAGGAGAGACAAGAATCCAAGTACCATTTTTAACTAATGCATTGAATTCATCAGACATTGCAGAGGGCCACTCAGGATTGGCCAAAGCTTGTGCAACTATTGCTGGTTCCAGTACTTCCGGTAAAGGATATTTAGTTACGTGATGGACAGATTTAGGTTTGTAAATGTTATTCTTAAATCGAGTGACATGGGGTGAGTGTTTTCTAGTAAAGGGGAAGGAATGTTGTTTTGTGTAGGAAGAGAAGGATTCATACTCACATTTGAGTGAAAAGGGTTGGTGTTTTCCACTGAAGGAGAAGAATCACAACATAATGACGATTGTTCAATAGGAGAATTAGAAGATAAAGATGTGGGAAAGGAATTAGACTGGAATAGGATTATAGTGTGAGAAGATTCACTAAAGGGATAGAATACCAATTTGAATTGCATTTTGAATCTGAAGGATGGGTTTGATATGGAAAAACATTTTCAAGAAAGACAACATGATGTGAGGTTATGTATTTTTTAGATTTAAAGTCACGGCAAACATATGCACTCTGATGCAAAGAGTAACCAAGAAATACACAGGGGGACAGACTCTAGATCAAATTTGGACTTGGTATAAGGACGAAGGCAAGGTTAACAAAGGTAACTAAAGACATGCAAGGATTAATAATTGGTAGAATGATTAAAAGGGGTTTGATAAGGAGAAGAAAATTGAAGAAGTGGTGTGGGAAGACGATTAACAAGGTAGGTCGCTATTTTGAATGCAAAGGACCAAAATGAAGAATGCAGAGAAGAAGTTTGCAGTAAAGACGATTAATAAAGTAGGTGGCTGTTTTGAATACAAAAGACCAAAATGAAGAATGCAGAGAAGAAGTTTGCAGTAACGTAAGGCAGTTTAACTAAGTTAAGATGGCGACGTTCCGCAGCCCCATTCTGATGTGGAGTGTGAAACGGTGTTTGCAGATGATTTATTCCACAAGAATGAAAATATTTTTTGAGTGCAACATATTGTTCACCCCCATCGATGTAAATTGATTTTATCTTGACATAAAAGTAATTTTTGACAAGTTTTTGAAAAGGTGGAAAGATAACATACATGTCTGATTTAGCCTTTAAAGGAAAGAACTAGATATATTTTGTGTAATGACCCACAAATATAATATAATAACTGAATCCATCAATTGATTGTACAGGGGCAGGATCCCACAAATCAGAATATAACAACTTAAGAGGTCTACTGCTTGTTGAGAAGAAGCGCCAAAGGAGTGACGATGACTTTTATTACATTGACAAGGATTACAAAGAAACGGTTTACTAGAAGATGTTGGTAATTGAAACTTTGACAAAATGAAATTAAAGATCATAGCATTGAGATGACTAAGACATTGATGCCAGGACTCTGATAAAAGCTAAATGTTGAAGGAGATAGGATTATTTGAAATGGCCGAGGAGAGAAACTTGTACAAGGACTGATCAAGTGGGACTTTGAGTTGGATACTTCACAAGAAAATAGTCAGAGAAAAGCTCAATTGACACCTGGTTAAAATTACAAAACTTTGATACAGATATGAGGTTTGTTTTAGCAGAGGGAACACACAAAACATTAGAAAGATGAATTTTTTGGTAGGGAGAGAAATAGTACCAGAACTAACATGCGAGATGGACAAACCTGAGCCATCAGTTTGGTGTAGCTCGTCACTACCATCATATGGTAAATGAATCAAAAGGTTGCCCAAGTCATTGGTGATATGATGAGATGCACCAGTGTCTAACAACCATTGCTGATCGGATCCTAAATTAGCATTGGACTAGTGTTCTTGAGGATTCTGTGAAAATAACTCCCTAAAATAATCACGTGCTCGATAACACCATTTTACATGATGACCTAATTTATCACAAAATTGACATTGAACTTTGGATTGAGATCACGTGCCCCGAGGTTGCTATCTTGGTGTAGAATTTTTAGGATTATATGATGAGGAGTTCAATGGAAAACCACCATTAGCATTTTCATATTGAAAATACTGGTTCTTCCCTGAATTACCTTATTTTTCTGATACAAAGATCTAGTATTTGTACCCTTGCGGACATGATTTGCTGAGATAGGAGTGGTGTCAAATGCGGGATCTATTTGTTTCAAATATAATTCATGAGCCAATAACTTGTATTGGAGTTCATCAAATGATATGATGGTATCTCTAGCATGAATAACTGTAGTTATATCTCGAAATTAAGAGCCAACACCACTAAGAACATGAACCACAAGATCTACATCAGTAACAGGACTTCCGCACAAGGAGAGTTCCTCGACAATTGATTTGATATGATAAAGATATTCAAAAACTAGATGTGAATCTCTTTTTGCTCTAGAGAGTTTGTCATACAGGGATAAAATCTGTATGGCTGATTTATTTGCAAATGCTATTTGTAACTTGGTCCATTCCTCCACTGAGTTTTTGGCATCTGCGATGGTATTTATTACAAAAAGGGATATAGAGGCAATGATGGCTGCCAAAATTAACTGGTCTTGACAGTCCCAAAATTTATAATCAGGATTAGATACCTGTTGACCATCTTAATAAATGGTGGTTGGCGGTGACTTATTGTCACCAGTGACATAACCCATAAGATTGTGACCTCGAAGTAAAGGAGTAATTTGGACTCTCTAAGTGGGGTAGTTTTGAGAGTTGGGTTTCAATGGAAGTTGAGATCCATTGATGGAAATCAAAGTTTTTCCAGAAAAGTGAGCAAGATTATTTGTACTAGGGGAAGACATGAGAAAAAAATCAGTAGTTGTTCAGAAGAAAGTTAGATCACTGCTCCGATACCATAACGATTTTTAGAAGAGAACAGTTTTGTTAATTGCATTTGCATAATTCAGATTACACGTATTTATGGATACAAAATAAAAGTAGTTACAAGAGATAAGAAGTCTACTTTAAATTGAGTCATCCCAAAGGTTGTTTTGATAAGGTTGAGTTATCCTTTTGATTTTGAATCTGATCGGATAGGATTATCCTTAACAATATTTTCTTGAACAAGTATGTTTTGAAATAAAATGCATTTTCATCATATTTAATAATTGAGATTTGATTATTATTTCATACATTCAAAAAGTAAAATAGATCCATCTATTACCAGACGTAGACACGTAATTTTGTCCCTCCCAAGAGTGTGTTTTTATCCATTTACACTCACTTTACTGTAGACTTTTACCCATGTGATAAATTCCACATAATAACAAATCCAAAAAACTCTTAACCATTTTTGACATCTCACCCTAACAAATTTTATCCCATCCTAACCACCCTACTCCACACCCCCTACCCTCACATACCCCATGTACCCCCTGCCCCATGGTATTCCCATTTTTTTCTATTTTTTATAAATATACACCAAAACTGACAAGACCACTATATACACAAAATACACACTCACTTACCCCACAATAGACTGATACTTACCACCACATACTCTCACTGGAATTTCACACAATTACACACCATTAACAAACATCACTAGAAAAACACTCACACACAGCTTCCATTTAATTTACTCACATAGACGACATCACACACATTCTTATATAAACTCTATGCACACACACCTTAACATTCTACCCATTTTTTCTATATCACACACATCACACACAGAATACTCTCCCTCACCATCAACACACAGTGAAGAAGAACAACACAACACACTTACCTCAAGTTAATAATACACACTCACCATCAGTCTCTTATACAAATTCAATAATTCATGCATCAGAGAGGACACCATCACAATTTATGCAGGACTCCACACTCTTATCTTTACAGAACCTCACACACACTCAATTTTCTTTTTTTCTCCATAATCAACAGAGAGAATACACTACACACACAGAACAAACACACACATACAGTAGAGTTAGAGGTAGAAATACAGTAAAGGATTGAGTGAGAAAAAGAAAGATTGAGAGACTGGAGAGAGAAGAGAAAAGTTATAGGGTGGGTAATAGTTTCGATGAGTTCACGCCAGAAAATGCTATTGTTGCTCTAAATTTGGGCTATTTTCCAGCGTTGTTCCGGCATTCTGAAGCTCCAACGACCAACACCCCAAAAATAGTCAAAGTCAACAACCACCACTACCAAAATCCCAAAACCAGTGGTTGGACGCTCCTCCCATTACCACTGTTACACTGTTTCGGTGGCAGGGTCTGTCACCGAATTCAAAAGTGACTTCAATATCCCAAAATCATCCCGACCAGTTCCTTTTTGGTTTGTTGTTAGTGAAATCCATTCATAAGATGATCCAAATAGAATCGTATGTTTTAAATTAGGTGCAGATCTTTCTCCGTTTTGTAGTTTTTGTTTGAATTAGTGAAAATCAAAACGGGTATGGGTAGAAACCAAGTTTGATTGTGTTGGTGAGTACATGTTGAGTTCTTTTAATCAAGGTTTTGAATTCGGTTTCAATCTGTTAGCTGCATCAAATAATTTTGGATTTGAAATAAAATTGAGGTTCATTCTTCATCTCATTCTCAATTAATCTTCATTATTCGATAATTAGTGTGGTAAATTAATGGTGTATAAATGTTTCTTTGTGTGATTTGGTTACGTTTGGATTATGGTGGTGGTTGATATTGATTGTTTGATTGTTTGAATTGAATAATTGAATGATTTAAACCCAATTGAGAATAAGTGGGGCAAAAATTGAAAATTGATAAAAGCAAACATTAGTCATTTTGATTTATTAATGTCGTTGAATGTGATAACCATGATAGATTGAGTTGGGTAGGAAAATTTAGAACTTATGAATTGTGGAATGATTAGAATATTTGTTAAATGATTTTGTTTACCGCATTTGGGTCAGTTGTACTCATTTGGCCGGGGAATGCTCTGAGACACATTGTACCTATTCATCGGAAAATGCCTCAAAGTATCATTTATGCAAAGGAGGATCGTGATCAAGGCCCGAGTCATCAGGTAGAGCATAGTCCAGGATTAGTTTAGAATATGATTTATATTTCTGCATTTTTCTATTTTAGGGACTGTAATAAATTGGGCTGGACATTATTTTTACTTTGTTTGTTTGATTGTTTGTTTTCACATTGTGTGTTTTGTTTTGTTTATACATCTCATAGTGTCTACTAGTTGATATACTCCACGAAGCGATTGTGGTCGAACCACGGGACCAAAGGGTGCCTAATACCTTCTCCTCGATCAATAGAATTCCTTAACCGAAATCTCTATTCGCGGATCAGTTTAAAAGAGTCAAAAATTGTTTTGAAAAGAATTTCAAAGGTGACTTGGAACACCTGACTTATGCCAAGTGGCGACTCTGAGTTCAAATGTAAAAGAATTATTTTCAAAATAAATTCATTTTCATAACCTTAATAATAAAACCCTTTCAACATTTAAAATCAAATATTTTTTAGTTAAAAAGAGGGTGTGATAGCTCTGGCAAGTCTGTTGGGGCTTTTTTAGAATTCGAGGTTTTTTTTTAGTTGTATCGGCTCATTTTTACACGATAGGTGTATAGGAATTTTGTTTGTGTTAGTGTTTGTGTTATTTTTTTTATCATTATTGAGTGCCTACGTTCTACGTGTTTATAGTTTTTCTCTTATCTGTTGCCGCTTTATATATGGCATCATGTGCATTATCTCGATCACTCTTTTTGCAATAAGTCTTGGAGTACACATCGTATACACAAACTCTAGTTGAGTCACCCTTATTTTAGGAGGGGGAGCTATTGGATGTATGGAGTAGGTAGAAAGCAATCACAACCATTATCGACCATATGCGCCCCCGAACTGCCTTGTTAGTGGACCCCAACCTAGGTCATCTTTTAGGTCATGCTTATCTGCATCATATTGAGACATAGCGGGAACCACTTGGTCCTTCATAGGAGACTCACCCCTAAAACATCCCTACATACTAATTCTTGCATCTTAGAGGGTAATAGGGTCATTGAACGTACTAATTTGGCGAAAAACATGTGCTAGAATTAAAGGAGCGTGTGTTTAGACAAGCAAAAAGAAAAGAAGAAAAAGAGTTTCATAGTTGTTTAGAGTTTTTATGGATTTTATTTTCCATAATCCAAAAAATCAAAAAGAGTTTTACCTTTTGCACTCATTTTCTCAAAAAATAAAAATATCAAAAAAAAAAATTCTTTTGTTTCTTTAGTAAGCATTCACAATTCGAAAACTCTAAATTTTTTTTTTCAATAGGAGCTTTTTATAAAAGAAAAATTCCAAAAAAATGGTAGAATTTTTGTACATTTGATATAACGAAAATACCAAAAAGATGTTTCTTTCATAGTTGTTGGTGTTAGTTTTATATAAAGTGTATAATTAAAAAACCTAAAAGATTTTATTAATATTGTTTATTGTATGTTTGTTGTTGTCTCCTAGTCTAGGGTTCAGTCGGTTGTTAAAACTTTATTTGTTCAATCTAGACGAACTATGCACACATGATTCTCCTCTTTTCGGAGTGAGATACGTAGGTAGCCCTTAGTGGATTCGGTGATCTTATTTAAACAATTCAAAAAAAGATTTTCTTCACTCTTCATTTAGAGTAGGTTTCATATACATCTTTAAAAGAAAACTACAAAATGATTTTCCTTAATAGTTTGAAGTTTCATTTTCATATGAAATTCAAAAGTGAAAATCCAAAAAGATTTTTCTTTGGTAACATAGGTTTCATTTTGTATAGGAAGTTTAAAACTAAAAAATTCAAAAAAGGATTTTCGACAATTCTTTTGACAAATTTTTTATTTTCTTTTCTTCTCAAAGTTTTAAAAAATAAAAAAGAAGAAAAAGAAAGAGAGTTTGATCAGGCATATTATGCCAAAACTTCATGAACTACGCACACCTGATACTCCTTTCTCAGAAGTAAGATACGTAGGTTCCCCTCTTGGGTTTGGTGATCATTTCAAAAAGGAAAAAAGGGGTTTCAAAAAAAGTGTTGAATTCTAACGTATTTGTTATCTCTTGTTCAGTTAGTTTAAGGTGGTTGATTTGTGAAATTTTGTCAGGTCCTCTATATTGCACCAAGTCGAAGAGAAAGTTATGGCCAACAAGAATACCGAGGTTATTATTACTAATCAGTTAAGGTGTTCGGGCAGTGAGAATTTAGTAGCTAATGAAGAGATTCAAAAATTAAGGCAGCAAATGATAGAAATGCATCGATCTTGGGCTAATGAGTTGCCGCCTCCTCTATTTTCCACTGATAATCTGGAATATCTTCTAGCTTTCCTCCAGTGTCACATGCACAGTATCCTATTTTTGTTTATATGCTACAACATGCATTAGGATCTACTCTGGGGCAACAATATTCTAACACTTCCAATATTCATTTCCTCACTTCTCAACACAAAGCTACCACATACTCGGCTCCGCCTGTTGTTCATGCTTTTGTGGCTCCATCCCCACCTGAAGCTCCTACTTTTAATGGTACATCCAACAATTGTGATTCCTCACTCTGCAAGAGAGCCTACATTGAATATTTCTAGTGATCAGCATTATTCTCCCAAGCCTACATCTAAGTCGACTAGTCCTTATGGCTACACTCAACCTCTTGAGTTTCCTCCGAAAACTGAGAATCCTGTTGTGACAGAAGAAAGGAGGGAATGACACAAAAATTAAAGAGTTTAGAATAGGCCATGAGAAACTTAAAAGGGTTTGGGGGTTATAAAAGTGTATCGTATAATGATTTGTCCATGTTCCCAAATATTAATCGCCCTCCTAGTTTTAAAATGCTGAAGTTTGAGAAGTACGAAGGGCACGGTGACCCAGTGGCACATTTGAGATGTTATTGTAACTATATAAGGGACACTGGAGGGAAGGAAGAATTACTCATGACTTATTTTAGTGAGAGTCTTTAGGGTCTAGCTTTGGAATGGTTTGTTGATCAAGACATCAACAAGTGGAATAGTTGGGATGAACTAGCTAATAAATTCGTGCAATAATTCTAATACAATATGGAGTTGATTCCTGATGAGAAATCCCTAAAGAACATGAAGAATAAGAAGAGTACTAAAAGTTTCAGAGAATATGCGATTAGATGGCATGAACAAGATGCTAGGGTAAAATCTCCAATGAAAGAAAGCAAGATAGTGGAGGTGTTTATTCAAGCGCAGGATAAAACATATTATCAACACTAGTTACTTGCATTAGGCAAGCCATTTATTGAGGTCCTCAAAATGGGGGAGATGATATAAAATGGAATTATAACTGGTTGCATTGTGAGTTTTGCAACATTAAAAGCAAATACTCAAGCTATTCAAAAAGGTTCAGGAAATGCTGGAGTGAAAAAAATGAGGAAGATTTAGATGCAATTGTAGTTGGACAATGGACGCGATCAAGAAGACCACGTTGTCATTACCCTCAGGCTCAAACCTAAGTTCATGCCCAATATCTACAGAATCACTCCCAAAATCCATTATACTCTATTTACACACCTCTATATCCAGTATACAATGCAAAACCATATGTTTAATCTCCTTCTTACCCACAATGGCACGCACTAACTCCTCAGAGTCATTCTTCAACTCCACAAATATACCAAAGCCCTTCTAGGATAGATTTTTGGTCCCAACCAAATAATGAAATGAGGCAGAAGTCGAGGGATATCTTCACACCAATTGGAGAGTCATATGTTAGTTTATTCCAGAGATTGGTACAGTGGGGCATGATTATTCCTCTCCTTGGGTATACCCATGACCAGCATTCAAGAAGTTTTAATCCTAATGTACGATATTTATATCATTCTGATGTTCAGGATCACACTATTGAAGAATGTTGTGCTTTGAAAAGAGTAATTGAAAAGTTGATTCAAGATAAATCAATTATGGTGCAGAACATTGACAGTGAGGAAAACTCTAGTCATGCTGATATGCAAACCAGTGGCTAAGATGTCAAGTGAAGCCATTGGGAGTCACTCTTCTCCTTATTAGGAAGGGGTTTGGTAGCTTTCTTTGTTTCATTTTATGTTATTTGAATTATTTCAGAGTTGTAGTTCAGGATCTATCTTATTTTTTCCCTTTATCGTTTATGTTCAAACCCTTCTCTCTTTCATTTTAATTAAATGAAGTGTGCTTTTTCCTTTTGTGTTTTAAATATGGATTGTTTATTTTTTTTTAACATAGTACATTTTATGTCGGTTCTAGTAATATGACATGCAAGCGGATTTTTTCAGTTAGATCTTAAAATCCAGTTTAAGCATAACATTGAATTAGACGGCTAAAGCTAGAAAAAAAACATCTAAGAAATCCTTAGAGTGTTGAGACATTTGGTGACCACGTTGATGCCTTCTTTAAAAATTAAGGCAATTATTTTGAGAATCACAAGAATAACTTAGTCATCAATTGGAAAGTATAGCTCAATTAGGTCAAATAGTGGATGCAAGATCCCTATATCCAGAGAAAATAGAAGATAATCAACTCCACAAAGTCATGAGTCCTTCAGGATAAGAATGTACAACAAAAGTGGAGTGGTATGTTGAACAAAGTGTAAGAGTAGTGATGCAAAAATTCAATTAAAGTTAGTGCTGTAAAAATGTCACGAATGATCTCCATCTTTCACTTTCACATTGCATGATATGTACTTGTATTTTTTAAGGATTGATATGACATAGGCATTTCATTCTGCTATCCAAACATTGTATCACCCCTTGTTTATCCCATTTGAGCTTTAGTTCTATTTTCTTTCATATCCCTCTTTTGGAATCAAGATAGAGTTAGCAAAATTTAAAAGAAAAGATGTCGAGCAAAGAAATAGAGTCAGAAATATTTTAAAAAAATGTGTGTCCGAAAAAAATGAAAAAAAGAAGAGTATCCAGAAAAATAAATTCAGAAAAAGTTTCAAAAAAAAGAAAAAAAGAAATAAAAGAAGAGTTAGAAGAAAAAAGAGGAGAAGAAATCAAAATCAAGCAAAAGAGTGAGCTGTCGAAACTATGCCTGGTTCTCCTCTCTCAGGGTTGAGATACATAGGCTGCCCTACTCTAGGCTCGGTCCAACTAAATAAATAATTTAAAGTTACCCAGTCAAATGAAACTGGGGCATAAGTTAAATTTTGTTGTTCGAGTCAACTCCAAAAGTTGTAAGTCTCACCCCACTTCAAGTGTCGTTTGGGGCTCATGTCATCCTTTCTTTCTAACCTTATTCAAAAGCCGAATTACAATCAAAGAAAGACCTTCAAACCAATCTTTGGGAATTATAAGGCTTAATATGCAATGCATATGATAATGAATTTTGGAAACTACTCATCTTCCTCAACATAAGAAATCAGGAGAGAAATAAAAATGATAGTCTTATCAGTAAAAACCTTCATGGGCACCGTAAAATGATGGTAAGTTGAGAGATATAAAAATAAGAGATTATTATCGGTGAAAACCCTCATGGGCACCTTGATATGACTGTGAGTTGGGAGAAATGAAAATAAAAGAGTCGCATTGGTGAAAAAGCCTTATAGACACCACAAGAAAATGGTGAACTGAGACAAAGAAAAAGGCTTGTTGGCGAAAACCCTTTAAGGCGCCACTAGCCGAATGAGCTCTCCAAATGAATTTGGCCTAAGGAAGTAACTTAGTTTCAGGGCCATTAACTCCAGAACAATTGGATGGAAAGATCAGACAGCTTAATCCAAAATGTATGTCATAATCATTAGAGTTGACTGTCACTTTTAGATAAATTTTTCTTTTATCTTTTTCAATGGGGACATTCATTGTCTTTTCTTTCTTCTCTATAGTTTTATTTTTGTTTTCTTGAGTCAGTTATCCAAATAAAAAAATAAAAATTATCATTTTCTCGTGTCTTTGAGTCAAGTTCATGTCAAAATAAGTGAGAAAATATTTTAAAACTGGCTACCAACTTCTTCAATTACACAAAGCAAGACAAAAAGGCTAGCACATGAAAGAGACATCATTGTAAGCCGAAATAAGGCATGCAAAAAGTTTCGTCAATAGACAAATTTGGGAACTCATGGAAATACCAAGGTTCAAAGAGTTTATCTTAGAAGCATGGCAAAGCGGAGATGCTGTGTTTTGTTTCAGAGTTACTCTTAATACTCTGAATTTAGGTCAATGATGCAGGAAGTCAATGACATATGTTAATGGTTAGAAGCAAGATTGAATGTGACCAGCGCAAGAGCAATTGACTCAAAATCCAAAGCCACAAACCATCCACCATATTTTAAACTCATATGTTTTCTTTGATGAAATAGGAAACATGTTACCTTCAAATCAATGACTTCAAATCCTAAACATCAAAGGCCATAATTTCTTACATCTACAAATGCAAGGGGGCAATGTTACTACATATTTGGTAATCAAAACCATGGTGAAACTTATAATTCAATATTTTTAGGAGACTCACTTCCTTGTTTGGGTAATTCAAGCGACATTTATAAGGAGACACACTTTCTTGTTTGGGTAATTCAATCAATATTTGTAAGGAGATGCACTTCCTTGTTTGGTTAATTCAAGAGGCATTTGTAGGAGATGCACTTCCTTGTTTGGCTAATTCAAGCGGCATTTATAAGTAGACGCATTTCCTTGTTTGGATAATTCAAGTGGAATTTGTAAAGAGACGCATATCCTTGTATGGATAATTTAAGCGGCATCGGTAAGGAGACGCATGTCCTTGCCTAGATAATTTAAGCACAATTTGTAAGGAGATGCATTTCCTTGTCTAGGTAATTCAAGTGTCATTTGTAAGGATACGCATTTCCTTGTATGGATAATTTAAGCGGTATTTGTAAGGAGACAAATTTTCTTGTTCGGGTAATTCAAGTGGCATTTGTAAGGAGACACATTTACTTTGTTAATTCAAGTGGCATTTGTAAGGAGATGCATTTCCTTGTCTAGGTAATTCATGTGATATTTGTAAGGAGTCACACTTTCTTAATTGGGTAATTCGAATTTTACTTGTTAGGTGATGCACTTCCTAACTTAGGTCTTGATTCCTTGAAGATGTACCTCCTAGTCGAGTTAGTCCCCTTGATTCCTAGAAGATGTACTTCCTAGATGAGTCATTCCCCTTGATTTCTAGAATATGTACTTCCTAGTTGAGTCATTCCCCTTGATTCCTAGAAGATGCACTTCCTGGTCGAGTCATTCCCCTGGATTCCTAAAAGATGTAATTCCTGGTTGAGTCAATCCCCTTGATTCCTAGAAGATGTACTTCCTAGTCGAGTCAGTCCCCTTGATTCCTAAAAAATCCAACAAACTCTTAACCATTTTTGACACCTCACCCTAACTAATTTTATCTTATTCTAACCACCCTATTCCACACACCCCATACCCCACATACTTTATATACCCCATACCCCATATTTTTTATTTTTTCCATTTTTATATATATACACCAACACTAACAAGACCACCATATACACACAATACATACCCACTCACCCTACAATAGACTGATCCTTTCTATTAGAATAGGAGAACAGAATACTCTCACCAGAATTTCACACAATTACACACCATTAACACACATCTCTAGAAAAATACTCACACAGAGCTTCCATTCAATTCACTCACCCAGACGACATCACACATATTTTTATACAGACTATGCATACATACCACAACATTCTCTCCGTTTTATCTATATCACACAAATCACGCACAGAATACTCTCCCTCACCATCAATACACAGTGAAGAAGAATAATACAACACACTTACTTCAGGTCAATAACACACACTCACCATCGATCTCTTATACACACACAATAATTCGCATATCAGAGAGGAGACCATTATAATTCATGTAAGACTCCACACTCTCATATTCACACAACCTCACACACACTCTATTTTCTTTTCTTCTCCACAATCAACAGAGAGAATACACTACACGCACAAAACAAACACATATATATTAGAGTTAGAGATAGAAATACAGTAAAGTATTAAGTGAGAAAAGAAAGTTTTAGAGATTAAAGTGAGATAGGAGAGAAAAATTGGGGGAGGAGGGGGTAACAGTTACGACGAGTTCACGCCAAAAAACACTTTTGTTGTTCTAAATTTGGGCTATTTTTTTGGAGCTGTTTGAGATTTCCACAGCTCCAGTGACCAACACCCTAAATATAATCAAAGTCGTTGACCACCACTCCAAAAATCACCAAACTAGTGGTTAGATGCCCCTCCCATTACCGTTGTTACACTATTCTAGCGGTAGGGTCCATCGTCGAATCAAAAAGTGACTTTAATATCCCAAAATCACCCCGACCAGTTTCTCTTTTATCTATTTTCAATGAAATCCATTCATAACCTGATCCAAAAAATTCGTATGTATAAAACCAGATGTGGATCTTTCTTTATTTGGCAGTTTTGGTTTGAATTAGTGAAAATCGAAGAGGGTATAGGTAGAAACTGATTTTGATCATATTGGTGAGTTTGTGTTGAGTTTGTTGAATCGAGGTTTTGAATTCAATTTCAATTCGTTTGCTACATCAAACAAAGTGAGGTAAATTCATGGTATGCAAATGTTACTTTATGTGATTTAGTTACATTTGGATTATGGTGGTGGTTGATATTGATTGTTTGATTATTTGAAATGAATAATTGAATGATTTAAACTAAATTGAGAATAAGTGGGATGAAAATTGAAAATTTATAAAAGCAAACGTTAGTCGTTTTGATTTATTAATGTCTTTGAATGTGATAACCATGATAGATTGAGCTGGGTTGGCAAACGGTAGGTTCGGATAGGCAAATTTTGAACTTATGGATTGTGGAATGGTTAAAATATTAGTTGAAATGGTTTTATTTACCGCATTTGGATCAATTGTACTTATTTGGCCGAAGAATGCCCCGAGACATATTGTACTTATTCATTAGGAAATGCCTCGAAGCATGATGTACGCAAAGGAGGAACGTGATCAAGGCCTGAGAGAAAGGGTAGAGCATAGTCTAGGATTAGTTTAGTATAGGATTTACATTTCCGCATTTTTCTATTTCTGGGACTTTAATAAATTGGACTGAACATTATTTTTACTTTGTTTGTTTAATTGTTTGTTTTCTCATTATGTGTTTTATTTAGTTTATACATCTCATAGTGTATACTATATGATATACTTCACGAAGCGACCATGGTCGAACCACGAGACCGAGGGGTGTCTAACACCTTCCACTCGATCAATAAAATTCTTTAACCGGAATCTCTGTTCGCGGATCAGTTTAAAAGAGTCAAAATTGTTTTGAAAAGTATTTTCAAAGGTGACTTGGCACACCTGACTTATGCCAAGTGGCGACTCTCAGTTCAAATGAAAAAGAATCCTTTTCGAAATAAATTTATTTTCGTTACCTTAATAATAAAACTCTTTCAAACTTTAAAGTCAATTTTTTTTGGTTAAAAAAGGTGGCGTGACACCAGACATGTCTTTATTTCAAGAATTTTTTTAAAAGTATACTTTTATATATACATATACATATATATATATATGTATGTATGTATGTATGTATGTATATATATATATATAAATATATATATATATATATAATTTATTTAAATAATATTAATTTTATTTACAAAATTATGTACATGATGCAACATATACATGCAACATACGTACCGAGAAGCTAGTTAAGTTAATAAGTAGAAACCTTGAAATGGAATTATAATGGATATATTGTTGTTTTTTCCTTTTAAGAAGAAACCTTGCTTCAGATAGATTAAGATATGTAAAATATATTTTGCTTGAATATGGTTAAGAAAGAATGAATGTTGTGTTTTTATAGTAAAATATGATTATGGACTTGTTCATTGATATTCCTAATTAGGACAAATTAATATCTTTTAGGATAAGAGTAATTTTTCTTTTTAATCATACTTTTACTCTATCGAGTGGATATAATCAAATACAGTCAAAGATAAGTCAGTTCTGATGAAGAAAGAAAATAGTTTAAATAAATGATCAAAAAATAAATATCACTAAAAGTTTATATTAAACCTTATTAGATATCAGAGTCAATGGCAACTGATAATTTAAACTACTATTGTATTTGAACCAGCAACTCCCTCCGTATGCAAAAAGTACTCTAATCATTTCGTTAAGTACATAACTCATAATCCCAAAGAGAACTAAATGAAACTCGTCATGGTGATGGATTGTAATTATTAAATTATATATAAGAACAGCTAACCAAATGATTGATGATTTTGGATAAATCACTAATCCTTCAACATTATTGTAGATAAGTGTTACTAATAATATGTTTTCTGTAAACTCTTTTTTTGACTATACGTTCTAAATTAATGTAAGGATATTCATGGAGAAATACCACGATTGTGTTAGCATAGTAGCATATAGAAATTGGTGATTTAAAATTATTATTTTATTTTTAACAATGTGCTATACATCTAAAGAGTTTTTAAAAGACTAAGATTGTATCTATATATATCTATATAGTCGTGTTTCACTACTCGAATTCCTAAAAAACAATAAAACATATCATACCCCCATGACTAGTAAGCCAATACATATCATGTATCATAATGATGGGACTTGTGAAGTTTTGATGATTGACAAGAGATCATGGAACAAGTAAGCGTAGTTGGTTAATGAAAAACTGCTTCAAAAGAGTTTTACTTGTGAGAGGACTTTTTGTGGATAAATTCATATCAGCAAAAATAAAAGAAAGAAAGTCTGTTACTTCAAATAAGCATTAGAACATCATCATATGCTGAAAAGAAGAGTTAGTGTTTGACCACGATACTCAAGAAGAGAGTCCAAGAAGCATAAGAGTCCTTGTAGAGTTAAAAGTGTACTTAGTTGTGAAGATCAACAAAAGTTATAAATATTCAAGGACATTCAAAAGAAAATTCATGCACAAATTTTGACAGAAAAAGGGAGAACACGAGCAAATAAGTAAGAACAATATTTGAGAGAGTTTCGCCTAACTATTGAAGTGCAGCCTAATTCGGTGAACCAGATTAGATAGCATGTTTGATCTATGTGTTAAAGGATCTTTTATTCTAGTTATTATGTATTAGGAATTTTATTGAGTTGTAATTATCATGCTTTCTTAGTGTCAGTGTGTTATGAACTGGTTTAGGATTTTAGTCTTTGAGTTGGGATAACTCAAAGACTTGGGAACATAAACCTTGGTAGGTTTGAATGTTATTGGGAATTAGAGTTAGTTCCTAGGGTTGCTGGAGTTTTGTAATTTGATTTTTAAGTGGGAAAACTTGAAATGGGTTTCAACAGTCTAAGAATATTATTGAACATTAGGAATTAGAGTTATAATTCCTTAGGTTACAAAGTTTGTAATCTTTTGTTGAGAGTCTCATTGTGTTTAGTGAAGTTGTGGTTAAAATCCTGTAGAGGTACAGCTCATGGTTTTGTACCCCTTTTTTGAGCCAGGTGTTTTCCACGTAAAACTATTATGTTCATTATTTATAGTCTTTACTGCTTCTGTTGGAAACCCGGTTCATCCATAGGTAAAAATTAGGCATAACTCACGTGAGTTATTAGGACATGTAAAAGTATCAATTGGTATCAGAGCAGGTTATCTTGTGAAGAATAACACCTTAAGATAAGATCAAAGATGAATTCTACACCACTTACTAGATACTGCGGAGGACAGGACATCAATAGGCCTCCATTGTTCAATGGACACTACTACTTAGGATGGAAATAAAGGATGAAATATTTCCTACAAGATGTGGACTACGAACTATGGAATATAATTATCAATGGACCTCAATACCCCATGAAGAAGGATGCTAAAAAGAAGGACGTATTAAAAGACAAGAAAGCGTATGATGAGGTTGATTTTAAGATGCTTGGAAAGAATGAAAAATCCAAGTATATTCTTATTTGTGGACTTAGAATAGATGAATACAACAGGATCTCAGGTTGTATCACCGCAAAGCAAATTTGGGACACTTTTGTGGACGCGCATGAGAAAAATATGGATAACTTCAAAAAGGATGAGAGAACAAAGGATAAGTCACTAGAATTAAAGGCCTCTAACAAAGAATAATCAGATCTGGATGATAAAATGCTTGTCAAGAACTTTAAAAGGTTTTTTTAAGGAAAAGCGACAAAACAAGAAAGGAACAAGTAGAAGGTGTTGTTCAAATGATAAGTCTCAAGTTGGTTGCTTCAAGTGTGAGAAGATAGATCACATGATCAAGGATTTTCCATTGTGGGAAATTCAGCGGGAAAAGGAAAGAGTTGAAAAAGAGTTGAAGCTAAAAGAGAAATCTAACTCTAAAAGAAATGAATCTTTTGCTATGATGATTGTATGGGGATCAAGCTCAGAAGAATCTGATGATGTTGTAGTTGATGAAAGTGAACGTATGGCTATAGGTGATTCATACATTGAAGAAAAAGCTTAAAGATAAATTGCATTTTTGTTTTCTAAGAAAAAACTAATTTCCTTGATAAATGCATTGATTGATGATTTTCACGATCTCACATCTGAAAGGGATCAGTTATTTAGTGCTTTTACAAGTCTAACGTTTGATTATATTGATCTTGGGACTTGCAAGAAAGTCTCATATTGATAAAAAGTCCAGAGAACAATTTTGGATGAAAATCAAGAATTTCTGGTCATAAAAACAGAAAGGCATGAATTGTGCAAGAAGTTCTTTCGGTTAAAACGCCGTGCGAATCGGAGGACATAAGAATTCTTGGTTAAGCCAAGAAGATTGCCGACTGAATGCTCCTACCCCACCATGCCTGGCCCTTTATCTTACCCTAAGAAGAAAGAAGACTGATACAGAAAACTGCACCCTAAAAGCACAGGTCCGTCAACTTAGTTCATCTAACTTAGGTCTAAAATAAAAAAATCTTAAAGTTGTCAATTATTAAAAAAGAAAAAAGGAGCCATGAGTGAAAATCATCAAAGAATCGAGTCTGAACTTCAACAAAGTAAATATGAATTGTTTTATCAAAGAGAAAAGGATAGAAATCTAACTCAAGAAAATCCTAGGATAAAACTTGATCTTGAAAGAGCTAACTGATGGACAAACTCATCTAGAATCTTTAATCATCCAAGCAATAGGACCCAAAATGAGAGGGCTTGCATAGGTTTCCACAAAGAAACTATTTCCTATAAATATTTATGTTACATTTGTTGAAAATTAGGGAACCCACTATTGAATGTCCAAAAGCTACTAAAATTAAAAATAAGAACATAAAATTAATTAAAAAAAAATTTCTATAACTAATGAGAGAAACAGGTACACCAACCTGCTGCCAAATGGGCAAAAAGAAATTTGATTCACCCATTTGATCATAAGAAAGGACCCAATCTTGTCTGGGTACCTAAAACTAACCTTTGATTCAGTTGCAGGAAAAAGTGAGAGGAAGCAATCAAAATTGGTACATAGATAGTACTTGCTCAAGGCATATGACTAGGAACAAATAAAAGTTTCTCTCACTTACTAAAAAAATGAGTGAAAAAGGTCACATGTAAAGGAGATTGTAGGATAAAGATGTTGACACTAAGATAAGTACACTGGAATAGGTTGTGTCACCCGTTTCATCAGATAAACAAAAGACAAGATCATTGATAGTGGGAACATTAAATCAATATATAAGCACAACTACTCAAGTGATTGATGATTGTGGAGAAATCATTAATCCTTCAACATTATTGCAGATAAGTGTTACTAATAATATATTTTCTATAAAAATAATTTTGAATATATGTTCTAAATTAATGTAAGACTATTCATGGAGAAATACCATGATTGTGTTAGCGTAGTAGCATATGGAAGTTGATAATTTAAAATTATTATTTTATTTTTAATAATGTGCAATACATCTAAAAAGTTTTTAAAAGAATAAAATTGTATCTATATATATCAATATAGTCGTGTTTCACTACTGGAATTTCTAAAAGGTAATAAAACTTATCACACTCCATGATCGGTAAGCCAATACATATAATATATCATAATAATTGGAATGAATAAGAAGAATGAATAATTTAAGAGCAATCAAATTCAAAAAGTATGTATTTTATTGAAACTCAAAGAAACAAACTTTGAATTGTCACAAAGTGAACCATGAGCACCAAAGACCACACATACACCCCCAAAAGAAAATTTAGCAAGAGTAGTATCAGTGTACCGTACATATTTGTAGGCATCATCATTCGACTAAGATTAGTTCATGAAACACCATATACAGTCAAAGAAATAAAAAAACATTATACAACAAATTTACATCATGAATATTTCATCACCTATACTATGCTTTCTCAATAATCTGAAGATTCACTTAACTTTCTTATTTCGTTTGACCTAGGTATTATTTCTTGACATAATGTTACACTTAAAAAAAAGTCTGATAACTACTACCACGGTTTACTATCTAAAATCTTTACTTTAGTATCACGCATCAGCTATTATAGTTTAAGCAAGTATAAATATCTCGTTGATTAATTACCTCATTTTTAAGTTGGTTCTGTTACTTTAAAAGAAATTAAGGTAAACAATCAGTTTACGATAGCGATTGTTGGGAATGATATCTATCTACTGTAGAAGAGATTGTAAGCAAACAAGCGGTGTCTCTTATGCTTATGCTCTTTTGATATTTTGGTCAACGAGGTGTGTGTACATTGCCAACTTGAGGATGCGTGATTTGGTATGTGGGGGGTGACGTTCATCGCAATTGTATATTGTTATTGTGGCACACAAGAGCATAATATATAGTGTACCCACGGAGGGAGCCCATGGGACTTTATTTTTTACACCCATGGTTTGCCTTTTGGTGCTCAAGACGCCCACGGTGCAAATGGTGCCGATGGCACCCATTATGCCTTCGGTTCCCATGATGCTAATTTCACCCATGGTGCCCATTGCACCCTTGGGAAATAATCAAGGGAAACATGAAATTTAAAATTTTAACAAGCATTAAAATTTAATTGACTAATTTCCTCTTGTTACCCAACGTTGTTACTTTTTTAAAAAAGTTGAAAATAAATAATAAAAAACATGCAATTTAATGTTTTAGCAAGTATTAATATTTCATTGAATGATTTCATTTTTTTTAGTTGATTTTGTTATTCTTTGTGTTTTTAGGTTGATTCATTATAATGATACTTTAGGACTAGTTTTGATTTATTTAAGACCTTGGGATGAGATTGTAAAGACTTATTCTAGGTTGAGTAGGTGTTTTACTTAGCATGGATTTTTTAGACCAGTGGCAAGCCATCGACCCTTATTTTTGATTAAATGCTTAAATTAGATCCTTGTAGATTTAGCAGGACTTTATTTGTCACCTTAGGCTAAATATTGAACAATAGAAAGACTTAAATGAATTATCGTTTTTCGACTAGCCTTGTCACTTGGGTTAGACTAATATTTGATCATCAAAGACCTTGATCATGGACTTAGTGACTAAGAACCTCTTCACCTATAGATTGACCATTCACCTTGGGTATTCAAGATTTATTTAGACTTAAAGGGAGTTATGGTTTTTGGGTATCATTATTTTAAACTTACTCTTTAGTTATGGTTCAAGTCTGACATTCATGATCTATATGCGATGTTATATTAAGTTGAGGCTATTCTCTAGTTTTAGTTCAAGTCATGATCTATATGCAACACTTTTCTTTGATGAGATTATACTCTAGTTCCGTTTCAGATTGATGTTTATGGTTTAAAGGGGGTTCCTATCATGACCCGATTTCTAAGTCATGATGGCACCTACTTTATCCCACCAATAAATAACTTAAACCGTAGCTCGGACCTATAAGAAATGGAATAATTTGGTGGAAAATGGCATAAATGTTGGAAATATGCAAGTAAAAGACTTACAAGCAATAAACCATGGAATAATAGTAAAACTAAAGATAAATAAGAGAAATAACAATATCTCACGACCTAGTAGTGTCAATACAAAAGCCACTAACCTGAAAAGAATATGAGTACTATAATAGTCAAATATACATCAGTCCCAAAAATGGAAAGACTAAGAAAAATATAGAAGATGGAGAAAAGGTCAACTTTGGATTTGATAGCTCACGTTGTCTCCGAATTCTAGCTCACATGATCGTAGCATCAATAGCGGAAACTAGTACTCGAACATACACCAAAAAGGTATAAAAGTGTAGTATGAGTACAAAAGTCATGGGTAGTTAGTAAGCATCATTGGCCGACTAAGCTATAAATATAATAAAAATGCAAGGCAAATAATCTAAGTAAAGTAAGAGAGAAAACCTTGAATAATGCTCTGTATACTATAAATAATTAAATAATCAAAAATAATAACATTAAAGGAAACATAAATATCACTACAAAATTGACCCGCATACGCCAGTAAGTGCAATAAAGTAAATAATCCAACATGGACCCTCCATAAGTGCGGAGGGTGAAACCAAAGAGAAGTAATAACTACAGTTATACTAATTAACCGTATCTCAAAATCATAATCGTGAATCCTTCCATAATGTAACACCAGTCTCGAATCGATTTTATTACCGTCATAAATAACCTATCAATGTCGGACTTGAACCAAAACTCAAATTATCATTTGTAGGACTTGAATCAAAACTTATATCATCAATATGAGAACAATGGTACCCATATTTCATTTTTATACTTTGGGTCCAAAATTACGTAAAAATCTCATGTAGGGCCCTCTTCCAAAACCATATTTTTGACACCATCAACATGTCCCTCTATGCTCAAGGAATATTTTCCCTAAGGAATGGGTAAATTTCGAGATCAGACGATGCTAAAATAAATCCAACAATATCAAGGAATTTTTGGATAAATGAAGAAAGTAACCATGAGTTTAATGGAAACTTAACAAGATTAGAGGAACAAACGAGTAATTCAAGAACACAAACACCCCAAAATCTCCTAATAAATGCTTCTCCAAATTTTCCATATTCTCTAGAGTTTTAACTCTTAAGACTTGTGAATAAATAGGGAGAAAATTAGGCTAAATGGGGATTTAATCCCTCATAGGTGCCTCTTAAGTGGACACTTATTCACTTAAGCTATCACCGTGAAAGCGGCGAGGTAACATCAAAGAGGTACGCACCTTGTGCCTAGCATATAGCTTAAGCAAACAAGCTGGCGCTAAAGTGGCATACGCTTTAGTAGTCAACATGCCACTAAAGAAGCTCGATGGGAAAGATAGGGCCACTAAAGTGACTGGCTAGCCACTTAAGAGGCCTCTGCTAAAGTGCTCAATGGGTCACTTCCAAGACTCTGTGACCCTTCGAGATTTGTTCAATATCCCATGTATGCAAATGAATTATGCTACCTTATCAAATTAAACTTTCCAAACTCAATGGCTCAGTTCCAACTGAGGCTATTTTGATAAAAAGTGAGCCCCATACCTATGGGCCATTTTGCTCAATTTGGCCAATAGCCTGGAATGAGTCTAAAAGCTTTGGGACACAAACCAAATGTACCCCTAGCCTAAAATTGGTGTTCTAGAGCTGATGGAACTGTCAGATTTGGTATATGAGGTTATTTGTCTAGTTTGTTTGTTCTATAGCTAATTTATATTAACAAAGACTTAAAAATAGGAAATTGGCTCTAAAAACCAAATGCACGCCCGATAACTCAACTATCACCTCCAACAAGTCATAAATAACTTGGGGCAGCTATAGGAAGATCTAAATGGCAAAAATATATGGAAATTAAGAAAATGACATAGAGGGTCATTATAGGTTCTAATATGATATCACATGGGATCCCACTCTAAGTTTATTATTATCGGTATTTTTTCCTTATATACATTCATAGGGCTTATGTGGATCGGTTGGGTTATCTCTCTTATGTTTGTGCCTTCAGGGCTTATAGGAGTCCAGTTAGGTTGTAGTTAGAGTGTACTTACTTTTGTTTTTCTTAATGCACATATTTATAATTTTTGGCAATTTGGAGGTATCATTTCAGATTTATACCACTCTATTCCTCTCTTTAGCTTACATTCTTGCATTTTATTATACTTTTTATTGTAATTTAGCTCTGTCGATCTATGATGTATACTGAGTAACCATTGTTTTTGGTACTCATACTTCACTTCTGCATCATTTTTTATGAAGACCCGAGTATGAGCTACTATCATTGACTCTCCATTCAGACTTATTGTAGTTTTGGAGATAGGGAGAGATTTCAAAACTAGAGATGATCCTCTGTCCTCCTATTAATTTTTGATAGACTTTTGCATATTGATGAGTGGTGAAATTACAATTCATTTGCACTCATTATTCATGTACGCTACCGTGTTTTGAAGGAATAAAGGAGACATATTTGTGATTAAATGCACTAATATCAACATTTTGCAGGCATATAGTTGATGAAATGAAAAAGTGTGGATTGGAGCTAAAAAGGGGTCAAATGGAAGCAAAGGAATGCAACGGAGACCTGGAGCAGGCACAACCTCAATTACCGTGGTTGCGATCTGAGGACCACAATCACGTCCATTCAAGAAGGTCACTCAGCCGTGACCGTATGGACTTGACTGTGGTCGCAGTAAAGCTATCCAATTGAGGCATAGCGGGATTAATGAACAAAGGTATTTTGGTCAAGTGGGACAGCTGATTCAAATTCCTATAGAATACCCAACATTATTTTCCCCATGGACATTATTAAATAGAGGAGATTTTGAAAACTTGACATGGGTGAAACCCTAGAATTTGGGGGAAAATTCACTCTTTTTTTGTATTGGGTATTTCAATTAGAAATTGGTGAAATTGAAGATTATCTATACCTTTTTTTATTATGGATTCCATGAATGAATTGCTTGGTAGATTTCTTCTCTTTCCTTTCATGAGTAGCTAATTTTTCCAACTTTAGGATTATGTTGAACTAAAGTGTATTTATGTGTGGATATTGATGTGTTGGCGTGATTATTAGTTGTTGAGTATGGTTTCCACCATTGCTTGAGCTTAGTATTTGATATTTGTAGGTGAAAACCCCAAATCTCCAAATGGGTTTGATGGGTGAAAACCCCAAACTCTAGAAAACCTTTTTCATCCTTGAAAGAGGGATGAAGGTGAACCCATGGGAACCCATAGAATCCTTAAAAAAGTGTTTAGGTGGAAAAGGCAATGGTGGACAATTAAGCATGTGTTTTACTACCTTTTACAATCTTAGAAATAAGTGTAAATAGAATGTAAGTCATGTCATGGGCATCTTCCTAGAAATAGGGATGCCCGATTGAGGTTATGGGTGACTATGAATGGCATACTTTTTAGGTACTCGAAAGAGACAATGGGTGAAATCTTTGTGGTTTGGTTGAAGAACTAACTGCAAGGACCTTTGACCTGCCCATTTCTCACCCAACAACTAGATGTCATATTGAACCATCTTTAACATACACACTTTATACCTTTTGGTAAACATAACCCCAACATCATCACTAATTTTGATTTCAATTCAAAAGTGTTACTGAATTTTGTAGTGTGACTCAAGATTGTTAACCCCTACTTTACATTACATGTCATGTTTACTTTCACTTCGAGTACCCTTTTTATAATTAGAACACCCATTAAGTCTTGAAGTTTAAATCCCACTTCTTGTGGATTCAACCCCAATATAAGTTGGGCTATTAACAATGATTGTCTTACCCCTCAAATATGGGAGTAAATTGAGCATTATCAAAATGGCACCATTTTCGGAGAGTGGAATATAGATTTCACTTGTGTGGTGTGATTTTTACTTGGGTGTATACATGGTGATTTTGATTTATCTCCATTGTTTTTTTTATTTTTTCTTAGGTAAGCATTATTCTTTCCATATAATCATAAAAAAGATGACTCAAAGTGCCTTGGCATCGAAGATTATGAGAGTGCCATTCGTATCCCTCCCACTGGCGAGCATGGAGTTTTTTTAGCACAAGTGTAATGCTACAATTACTCCATTTAAAGGGACCTTTTGGGGGTAAAGCCCATGAGAACCCAAATTCACACTTTAAGGGCTTTGTGGAAGTTTGATCTCCTTTCAATATTGTACACATATCACAAGAATACATCCAATTACGTCTTTGTCCTTTCTTTTTTATGGGAAAGGTGGTACTATGGAAAGATCGCTACCCGCAGGGGTCCATTACCTCATGGATAAGTCTTATGGATGGCATCTTAATTCAATACTTCCCACCTTTAAAGATGTTGATATTATGGGATGAGACTGTTAATTTCCATCAATTCTATAAAGAACCTTGGTATGAAGCGTGGGAAATATTCAAGGGAAAGATTGAAAATTGCCCTAACCATGAGATGCTAGAGAAGATGCTTCTCCAAATTTTCTATAAATCTTTGGATTCATTAAATAAGGCTATATGGACAATGCATCCGGTGGATCATTCATTAACTCACCATATTGGTTTGCTTCAAAAGTCTTGAATCAAGTTGCAATCTTGAGTAGGGGTTGGGACATAAAGTATGTCGAGGTGACCGTGGGGGCTCTTTTCTCATCTTTTATGTACCAAGATGAAAAACATGAAGAGGAGGAGAAAGATGTGAATATGGTCAAGATGGTGTCATGCCTCGAACTCCTAATTGAGCATATGTTAGGAAATCCAATGGAAAGTATAAGTGTGGTAAATGCAAGAGAAGTTGAACTAATAGAGAGTGCGGAGGAAGAGGTGACCGATAACAAGTTACATGTATTACCTAAAAGTTTGGAGGGTTTCCATCTTGCATCTCAAGGTCAAGATGGGAATCATGGTTGAAACTATAAGAGTCTAAGTATGTCATAATATAAGGGAAAAGGGAAATAAATGGAGATACATTGATTTGAATCTTGAGTAGTGTTAAGAGGACCGACTAAATGGTAAAGGAGATGTGAAGTGATTTCTCTACACTCCACCAAATAGTTATATCCCATTTGACTGCCATTCAAAAATTAGAGGAAAAAGTGAATGAAATATCGAGGTATCTCATAGAAAGGCAAGGTGATGAAATCCAAAATGGGGAAAAAACAAAGGCAAAAAAAAGGCCTAATGATGGGGAGCCAAAGCTAAGTGAGATTTGGATGAGAAAGCCAAGGGTAATAATTTTCAAATTTTATTTATACCATCGAACCCCATGCATCGTCCCTAAGTGGTCCAAGAAATTGGGAGGAGATGTAATGCTTAACAAGCTCTTCAATAAATTTAGCACCCTATCTATTAAGGCTTTACAAGACATGCCTAGGTATGCTAAATTTATGAAGGATTTAGTATCTAAGAAGTAACTCGTGGAGGATGAATCAATTGAAGTAACGGATAATTGTAGTGCCATAATGTCAAGAACATTTGTAGAAAAGAAGAAGGACCCCAGTGAGTTTACAATTCCTGCACCATTGGAATGTTTAAATTTGCAAGGGCATTGTGCAATCTTGGAGCAATTGTAAACTGAATTCCTTGTGCCATATTTCACAAGCTTGTATTGAGAAAGCCGAAGCCTACCAAAATAAAATTGCTCATGACCGATCGGTTTATCAAAAATCCAATGGGAGTGGTTCATGATGTGATAGTAAAAGTTGACTGGTTTATCCTCCCAGACGACTTTGTGATCTTAGATTGTGCAATGGATATTGAAGTTCATATCATCCTTGGGAGACCATTATTGGCTATCAGGAAAGCTTTGGTGGATGTGGAGTCCGGGAGATGAAGTTTTAGTTAAATAATGAGGATGTATCCTTCAATATTTGCAAGTCCATAAAGCAACCGATGGACTTTCAAGTCATCTAGGTGATTGATGTTATTGATGGAGAAGTAGAAAATCATGCTGATGTGAGATTATTGGATGATCCTTTGGTAGAAGTGTTATGGAATTATGAAAGGGATGAACTTGAAGAGTATGATGAGGTGGTTGCATCTTTAATGGATCTTGGATTTTATACTAAGAACCTTGTGAAGTTGGACCTTGATCAAAAAAATTGTGAGATCCTACCCACACTACCATCCATCCTTGATCCCCCCAAAGTTGAATTGAAACCTTTACAATCCCATCTTCAATATGTGTTCTTAGGGGATGGAGACACATTACCAATCATCATCGCTAGTGACCTCAAACCTCTCAATTAGATGCATTGAAAGTGGTGGTAAATAAGTTTATTCGTGCAATTGGATAGAGAATAGCTGATATAATAAGAACAAACCCCAACATTTTCTCTCACAAGATTAATCTTGAGTAAGGTCATGTTCTGAGTGTGGAACACTAAAGGCAGTTAAATCAACCTATGTAAAAGGTTGTGAAGAAAGAAATCCTAAAGTGAATTGATGCTGGAGTGATATACCCAATATCCAATAGAACTTTGGTGAGTTGAGTACAATGCGTCCCAAAAAAGGTGGCATCACAGTAGTTGAAAATGAGAATAATAATCTTATTTCGATCCGACCAATCATCGAGTGGCAAGTTTACATGGACTACTGAATGATAAACTCATGAACCAAGAAAGAACATTGTCCAACGCCTTTCATGGATCAAATGTTGGATAGGCTAGCCGGGCAAAAATGGTATTGTTTCTTAGACCGTTATTTAGAGTACAATCAAATTTGTATCTCCCTGGAGGACCAAGAGAATATGACTTTTACTTACCCGTATGGGACATTTGCATTCAAGAAAATGCCCTTTAGGTTATGTAATGCCCCAACAACCTTTCAACGTTGCATGTTATCAATATTTATAGATATGGTGGAAGACTCCATGGAGGTTTTTATGGATAATTTCTCGGTGGTGGGGAACTCCTTTCAATGGTGCCTCAAATATTTAAGAAAGGTGCTAGCATGATGTGTGGAGACAAACCTTGTGTTGAATTGGGAGAAATTTTATTTAATGGTAAAAGAAGTCATTGTCTTGGGCCACAAGATATCGATAAAAGTCATTTAATTCGATCAAGCCAAGATTGAGGTAATTTCAAAGCTTCCACCTTTCATTTTCATCAAGGGTGTTCATAGATTTCTTGGACATGTCAGGTTCTGCCGACGACTCATCAAGGATTTTTCCAAGATAGCTCATCCAATGTGAAAGGTCCTTAAGAAAGAAACCAAATTCAACATTGATGAGGCATGCTTGAAATCTTTTGAACATCTCAAGGAATTGTTTATGTTAGCCCCTATCATTGTGACCCCGAATTGGTTATATCCTTTTGAGGTAATGTGTGATGCAAGTGGGATTGCATTGGGTTTTGTGCTACGTCAACACAAGGTAAAACTATTCCATCCTATACACTATGTAAAAAAAACCTTGAATAATGCTTAACGCAACTACACAGTTACCGGATAAAAATTGTTGAAGGTTGTGTATACTTTTGAAAAATTTTGAGCCTACTTGTTAGCACGAAAGTAGTGGTGCACACGGATCATGCCACCCTAAAATACCTTATGGACAAAATGGAGGCAAAGTCATGCCTAATTAGATGGATTTTTCTCTTTCAAGAATTCAACTTTGAGGTAAATGATCGAAAGGGGTGTGAAAACCAAGTGTCCAATTATCTCTTATGTCTTAAGGGTAATCATGAAAAGCAAGGAGAAATTGAAATCAATAATGCCTTTCCCGATGAATTGGTTATGTCTATTGCGGGAAGAAGCTCACCACAGTATGCCAACTTTGCCAAATATGTAGCGAGTGGTGTGCTTTCTGAGGGAATGGTCTACCATTAAAAGGAATATTTCTTGTTTGATGTAAATAAATACTTTTAGGATTATCCATTCCTATTTTAAGAGTGTGCGTATAGTGTTATTAGCCGATGCTTCATGGAGGTGAAGATGAATGATATCCTCGAAGCGTGTTATTCCTCACCTTATGGTGGTCATTATGGAGGAATCTGCACCACTGCCATAATCCTTAAATGTGGGTTTTATTGGTCATCCATGCATAGGGATGCCATTGATTAGATAAAATCATGTCACAAATGTCAAATGCATGGTGGTGTTTCAAGAAGGTATGAAATGCCCCTCAAATCAAACCTTGAAGTGGAACAATTTGATATGTGGGAAATTGACTTTATGGGACCATTTGTGAGCTCATATAGAAAGAAATACATATTGGTAGTGGTTGATTATGTTTCTAAATTGGTGGAGTCCGTGGTTCCTAATAATGAGAGCAAGAGTGTGAAAAAGCATATTTTCATAAGGTTTGGAATGTCGCGCGCCATTATTAGTAATGGCGGCTCACATTTTTGTAATTGGGTATTTGGGGCCCTTATTTACAAGTATGGGGTTAAGAACAAAGTAGCCACCCCATATCAACCCCAAATAAGTAACCAAGTCAAAGTCTTGAACCGATAAATCAAAGCAATACTTGAAAAAACGGTGAATGTAGGCCGAACCAATTGGGCAAGGCATTTGGGCTTATAGAACAATCTACAAAACCCCAATTGACATGTCTCCTTATCAATTGGTATTTGTAAAGGCATATCACTTACAAATTGATCTTGAGCATAAAGCCTTGTGGGCTTTAAAGAGGTTGAACATGAATTGGGGAGAATTCTCCGAGGCTAGGTCTACAAAAATCCACGAGTTGGATGATTTCCAACTCAAAGCTTATGAGAGTTCTGCATTGTATAAGGAGAAAATAAAGAGCTAACATGACTCTTATATATTAAAGAGAGTATTCTATGGCGGAAAAAAGGTATTCTGATACAACTACCGATTGAAATAATTTACGAAAAAGCTTCAATCTAAATGGTCGGGGCCATTTATGGTTTCTAATGTTCACCCTAGTGGTATCATTGAATTGGAAGACCAAGAAGGAAAGAAATTTGTGGTCAACGGTCAAAGGGTGAAACACTGCAACATAAAATATCCCATGGTAGCCAAGGTGGAGTTTGTGCATTTCAAGGATGCTAAGTGGTGAAAGAGAAATTTCATGCCACGTTGTTAAATTAGCTGCTTGATGGGAAGCAACCCATCCTTGAATCACTTTTTCTTATGTTTGATGTTTTTTAGGAGTTTTAACATAAGTGTTATGTCCAGAAAAATAGGGGAAAATAGAACTGGAAAGCTATTTGTTGTGTAGGGAATAAAAAATAGAGCAAAAATAGGGGAATTCGGTCCCAGTTGCCATGATCGCGGACCGAGGACCGCAATCGTGGTACCAGTTGGTGAACACCTGCTATTTCAGGGAGCCCCTCTCAACCCTTGTGATTCTTAATTTTACTTTAGTGAGGGTACTTTAAACATTTAAGTTGGAGGTATGTGCGTTGAGGTTAGCTAAGATTTCTTAGTTATATAGATGAACTTTTCCCTATGATAGATTGAGCGCAATCATTCTTAAGGAGAAAACATCATCATTGGGTTTTGAGCCATGTATGTAGGGGAAGTCTGAGTACCCATGGCATCAAGGCAACAAATGCAATGGAAGTCTGAGTGCCTGTGGCATTGAGAATTTGGGGAGCCAAAATGTGTATACCTAGGGCGAAGACTAAGTAGCCTTATGGTTGCCTGTGTAAAAGCCAAAGTGTTAGACTAAGGTTGGGGTTATTGCTATGTTTATCAAACTGTGTGTGGTGCTAATGAAAAGCAAACACCCCTCCCCTCCGTCTAAAACTTTTCAAAAAAAATCAAGGGCATGGACATGAGCAACTTTGTAACAAAACTTTTTCTCTTTGTGTGGATCCACAAATTTATGACTTTCCAATAGTGATAGATACTTTAATTTTTTCTCAAGAAAGAGTGAAAATTGATCCTCCTTGGAAAATTTTGCATGACAGGTATGGTGAGCTATTTGCATTCATCTTTTGTATACTTGTGTTAGCTAGAACTTGTCCCATTAGTCTTTCAAAGATAATTTTGATTGTATTTGGTTGGAGAAATGATCTTAGGCCGTCTTCGTGACTTTGGAAGTCACTTTATCCTAAAAAGCCTACACATGCATAAATGTAATCCCTAGTTACCCACTTTGAGCCTTTGGACCTTTCTTTGGTAAACACATTACAAGTCGTGAACCATTATTTTTATACCTCTTTTGAACTATACCCTCCTTGAACTTGAAATTGCAATTTGTGGTTAAAAGCCTAAGTTAGGGGTGGTATTGATTGATGGATGTAAGTTTGGGGCCACAAAGTTGTTAGCAAAATGCCTAAGTTACTAAGCATTGAAAACAAATGAATAGAAAAAGAAAGGTCCAACAAAGGAAAGAATAGCATAAAAATTGTAAGAAATAGAAATATAAGAAAATGGGTGAACAAAGAAAGCAAAAGGTAGGCATAAGAAAAGAGAAGAGATCAAAGAGGAGTGGCCCATAGTCAAAATGGCAGATTAAATAGTGTGATGTAGATTTTCAAGGAAGGGTGTAGCTATGTTGTTGCTAATGATATCGTACCGTAACCCAGACTACATTACAAGCACAAAAAGTCCTTTGAGATCTTCAACCATTTACTTTCTTTGTAGTGGCGATTGAAAAAAGGTCAAGCCTATGATATGACACTTATTCACATAGAGAATTCTTTTGAGAGAGAGAGAGTTTTTGTACTTAAATTTCTTGTTGCACGTTGGTTAGCTTGGTTTATGAAATTTTCTTTCTTGTGAGAAGACATATGAATGAGTTGAGGTAGGTGATTTTGTCATCCTCTGAGCAATGAGGCAAAAGGAGTATCGCTTGGGTTTGGTCAAAAGTTAGTCACATCTAAAGTATCTGCAGTTAATGATTTGTTTATCTTCGAAGTGCTTTGAATCCTTGAATACCATATTTTATGATGAGGGGTACCGTGAAAATATCTTGGCCCATGTGAAAGGAGCTACTTATGGTAGTGACTAAGCTTGAAGTCATTATGATCTTGGGGCATGAACTTTTGGCATAAATGTGTAGTGTCTCATGATAAGAGGCAGTGTACTTGAGGACAAGCAAAGCTCTAAGTTGGGGTTGTTGATGAGTGGTGAATTTACCACTTATTTGCACTCATTATTCATGTACGCTACCATGTTTTGAAGGAATAAAGGATACATAATTGTGATTAAATGCACTAATATCCACATTTTCTAGGCACATAGTTGATAAAATGTAAAGGTATAGATTGGACCTAAGAAGGGGTCAAATGGAAGCAAAGCAGTGCAACTGAAGACCTGGAGCAGACAACCTCAGTTACCGCAGTTTTGGTTTGAGGACCATTACTGCGTCCAATGAGGAAGGTTACTCAGCCGCGACCACATGGACCTAACTGCGGTTGCGGTGAAGCTATGCAATCGCAGCCTAGAAGGATTAATGAAGAAGGGAATTTTGTTCAGATGGGACAGTTACTTCAAATTCCTATTGAAGATCCAACATTATTTTCCCATGGACATAATGCAATATAGGAGATTTTGAAAACTTGACATTGGTGAAACCCTAGAATTTGTGGGGAAATGTACTCTTTTTATTTTTGTATTGGGTATTTCAAGTTGAAATTGATGAAATTAAAGAGTGAAATTGAAGATTATCTATACCTTTCTTTACTATGGATGCCATAAATGAATTGCTATGTGTAACGCCTCGGAAAATGGTTCCCGAAGCATCACACGATGCTTGAGGCTATGAGTAGCCCTAAGCTAACCCTTTGAGCCATTTTTATTCAGTTCAACACAAATCAACAGGATTTCCATAAATAACCCTCAAATATCAACAGAGTAATCACCATCCAAGAATAAAAGAATTTTAGAAAGATAACAAAACATGACTTATTAGTCAAGTCCCAACATCTATACTAGTCTGACAAGCCTCTAAGAAAATCAATAAATCCAGTGAGCCATTGAGACATGCCCCAACTGACTCTTACTCAGTTATCAAATGTAAAAACATTCCGTGAAACAAACATCAGACATCACGTCCTAGGAACATGAGGACTCACCATAAAGGAGGATGTAGAACAGCGTGCCCGAAGAACCACTGTCGAACCTAAAACTGAGCACCTGAACCTACATTCTGAGAAAATGCAGCCCACATCCGAAGATGTGGGCCAGTACTATGGAAAGGAACCGAGTATATGGGGGTGTATGCAGTTGTATAAGCATCATCATCATAAATATTTATAAGAAATATGCAGGATGTATGAAAGACTCACATAGCCCGAAGAAAATCATCATAATCATGAGAGGATAAAATAAGTACAATAACACATGTGAGTCATCATATAATTTGTCAATCACTTTCAGTTCATCAAGAATATCAATTCTCATAATGCAAATATCATTTAATTCTTTCGAAAGAATAACTTTCACAATTCCACTTTCAAATCACTTCACCATTCACCATAGACACAAGGAAACACACACATACTAGGAGATCCTATAACCGACATAAACCATGTGAGCTACATGGAGTCCAACGTATAACCCACGTTGGGGAGAGCCGTTCTATCCTTGCCATCGTAGTAGGACTATCGATATCAAATCCACACAAACTAGTGATCACTATATAAATAAGCCTCAGGCTCACTCCTACGGGGGAACGTAGTTCTAGGGAAGTAAGGTCACTTTATACTTCCCACTCGGTGCTAAAGATTTTTCCCTGACTTAGCTCAGATCATTTCAAAGACAATCCATAACAAAACAATTTCAGTAATATATAAATATACATCGGGAGCCATCATGCTTCCCATTTATGAAAATCAACCACATTGTGGATTTCTTTCACACTCGAGTTCAAAACAACTCGATTAAGAACAAAAGGTCAAATTATTCAAAATATCTCAAATATTCAACATCAACGTGCTTATAACACACACTTTCTCGAAAAGACACAATTTCCAATGGGGATTCACAACCCAAATATCAAAATCATGATAAATATCATTCAAGATTCATGCTTTATATCTCCACACAAGCAAATTCATCTTTCAAAATCATAAAAATAAAGATTTCATAATAATCATTATAAGATATGGGTTCATGCTTCAAATTTGTAAAAATCAAATAAAAATCATGCCTTTGTAAAGAAAATTACTTTTGGACACAAGAACGAAAGAGAGTTCGTGTTGAAAAATTCCATATACCTTGAGTGATGAACTTTAGATCGATACTCATTTTTGAAATATTAATCATGCCTTTGAATGATGATTCTTGGAGTTCTTGAACTAGGAACTTGGAATCTTGAATAAATTTGTAGAATTAATGGTGAACTTTAGAGGTTCATGAAGTTGGATGTAGGAGCTTAGGGTTTTATTTTTGAGAGAATTTGATGAAATATAATATATAATGCTTCTAATAGGATTTAATATAGGGTTTGAACGGATTTTGGGTTAGGGGGAATGACCAAAACTCCATTAAGAATCAATTTTTTTTTCAAATCTATCCTTTGGCGGACTGTTTTGATAATCTGAAGTAGATCAACCATAACGTTTTACTTCGATATCCAAACTGGATGAAACCAATTTTATTAGAAAGAGGAATCTCATATCTTTCCGTTGATATATAGTATCTCACCCAGATCATTGTCTACGAGGAGTTATTATAATTTGAAGTTGACCCAAAAATTCGCTTTTGATAGGCTGAAGTAGATCCACCATAACTTTTTGCTCCGATAGACAAATTGGATGAAACTAATTTCATTGGCAAGAGGACTTGTAGAGCTTTCCTTTAATATATAGTAGATCACCCAGATCATTATGTACAAGGATTTATGATCATTTAAAGTTGGATAAAAAATATGCCAGGCCTCAGTATTTTTTCCTGCACGTTTTACTGTTCACTACTATTGACGGTTCGATCGGAATGTTCATAACTCGTTGCTCGAGTGTCCGTTTTGGATGATCCACATATCGTTGGAAAGATTATTCGATACTCTACATAATGGTGGGTCATAATTTAAGACATTTCTCATGAAAAAATTATAATTCATTCTAGAAGATAGAACCTAACACGTTTACGCCCAAAATTTCAACGAAACATTTCTCGGGGTATTACATCATCTCCCCTTGGAGACATTCATCCTAGAATGATGCTAGACATGCCAAGATTAGATAGGGAATAGAGCATACAGCTGAAACCATTCGTTAGACTCATCACCACATCGTTTCTCACTCCGAATTTAACATAGAATGCATAAATTCAAGAAACTACAGCTGAACACATAATAAATGACAGCTGAACTGCTACAACTTTTATCAAAAGTGCATAATTTAGGAAAGAACGGTACCTTTGGCTTGATCGGAGTTTGCGAAAAATAGGTGTGGGTACTTGGATCGCATATTCGCCTCAGTTTCCCAAGTTGCACCCTCGACAGATTGGTTTCACCACAACACCTTGACCAAGGGAACTTTTTTGTTCCTTAGTCTTCGGACGCTGAAATCAAGAATCTCAACAGGAATCTCATCAAAAGAAAGATTTTCTTAAATGTTAGCACACACAGAGGAATGCACTACCACAACATAGCTAATATGAGTTCTAAGCATGGGGACATGGAATATTGGATGAACAGAGGACAACTCAGAAGGCAACTCGACCTCATAAGCTACCTTACCAACATGGCTAAGAATTTTGTAAGGACCAACATAACGGGGACTAAGCTTCCTCTTCTTTACGAATCTCTTCACCCCCCTCATGGGTGAAATTTTCACATATACTAGGTCACCAACTTCAAACTCAAGGTCTCTCCTTTTAATATCCACGTATGACTTCTGGAGACTCTGCGCAGTTTTCAACCTTTCCCTAATCAACTTAACTTTTTCCATAGCCTCAAATACCAAATCAGGACCACTCACAACCGCTTCACCCACCTCGAACCAACCTATGGTTGATCTACACTTCCTCCCATATAAGGCTTCAAACGGAGCCATGCCAATACTAGAGTGGAAACTATTATTGTAAGCAAACTCTATCAATGGTAAGTGATCATCCCAACTTCCATTATAGTCAAGTGCACAAGCTCTCAATATATCCTCTAAGGTCTGGATGGTCCGCTCAGCCTGACCGTCGATCTGCGGATGAAAAGCAGAACTCAAAAGCACTTGGGTACCAAGACCCTTCTGAAAATCTTTCCAAAATTGCGAAGTGAACTGAATACCCCTATCCGAAATGATAGACATGGGAACTCCATGCAGTCTGACTAGCTCTCGGATATGCAATCTAGCATAATCCTCAGTAGTATATGAAGTATGAACAGGAAAGAAATGAGCAGACTTAGTCAACCTATCAACCACAACCCAAATGGAATCATGATGGCGTCGGGAAGGAGGTAAACCAATCACGAAGTCCATATTTATTTCTTCCCACTTCCAGCTGGGAATACTAAACTCTTGCATCTACCACCAGGTCTTTGGTGTTCGACCTTAACCTGTTGTCATGTTGCACACTTAGCTAAAAACGCCGCTATATCGTTCTTCATGCCACTCCACCAATAGATTTCCCATAAGCCTTGGTACATCTTGGTGGCACCAGGATGAATAGAATATCGTGCCCTATGCGCGTTATCCATAATCCTCTATCTCAGATCATTAACATTCGGGACACACAATCTACCCTGCAATCTCAACACACTATCTCCCTCTTGGGAGAAAATCTCTACTTTTTTGTCCTTGACTGACTCCTTCAGTCTGACCAAACTAGCATCTAAGTATTGCTTTTCCTTCACTTTCGAAACCAAGGAGGCTTCGACTCTGAACCCCTATACTACCTTCAGCAGAGTCAAACAACCTAACCCCCAATCTAGCCAAAAGATGTACATCATGAGCCAACTCTTTCTTACCTTCTACCACATGCGAAACACTACCCATGGACACTCTACTTAGGGAATCCGCCACAACATTGGCCTTGCTCGGATTGTACAACATACTCATATCATAGTCCTTTAACAATTCTAACCATCATCTCTGCCTACGATTCAATTCTCTCTGGGTAAACACATACTGCAGACTCTTATAATCAGTGAAAACATCAACATAGACACCATACAAATAGTGTCTCCAGATTTTCAAAGCAAACACAAGAGTAGCCAACTCAAGGTCATGGGTGGGGTAATTTTTCTCATGGGGTTTCAACTATCTAGAAGCATAATCTATCACCTTACCCTTTTGCATCAATACGCAACCCAACCCAACTCTCGAAGCATCACAGTACACCACAAAACCATCAACACCATCAAGCAAAGTCAAAACAAGGCTGAAGTGAGTCGAGTCTTCAACTCCTGAAAACTCTTCTTATAAGATTTGGACAACAAGAACTTCACTTTCTTTTGGGTCAACCGAGTAATAGGAGAAGCTATAGTGTATAAACCCTCAACAAAATGGCGGTAGTAGCTTGCTAAACCCAAGAAACTTTAGGTATCAGTTGGAGAAATAGGTTTAGGCCAATTTCTAATAGCTTCAGTCTTTTGGGGATCAACTCTAATACCCTCGAAAGAAATGATATGACCTAGAAAAGCAACTGACCTTAGCCAAAACTCACACTTATTGAACTTGGCAAACAACTTGTGATCTCTAAGGGTTTGCAAGACAGTTCGGAGATGATCAGAATGCTCATCCTCACTACAGGAGTACACCAGTATACCATCGATGAACACTATGACAAATATATCAGATATGGTCTGAACACTCGATTCATGAGGTCCATGAAAGCTGTTAGGGCATTAGTTAACCCGAAAGACATAACAACAAACTCAAAATGGCCATAACGAGTTCGAAAAGCAGTTTTTGGGATGTCACACTCCCTAACTTTGAGTTGATGATAACCGGAACAAAGGTCTATCTTTGAGAAATAACTTGCACCTTGCAATTGGTCAAACAAATCATCTATTCTCGGAAGGGGGTACTTATTTTTTATGGTGACTTTATTCAGTTGGCTGTAATCAATGCACATACACAAAGAGCCATCTTTCTTTCTAATAAACAACACAGGAGAACCCCAAGGAGAAACACTGGGCTTTATGAAACCCTTATCTAGTAGATTTTTGAGTTGCTCTTTCAACTCCTTAAGTTCTGCAGGGGCAATACGGTAAGGAGGAATAGAAATGGGCTGAGTATCGGGAAGAAGATCAATCCCGAACTCTATCTCTCTATCAGGAGGTATCCTTAGGAGATCATCTAGAAAGACATCAGAAAAATCGTTGACGACATTAACAGACTGGAGAGTTGGAGTCTCAGACTTAGTGTTTTTGACTCTAACCAAATGGTAAATACACCTCTTGGAAATAAGCTTTTTAGCTTTGAGGTAAGAGATAAAATGACTCTTGGGTGACACAGAATTCCTATACCACTCAAACACGGATGCACCCGAAAACTGAAACTTGACCACTCAGGTCCGACAATCAATAGAGGCATAAGAAGAATACAACCAGTCCATACCCAGAATCACATCAAAATCTACCATGTCTAACTCAATCAGATCAGCCAACAAGATCTATGAAGAACGGTAACATGACACTTTTTATACACTTTTTGGGAAACAATCAAATCACTCACTGGGGTAGAAACTAGGATAGGCTGAGGAATAATCTCAGGACTCATTTCAAAATTCACAGCTGTAACATATGAGAAACTAGATCCAGGATCCAACAAAGCATACACATCAAACTAAAATATACGAAGCATACCGATAACAACATCGGGAGAGTCCTCCTGTTCCTGGCGGGACGGTAAAGCATAGAATCTATTCAGGCGCTTCCTGCTAGCATTGCTAGAAGAGCGGCCCTGAGCTGGGGCTGGGCGAGTCACTAGAACTGGAGCACTAACAGTCTGAGTCTGGGTCTGAGGGCGATAGTCACGATGCCCTTGTCCATCCTGTGGACAATCTCTAACTCTGTGACCCATGTCCAGAAACAACCCCTCATCTCACCCCAACACTCACCCAAATGATCCCTACCATACTTAGGACACAGGGGACGATTTGGCTTACTGCCAACACTATACTGGGACCTGGATACATATAACCTGCTACCTTGATCCTGCCTACCTCTAGGCACGGGAGCCCTAGCAGATGATGGTGCTGGCATAGACGAATGATCCTGATACTGAGGGTGACTCTCTCTCTGCAATCTAGTCTGACTCTGTCCATGCTACCCGGACCTAGCTCTTTTATTCCCTCTCATTCTATCTCTCTCCTTAATCTTGTCTGCCTCAATCTATTAGGCATGAGTCATCAGCCTAGAAAGATTCATCTCACTATTCAGCATAGCAAACCTACATTTCTTAACCAATAACTAAACTATCCAGTCACAAACTTACTCATACTAGCCCGATTATCAGCACTAGGTCAGGAGCATACTTGGCCAACTGATTGAACTTTAGACAGTAATCCCTAACAGTCATACAGCCCTATCGCAAGTTCATAAACTCTTCAACCTTCGCCTCCCTCATCTCCAAAAGGAAAAAATTATCCAGGAATGCATCCTGGAACTCTTGCCAAGTTGTAGGGATAGCTCCCTCACCCCTACCTTTCCTCCAAGCAACAATGTATTCATAAGCGAGGTCTTTCAACCTATACGCAGCCAACTCCATACTATGTTCCTCGGATACATGCATCACTTGAGTATTCTTCCGCACCTCCTCTAAAAACAACCGTGGATCCTCATCAGAATTGGACCCATAGAATTTCGGCGGATTCATTCGCATAAAGTCACGGATCCTGGAAGCAGCTGAATCACCTCCCTGCTGCTGTAGAGCCATGGCTGGGTTGGCCTAAATATTTGCAGTAACAGCTTGGGCTAGCGTTTGAAAGGCTACTCAAAATTCAACATAAGACATATTTTCATTCAATGGGCCAGCGGGTTGAGGTTGCTGACCATCATTATTTCTTCTCACCCGACGTGGAGGCATATTTGTAAAAGAGGAGAGCACGAAGCAATAGCAGAAAGAGACACTTTAAGCATGATAGACTTCTTAAAGAAAGAATCACACTTTTTCCTAAAACGTCTTGTAGCCTCTTGCTCATAGATGAGGCGTGCTACACACCGATGATCAAGACTCTACTTAACGCGGTTTGACAAATTCCCTAGGACACCTTAAAACCTTACGCTCTGATACCATGTTTGTAACGCCCCAAAAAATGGGTCCCGGAGCGTCACAGAGTGCTTGAGGCTACGAGTAGCCCCAAGCGAACCCTTTGAGCCATTTTCATTCAGTTCAACACAAATTAATGGGGTTTCCATAAATAACCCTCAAATATCAATAGAGTACTCATCATCCAAGAATAAAAGAATTTCAAAAAGATAACAAAATATAACTTATTAGTCAACTCCCAACATCTAGACTAGTCTGACAAGCCTCTAAGAAAATCAATAAAACCAGTGAGCCATTGAGTCATGCCCCAACTGAATCATACTCAGTTATCAAATGTAAAAAAAATTTGTGAAACCAACATCAGATATCACATCCTCAGAACATGAGGACTCACCATAATAGAGGATGTAGAACAGCATGCTCGAAGAATCACTGTCGAACCTAGAACCTATATTCCGAGAAAATGCAGTCCACATCTGAAGATGTGGGTCAATACCATGGAAAGGAACCGAGTATATGGGGGTGTATGCAGTTGCATAAACATCATCACCATAAATATTTATAAGAAATATGCAGGATGTATGAAAGACTCACATAGCCCGAAGAAAATTATCATAATTATGAGAGGATGAAATAAGTACAATAACATATGTGAGTCATCATATAATTTGTCAATCACTCTCAGTTCATCAAGAATATCAATTCTCAAAATGTAAATATCATTTAATTCTTTGGAAAGAATAACTTTCACAATTCCACTTTCAAATCACATCACAATTCACCATACACACAAGGAAACACACACACACTGGGAGATCCTATAACTAACATAAACCATGTGAGCTACATGGAGTACAACGTACAACCCACGTTGGGGAGAGCCATCCTATCCTTGCCATCGAAGTAGGACTATAGATAACAAATCCACATAAACTAGTGATCACTATATAAATCAGTCTCAGGCTCACTCCTATGGGGGCACGTAGTTCTAAGGAAGTAAGGTCACTTTATACCTCCCACTCAGTGCTAAAGATTTCTCCCAAACTTATCTCAGATCATTTCAAAGACAATCCATAACAAAATAATTTCAGTAATATACAAATATACATCGGGAGCTATCATGCTTCCCATCTATCAAAATCAACCACATTGTGGATTTCTTTCACACTCAAGTTCAAAACAACTCCATTAATACCAAAAGTTCAAATTATTCAAAATATGTGATATATTCAATATCAACGTGCTTATAACACACACTTTCTCAAAAAAATACAATTTCCAATGGGGATTCATGACCTAAATATCAAAATCATGATAAATATCATTCAAGATTCATGCTTTATATCTCCACACATGTAAATTCATCTTTCAAATTCATTAAAATTAAGATTTCATAATAAACATCATAAGATATGGGTTTATGATTTAAATTCATAAAAATAAAAAAAAATCACGCCTCTGTAAAGAAAATTACTTTTGGGCACAAGAACGAAAGAGAGTTCTTGTTGAAAAACCCCACATACCTTGAATGATGAACTTTAGATCGATACTCATTTTTGAAATGTTAATCGTGCCTTTGAATGATGGTTCTTGGAGTTCTTGAACTAGGAACTTGGAATCTATAATAAATTTGTAGAATTAATGGTGAACTTTGGAGGTTCTTGAAGTTGATGTAGGAGCTTAGTGTTTTCTTTTTGAGGGAATTTGATGAAATATAACATATAATACTTCTAATAGGCTTTAATATAGGTTTTTGATGGATTTTGGGTGAGGGGGAATGACCAAAATGCCCCTAAAAATAAAAAACATTCTCGAATCTGTCCTTTGGTGGACTGTTTTGATAGTCTGAAGTAGATCAATCATAACGTTTTACTCTGATATCCAAATTAGATGAAACTAATTTCATTAGAAAGAGGACTCTCATATATTTCCATTGATATATAGTATCTCACCCAGATCATTATGTACGAGGAGTTATAATCATGTGAAGTTGACCCAAAAATTCTCTTTTGATAGGCTGAAGTAAATCAACCATAACTTTTTGCTCTGATAAACAAATTGGATGAAACCAATTTCATTGGAAAGAGGACTCGTAGAGATTTCCATTGATTTATAGTATCACCCAGATCATTATGTACAAGGAGTTATGATCTTTTAAAGTTGGAGAAAAAATACACCAGGACTCAGTACTTTTTCCTGCACGTTTTACTGTTCAGTACTATTCACGGTTTGATCAGAATGTTCATAATTCGTCGCTCGGGTGTCCGTTTTGGATGATCCACATATCTTTGGAAAGCATATTCGATACTATACGCAATGGTGGGTCATAATCTAAGACATTCTGTGCGGAAAATTTATAATTCATTTTAGAAGATAGAACCCAATACGTTTACGCACAAAATTTCAATGAAAAATTTCCCGGGGTATTACACTAGGTAGATTTCTTCCCTTTCCTTTCATGAGTAGCTAATTTTTCCAACCTTGGAATTATGTTAAACTAAAGTGTATTTATGTGTGGGTATTGATGTGTTTGCATGAATTTTAGTTGTTGAGTATGGTTTACACCATTGCTCGAGCTTAATAGTTGAGATTTGTGGGTGAAAACCCTAAATCTCCAAATGGGTTTGATGGATGAAAACACCAAACTCTAAAGAACCTTCATTGTCCTTGAAAGAGGGATAGAGGTGAACCCATGGTAATCCATAGAACCCTTGAAAAAGAGTTTAAGGGGACAAGACAATGATAGACAATAAAGTATGTGGTTTACTACCTCTTGCTATCTTATAAATAAGTGTAAATAGAATGTAAGTCATGTCATGGGCATCTTCCTAGAAATAGGGATGCCCGATTGAGGTTATGGGTGACTATGAATGGCAAACTTGTTAGGTTCTTGAAAGAGCCAATGGGTGAAATCTTTGTGGTCTGGTTGAAGAACTAACTGTAAGGACCTTTGACCTAACCTATCTCTCACCCAACAACTAGATATCATGTTGAACCATCTCTAACACACACACTTTATACCTTTAGTTAGACATAATCCCATGATTGTCTCTAACTTTGATTTCAATTCAATAATGTTAGAGAAGCTTGTAGTGTGACTCAAGACTGGTACAATCCACTTTAAAACTAACCCCCCCCCCACCACTTTACATTACATGTCATGTTTGCTTTCACTTTGGGTACCTTTTTTGTAATTATAACACCCATTAAGTCTTGAAGTTTAAATCCTATTCCTTTTTGATTCGACCCCAACGTAAGTTGGGCTATTGACAACGTTCACCTTACCCCTCAAAGATGGGAGTAAGTTGAGCGTTATCACATATTGTATTTGTCTATTAACGTCAATTCCCCTGACTTCACGGAGTATCTTTAAGGAATAATTCCCCTCACTGTACCCAAGGATATGGAATCTTTCTCCCACGATAAAATGTCCTTCAATCCAACAATAGCGGTACCTAAAATTATTGGATTCGTTGAACTCACTCAATGGCTAATGATCACATAGAGTTTTTGTAGCAAGAGTGTTTATGCTGTAAAAAATCATGCTAATACTTGAGGAATATGTGAGGTATTTATAGTCTTTATGTATCCTTTCAGAAAGGATGAATTAGTTAGCAAAATAGCACCTACTCAGTATAGTCACGTCACCTGTTTCTAGTCTGTCCTAGACCTACACCTGATCTGCAACCGTAGGTGACGCTGTCCAATTCCAGTGGCTACCTGCACTGTATCTGTGGCCACAGGTCACGTACCTGCGCTATATCTGTGCCTGCAGGTCGTGCTATTGCACAAAATACTGTGCCTTTTGCCTCTAAGGGTCGCATCCCTTTAAGATGTGTTGCGTATGTGTTTGCATGGTATCCGAAATGCGCTCGTACATGGAGTAAAATATTTCTATCAGATTCTTTGGATTAAAATTTCACTTGTTCATAAAGTTTCAAATTTTTTTTTCAAAAAAATAGATCCCATTGATCGATCATTTGACAAATCTAAATCTAAATCCAAATCTGAAGCCGAAGTTGAGGAGAGTGAGCGACGATGATAACTGTGTAAGGCACCGCCTTCTTCTTGCCTCACTTATATATGTGGAGATTTTTTTCTTAATATAAACACCTTAAAGCTTCTTCTCTCACCAATGTGGGAGAATTTAGTGAGCTTTCCTATTTGAGCGCACTTTCTATATTAGTATGGACTCATTTTTCTTCCATAATTTTTTTTCTCTATTTTTCATTCACACACACACCTTGAACTTAACAATACCCCACATGAATGGGGAATGTCTATCTTTGAAAAATTTACGGACAAGCATGTGATCATTTTGCAAAGACTGATTGCATCTGGATAAGTGGGTTTCCCTTTGAACTTTCTGTAATGAACATGCATCGGATGCACTCGGTCAGTTAGTAAATTTGATATCTTTAAACTTTCGAGCTTTAATGTACACCTAGACAACATATGTCACACAACCAACCTTTTACCATTTATGTTTCTCACGATTTTGTTCTTTTCAGCCATGAACACGTCCCAGTTTTATGAGAGCTTAGAGAATAAGTCTTTACTAACATTCTCCTTGAAGCGGCTTCCATTTCTCCCTCACATAGGTGATTTCTAAAAGTTCAATCATATAGATTAAAATATTTGATCAAATCTTCCAAATTTAGATAATTATTAAAAGAGTTTTCACCTTAAGTCTTATCATTGTTTACTAAACATTGTCTACATCATGAGAATGGGTTGGTATATTGACAATGTTGAACCTATCAGACACAACTTTATTTGATCTCTTTGAACCTAGCTCTTGGGATCTCCATCCTGCTAGGTAGATTTACCGACATGCTAACTTGTCCTAGGACTTAAAGCTATTCCCTTGGATGTCCTCTCAACTCCTTCGCTAGACATGCCTTTTGTAAGTTGTTCCAACATATTATCCTTTGACTTCACATAGTCAACAGTGAATTCTATTAGAGAGGAGTTCTCTAATGGTATTATTTCCTATCTTATGTTACAAAATTTACCATTGTACATCATGCTTCCTACTCTACCTATTGCCGCTTGGCTATCCAGTGTATACATACTAGTGCCACAGGTTTGGGCCAATAACGAATATCTTCTAAGAAATTCCATAGCCATTCTACTTCTTCACCATCTTTATCTGATGCAATAAATTTAGATTCCATTATAGAGCGAGCAATACATGTCTGTTTGGATGATTTGTAAGAGATTGTTTCTCCATCTATAGTAAATACATATCCACTTGTGGATTTTACTTTATTCGATCCAGTGATCCAATTTGAATTACTATATCCTTCAAGTACCGCAGGATATTTATTATAATACAAAGCATAGTCTTGAGTGTATTTAATATACCCTGAAACTCTTTTCATTGCCATCCAATGAACTTTGTTGGAATTACTCGTGTACCGACTCAATTTACTAATAGCGCATGCTATGTCTAGTTCATATCAAACTTGCTCTATTTATTTCATAAATGTCTCTACTGATGATCAACATATCATTCACATATAAACAAACAATGACTTGGTGATTTGGAGTATCATTAATATAAACACACTTATCATATTTATTAATCTTGAATCGGTTTGCCAACATGGTTTGGTCAAACTTTGCATGCTATTGTTTAGGTGTTTGTTTTAGTCCATAAAGTGACATAACAAGTTTACACACCTTATTTTCTTTTACTGGAACCACAAAACCCTCAGGTTGTTCCATGTAAATTTCTTCTTCCAATTCTCTATTTAGGAATGTTGTTTTCACTTCCATTTGATGGATTTCAAGATCATATACTGCCGCCAAGGAAATTAACATCCGACTTGACATTATCCTTGTTACTGACGAGTATGTATCAAAGTAATCAAGGCCTTCCTTTTATTTCAAGCCTTTTACAACAAGTCTTGCCTTATATTATTTAATAGTACCATCAACTTTCATTTTCCTTTTGAAGATCCATTTAGACGCTAAAGGTTTATTTGCTGGAGTAAGATCAACCAACTCTCACATATGGTGGCTTAAGATTGAATCAATCTCACTATCGATTGCCTCTTTCCAAAAGGTTGAGTCCAAAGATGCCATTGCTTATTTAAAATGTTTGAGGCTCATTTTCTAAAAGAAATGTTTCAAAATTTGATACAAATGAAGTTGATGTTCTTTGACGTGTGATACGTCTTGGAATTTCATCATTATGTACATCCTCACTTGGTTCATTTCGAGGTTGTTTAGGCCCCCCACTAGAATATTTATGTCTAGTTTTATACGGATAAATATGTTCAAAGAATTTAGCATTATCTGATTCAATTACCATATTTTCATTGATATCTAGATGTTCGGATTTATGAACCAAAAATCAACATGCTTTACTACTTTTAGCATATCCTATGAACACGCAGTCCACCGTCTTAGGTTCTATCCTTACTCTTTTAGGCATAGGAACTTGGACCTTCTCTAGACACCCCAATACTTTGAAATATTTCAAGTTGGGTTTCCTTTATTTCCATTTTTCATATGTAATTGATTGTGTCTTACTATGGGGCACTCTATTCAGTATTTGGTTAGCCGTAAAAATAGCTTCCCCCCATAAGTTTTGCGGTAAACCTGAACTTATTTATAAGGCATTCATCATTTCCTTCAAGGTTCAGTTTTTCCTTTCCTCAACTCCATTAGATTGAGGTGAATACGGGGCTGTAGTTTGATGAAAAATTCCATTCTCCACACATATTTGCGCAAAGTGAGATTCATATTCTCCGCCCATATCACTTCTTATCATTTTGATCTTTTTCTCTAACTGATTTTCAACTTCAGTTTTATATTGCCTAAATGCATCTATTGTCTCATCCTTGCTATTTAGAAAATGGACATGATAATATCTAGTGCAATCGTCAATCAAAGTTATAAAATATTATTTTCCACCATGAGATGGTTTTGACTTTATATCACAAATGTCAGTGTGAATTATGTCTAAGGGATTGGAATTCCTTTCAACAGACTTATAAGGATGCTTAGTATACTTTGATTCCACACACGTTTGACATTTTGATTTATTGCACTGAAAGTTTGAAAAAAATTCTAAGTTAATCAGTTTTCACAATATTTTGTAATTAAGATGGCCTAATCATTCATGCCATAAATCATAAGACTCATGCAAGTAAGAAGAAACTGAACTTTTATTGATTTCAATATTCATTACATTCATTTTGAATAGGCCCTCATTGAGGTAGCCTTTTCCAACATACACTACTCCTTTACTAAGTATAAATTTTTTGGAAACAAATACATATTTGAATTCGTTCTTGTGTAGAAGTTGTACAAAAATCAAGTTATTTCTTAACTCCGGTACATATAGGACATTGTTGAGTATCAACACTTTGCCTGAAGTCATTTTCAAGCATACTTTTCCTGTTCGTTCTACTTTTGCAGTAGTGGAATTAGCCATGAAGATCTTTTCTTTCTCTTGAACCGGAGCAAAATCAACAAATAACTCCTTATTAGCACTAACATGGCGGGTGGCACTAGAATCCATCCATCGTTCGCGAGGATTTCCCACCAAGCTGTATTTAGACATCATAGCACAGATCATCCACTTCTTTCTTTGACTCATCTATATCTAGATCATCCACAGCCTTATTGTCTTTTTCAATGCGCAATCTTACTATTAGATCTTCGACAGACATCTCCTTATGTTTGTGTTTCAAATAGTTCTTGAAGTCCTTCCACATGTGTGGTAGCTTCTCGATTATTGCTGCTACTTGAAACGCTTCATTCACGATCAAACCTTCCATAAGGAGATCATGGATTATCACTTGTTGTTCCTGCACTTTAGAGACAACAGGCTTGCTATCTATCATTTTATATTCTAGGAATCTTGCAACAAAGAACTTTTTAGTTCCTGCATCCTCTATCTTGTACTTTCGTTCCAGCGCTCCCCACAACTCTTTTGTTGTCTTTGTACCACTATACAAATTATAGATATCATCTTGGAGACCACTCAAGATGTAGTTCCTGCAAAAGAAATCTGAGTGTTTCCAAGCCTCCTCAATCACAAATTGCTCTTGTTCAGAGGTTCTCTCGGGCACCTCTAGACTTTCCTCAAATGTGAACCTTTGAAGACAAAGAAAGGTAGAAAAATATTTTCTGCTGCCACCTTTTGAAGTCAATACCCGCAAACTTTCTGGGTTTCTCTGCTGGTGCCATTATCGGTGGAGCATTCATACGACTTGTTATGGCAATACTAGTTTCTTCCACCATCGTTGCACCATCATGCACTTGACTATCTGTAGTCATTTTCCTGTCACAACAAGACAGTAACTTTAGTATATTAAAATACAACTAATAAAGTTGTAGAAATTTTAAACACCTCTTGTTTCTAGTTTAATGGTGAAGTTTTTATGACTTTCGATCATCAACTGAGTGATCTTTAACTTGTGATGAAGATTTTATGTCTTTAAATCATTAATTAAGTTCAAATGGAGTAGAAAGCTTAAAGCTTTAATCTCCAGAAACCAGGCTATACAAATTTTAGTTTATTCCTTAAGATTGTTATTTTCAATGTTTTCGGGTCCACAAATCTGTATTTAGGCAAACAACAAGTTCAAGTCTCAGCAATAACACCTATGAAGTTATACAACACCTTCAACACAAGATTAAAAATAATCTATCTAAGAAGTATATTGTTATTTCAGAAATAAGATGAAACGAAATTGTAAGGCCAAGTCCCCCGACTTCACGGAGTGTCCTTAAGGAATAATTCCCCTCACTGTACCCGAGGTTATGGAATCTTCCTCCCAGGATAAAATGACCTTCAATCCAACAATAGAGGAACCTTAAATTATTGGATTCATCGAACTTACTCAAATGCTAATGATCACACAGAGTTTTTGTAGAAAAAAAGAGAGTTTATGCTGTAAAAAATTATGTTAATACCTAAGGAATACGTCAGGTATTTATAGCCTTTATGTTTCTTTTCATAAAGGATACATCAGTTTAGTAAAATGGCACCTATTCAGTACAGTCACGGCACCTATGCCTAGTCTGTGCTAGACCTACGCCTAATCTGCGGCCGCAAGTGACACTATCTAATTCCAGTAGCTACCTGCGCATTATCTTTGCCCATAGGTCGCATACCCGTGGTGTATCTACACCCACATATTGCGTACCTGCATGGCATCTGCGCCTACAGGTCGCTCTATTGCATGAACCAGTGTGCCTTTTAGCCCAAAGGGTCACAACTCTTCGAGATGCGTTGCGTATGTATTTGCATGGAGTCCGAATTACGCCCATACATGGATTAAAATATTTCTATCAGATTCTTTGGATTAAAATTTCACTTGTTCATCAAGTTTCAAACAAATTTTGTCTAAAAAATAGATCTCATCGATAGATCATTTTATAAATCTAAATCCAAATCCGAAGTTGAAGTGACGACGACGCGAGGCACCACCTTATTCTTTCCTTACTTATCCATGAGGAGATGTGTTTCTTAATATAAATACCTTAAATCTTCTTTCTCCCACCAATGTGGGAGAATTTAGTGAGCTTTCCTATTTGAGCACACTTTCCATTTTAGTATGGACTCATTTTTTGTAATACCCGAGACTCTAACCACTAGTCCAGCCATGACTCAAGCTCATGAGAAGTAAATTATAGTTCATTGTTTTTTTTATTAGGGTTGATGTGTATTAAGGCCTCAAAGATGTCCTAGCGATTAGATGGATCAAAACATTCCTTACCGATTGAATTCTTGAGAAGGATATTGCTATATTCAACTTCAAATGATCATATATCTCGTTATACTACTAATTATTGATCTCATGACCTACCAAAATATAGATAATTGAATTTTCTTTCCAACGATATAAATTTCACCCAAATCTGGTATCGTAGCCAAGAGTTATGCCCATTTTACTCCAGCATGTCAGGCTGGAAAACTGAGTGACGATATTTTGTGATAAGCTACCACAAGTGTGACGACTTATCACCAATGTCGTTAGCCTTAGGCATTCCACCCCTAGTCATGACATTTTGTGATAAGTTGTCACAAGTGTGATGACGTATCACCAATGTTGTCAACCTTAAGCAGAAAATCATAAAATCCACCCTTTTGTGATGACATTTCGTGACGACTTATCACGAATGTCGTCTGCTATTTTTTTTCAGCCATTAAAGGACATTTTTGCAAGGATATTTTGGTATTTCCTCATCTTTTGGATGCCCCTATATATATTAGAATTCCCATCTAAACCCTAATTTCTTCATTCTCTCTTCCAATTCTCTTAAGAAATATATCTAGGGTTTTTATTGAAGGACATTAATCTTCCAGAAATCATCCATAAATCTTCAAGATTTCTTCAAGAATCAAGTTTCTAATAGTGTGATCTTCGAGAATCATATATTACAAGTTCGGATAGAGTCTCAAGCACTAGAATTCATCCAATTTCAAAGATTAAGGTATGTAGGGTTTTGAACAAAAGCAATTCTTTCGTTCTTGTGCCCAAAGCTTTAATTTCTATCATGGATTTATATGATTTTGCAAGTGGGTTTATACCCAAATTAGTTCATCATGATATTATGAGAATATAGATTGGTCAAGCTTTTTTATACATGATTATTTTGCTATTCCCAAGTTATGACTTGATATTTAATATTGTGAATTTGAAATTTCTACCATGAGTTGAAATTTCAAGTGCTTTCAAGACATGTGTCAAGCTTAAAGCTTCCTTATGACAAACTGGATTATTGAGTATAGTGATTCTTGAGATTGAGTTGTTACAATGACTCTTGATATTTCCTCAAAGTTATTGATGTTGTCATGATTTAATGAATTGATACATTTTGATATTGAGAACGGTTGATTTGATTTGAGTCGTGTTAGGAATCCAAAAATTGATTATGATTTGATAAATGAGAAAGAGATTTGATTGGGTCTTCATGATAGACGCTTGTGATATTTGTGGTGTATTTCCTAACGCGTTCTGAGCTTGTGTCTGGGAGTAGTATTTAGCACCAAGCGGAAAATGTGGTATTTCCCCGAAACTACGTGCCACCGTAGGATTGATATTGATAATTGTAGGAAAGAGGCCGAGTATGGCATTGTGATCACTAAATTTAGGTTGTACTCCCTGGAAAGAGTACGACGCTCCCACCAATGTAGGGTTCTCTCCTTAGGAGGGAAAAACATTGGACTCCATGTAGCTCACATGGTTTATGTCGGTTATAAGAATCTCCCATTTCCATAAGAGTTGAGTTTCTTGAATTACCGAGTCACTCCGAGTCTTAAGTTGAAGAGTTGAGTTATTTATGATGATTTATAAGGTTTTTATCATATGATTTATTTACTATGAGATCATGAAAAGTATGTTTCAATCTAACTCAAGTCAAGTGAGATCATTGTACATATGCATATTTTAAAGAAATTGTTTATGATATTTTCATTGTTGCATGTACCCTCACATACTCAGTACATTCCAAAGTGCTGACCCATATAGTTTCCTATGGCTATATTTTCTCGTAATGTACGTTCAGGTACTCATCCACAGCCGCGTTAGCGATATTCGAGTGCCTCAACTACGTTCCTTCACTGGTGAGTCCTCATGGTTCGAGGATCGTGTCTATATGTTTGGTGATATCATTCTGTTGTTATGGCTTTCAGTACTGTTTAAGTCAGTTGGGGGTTTTTCCCAATGGATCCTTGATTTTGATGTATAGAGGCTTTGTCAGACTAGAGGATTGGTATGTACAGATATTCAATATATTTTAGTTGTACAGTCTAGTATTCTCCACTATTTCTCTTGAACCCGATGTGGTATATCTCTTTTTTGTGCATGACTATTGTTGAATTGAATTCCTTGAGGTAGTGTCTGACTCCGAGGGTTATCTTGGGCCTACGTGTATCCCTAAGCACCGTGTGGCGTCTAGGGATGAAATTTCAGGGGGTTACATTTTTCCTCAATAATGTTTTTCTCCAAATTTACACACACACCTTGAACTCAACAAAAAGAACGAGCATAAAGTTTTCATGTCTCAGAATCGAGAAAATGATGGCACTTATTTGACTCATTGACAAATGAGCCAACTTAAATACATAAAGCCATAACAAAAAATCAAATATGCAGAAGGAATATTTAGAACCTATTTATGTCATAGTCTATCATTTTCATAAAAACTCATAAGGTGGTGCCAAAATAGATACAAAACTTCCTTGGAACATGATTTCACTAGTACAAGCCTCTAAGAATTTAAATGCATAGGCATGTCTCAAAAATATCCAACAAAGAAAAACCACATAAATGAAATGAAACGGTAGAAGAGATCCAGGGAGACTGCGGATCAAAGAAATGAATCTCTAGAGAACTGCTCCAAATACCACCACCAATCACTGATCAAAGGTAGTAGACTCTGAACCATCCCAATAAGGTGCAGAAATAAAACAAGTGTAAGTACAAATCTGCGTGTACTCAAATACATTGGCGCTTAGACCATATAAGCTCTCATATGCTATTTTTTTAGATAAAAAGTTTTTCATAATTTTAATATCTCAAAATACAAGTTCGTTGTTCTTTGACTCTTTTAATTTCCTTCTTTCTTATTTAGCGACTCTTTTCATCATACTTCTTGGATCTATGAGTTGACTTCTTATTATCTTTCTTAGGCTCATACTAAATATGAAGAAAGCGATGACGATGATCTTACTACAGAATCCCATAAGGTTGAATATTTTTGGGTGTGAGATTTAATCACCTTAAGAAAGTTAGCCTAAGTTGCTTAGCATGAATAAGGTTTGAGTTACAGGCTGATAACTTATCAAATTTTTGCCCATCGAGTCCCTAGTGTTGGAGAGAATACTAATCGACCGGCCTCTTATTGATTACGAAAATCTTGATACAAGATTACAACTATTTGCGAAGATATATCAAATATGTTGGGTGCATCACCTAAAGGAGTAGTAGTCTACATAGGTTTAAATATATCACAATTTTTGCCTTCGAAGTTAAAATTGTAAAGAAAGGAAGAAATGTTGATATAGTAATATAACAATGTGTTTAATTTAATGTTATATTGCCAACTCACAGTGTGTTAATTCTCTACTTGATAAATTGCAAATATATGGAATAATTTAAAGCCTTAAAGGTAATAAGAGGGTTTTTTATTTCTCTCCAGCTTAACAATTTAAGAGGCTAATTTATCTACGTAATGAATACTTAAGAACATAATTTTGCTGACCCAAGCCGAGTCCTTAGCCATGGAAGGCTTCTCAAACCAATCAAGGCCTGAGATAACCCGTTAGCCTTACTTTAAGAGCAGGATAATAATAATAAATTGTGGAAGCTAACCAATATAAGGAGATAAATATGATAACCAAAGGAGTAAGTTGAGATTCAAAAACCAAATCCCAAAAATAATATCCCATCACTATCCATAAGGCCTCTAACCAAAGGATACCAATCAAGTCGGGATATAAGCCCGACTATTCCAAAAGAAAACCAAAAAGTACTTAAATTGTAAATGAAAACTAAGAGAAATTGGGCCTTTAGGAGGATGGAGGGCTCATCACTTCAACAACATACTAACTGAAATACTGAACCACCTAACGTTATACAAGGTCATAAGAAAAGCCCTCAGAACCTACATCATGAAATCATGTAGCATCCGGAGATGGTCAGTACGACGAGTATTGGCGTGCAGCCCAAGAAAAGGGATAAAATATGTATATACATTTACCAAAACCAGTCATAAATCATATGAATAACATATATAAATATAATAAGATGTCGGGATAGGGGAAAGTGACATGAAACATGACCGTTTGGAAATTTAATCCCAAACTATATAACTCACACCGACCTCTAGGAACCCACGGGCTATATGGGTCCGGCTCCCCTTGCCTGAAGGGCCTCAGTCCATGTTAGCCGCATAGACTGAGGAATTGATTAAAGTCACCAAGATAATAACCTTCCAAAATAAAATTGTGCACCATCACTCAAAGTTAGTACACCGCGGTGATCCATATTTCAGGATAAGATATCTCAACATCGGCAAACGTGGTTTCCACTGCTGGTCCCCCCGTGACTACACTTTCTCAGTTAAGCTACATAATTCCCTTTTAGCCCAATTAAAAATATTTTCACACATCATTTACCAAGGACTCTTTTATTAAGGCATTACCAAATTGATCTCATCATACTAATAGACTTGAAAGTCATTCCAATTATGTCATACCATGTCCGACCATTTAGACTCTAAATTTTATTTTAAAAATCCAAAACCATAGCTCCTAAGGGCGTTCCAAAACCTCTTAACCTTTTTCCATTTAATGTCATGCAATAATTTAAATGATAAGTTAAACTCTATAGAATCTTTGTTCAAAATCAATTTACGATATGGGTTGAGGTTTATGTCATTATTATCAAATTCAACCATTAACACGGACATAAATTAAGTTTACAGTTCACCATTTAAACCATTGGAGAAATCCATTAAAACCAAGGAAAATAATGTAAGTTTTTAACAACTAAAAACCCTCAACCCCAGTTTAAACCAAACATTCAAGAACATTTAAATACCAAGTAAATTAATTCAATAATACAATAATTAAAATGGAAAGTATCCAACATGCCTTAATGATGGAAGAGTTTTGAGAGATTCTGAGTTTAGAGCCCGGAGATTTGAATTCTTGAGGAAACCCTCGGTTTACCTCGCATGGGAGTTGAAAGGGGGAACAGTTATGAAAATTGATAATTGATGTGTAATAGGGATTAAAAGGTGTTTTAAAGTTGTTTAATGGGGTTAAGGATGAAAAATCCCAAACCCCAAACACCAAAAAAATAAAATTGAGAGCTTTGTACCTAGTGGCGTGCCACGTCATTGGTGTGGTACACCACTATCAAGGCGTGCACATGGAGTGTCATGCCCTTATTGCAGCATGCATATAGCATGGCATGCTGCTATCACAGACCCTAACTAGTTTGGGGTCCCGAAATGACTCTGAACCCTTTTCAAAAATTTTAAAACTCTTCCTAATCATTCCTTTAACATCTCTTATCATGATTTAGCTAAAACTTATCGTTAAATATGAGGGAGAGTCAAATAAATTTGTCAAAAGTTATGGGGTCTTACATTATCCCCTCTTAGGATCATTCATCCTCAAATGAGAGTTTAGGACACCTTTGGCATGATAATAGGCAGAACATAGAGGAATTCAAGAACAAATTCAAAATGTGTCAAGAGAAGAAGTAAAATTCGTACCTCAAGAACCTCGCCCAACATTGAAAATAAGAACGGGTAATTAGCTTTCATATCCTCTTCCAATTCCCTTGAAGACTCCTCTATCTTTTGATTCCTCCAAAGCACCTTCACCGAAGCAATCTCCTTAGTCCTAAATTTCCGAACATGCCTATCTAAGATTTTAAGCAGGATTTTCTCATAGGACAACGTGTTTTTAACACCAATATCCTTAGTGGGAACAACCAAAGAAGGATCACACACACACTTTTTGAGCATAGACACATAAAATACAAGATGCACTAAGGATAAATTAGTTAGTTAGTCCAATACGTACACAACATTCTCCATCCTTCTTATAATTTGGTATGGTCCAATGTAACGAGGACTGAGCTTTCCCTTTTTCCCAAACTTCATAACTCCTTTCATAGGAGAAACCTTCAAGAAAACATAATCATTAACTTCAAATTCCAACTCCTTCCACCTTACATCCATATAAGACTTTTGGCCACTTTGGGATGTCTTATATATTTCATGAATCACCTTCAAATTCCCCATCGCTTGGTGTACCAAGTGTGGTCAAAACAACCTTGTCTCACCTACCTCAAACCATCCAATTGGTGACCTACACCTCCTACCATAAAGGGTCTCAAAAGGAGTCATCTGAATACTAGAATGATAGTTATTATTATAAGTAAACTAGAATAGAGGTAAATGATCAACCCAACTTCCTTTAAATTTAATTACGAAGGACCTTAGAATATCCTCCAAAGTCTTAATAGTATGCTGCACTTGTCCATTTATTTGAGGGTGGAAATTGGTGCTAAGATTTTCTTGAGTACCCAACCCTTTCTGAAAGAATGTCAAAAATGAGAATAAAACTACACACCTTGGTCAGAAATAATAGGCACTGGTGCTATATGTATTCAAGTTATCTCTTGTGAACAACTTGGCATAATCCTCCCCTGAGTAGTTAGTCCTCACAGGTAAAAAGTGAGCAGACTTGGTCATACTGTCCACAATGACCTAGATAGAATCATAATGATTTTGAGACCTAAAAGACTAGTAACAAAGTCCATTTTAATCATTTCCCACTCCCACATAGGTAAGACTTTCTCTTGAGAAATGTTAATCAGCCTTAAATGCTCAACTTTGACTTATTGATAGACCATATACTTGTTATTCAAATTTTCCAGATCTCTCTTAATATTATTCCACTAATAAATTTCCTTCAAGTCATGATACATCTTTGTCAAACCCAGGTGAACTATATATCTCGACACATGAGCTTCTGCCAAAATCCTTTCCACGCAACCCATCTACATCAGGAACACACAACCTTCCTTGGTACCTCAGAATGCCATCTCTTCTAATTTTGAAAGCCATAATCTTTTGCTAACCCACATCTCTTTGATTTGAATAAGCATGGGATCTAGAACCTCCTTCTCCTTGACCTCACCCCAAGAGATGATTTAACCACTTCTTTAATGGTTACTCTTCCATCCTCGAAGTCCAAGAGGCAGACTCTCAAATTGGCCAGCGAGTAAATATCTGTCACCAATCCTCTCTTCTCCTCCTCAACATGCATAGACTCCCATAGACAACCTTCTAAGAGCATCAGCAACAACATTATCTTTACCTAGGTGGCAGTACAAACTCATGTTTCTATACTTAAGCAATTTGATCCACTGCCTTTGCCAGGTTCAATTCCTTCTGCGTGACTTCAAACTCTTATGGTCTAAATAAATATCCACATGAATCTCATACAAATAGTGATGTCAAATTTTCAAAGAGAAGACCACAGCCGCCAATTCTAGATCGTGAGCTGGGTAATTTCTCTCATAAACCTTAAGTTGCCTGGAAGCATAAGCCACAACCTTCCTATGTTGTATCAACATTCAAACCAGTCCCACATAGGATGCATCACAATACACCACAAACCCTTAGTACCTTCAGTAAGGTCAAAACAGGAGAACAAGTCAACTTATCCTTCAACTTCTCAAGAATGCCTTCATAAGCATTGGACCATAAAATCATTACCTTTTTTTGAGTCAACCATGTGAGTAGAGCATCGATAGATGATAAACTCTCCACAAACCTCCTATAGTACTGTGCCAAGACCAAGAAACTCCTAATGTTAGTTGGAGTCGTAGGTATAATCCACCTTTTAATCGCCTCAATATTTTGCCAATCCACTTTAATTCCATCACAAGATACAACATGCCGAACAAAAGTCACAACACTTAGAAAAAATTCACACTTAGAAAATTTTGTATACAATTTCTAGTCCTTAAGGGCTTGCAATTCAATTTGGAGGTGATTGGCATGATCCTCTTCACTTTTGGAGTACACCAAGATGTCATAATGAAGACTATAATGAAAAAATCCAAAAACTATCTGAAATACCAGATTAATAAGGTCCATGAAAGTATTTGGAGAATTAGTCAACCTGAATGACATAACCAAGAACTTATAGTGGCTATAACAAGTTCAGAAAGCAATCTTTGGAATACCAGCCTCCCTATTCTTTAACTTATGATAACCCAAACAAAGATCTATTTTAGAGAAATACTTAGCACCCTGAAGCTGATCAAATAGGTCATCAATTCTAGGAAAAGGGTCTTGTTTTTCATAGTGACCTTATTCAATTAGCGGTAGTCTATACACTTTCGGAGAGACCCATCTTTATTTCACACGAAAAGTACATAAGCCATCTTATAGGTAGGAATGGAAATAGGGAGGGTATTCGGTAGAAAATCAATCCCAAAATCTATTTCACTATCCAAAGGATTCCTAGGAATATCATTGGGAAAAACTTTGGGAAATTTGTTAACCACAGGGGTGGATTACAAGGAGGGACATTGAAAGTCGGAATCCCTGACCCGAATTAGATAATACAAACACCCTTTATTTATTAATTTCTGAGCCCTAAGATAAGAAATAAACCTCTCTTAGTGTACTAGGAAACTTCTTTCCCACTATCTTACTGGTTCATTGGAAAGTGAAAAGTGACCTTTCGGGTCCGACAATCCAGAGAAGCATAGTACGAATAAAGCCATTCCATACCAATATTATATGAAAATCTAACATATCAAGCTCTATTAAATCTACCAATGTCTCCCTATGAAGAATGGATACCATACAATGCCTATAGACTTTTGTAGCAACAATAGACTCACCCACTGGGATACAAGTGGAATAGGGGTCGGAAATACTTTCAGGACTGAAACTAAAGTGCACAGCCACATAAGGAGTCACATAAGATAGGGTGGAACTGGGATCAAGAAAGCAATAAACATCATGAGATAAAAGTTGTAACATATCAGTGTCAACATCTGGGTATGCCTCGAATTCTTAATGAGTAAAAAGTGTATTGAGGTAATTTTGACCACTTTCTATCCTCGATGTAGCACTCTTAGTTGCAAGAGCCGATGAAGTGGTGATCGGACCTTATTAGCCCCAGTGGAAAGGCAAACTGGAGAATAATTTTGCAGTCTATGACCAGGCTAATCACAATTAAAGCAAAAATTTCTTCCCTTCTTAAAATATCCATGGTTGTTATATCTCAAACCTGGGTCTGGCCGTGATGGGTATCTCAAGTATGTCGTGGACTAGAGACTACCCCCTTTGCCTAGTCAAATAGAGCATTCACACTAAAATAGAATGAATTCCAAACATATAATAAGATAGAAAAGGTAAACTCAAAGACATCTATGATATGCGAAAAAACTAATAACCCATACCCAAAGTCTACAGTAATATCCACAAAGCCTCTAGACAACCGAACGACAATAATAGTCGGGACATGCCCCCCATAATATCAAAAACTAAGTCCAAAGGAAAGAGTCAATAACATAACCATACTCAAAATATGAAATGAGGTCTTCTGAAGTATGGAATCTTATCACTTTAAGTCCACAAACACCTGATCATTTCATAGGAAAACTAAGTGTATTTTTGGTACCTGCATCACGTGGGGATACAACGTCTAGAGACGGTACGCGAGTTGGGTAATAGCATGTAACTCAGGGATAAGGAAATAAAATAATGTCATGATCAACAGTTCGAAACTACTCAAAATCCAATGGGCATAATCAAATGCAAATACATACATATATATACATATATATATATATATATATATATATATATATATATATATATATATATATATATATATATATATATATATATATATATATATATCACATGATGGGGTAGGGAACAAGGCTTAGCATGAAATCTAAAATTTTAGCTTGGTTTGTGTAGAATAACCATCATAATAAAGGCACCCACAAGCAATATGGGCCTAGCTATCCCCCAGCTGGAAGATCCCCAGTACATGTAGCCATACGTACTATAAGATAATCATATATGCATATTCCTTATGGGGGACTCGAATCTCCTGACATATATCAAAGATGACTTAAGCACCAATTAATATAACATGGGGAACTCAAACCTCCCAATCAAATAATAAGAGGGACTTAAACCACTCGGTCATTTAGACGCCCGCGTCTGCTATCGTAATTTCCCATATTAGTCCCTTAAGACCTCCACTTTCATGGGCTGGCTACACAATCCTCTTTTAATCCTAATTTAAATGTTTAATGCGTATTCCCAATTTATTGAACCAATTATAGATTAATTCATCTATTGGTATCATCATAACAACCCCACTTGCAAGTCCATTGCCATTTTGAATCCATTATCAATGGGGAAATTCATGACCCCTAAGGTTCAATTATCTATTCATATAGGGAATCCATGCACCCCAAAGTTCAATAAAATCAATCCATGGTTCATTACCCTTTTATGCCAATGAGTTGGTATAAATGAACAAGTCAAACCATGTGGCAAAACCATATTCTTTATTCATTCACAATTTGGGTTGAGGGAACATAATTTCCAATGCCATATATCAAGGTAATCATCAAATTGGGGATAACCATGACCCCTTAGTTTATTCACCACTCCCATGTACCTCACTAGTTTAAAATTATAAATAAAATATGAGCAATGCACAATCAACCATCAGAAATCAATTTAAGAAGAACCCATTCCATAATCCTCAACCCATATCAAAACCATTATTCAAATCCACATAAACTATCATGTAATTTACTGCCAAAAGTAAAACAAGTTTAAAGGTAGAGTCACATGCCTGAAATATCAAGAAGTATGGAGAGAATTTACCTTGGAAGCTATAATTTACCAAACTCTTAGAAACCCTAATATTTATGCTTGAGAGAATTTGAGAGAAGAAACAATGTGTTTTGATTGGATAAGGAATGAAAATAAAGCCCTAAAGGTGTTTTATTAATGGGATTTTAATTGGTAAGTAAGGGAAATAACCAAACTGCCCCTTTAAATAAAGCTGAAAATCATCACCAGTTGTTACAGGTGAACTTACGACTCGTAGGGTCACCCTACAACTCGTGAAATCCAGTCATAGGCTAGACAGTGTCCATGGGTACCCACACTGGTCTGGTTATGATTTTTACCATACAACTTGTATCCAGATGTATGACTTGTATGCTCTACTCATAATCAAGCCAGAAACTATTATGGCATACACTGGACAACCTATGATTTCCACCTTATGACTCATGTAGAGTAATTACGAATCGTAACCCCAATTCATCACCAAGGTAGTAACTTAGGAAAATCTCACCAGAAACCTTATACTTGGGTCCTATGAATTGTCAAAACACCCTACGACTCGTAGGGAGAGTCGTAGTCAGGGCAGTGCATTCCAAACTACAAATTTTTTTGGGGCCAAAAATTTGAGGTGTTATATTCTCCCCCCTTAGGATCATTCATCCTTGAATGATGGGTCAAAGCATCTTTCGGAATAATTTAACACCAAAACACACCCACACTTACCTTTAACAAAGATAGAAAACAAAGATATCAAGATTAACACTTACCTTAAGCACAATTATCTGAAACGGAGAACAAGAATAGATATTTGGACTTCATGTTCTCTTCGACTTCCCAAGTAGCTTCTTCAAACTTTTGGATCCTCCATAAAAACTTCACCAAAGTCACATCCTTTGTCCTAAAATGATGGACTTGCCTATCCAAAATCTCAACTGGGACTTCCTCATAAAACAAGGAATCCAAAATACCCATACTTTCCAAAGGAACAACCAAGGACAGATCGTCTATATTTCTTCAGCATCAGTACATGGAAGACCAGATGAATGGACCCCAAATGAAAAGGATAATCAAATTCATATGCCACACTACCCACTCTCCTCAAAACTAAATGCGGACATACATAATAGGGGGCTGATCTTTCTCTTCTTCATAAAATGCATTATTCCCTTCATGGGAGACACCTTTAAGAACACCCAATCTTCAACATTAAATTCTAACTCCCATCGCCTTATATCCGCATAGGACTTTTGACAACTTTGGGCGGTCTTAAGCCTATCTGGTATCACCTTTACTTTCTCCATAACTTGGCAAACCAAATCTTGGCCAAACAATCTTGACTACCCAACTTCAAACCACTCAATAGGAGATCTACACCTCCTACCATAAAAACCTTCGAAAGGAAATATTCCAATACTAGTGTGTTAACTATTATTATAAGAAAACTCAATAAGAGCAAAATGGTCAACCCAACTACCTCCAAAGTCAATTACATAAGCCCGAAGCATATCCTCTAAATACTGAATCATCATATCCGCTTGTCCATCCATCTATGAGTGGAAAACGGCACTAAGGTTTACCTTAGTCCCCATACCTCTCTGAAATGATCACCAAAATTATGATGAGAAATGGGTACCACGATAAAAAATAATAGAAATAAGTGCCCTATGCAACTTCACGATCTCTTGGATAAACAACCTTGCATAGTCCCTGAAAGAACAATTAGCCCTTACAAGCAAGAAATGAGCGGACTTAGTCATCCTATCTACTATGACCTAAATCAAATCAAACTAATTATAAGACCGCGGGAGATCGATAACGAAATCCATATTAATCACTTCCAACTTTCAAATGGGCAACTCAATCTCTTGAGATATGCCACCAGACCTCAAGTGACCAACCTTCACTTGCTGACACACCATGCACTTAGCCACCACTTATCCACAAAATTAACCGCATCCCGCTTTATGTTATTACACTAATAAATCTCTTTTAAATCATGGTACATCTTTATTAAAATAGGATGAATCGTATACCACGACTCATTAGCCTCAACCAAAATTCTTCCACGCGAACCATCCACATCAGAAATAGACTATCTACATTAGTACCTCAAGATACCAACCATGCAAAATACAAAGGTTTGTTGGTTGTATCAACTATGTAGGAGAACTTATCTCTTTTACCTTAGCATAAAGAGATAAGTTCACCACCTCTTTCACTATCACACCACCATCTGTATAGTCCAAGAGACAAACTCCAAGAGCATCCAAATGGTGAATATCTAGGATGATGTTAGGTGTTTTTATGCATTCTAGTGATACTATTCTAGTATTTTTAGCCTTATTTTGAAGATAATTCATGTGATATATGGGTGGATAATGAGATAAATGTGTATCATAGTGTTAAATCATATTTTTATGAGGTTAAGAGTGATTTACAAATAAGTTTGTATCTAAAATATTTATTTAGAATTCAATCCGGAAAACTAGTGTTACTAGCTTGAGCTAGGTGCTTGTCTAGTTGATTCCGGTGGATTCTATTGTGGTTAAAGTATTCCAAATGGTTTTTATGTGTAATTATATGTGAAAAAACTTGTTGATACTGATCAAGGGTTGATTGGGTCAAGCCAAGTGTCAAAAAAATGAGTTAAAGATCAAAGTTAAATTAGCCTATACTTAGCTTGTGTTTCTAGTTCATCGTATGGGATGTTGTGTTTTTTTTAGCTTCAACTTATTGTGTTTAATGCTATAAGATTCTTTTTGTATGGATTATGATGATATATGAATGATATAAAAGCCTTAAATAAGTTGGTAACAACTCAAAAAGGCTCAGAATGGATCAACAAAGGCACAATACGCAGATTGATGCACTTTTGGACCCCTGGAATGTCTTGGCTGCGTGTGGACTGTAGAAATGGAAAATGGACGTATTCAAAACAATAATGGATTCATAAGATTCCAAAAATAGTAATCAACAGGAGCGTTGTGGTCCTAGTCTTGATTAGCCCGCGACGTGGGCTCATCTCGGTGCTCCCTTGAGTTAGAAAAATTCTGAACAACAAATTCCTGAGGCTTAGGACGATTTGGAGGCGACGCCCTGCCCAGTCCTGGGCTCAATAGCTGAAGGTTTTCTTGTCCAACATGGAATGGGCTTACTCCTATACTATAAATACATGTTGTATCACGTTTTTACACATCTTTTTGTATATTTTGGAGAGCAAAAGGCCGCTACAACTTCTTCATTAGGTTTTTATTATTTTTATTTAGGTCATTCATGTGTTTAGTCATTAATTACTATTTTGTGATTACGATTATGACTATACATGGCTAAACACCCTTTTCTGGGGTTAAAACCAAAGACATGAGTACTTTTGTTTTGAATTAAGTTCATTAATTTTGCTTATCAATATTGGTTGTGTGTTTATCTTTGATTTAACAATTTTAAGGATTTATGACCCTTAGAATACATCAATTGTCTACCTTTTGATCTCGGGAGAGGGAATAGGGGATAGAACATGGAGATGAACAAAGTATGGGTTTTATTCTTTTATAAAATAAAGAATTGAACTTAGCACCTAGGACGGGGATGTACTTAGGGGCCTAAATTGATTCAAACGAAGGATGATAGCTTAAATAGCCTAATTGGATCAATACATCCCCGCTCAATGATGTAGTTGTAAGGTTCAACTTAGGTAAAGGATTAGAGGTTGGAAAACCATAATCATGCAATTAACCCTATGAATCTACAACCAAGATAAGCGAATTAATGAATGAAATTCAAGACATAGTATGATTGTTGAAGTTCTTTAACCCTGGGTTTTCTCCCATTGATTATTTAAAGATATTTACTTTTTGAATTGTTAACTTTATTTACAAATTCCAAATTCTCTCTTTTTGTTACTCAAACATAAACTAAACCTAACTTGTGAATTAAAATAGAATTGTTGCTTAATCAAGTCTCTGTGGGATCGATACTTGGCTTCTTGAAGGCCACTTTACTATTTGATAAGACCACATACACTTGCGTGTGCACTTGGGCACTGTTACTGCACCAAAATATTCTTCTCCTTATCAACATGAGACAAGATCCCCATGGACAACCTACTAAGAGCATCAGGAACTACGCTAGCTTTACCTGGATGATAATGAAGACTTATGTCATAGTCCTTGAGCAACTCAAGCCATCTCCTCTGCCTGAGAATTACCTCCTTCTAGGTGAACACATACTACAACTGTTATGGTCCGAGAAGATGTCAACATGAACCCCATATAAATAATGATGCCAAATCTTTAAAGAAAAGACCACAACTATCAATTCCAAGTCATGTATCGGGTAATTCTTCTCATGAACTTTCAATGGTCTAGAAGCATAGGACACAAACTTAACATGCTATATCAGAACATAACCCATTCCCACTAGGGACACATCATAATAAAGAACAAAACCATCGGTACCCTCGAGTAGGGTCAAAACTAAAGTCAAAGTCAACTTATCCTTCAACTTCTTGAAACTACCCTCACAAGCATCCGATCACAAAAACTTACCTTATTCTGAGTCAATCTAGTCAATGGAGTAGCAATGGATGAGAATATCTCCACAAAACTCCTATAATACTCAACTAAATCCAAGAAGCTCCGAATATCGGTTGGAGTCATGGGTCTGGGACTCTTCTTAACAGCTGCAACTTTCTGTGGATCCACCATAATCCCCTGACTAGAAACCACATGACCTATAAAAGTCATAGTATTCAACCAGAACTCAGACTTCCAGGACTTAGCATACAATCATAGATTTATAATAGTCTGCAACACAATGCGAAAGCAATCGGCATGATCCTCCTCACTCTTGGAATACACCAATATATGATCAATAAATTAAATTAGGAACAAATCCAAGGACTGATGAAATACCCAATTCATAAGATCCATAAATGCTACCAGGTCATTAGTCAATCCAAAGGACATCACCAAAAACTCAAAGTATCCATACCGGATATGAAAGGTGGAAGTAGGGATATCCACCTCCCTAATCTTCAACTGATGATAACCCGACCAAAGATCAATCATAGAAAAGTACTTGGCGCACTGAAGCTGGTCAAATAGGTCATCAATTCAATGAAGAGGATAATTATAATTCATAATCAGCTTATTCAACTAGCGGTAATCTATACACATCCAAAGGGACACATCATTCTTACAAACGAAAAGCACAGGAGCATCCCAAATTGCTCCTTAAGTTCTTTCAAGTCAGCTAAAGCCATTCTATAATAAGGGATAGAGATAGGATATCTATCTGATAGAAGATTAATTACATAGTCTATTTCCTTGTTGGGAGGAACACCAAAAAGGTCACCAGCTAAAACCTCAAGAAATTCAACAACCACAAGAATAGACTATAATGAACGACTGTAATGCCCTAGAAAATGGGTCCCAGAGCATCACATGATGCTTGAGGCTATGAGTATCCCCAAGCTAACCCTTTGAGCCATTTTCATTCAGTTCAACACAAATCAGCAGGGTTTCCATAAATAAACCTCAAATATCAACAGAGTAATCATTATCCAAGAATAAAAGAATTTCTAAAAAATAACAAAATATGACTTATTAGTCAACTCCACACATCTATACTAGTCTGACAAGCCTCTAAGAAAATCAATAAAACCAGCGAAACATTGAGACATGCCCCAACTGACTCATACTCTGTTATCAAATGTAAACAATTCCGTGAAACCAACATCAGACATCACGTCCTCAAAACATGAGGACTCACCACAACAGAGGATGTAGAACAGTGTGCCCGAAGAATCACTGTCCAACCTGAAACTAAGCACCTGAACCTACATTCCGAGAAAATACAGCCCACATCCGAAGATGTGGGTCACTACCATGGAAAGGGACCGAGTATATAGGGATGTATACAGTTGTATAAACATCAGCATCATAAATATTTATAAGAAATATGCAGGATGTATGAAAGACTCACATAGCCCGAAGAAAATCATCATAATCATGAGAGGATTAAATAAGTACAATAACACATATGAGTGATCATATAATTTGTCAATAACTTTCAGTTCATCAAGAATATCAATTCTCATAATGTAAATATCATTTAAATCTTTTGAAAGAATAACTTTCACAATTCCAATTTTAAATCACTTCACCATTCACTATAGACACAAGGAAACACACACATATTGGGAGATCCTATAATCGACATAAACCATGTGAGCTACATGGAGTCCAACGTAAAACCCACGTTGGCGAGAGCCGTCCTATCCTTGCCATCAGAGTAGGACTATCGATATCAAATCCACCCAAACTAGTGATCACTATATAAATCAGCCTCAGGCTCACTCCTACGGGGGCACATAGTTCTAGGGAAGTAAGGTCACTTTATACCTCCCACTAGGTGCTAATGATTTCTCCTAGACTTAGCTCATATCATTTCAAAGACAATCCACAACAACATAATTTTTGTAATTTATAAATATACATCGGGAGCCATTATGCTTCCTATCTATCAAAATCAACCACGTTGTGGATTTCTTTCACACTCGAGTTCAAAATAACTTCATTAAGACCAAAAGGTCAAATCATTCAAAATATCTCAAATATTCAATATCAACGTGCTTATAACACATACTTTCTAAAAAAACACAAATTCCAATGGGGATTCAGGACCTAAATATCCAAATCATGATAAATATCATTCAAGATTCATGCTTTATATCACCACAGATGTAAATTCATCTTTCAAAATCATAAACATCAAGATTTCATAATAATCATCATAAGATATGGGTTCATGCTTCAAATTCATAAAAATCAAATAAAAATCATGCCTTTGTAAAGAAAATTACTTTTGGGCACAAGAACGAAAGAGAGTTCTTGTTGAAAAACCCCACATACCTTAAATGATGAACTTTACATCGATACTCATTTTTGAGATATTAATTGTGCCTTTGAAAGATGTTTCTTGGAGTTCTTGAACTAGGAACTTGGAATCTTGAATAAATTTGCAAAATTAATAGTGAACTTTGGAGGTTCTTGAAGTTGGATGTAGGAGCTTAGGGTTTTCTTTTTGAGGGAGTTTGACGAAATATAACATATAATGCTTCTAATAGTCTTTAATATAGGGTTTGGACGGATTTTGGGTGAGGGGGAATGACCAAAAAGACCCTAAGAATCAAAAAAAATCTCGAATCTGTCATTTGGTGGACTGTTTTGATAGTCTGAAGTAGATCAACCTTAACGTTTTACTCCGACATTTAAATTAGATGAAACCAATTTCATTAGAAAGAGGACTCTCATATCTTTCCGTTGATATATAGTATCTCACCAAGATCATTGTGTACGAGGAGTTATGATCGTTTGAAATTGACACAAAATTCACTTTTGATAGGTGGAAGTAGATCGATTATAACATTTTGCTCCGATAGACAAATTGGATGAAACCAATTACATTGGAAAGGGGACTCACAAATCTTTCAGTTGATATATAGTTGATCACCCAGATCATTATGTACAAGTATTTATGATCATTTAAAGTTGGAGAAAAAATACGCCAGGCCTCAGTACTTTTTCCTGCATGTTTTACTGTTCACTACTATTCACGATTTGATCGGAATGTTCATAACTCGTTGCTCGGGTGTCCGTTTTGGATTATCCACATATCGTTGGAAAGATTATTCGATACTCTACGCAATAGTGGGTCATAATTTAATACATTTCTGACAAAAAAATTATAATTCATTCTAGAAGATAGAACCCAACACGTTTACGCACAAAATTTCAACGAAAAATTTCTCGGGTTATTACATCATCCCTCCTTGGAAACATTCATCCTAGAATGACGCTAGATATGCCAAGATTAGATTGGGAATAGAGCATACAAATGAAACCATTCGTTAGAGTCATCACTATATCGTTTCTCACTCCAGATCCAACATATAATGCATAAATTCAAGAAACTTTATCTGAACACATAATAAATGACAGCTGAACTGCTGCAACTTTTATCAGAAGTGCATGATTTAGGAAAGAACGGTATTTTCAGCTTGATCGGAGTTCACAGAAAATAGGTGCAGGTACTTGGATCGCATATCCGCCTTAGCTTCCCAAGTTGCACTCTCAACAGATTGGTTTCGCCACAACACCTTGACTAAGGGAACTTCTTTGTTCCTTAGTCTTCGGACACTGACATCAAGAATCTCATCAAAAGAAAGATTTTCTTGAATGTCAGCACTCACAGAGGAATCCACTACTACAACATCGCTAATATGCTTTCTAAGGAGACATGGAATATTGGATGAACAGAGGACAACTCGGAAGGCAACTCGACCTCATAAGCTACCTTACCAAGACGACTAAGAATTTTGTAAGGACCAACATAACGGGGACTAAGCTTCCACTTCTTTCCGAATCTCTTCACCCCCCCTCATGGGTGAAATTTTCACATACACTAGGTCACCAACTTCAAACTCAAGGTCTCTCCTTCTAACATTCGGATATGACTTTTGACGACTCCGCACAATTTTCAACCTTTCCCTAATCAACTTAACTTTTTCCATAGCCTCAAATACCGAATCAGGACCACTCACAGCCGCTTCACCCACCTCGAACCAACCTATGGGTGATCTACACTTCCTCTCATATAAGGCTTCAAATGGAGCCATGCCAATACTAGAGTGGAAACTGTTATTGTAAGCAAACTCTATCAATGGTAAGTGATCATCCCAACTTCCCTTAAAGTCAAGTGCACAAGCTTTCAATATATCCTCTAAGGTCTGGATGGTGGGCTCAGCCTGACCAACGGTCGGCGGATGAAAAGCAAAACTCAAAAGCACTTGGGTACCAAGACCCTTCTGAAAAGCTTTCCAAAATTGCTAAGGGAACTGAGTACCCCTATCAGAAATGATAGACAAGGGAACTCCATGAAGTTTGACTAGCTCTCGGATATACAATCTAGCGCAATCCTCAGCAGTATATGAAGTATGAATAGGCAAGAAATAAGAAGACTTAGTCAACCTATCAACCACAACCAAAATGGAATCATGATGGCGTCGGGAAGGAGGTAAACCAATCACGAAGTACATATTTATCTCTTCCCACTTCCAGGTGGGAATACTAAACTCTTGCATCATACCACCAGGTCTTTGGTGTTTAACCTTAACCTGTTTGCATGTTGAACACTTATCTACAAACGCTGATATATCTTTCTTCATGCCACTCCACCAATAGATTTCGCGTAAGTCACGATACATCTTGGTGGCACTAAGATGAATAGAATATCGCGCCCCGTGCACTTCATCCATAATCCTCTATCTCAGATCATCAACATTCAGGATGCATAATCTACCCTGTAATCTCAACACACCATCTCCCCCTTGGGAGAAAACCTCTACTTTTTGGTCCTTGACTGACTCCTTCAGTCTGACCAAACTAGCATCTAAGTATTTCTTTTCCTTCACTTCCAAAATCAAGGAGGATTCGGAACTACGCTGAACCCTTATACTACCTTCAGTAGAGTCAAAAGACCTAACCCCCAATCTAGCCAAACGATGTACATCATGAGCCAAATTTTTCTTACCTTCTACCACATGCAAAACACTACCCATGGACACTCTATTTAGGGTATCTGGCACAACATTGGCCTTGCTCGGATGATACAGCACACTCATATCATATTCCTTTAATAATTTTAACCATCGTCTCTGCCTAAGATTCAACTTTCTCTGGGTAAACACATACTGCAGACTCTTATGATCAGTGAAAACATAAACATAGACACCATACAAATCGTGTCTCCAGATTCTTAAAGTAAACACAATAGAAGCCAACTCAAGGTCATGGGTGGGGTAATTTTTCTCATGGGGTTTCAACTGTCTAGAAGCATAAGCTATCACCTTACCCTTCTGCATCAATACTCAACCCAACCTAACTTTTGAAGCATCACAGTACACCACAAAACCATCAACACCATCAGGCAAAGTCAAAACAAGGGCTGAAGTGAGTCTAGTCTTCAACTTTTGAAAACACTTCTCACAAGATTCGGACCACAAGAACTTCACTTTATTTTGGGTCAACCGAGTCATAGGAGACCTTATAGAGGAGAAACCCTTAACAAAATAGCAGTAATAGCCAGTTAAACCCACAAAACTTCGAATATCAGTCGGAAAAATAGTTCTAGGCTAATTTCTAACAGCTTCGGTCTTTTGGGGATCAACTTTAATACCCTCGGAAGAAATGATATGACCCAGAAAAGCAACTAACCTTAGCCAAAACTCACACTTACTAAACTTGGCAAATAACTTGTGATCTCTAAGAGTTTCCAAGACATTTCGGAAATGATCAGGATGTTCATACTCACTACGGGAGTACACCAGTATATCATCGATTAACACTATGAAAAATATATCAAGATATGATCTGAACACTTGATTCATAAGGTCCATGAAAGCTGTTGGGGCATTAGTTAACCCGAAAGACATAACAAGAAACTCAAAATGGCCATAACGAGTTTGGAAAGCGGTTTTCGGGATGTCACATTCTCTAACTTTGAGTTTATGATAGCCGAAACAAAGGTCTATCTTTGAAAAATAACTTGCACCTTGCAATTGGTCAAACAAAGCATCTATTCTCGGAAGGGGGTACTTATTTTTTATGGTGACCTTATTCAGTTGGTGGTAATCAATGCACATACACAAAGATCCATCTTTCTTTCTCACAAACAACACAGGAGAACCCCAAGGAGAAACAATGGCCTTATGAAACCCTTCTAGTAGATCTTTGAGTTGCTCTTTCCACTCTTTAAGTTCTGCAGGGGCCATACGGTAAGGAGAAATAGAAATGGGCTGAGTATTGGGAAGAAGATCAATCCCGAACTCTATCTCTCTATCAGGAGGTATCCCTGGGAGATTATCCAGAAAGTTTTGATTCAATGGATCAGCGGGTTGAGGTTGCTGACCATCATTATTTCTTCTCGCTCGATGTGGAGGCATATTTCTGAAAGAGGAGAGCACGAATCAATACCAGAGAGAGACGTTTTAAGCACGATAGACTTCTGAAAGAAAGAATCACACTTTTTCCTAAAACGTTTCGTAGCCTCTTGCTCATAGATGTTGCACGCTACACACTGATGACTAGGACTCTAATTAATGTGGCTTGTCAGACTCCTTAGGACACCTTAAAACCTTATTCTCTGATACCAAGTTTGTAACACCCCGAAAAACGGGTCCCGGAGCATCACATGGTGCTTGAGGCTACGAGTATCCCCAAGCTAACCCTTTGAGTCATTTTCATTTAGTTCAACACAAATCAAAGGGGTTTCCATAAATAACCCTCAAATATCAACAAAGTAATCATCATTCAAGAATAAAAGAATTTTAGAAAGATAAAAAAATATGACTTATTAGTCAACTCCTAACATCTATACTAGTCTAACAAGACTCTAAGAAAATCCATAAATCCAGCGATCTATTGAGACATGCCCCAACTGACTCATACTCAGTTATCAAATGTAAACAATTCCGTGAAACCAACATCAGACATCACATCCTCGAAACATGAGGACTCACCACAACAGAGGATGTAGAATAGCATGCCTGAAGAATCACTGTCCAACCTGGAACTGAGCACCTGAACCTACATTTTGAGAAAATGCAGCCCACATCCGAAGATTTGGGTCAGTACCATGGAAAAGGACCGAGCATATGATAACGCTCAATCTACAGCTCTCGTTTGAGTGTAAAGCGGTCGTTAGCAAATATAGAACCCAACCTGGGTTGGGTGTCGATCCCACAGGGAATAGCTTGGCCAACAAGTAAGCAAAATTACTAAACTTTTGGTGCAAGTCTCGTAAGAAGGGGGGATTGTAATATGTAACAAAAATAATAAAGTAAAAGCTGAAAATAGCAAAGTAAAAAGAGAAAGATTGTCACGTTGGTTGTAGACAATGAGAATTGAATCGTTGGGGTTATGTCCACCTTCTGAGGTATACGTCTCTATTGGCTATGAGTGTGTAGAGTCGTGACATGCAATTGCTTATAGAGAATTGTAGTCGATGGTAAATCCAAGCGTCTCACGACCTAAACAAGGACTATTTCACTTTAACTGTCGCGAGCTTAAAGCGTGTCTAGCGGTACGAATTCTCCAAGAGGTTAGTCCAGTTACGGTACTAGCTTTTTAATAGGAAAGGGTGTCCTACTACCTTGACATTATCTCTTTTCTAGACAAATAACCTTTCTCTCGAACAAGTTAAATGTTAGACTGGCGTTATTCTATGCGTCTGCAGCCACAAGAATTTGCATTAAGATGAAGAGAATAATGATATAAGCAATATACGTGTCTCGAACTCACAAACTCACAGCAATAGATAGTATCTCATTCGGCTTCCATAACCCCAACAGAGAAGTTTAGTTACCCATGAATGCGAAGGAGATCACGATTTGCATTGTTATTGTTGAGTAATGGCGTGTGGATTAGGTGATAGGCGTGTGGCGTGATTCCTTGGCTTGATAACGATTCTCTTATTGTGGAATTTAAGAATAGAAGAAGAATAGAATTAATGGAAAGATTAGAAGAGTTGTAATTGAGAAGTAGAATGTGTCTCTCCGCTAAGGGAGGAGTTGCCACTCCACTAAGGGAGGACTTCCTTAAAATCTCTAGCATGATAGGGTATTTATAATACTCCTATCCTACTCCTACTATGCTAATGAAATAAATAACCAAATCCTACTAAACTAAGGAAATACTTAACCCATTTGTACTAGGTTAATGTAACATTCTCCTAATCCAAATAAACTAATGAAATACATAACCCAATTGTACTAGGTTAATGTATCATTGTCAAAATCCAGCTCTGTGTCTGTAAGTCCCCAAAGTCTTCAGAAATGTTGTTTTAGCCCGGGACAGATTTTCCATGCAGCAGTTTTGGTCCTTTAGGCGTCCCACTTCCTTCTCCTTTGTTCGTGAGCTTTCTTTTGCGTCAAGTAAGCCATAAAATGCTGTATTTTGCATCATTTATACTTGAAACTTTACTAATCATGTTCGTTAGCTCATTTATAGGAAAAAGGACTAAAAGTGCATGAAATATATAATTTGTTCTCAAAACTAGGCTAAAATATGGGCAAAATATATTGATATAGGCGTGTAAATCCGCCTATCATCAACACCCCACACTTAGAGCTTTGTTCGTCCTCGAACAACATATCATGTCCTTCTAAACATCAACTTAGGGTTTTTACAGTAACAACACAAAACATTCTTCAAGACAAGCACAACAATTATCAACAAACAGTAGCTTTCCGATTATAAGTAGAAACAGTTTAACCTCTAGCGTAGACTAGTGATGGTGATCAACTCGCATGCAAACGTTAAGGTACATAGAATCATATACAACTATCCAAAGCTCATCAACCATGTGTGTCTCACAATATAGTACCCATAATCACTCACAAGTATAGCATATTTTTCAAATATGGGTATCAACATATCCTTGCTCTCGCTCTCGCAAAGAATTCATATGTAGCAACTGATGACCATAGGCTTGCCCTTAGTGTAGTACTCCACTAAATGTCAGAATGTTAAGATTAGGATCAAGTAGGTCTTTTGATGGTTGTAATGTAGGCTAAGGGACGGGTAGGACTATTTTGGCCAAGAATAGTGACTAGGTTCCTAAGCGCTTTAATACATCACTTTGTATCATTGACACTTTTTTCTTTCAACCTTTCTTCCTTTTTCTTTCTTTTATTCTACCACCCTTGTTCTCATCTTTTGTTTTTCAATTTTAAGCACAACTCACTTTTCAGCTTTCTTTTCCTTTTTCTTTTCACAACATACCTCTTATGATAGCACTTTCTTTTCCATAACACATTCAAGCACCATTTACAATTTAAAGCATCATACTTACCCAATTTCCTCTTATGTTGTCACATGACTTTTTTTTTAAAGCACTTAGGAATTTGGATCAAATTACGGTCTTGAAAAAAAATGGATTAGGCTTACATACGAGGTTGTCAAAGAAATAGGCTAAAGGCTCAAAAGGGTTTAACTAGGGATGATGTCCATGGGTAGGTAAAACTGAAGGTAAATAAATATAGGTTGCCAAAGAAATGCCTAAATCATATCCTAAACTTACACTCCTTATTTTCGCTTTGCATACATACCAGGCAAGTTCTAGCATCAGCCACATACATAGAAGATACTATTAATCTCACACACACAAGGCACATGGTCGACTTGATTGGAAGTAATATAGACTCTTGACCCAACAAGTGAAGGAATTGAACCACACAATATCACATAATGAGTCACAACTGGAGCCTAAACGTCTCAATAGTCACAATTGTAGCACATACTCTTGTTATAATCTTATGCTGCCTATCAAAATAATTTCATGCGAAGCTAAAAAAATTTTAACTACTAAAAAAAAACAAAACGAAAGAAAAATGAAACAAAAGAAAACAAACATAGATGCGAATAGAGAAGTATAGCATGCAATACCACCACCCCACACTTAGTCGGGACACTGTCCTCAGTGGAAAATAAATACGAGGAACCTGGTTAGTCGGACTCCTCCTCTATGTCTGGGGTCCTACCCCTTTCATCGGAATCATAATCAGAGTTGTCATCCTCAGAAGTTCCTCATAAGTATCTCACTTAATTCCAAGCGTGAGTTGAGGTGTTTGCAGCGAGGAGGGTTCTCCTTGCTCCTTGCGGCTTCTTTTCTTGCTCTTTTGGGAAGTGGTAGCCTTTTCTTTGCCTTGTCTTGCTTTGGGTGCCATTGTACCTGAGACTTGAAATAGTGTTAATGGTAGCACAATCTCAATGGTTACAATCTATACACAAGCAGTAGGGGTACCACCCCACACTTAGTTTCGTTGACACAAATCAGTGAAGTGAAAGAGGTCGAGTACTCAGATTTCGTCGACATACGTTTTAGGATTGTATTCTGACAAGAAAATAAGCAATGCATCACTTACTTGCAGACATTGGACTACTTTCATGGTAGATATAGCAACACTACTACATAGGGGTTACCACATGGAATAGTTATTCTTACAACAATCACAACCTCTTATGTCGGTAGGCACTATAAGTCTTATCCTGATGAACGGGATAGCCTAACATGTAAGTATCCAAGTAGCAATCTTAAACAATGTTCAAGATTATAGAAATCCTGCAAATAGTATATCAATGCTATTAAAACCAAATTCAAGTCGGAAACAAGTCAAGATTATCGTATACGTTCACTCACATGATTTTGCATCAATAATCCAAACACATGAACATCACCAATAATCTTTCAAGATGTAGCAATTCATGATAGACATAGCAACGTAGTACTTACGAGAAATAGATGAAGAATAAGAGAGTACTTACTTGCTTGAAGCTTGTGGAGATGGTGTTTTGAATTGGCAGAGCAAAAGAAAAAAATTTTGAGAAGATTTGGAAGAGTGTGCGGCGCCTTTAGGGTATATTCTTGTGTGGTTGTGTTATAAAACTAAGTCCCCTTTATATAGGAAGAGTATGGGTTGGGTTATGACCCATTTACAATCGATTTTGGAGACAAAATTGCCACATATGCGGCGCATAATGCTCGGCATATCAATGACATATGCGGCGCATTGTCTATAGCATAATTGGACATATGCGCCGCATAGTCTATGGCATATGAGATACTGAGACCAAATGCCATAGCATAGGCGTCGCATAGTCAAAAGCATACCTAGGAATAGGCAGCGCATAGTGTATAACACACTAGATTCCGAGACCTTAGGCTATAGGATAGGTTGTGCATCGTTCGTGGCCTGGTTTTACCAAGGCCTAGCCTTCCTCAAAGCCTATTTTGGTGTGAGAAATGCTCAATCCATAGCCTTGTGCATCACCATTCCTAACTTACCAACTTTACCATACAATGCGTCCAAATCGTCAATTGAAATCAATCTCTTAATTGAATACTTCTTGCACCTATTTTTGCTCAAATCAAATGAAAATGATTAGTACGATGGGTTGCCTCCCACCAAGCGCCTTAGTTTTGGTCGTGGCACGACTCTTATTTTTGGATTTTCATTAATTAAAAACAAGACAAGTACTAGAATGAAAGAAAACGATAAACGATAAATGAAAAATGATAAACAATGGGTTGCCTCCTATCTAGCGCCTTATTTATTGTCGTGGCACGACATGGTTACCTAGAGTACTCAGACTTCGTCGAGGTAAATGGTAGATCGTTTTCTAAAAGGATTTAGACGGCAATGAGGCTTACCTGTGGGCATGCGATCTTCTTTGAGATGGCTCCTACGTTTCTCCGGAGAGTCACCAATTATATCATCAATAGTCCAACTCATAGCTCTCTTGTACCTCATCAGAGCAGAGATGAGAGCCTCCACGTGCTGTTCACTTAAATCATCCACCACACTTATCGGAAGTATACTTCCACTTTCCAAGAACACATACCTTAGATAATCGGGAAGCTCTTGCGATTCTAGCATTGGTGGCTCGTCAATGGGAGTCTTCGCTGTTGGTTGATTCTTGAGATCACAATCTTGTTGCTTAGGAGTATAAGGCTCTATTTCTGTTAGAGCACTCATAAGTTCTTCATAACCTTCATTATCTTCATGCTCAACTTTCAGTGGCACAGCAGACAATGGCTCAACAGTAGGCTGTTTCTCTATAGATAATTCTTTCGTATCCCCATGATGAACATTTAACTCATTCATATCGCTGGGCTGCTTCATTGTTTTGCATATATCAAACCGTACCACTTCGTCATTAATTCGAAACAAAAGCTCATTATCTTTCATGTCAATAAGCACACTTCCAGTTGCAAGGAAGGGACGTCCCAAGATGATGGGAACTTCAGAATCCTCCTTACAATCCAGAATAACGAAGTCTGCAGGAAAGATGAATGAAGAAACCTTCACCAACACATCATTCAAGATACCCACGGGTCGTTTTACCGACCAATCAGCCATCACGAGCCTCATATTGGTTGGTGTAGGGTCTCCCAACCCCAACTTTTTGTAGATAGATAGTGGCATCAAATTGATGCTAGCTCCCAAATCGCACAATGCCTTAGCAAAATCCAACCATCCAATTGTGCAAGGAATAGTGAAAGCTCCAGGATCTGCCTTCTTTTGAACTAGCGATCTTGTAGCGATTGCACTACAATGATGAACATTATCTGCCAAGTCATAACTTGCTGCCCGCTTCTTTGTCAAGAGAACCTTCATAAATTTCGCATACCCAGACATTTTTTCAAGTGCCTCCAACATTAATGGTGAGCTGCTTTAACATATTCATGAATTTGCTGAACTTTGTGTCATCCGCCACCTTCTTCAATCTTTGGGGAAAAGGTGGTGGTGGGTATGGAAGTGTTCTCTCCATGGTTGTTTTCTCCTCTTGCTTCTGTTTTTCCACTTTTTCAGGCTGCACGTCACTAGGTGAAACGTCCCTGACGTTGGGAGTAGTTGTTGCGGCTTCTTCTCCTTTTGTAATGTCACAAGGTGTAATGTCCATGTCCGCAACTTTGTCAACCACTTGCTTGCCTTTTGCTGAAGTTTCCAGCACCTTACCACTTCTGGTAGTGATGGCCATGCATGACCCATCATTCTTTGGGTTTTGCACAGTATCGCTTGGTAAGGTGCCAGCCTTTCTTTGATTGAATGCTGCTGAAAGTTGGCTCAATTGTTGCTCTATTTGCCTGATAGAAGTGGAATGAGAATCAACTAGTTGCTTCATGGAGGACAAATCATCAATCACCTCCTTAACTCCTGCGCTCGTTGCTTCCACTCCTTTCAATAACTTAGCCATCATGTCTTCCATACTCCCAGAATTAGATATGGTGGTATCACGTCTACCAGGGGGAACGTACAAACCACTCTTTTCATTATTTTTCTTCCAACTACCTTGGTCTTTGCTTCCAGATTTATCATAATAGTTCCGACCTTGGTTTCCTTGGGCATTCCCACGGAAACCCCCCTGATTGTTCAAGTAGTTGGCCTCCTCTTCAGAATCAGATTCGTCTCTTCCTTTTAGCGCTACAGCTTTCACTTTTTCGGTCTTCCCTGATAATAAGTGCTTTTTCAGAAGATCCAATTGTGTTTTCATGTGCGCTATGTCTTGCTCACATTCTTCTTCTCTTCTTCTTTGGTCTGCAGACATGCCAATAGATAAAGTGGGGCTTGCTACCTCAGAATCCCTGGTATGCCAAGCTCTACTTTGTTTCGTCATACGATCTAGCATATTGCTTGCTTGACCAAAGGTGAGGTCCATAAAAGATCCTCCTTCCGCATTATCAACCACTAGCTTAGTCACCGTATTCAAAGCTCTGTATAATATCTCCATCAAGTGGTCATTGGTCATATGGTGATTTGGGCACCGCATAAGCTTCGTCTTGAATCTCTCCCATGTTTCGTGGAGGGCTTCAGTTGGAAGCTGCCGAAAATTGCTGATTTCGTCTCTTAATTGTGCTCTTTTGGATGGCAGAAAGAATCTTTCTAGGAAAGCGTCTTTCAATTGCCTCCAATTTGTAATCGAATCAGGAGTCAGCCCATTCAACCATAGAGTTGCCTCCCCAGACAGAGAATGGAAATAAGCGTAGTCGAATTGCATTCTGTCCAACGCCAGGATTGTCGAATGACTTGCATGTAGAAATAAAGTTGATCAGATGCATATTCGGATCATCGCCTGCTAGTCCACCAAATAATCCCTTGAGTTGCAAAAGCTGAATCATGGTGCTAATGATATTAAACTTTGCTCCGGGTGCCAATGGCGGAAGAATAATAGCTCCGGTGGCACCAGGTCCGTCCAGATCGTCCTCATCGTCATCAAACGGTATTTGCATAGCTCGGCGTTCAGGCCTAAACCTAGATTGACGATCTCTTCTCTGCATGGGTGCCGCCATCTCAGTGGTACGCCGTGGGTTTAGTAGCTCTTCATCGCCCAGGTCCTCATCATCAGGATTTGTTGCCCAGCTTGGATTATCAATATTCAGTTGATGCACTTGAGCAGCCATCCTTTCAATTTCACGTTGTGCCTCCATTGATGCACTAAATAAACCTAAAAAAACAAAAACAACAACTAAATGTAAAAGTACGAGAATCTTTGACCAAAGGGTCTAGTAATTATCACGAACTTGATTGACACTCGTATTCCCCGGCAACGGCGCCAATTTTTGATAACGCTCAATCTACAGCTCTCATTTGAGTGTAAAGCGGTCGTTAGCAAATATAGAACCCAACCTGGGTTGGTTGTCGATCCCACAGGGAATAGCTTGGCCAACAAGTAAGCAAAATTACTAAAATTTTGGTGCAAGTCTCGTAAGAAGGGGGGATTGTAATATGTAACCAAAATAATAAAGTAAAAGCTGAAAATAGCAAAGTAAAAAGAGAAAGATTGTCACGTTGGTTGTAGACAATGAGAATTGAAGCGTTGGGGTTATGTCCACCTTCTGAGGTATACATCTCTATTGGCTATAAGTGTGTAGAGTCTTGACATGTAATTGCTTATAGAGAATTGTAGTCGATGGTAAATCCAAGCGTCTCGCGACCTAAACAAGGACTATTTCACTTTAACTCTCGCGAGCTTAAAGCGTGTCTAACGGTATGAATTCTCCAAGAGGTTAGTCCAGTTACGGCACTAGCTTTTTAATAGGAAAGGGTGTCCTACTACCTTGACATTATCTCTTTTCCAGACAAATAACCTTTCTCTCGAACAAGTTAAATGTTAGACTGGCGTTATTCTATGCGTCTGCAGCCATAAGAATTTGCATTAAGATGAAGAGAATAATGATATAAGCAATATACGTGTCTCGAACTCACAAACTCACAGCAATAGATAGTATCTCATTCGGCTTCCATAACCCCAACAGAGAAGTTTAGTTATCCATGAATGCAAAGGAGATCACGATTTGCATTGTTATTGTTGAGTAATGGCGTGTGGATTAGGTGATAGGCGTGTGGCATGATTCCTTGGCTTGATAACGATTCTCTTGTTGTGGAATTTAAGAATAGAAGAAGAATAGAATTAATGGAAAGATTAGAAGAGTTGTAATTGAGAAGTAGAATGTGTCTCTCCGCTAAGGGAGGAGTTGCCTCTCCACTAAGGGAGGACTTCCTTAAAATCTCTAGCATGATAGGGTATTTATAATACTCCTATCCTACTCCTACTATGCTAATGAAATAAATAACCAAATCCTACTAAACTAAGGAAATACTTAACCCATTTGTACTAGGTTAATGTAACATTCTCCTAATCCAAATAAACTAATGAAATACATAACCCAATTGTACTAGGTTAATGTATCATTGTCAAAATCCAGCTCTGTGTCTGTAAGTCCCCAAAGTCTTCAGAAATGTTGTTTTAGCCCGGGATAGATTTTCCATGTAGCAGTTTTGGTCCTTTAGGCGTCCCACTTCCTTCTCCTTCGTTCGTGAGCTTTCTTTTGCATCAAGTAAGCCATAAAATGCTGTATTTTGCATCATTTATACCTGAAACTTTACTAATCATGTTCGTTAGCTCATTTATAGGAAAAAGGACTAAAAGTGCATGAAATATATAATTTGTTCTCAAAACTAGGCTAAAATATGGGCAAAATATATTGATATAGGCGTGTAAATCCGCCTATCATCAGCATATGGGGGTGTATGCAGTTGTATAAACATCATCATTATAAATATTTATAAGAAATATGCAGGATGTATGAAAGACTCACATAGCCCGACGAAAATCATTATAATCATGAGAGGATGAAATAAGTACAATAACACATGTGAGTCATCATATAATTTGTCAATCACTTTCAGTTCATCAAGAATATCAATTCTCATAATGTAAATATCATTTAAATCTTTCGAAAGAATAACTTTCACAATTCCACTTTCAAATCACTTCACCATTCACCATAGACACAAGGAAACACACACACACTGGGAGATCCTATAACTGACATAAACCATGTGAGCTACATGGAGTCCAACGTACAACCCACGTTGGGGAGAGCCATCCTATCCTTGCCATCGGAGTAGGACTATCGATATCAAATCCACAGAAACTCGTGATCACTATATAAATCATTCTCAGTCTCACTCCTACGGGGGCATGTAGTTCTAGGAAAGTAAGGTCGCTTTATACCTCCCACTCGGTGCTAAAGATTTCTCCTGGAATTAGCTCAGATCATTTCAAATACAATCCACAACAACATAATTTTTGTAATTTATAAATATACATCGGGAGCCATCATGCTTCCCATCTATCAAAATCAACCACGTTGTGGATTTCTTTCACACTCGAGTTCAAAACAACTTCATTAAGACCAAAAGGTCAAATCATTCAAAATATCTCAAATATTCAACCTCAACGTGCTTATAACACATACTTTCTAAAAAAACACAAATTCTAATGGGGATTCAGGACCCAAATATCAAAATCATGATAAATATCATTCAAGATTCATGCTTTATATCACCACTGATGTAAATTCATCTTTCAAAATCATAAACATCAAGATTTCATAATAATCATCATAAGATATGGGTTCATGCTTCAAATTCATAAAAATCATGCCTTTGTAAAGAAAATTACTTTTGGGCACAAGAACGAAAGAGAGTTCTTGTTGAAAAACCCCACATACCTTGAATGATGAACTTTAGATCGATACTCATTTTTGAGATGTTAATCGTGCCTTTGAATGATGGTTCTTGGAGTTCTTGAACTAAGAACTTGGAATCTTGAATAAATTTGCAGAATTAATGGTGAACTTTGGAGGTTCTTGAAGTTGGATGTAGGAGCTTAGGGTTTTCTTTTTAAGGGAGTTTCATGAAATATAACATATAATGCTTCTAATAGGCTTTAATATAGGGTTTGGACAGATTTTGGGTGAGGGGGAATGACCAAAAAGCCCCTAACAATCAAAAAAAATTCTCGAATCTGTCCTTTGGTGGACTGTTTTGATAGTCTGAAGTAAATCAACCATAACGTTTTACTCCGATATTCAAATTCGATGAAACCAATTTCATTAAAAAGAGGACTTTCATATCTTTCCGTAGATATATAGTATCTCACCCAGATCATTGTGTACGAGGAGTTATGAGCATTTGAAGTTGACATAAAAATTCATTTTTGATAGTCTGGAATAGATCAACCATAACTTTTTGCTCCGATAGACAAATTGGATGAAACCAATTTCATTGGAAAGAGGACTCGCACAACTTTACGTTAATATATAGTATATCACCTAGACCATTATGTACAAGGATTTATGATCTTTTAAATTTGGAGAAAAAATACATCAGGCCTCAGTACTTTTGCCTGCACATTTTACTGTCACTACTATTCACAGTTCGATTGGAATGTTCGTAACTCATCGCTCGGGTGTTCATTTTGTATGATCCACATATAGTTGGAAATATTATTCGATACTCTATGCAATGGTGGGTCACAATCTTAGACATTTGGCACAAAAAATTTATAATTTATTCTAGAAGATAAAACCCAACACGTTTACGCACAAAATTTCAACGAAAAATTTCTTGGGGTATTACAACGACCCTCTGAGTTAGAATCTATAACCCAAACCAAATGATAAATACACCCCTTAGAAATCAATTTTTGGGCTCTAATATATGAAATAAACCTTTCCTTAGGGAAATTGGAAACTGGCCCTTCGGGTCTTACAATCAAGAGACATATAGCACAAGAGCAACCAATCCATCCCCAAGATAACATCAAAATCGACCATATCCAACTCTATCAAGTCTAGAAGAGTTTCCTTAGCATATATAGATACTACACAACCCCTGTAGAATCTTATAGAAACCACAGAGTCACCCACTGGATAGAAATAGAAAAAGGATCTAAAATACACTCAGAATCAAAAGCTAAATGAATAGACACATATGGGGTGACATAAGAAAAAGTAGACCCTGAATCACGCAAGCAATACCTATAACAGGAGAAAATTTTTTATGTACCCTTGATAACATCAGGAGAGGACACTGACTCCTAACAGTTAGTAAGAGCATAGAGATGGTTCCAACCAGTGTTGGAGGCAAAAGTAGCACTCACTTGGTGCAGGAGCTGATAAAGTAGTAATAGGACCTTAGTAGCCCCAAATCCACCTAAAAAGGAAAATCCCAGTGCATATGACCAATTTGACTACAACTAAAACACTAATTTCTCTCTTTCTTACACCGACCACTACAGCAACCACAAACCCAATAAAGAGGATATGATAGACTGACTGGGCCCACCTGGCCTAAGAATGGGCACCCTGTTCCCTAGGTACATTAATAATCTGGAAATAATGATCACCAGACGGTTGTGGATAGAGAGCACTGTCCGTCGAATAATAACAAAAATTGTCCCACTTCTTCTTAGACCATTTTTCACTATCTCTACCACCTTGTTGCTAACCTCCACCCTGATCTGAATATCAAAATTTCTTACTCTGCCTCTCCCTCATCTCTACTTGATTCTTATTTTTCTCTTAAACAAATTGCATATACACCATAATTCTAGATATATTTGTCTTTATTCAACAAGGCAGTCTTGCTCTCCAAAACCAAATCACGGGATAATCCAGAAGCAAATTTTCTCATTCTAACCTTTATGCTAGAATAAATGAGGAGCATAGCGGGATAGTTGATGAAACTTCAAGGCTTATTCCTTTATTGTCACCCTGCCTTGTTTTGAGATTCATGAACTCCTTGGCCTTTTCTTCCCTCAACTCCCGAGGAAAGAAACGATCAAGAAAGGCACCTGAAAAATCATCACATAAAGTTGGCTGAGCCTCATCACCCCTAGACTGATCCCACTCCTCATACCGATAATATTCCACATGCCACATCCTTCAACTAATAAGTAGTTAACTTCACACCCTCTACATCAATAGCATGTATTACTCACAAGATTTTTTCCATTTCATCTATAAATCCTTAGGGATCCTCCTTAACCTTAGAGACAATAAAGGTCAGAGGACTCAACCTTATAAACTGGCCAACTCTAGTGGTCTTAGTAGAACCCATAACAGCACCAATAGGACCTTACTAGCATGACCAAGATGTCACCAGTTGGGTCAACAGATGGTTAGATTGATGAAACTCAACATTAGAAATGTCACTTTGAGGTGACTAAGAATGGGTATCATTATCTGGAGAAGGATCAGTAAAAACCAATGAAACTCCATGGGGGCAATCAGAAGCAGCGACCATAGACCAAGTTTGTACCACATAAGTAGGACAAGTTCTGTCCACATTATCCTCAGGTGGGATAGAAGAGTTTCCGTGATATTTAGATCATTTAGGAGGTATGATCTGAAAGGCGATCAAATGGGAATTAGAGAGATTCAAGATGTTAGACTCTATAGCCGAAAAATAGAACAACAAGAAAGGGAAACATTCCTTAATGTCTTATAGCCTCTCCCTTATAAGTATGACACAATACATATCCATAAAAGAGACTCTACTTGACACGGCTTTATGGACACTTGATTAACTATTAACCTAGGCTCTGGCCAACTTTATCACAACCTATATCAGGAACTAGTCGTGATGGGTATCTCAAGTCCACTGTGGAATAGAGACCACCCCCTTTTCGTAGTCAAACAGAGCATATACGCTAACAAAGACTGAATTTTGAACATATAACAAGATGGAAAAGGTAAACTCAAAGACATCTATGCACTTTTGATTTTTTGAGCAGCGAGTATGTGTATATTGACAACCTGAAGACACGCAATTTGATATGTGTAAAACGAATTTCATCACAGTTGTACATCATTATGGTGGTGCGTGGGTTCCTAATACATAGTGCACCATGGTGTATTTCGATAGTGCCTTGGTGCATGGATCCATGGTGTGCCTTTGGTGCCTATGGCGCCCATGGTGCTAATCGCGTTCGTTAGCGTCCATGGGTCCCTTGGTCACCATGGAGCCTATGTTTCCATGGTGCCCTTAGGAAATAAATAGGGGAAATATGAAATTTAAAAATTTAACAGGTACTAATATTGTACTAACTAATTTTCTTTTCCTACTTGATTTTACTTACAAAAATAAAATAAATAAATAAAGAAGAAAGACATGCAATCCAAAGTTTTATAAAGTATTTATATTTCATTTACTGATTTCCTTTTCATTTAGTTGTTTTTTAATTTATTTTTTAAAAAAAAAAAATAAGGTTAACTTTCAATTTACTGTACCGAGTGTTGGGTCTCATATCTATCTACTGTAGAAGAGGTTGTAAGAAAACAAGCAGTGTCTCATATACTCATGCTCCATTTGACTTTTGTGCAACGAGTGTGTGTATATTGCCAACTCGAGGACGTACGATTCAGTATGTGGTGCACGACGTTCATCGCAGTAGTATGTTGTTTTTGTGATGCATGAGTGCATAGTACATAACGCATCCATGGAGGGCGCCTATGGTGCCTTGGTGTGGGTGCCCATGGCATGACTTTGGTGCTCGTGGCACCCATGATGGCAATGGTTTTCTTGTCTCCGTAGCTCCCCTACTACCTATGGTGCTCTTGTTTCCAATAGAGCCCATGGTGCCCTTGGTGACCACGGCACCCTTGGAAAGTAAATTTGGGAAACGTGAAATTTAAAATCTTAACAATTTTTAATGTTTTATTGACTAATTCTCTTTTTACTTGATTTTGCAAATTTTTCAAAAAATAAAGAATAAATAAGAAAATCATGTTTTAGCAAGTGTGGAAATTTCATTGTCTCATTTCCTTTTATTTAGTTGATTTCTTTACTTTTTTATGAAAAAAAATAAAGAAGAAACATTCAATTTACTTTAGAGAGTGATGGGTCTCAAAACTATCTACCATTGTAAGCAAACACCCGATGTCTCATGTGCTTACGCTCTGTTGGGTCTCATATCTATCTACTAGAGAAGACGTTGTAAGAAAACAAGGGGTGTCTTATATGCTTAAGCTCTTTTGTTTTTTTGTTCAGTGGGTGTGTATATATTGCCAACTTGAGGATCGTTATTCGGTACATGGCGCATGACGTTCATCGACATTGTATGTTGTTTTTGTGGTGTGCAAGTGTATAATACATAGTGTGGTAGATGCCCATGGTGCCTTGGTGCATGGAACCATGGTGCGCGTTTGGTGCTCATGGTGCCAATGGTTCCCGTGGCACCGTTGGTGCCCTTGATGCCCTTAGTGCCCATGGGACCGCCCATGGTGCCCTTGGGAAATAAATTGGTGAAAAAAAGAATTTAAAATTTTAAAAAGTCTTAATAGTTTATTGAATAATTTCTTTACTTACTTTATTTTTGTCCTTTTTTTAAAATTCCATGACCCAATTTATCGGATCAAGATGGAACCTACTTAACCCTTCAATAGGTAAGCCAAGCCATAGCTCGGAATGACAAGTAACAGGCTAATCGATGGAATATAAGATAAGTATTAAATAACACATCATAGTAGGAGTAATAAGCAGTGACATATAGCTAAATAAAATGGTACGGGACAAAAAGGAGAGGAGTAAAAGTAGACTAAGGCTATCCCATGAAAAATAAAGGCCGGTACAAAGGCAACTAAATCCTGAAATATGAGTACTAGACAGTAGCAAATATACAATTAGTCACAATATGTGCAAGATACTATCCAAAAGTAGTAGAAGGAGAGAGGATCAACTCCGGCTTTGAAAGCTCACTCTATCTCCGACGCAGCAATAAGCCTACAGTAACTTCTGCAGCAGCAACTCATACGCAGATCTACATCAAAAAAGGATGCAATATGAGTACCAAAAACAACGAACAGTCAATAGGCATCATAGGCCAACCCATCTAAATTACATAAAAAGTATAATAAGATGTGACAGTATAAACTAAAGCTAGGAACAAAAGGCTAAATTTGAAATAATACTACGAACTGGACTAAAATAATTAATATGCAAAATAAGTAACTCAAGAGTAAATACAGTCTAACTGCAACCTAACTGGGTCCCCTAAGCCCATAAAGCACAAACAAGGAAGGAATAAACCAACCGAACCCCCATAAGCCTGGTGGATACAGACAAGGAAGAGACATCAATAATAATAGATTTAAAGTGTGCTCAAATGTGATAACATAATTGGAATACCATCCGAACCATAAATGCCGGACTTGAACCAAAACTAGAGATTAGTACCGCCATAAAAAAGTGTCACGTATAGGTGTCGAACTTGAATAGAAACTAGTACATAAGTTTAAAGAAATGCTAATTTGATATAATATCTTTCTTCAACTAAAGTAAATGTAAATCCCTATAATGAATGGTCGAATCTATAAGCGAAGTGGGTTAGAATAACTAGGTCCATAAATAAAGTCCTTAATGGTAAAATATTAGTCTCACATAAGTTACAAGACTAGGCGAATTTTGATAACCTAGCCAAATCATTTTATGTTTCATGATTTAACCTAAGGTAACAAATCAATGACTCCTAAGTATAAAGGGACTAATTTAGGTATCTAACATAAAGAAAAGAGGGTCAATAGGGTCAGCTACTAATCTCAAGAAATTCATACTAATGAAAGCTCCTAAACCAAACTAGACTAAAGCCTTAGAATTTTGTTCTGAGGTCTCTAATAAGTCAAAACTAGTACTGATGTACCAATCTAACCCAATATGAGTGAATACGGGTCAAAATCTACCTAAAAGCTCATTAATCAGCTGCATAAACTAATAATTGCTAAAATTATCAACCAAGTTGTAAATACCCACCCAAATCTAGCATGATAAAAAGGTGACATCGCCTAGGCGACACTAGGCTCACATAAGCGACATCACCTAGGTGTACAAGTCATCGCTTAGGAGATGGACAATCCAAGATAGCCTCTAGGTGACCCAAGACATACTAAGGCAACATTGCCTAGGCGTCCTGGGCATTGCAATGGAGATAGAACCAGCAATTGTTGCACCTGCAAACTTGGCTAAGTGTTAAGTTTATGATCATTCCCTCGGGATTCGATCAAAACTCACACACAAACTACGCTACCTACAAAATTTCACATTCTGGACTCAACGGCGCACTAAAATTTCTATTTTCGGTCATTTTGATCAAAATTAGGCCCTAGGCCCAAAGGACTGTATTGGCCAAAATCCACCCAATAGCTCAAAATGAGTTTGGAAGCCTCATGAACCTATGCGATGGTCGCCCTAGCCTAAAACCAATATTCTAAAGATAACTAAGCTGGCAGAGTTGGCCTCCGTGGCCTTTTTCTTTGTGTTTAGGCCCGACATCCTTATCTTAATAGAAAAATCCCCAAAATAGGAAATTAGATCTGAAGACCAGATGAACTGCCCGGTGACCGGATCTTCAGTCCCACCAAGTCATAAATGACCTGGGGTAGCAATGGAAAGTATAGAACTTTGATAAAGTACAAAGGTGCAGGTAATGTCCTGGTGGGTCATTGCATATAACAAATTAAAAAATAAATAGGAAAAACATGCAATTTAAAGTTTTAGCAAGTATTAATATTTCATCAGCGAATTTTCTTGTTGAGTATGGAGCATATTCCAGCGGCTTCAACGATGCCTCATCTTCAGCCGATATAGTTCCGACTCATGGGTGAGATACATCACTCGGGCATCCAGGAGTCAACCCACTCATGGTTCCTGTCCACATGTTACGGCAATACACCTTTTTACTATATTGGTTTTTGTTTTTTTTCTCGTAGTGGCATTGTTAGGTGATTTGGTGCTATAACTTTCAGTTCTTAAGGGTATTTTTGACATTTGATATTTTCTAAACTTGTCATTTGTTAGGAATTTTAGACATATTTGGTTGATTAATGAAGTTTGTATTTCATTCTTAAAATTTGTTAAGTATTGGTATTGGGTAATTGAAGAAAGTTGATTCTCCGTGCGAAGGAATAGTGTGGGTGCCACTCGCAATGGGTTTGGGTCGTGATAAATCAAGAACGAGCTCGAGCTACCGCTCCTTCTTGGACTATTTTTTGTGATATACCTGGCTCATAGGTATAAAAATGCCTTCAAGTTACTTGTAGTTGCCATCATATAGTGTGTCCAAAGACCATGACCATAGTATCTATCATGAGAATCTGTAAATCGACACTTACCATAAATTAGCTTATTAGAAACTACATAGACAGGTAAAAAGGGATTATGCATGCACCATAATTAATGATTTCTTATAACATCAGTGAACTTGACATTATTTTAATGACGATTATGTATTAAATGTATATGTTAGTTTAAAGGGGTAAGTTATTTTACTCATTTTGTTTAAAAATAATTTTAAAGGAACAAACACTAGTAATAACTTATTTGCCAATTATCAATTTCGTTTAAATTTTGATTAGGTTTTAAAATATTGCTAATAAAGAGAGTTGTCTTCTATTGTCGAATTAATAAATGACTTGATTTTGTATACATCTTGTTATGTCTTAATGTATAGTGCTTAAACTCTTTTCTTTGATGGTTTTTTTTAATAAAAAAAAATGAGCAATCTTACTCACAGAGAATAAGAATTCAAAAAACATTTAAATTTTCTTAGATCGGATGAAATTTTTTGTAAAACTCAGTCTCACCCCTAGGATGATAATTCTAATATTAATAAGAAAGATCGAATGATCTTGAAAGGGAGAAGTTGGCTATAGAACAATAGGAGTTTAGTAATTGAGGTACAAAAATGGATCCTCATTTTTTTCTTAAACTCAAATGCTATCATTTGTATATTGAAATACTTGCATAGTACTAGAACTTTTAATTATTTAAAACTCACAACATCTTAAAGGAAATAAGAGTGCTAATGGTATTAGTTTCTAAAAACTCAATAATGATCTTGTAATGTCATTGTCTGAGAAACTCTTTCATGATATTGAGGCAGGGTTTCAACATGTTATATTTCTATTTATCATTAGTGCCTTCTTTTTCATTTTCCTTGAAAACATTTGTCGCATCAATATGATGCAATGGCCACATTTTCTCATTCATGAATCATCAAATTTTGTCAAGTTGGCGACAAACTAAGATTTAGAATTTACTTTAATTTCTTTAATAGCGGATTCAAGAAGCATTTTCTTTGTTGATTCTTCACATGAGTCAAACTTATTTTCTTCTCTAAAGTATTTGTCCATCTCCGGGACACCAATGGATCATCGGATTTCTTTATTGTAATCTACTTCAGGAGAAAATATTTCCCACACCTCATCTACAAGCCCTGCATGCGACATAAATATTAAAGAACCTTTGAGTTATTTGAAGTCCATTCGATTTATATAAACAAAACTTTAATTTATAAATAGAGAGATTAAAAAGACAGTATAGAAAATATTTTAAAATATTACATGATTATTTTCAAACATCACGTGTTAATCAAGGTTTAAACATAAAAATAATCATGGTTCATATAACCTAACTTGTTTATTATCGTTATAAATCATGTGTATATGAAAAAATGGAAGGTCAAATATCACACATGTGTTGATACTTATAAATGAACGATACGTATAAACTAAAGAGAAATTAAACTAACCTATTTGGACCATATGATCAACCCTTTTGCAAAGAAAAAGGTGTCATGTAGATACGTCAACGGCAATCCAAATAAAACAACTGTCATAGTTAGATTTAAACGTGAACGTAGGATCTTCCACAATTTTTTCAATGTATGAATTTGACCCACCAATGACGATTGAAACATATCCACAATTTATAATTTCTTCTATGTAGCAACCGGCTTGAGCACAGAAATTCTCAGCTGTGAAATCAGAATCTGGATCGATTTCAACTAACAAATATGAAGAAAAAATTATTGTCAATTTTTCAATTTAAATGTACTTATATATATATATATATATATATATATATATATATACGGGCGTACCTCACTTTATTGAGTTCAAATGTTACACTAAATAGAATATTTGTCTAAATAGCAAAAATAAATATAATAATTACATTCAACTTCATTTGGATAATTTATTTAATTAAACCTAACCTTTACCAAAAAAAATTATCAAATACCTCAGTTTATTGTATTCAAACGTTACACTAAATAGGATATTTGTCTAACTAACAAAGACAAATACAATAATTTAATTCAACATCTTTTGGAGAATTTATTTAATTATACCTAACCTTTATCGAAAAAAAAATATTTGTTAGAGTTGATCGACATTCATCTACCACCTGTTAACTGAAATAAACAATATGATGATAGAGACATCAAAATAATATAATTAAATCTAAATTTTAAAGAAATTTTTTTTCAAAGCCGTATGACACTCATCTACCATCTGTAAACCATAGCAAAATAATACGATAATAGAGATATCAAGACAATACAACTAGACTTAACCTTTATACAAAAAAAATCTCAAAAAAAAAAAGATATAAGAATAATATAATTAAACTTAAATTTTACCTAAAAAAATTCTTCAAAGGTGACCGACAATCATCTACCACCTGTAAATTCATCTACTACCTGTAAACTATAACAAAATAATACAATAGTGATCACAAAGCTTTAGCTTTGATGAAAATAATTCTTGTATGAGCAAAATTTTGATCCTAAAGAATGACTTGAATGAGAAAAAAGAAGATTTATATATACACAAACATATTATATTGACCAACACAGTGAAAAAGTTGAGGGTTAGAAAATTAAGCATCCACCGATGTAGGCATGCAACCAAATTAAAGTTAGATGAACATCAATCATATTTTATCAATAAGTAAATTGATTTTTTTTGGTAGTTTAACGTGCATCTCAATATTTATAGAAGTATTTCCTTCATAGAGTCCTATTTTAGGAGTATTTTTCTATCCTATTTTAGAAGTATTTTTCAAATTGCTTAGTAAAAGGAAAAAATATTAATTGATTCTTTTTCCATATATTTAAGAAGTCTAGTTAATATAAAAAAATAATTAAATAATAAATTCAAAAAAATAGTGAAAAGATAGTTTTGTATAAAGAACGGTCTTTTAATTGAATATTGCTTCATTGATTTGGGAAAAAAGGATTATTACTATTAAACTAATTAAACCAATGGGAATAATAACGTTCTTGCAATTGCTTACGCACGGTGTTTGAGTCAGCAAATACCAATTTTCAAAGTTTACAATAATTATTAATGATACTTAGACTCAATTTGGAACTTAATTAAGATGCTGCAGCTGAACCATTTTTAGTAGTATTTTTCTATCCTATTTTAGGAATATTTTCCTATTGATTAGTACAAGAAAAAATATTAATAGATTCTCCTTCCATATATTTTAGAGTCCCATATATTTTAGAAATCTAGTTAATATAATAAAAATAATTAAATAATAAATTGAAAAAAATAGTGAAAAGACAGTTTTATGTAAAGAATGATCTTTTAATGAAGGGCAAAAAATTCAAATCACCTTTTCAAAGGTCTTCACACTTTTAATATTATTGATATATATAAAAAAAATTAATATGAAATGCACATATTTTTCATAATGGACAATTGATAATCATTCTCAGAGAAATCAAGGATTTGACTTAGTTATCAATGAAGTGGGTAGAGAATCCTGCTGTCTCAGGTTCATATCTTTAGTGAGTTTAAAAATACTAGATAATTTCATTCCACATATTCAAGTTTTAGTAGAAAAAATTATTGGCACATAGATGTGCGAGAGGTAGCAATTTCAAGTATTTAAAATTTTTAAAATATTATTCATTTTCCACTCAGATCACAAATCAATGTAATTAAATTTGTCACACCCCACAATATCAAAAAAAATAATATGCATTTTCTCTCTAATCCATAATAACTTCTATTAAATTATTTGAATAGTCATTTAGTGTAAGTACTCAGTGCGAATAAATATTTACCTAGCAAATAGTGTGTTACACCTTGTTTTTCAGAGTCTGTTATCTTGTTGGTGACAATGTCAAGTCCCTTATAAACTTGTGTTTTATCGAAATTGATGATTACTGCTGAAAAATGGGTTGTAAGGTCAATAGAGAGACGAGGGTTTCCCATACCTGTAGCTCCCATTATAAACACTATCTTGTTCTTATTCAACTTGATGATATTATTGATAGATGTATTTATTTTTCTACATATAAATAAAAATAAACCATTGAGTAGACTTAAGTAGAAGACAAACTCATAAAAACTGTCAATGCACGACGAATTTAGATATTGTGAATATTAAGTTAATAAGTAGAAATCTTGAAGTGGAATTATAATGGATATGTTGTTGTTTTTTATTTTTAAGAAGAAACCTTGCTTGAGATAGATTAAGATATGTAAAAATATATTTAGCTTGAATGTGGTTAAGAAAGAAAGGATGTTGTGTTTTTATAGTAAAATATGATTAGGGACTTGTTCATTGATATTCTTAATTAGGACAAATTGATATCTTTTAGGATAAGAGTAATTTTATTTTTTAATCATATTTTAACTCTATCAAGTGGATATAATCAAATACAGTCAAAGATAAATTAAATCTGATTAAAAAAAGAAATATAATAAATGCATGATCAAAAAATAAATATCACGAAAAGTTTATCTTAAACCTTATTAAATACTAGAGTCAATGGCAACTGATAATTTTAACTACTATTATATTTGAACCATGAACTCCCTCCGTATGAAAGAAGTACTCTAATCATTTTGTTAAGTACATATCTTATAATCCCAAAGAGAACAAAATGAAACTCGTTATGTCGATGAATTGTCACTATCATATTATATGTAAGCACAACTAATCAAGTGAATGACGATTGTGGAGAAATCACTAATCCTTCAACATTATTGCAGATAAGTGTTACTAATAATATATTTCTATAAAAATAATTTTGAATATACATTCTAAATTAATGTGAGGCTATTCATGGAGAAATACCATGATTGTGTTAGCGTAGTAGCATATGGAAGTTGGTAATTTAAAATTATTATTTTATTTTTAATAATGTGCAATACATCTAAAAAGTTTTTAAATGAATAAAATTGTATCTATATATATCAATATAGTCGTGTTTCACTACTTGAATTCCTAAAAAGTAATAAAACTTATCACACATCATGATTGGTAATCCAATACATATAATATATCATAATAATTGGAATGAATAAGAAGAATGAATAATTTAAGAGCAATCAAATTCAAAAAGTGTGTATTTTATTGAAACTCACAGAAACAAACTTTGAATTGTCACAAAGTGAACCATGAGCACCAAAGACCACACATACACCCCCAAAAGAAAATTTAGCAAGATTAGTATCAGTATACCACACATATTTGTAGGCATCGTCACCCGACTAAGATTAGTTCATGAAACACCATATATAGTCAAAGAAATAAATAAAAAATATTATACAACAAATTTACATCATGAACATTTCATCACCTATACTATGCTTTCTTAATAATATGAAGATTCATTTAACTTTTTTATTTTGTTTAGACCCAGGTATTATTTCTTGATATATTGTTACACTTACAAATAATTCTGATAACTCCTATCACAGTTTACTATCTGAAATTTTTACTCTAGCATCACGCATCAGCTATTATAGTTATAGCAAGTATAAATATTTTGTTGACTGATTTTCTTATTTTTAAGTTGATTTTGTTACTTTAAAAGAAATTAAGTAAGGTAAACAATCAGTTTATGGTAGTGAATGTTGGGTATGATATCTATCTACTATAGAAGAGTTTGTAAGAAAACAAATGGTGTCTCATATGCTTACTCTCTTTTGATTTATTGCGCAATAGGGTGTGTGTACATTACCAACTCGAGGACGCGCGATTTGGTATGTGGGGCATGACATTCATCACAACTGTACATTGTTATTGTGGAGCACGAGAGCATAATACATAGCACACCCGCAGATGGCGCCGATGGAACTTTGTTTTTTATGCCCATGGTTTGCCTTTTAGTGCTCAAGACGCCCATGATGCCAATTGAGCACTTGAAAAATAAATAGAGGAAACATGAAATTTAAAATTTTAACAAGCAATAAAATTTAGTTGACTAATTATCTCTTCTTACCCGACTTCGTTTCTTTTTTTGAAAAGTTGAAAAATAAATAATAAAAAACATGTAATTTAATGTTTAAGTAAGTATTAATATTTCATTGAATGATTTCATTTTTTAGTTGATTCTGTTTTTCATAGTTTTTTAGGTTAATTTGTTATAATGGTACTTTAGGATTAGTTTTGATTTATTTAAGACCTTGGGATGAGATTGTAAAGCCTTATTCTAGGTTGGGTAGGTGTTTGCCTTAGTATCAATTTTCGAGACCAGTAGCAAGCCGTCGACCCTTTTTTTGATTAAATGTTTAAATTAGATCTTTGTAGATTTATGACCATGTTATGTCACCTTAGGCTAAATATTGAACATTAGAAAGACTTAGATGAATTATACAGCTTCGACTAGCCTTGTCACTTGGGTTAGACTAATATTTGATCGTCAAAGACCTTGATCATGGACTTAGTGACTAAGAACCGCTTCACCTATAGATTGACCATTCGCCTTGCGGATTCAAGATTAATTTAAACTTAATAAGAGTTATGGTTTTTGGTTATCATTATTTGAAACTTACTCTTTAGTTATGGTTCAAGTACGACATTCATGATCTATACGTGGTGTTATATTGAGTTTAGGATATTCTCTAGTATTAGTTCAAGTCATGATCTATATGCGACAATTTTCTATGATGAGACTATTCTCTAGTTCCGGTTCAAGTTTGATGTTTATGATTTGAAGGAGGTTCCTATCACGGCTTGTAAGACCCCACAAAATTCTAAGATTGATTCATTCCTTTAAAGGTTGTTAAGGAGTCTCAGGCTTAGAAAATTTTAGATAAGTATTCATGCTTAGTCAGCATAGTTGGTGATCTTATTTCGCAACCCTTACAACCATTAAATGTCGAACTTTAAGTTTCTTCATGATCAGGAATGTCAGTAGGGGTTCTCAAACGAGTTTCAGATTTTTTGGACATCGTTTAAGGCATGTTAGGAGTCCAAACCAGTGTATTGACGCGATCTCAACACGCCGCATTGCCTATCACGTCGATGAATATTTTCCCCCAGCTCCCAGTGCAATTTCCAGTAAACCGATGCGGACTCGATGCGGCACGTAGAACATAGTGTCAACCCCATCAATGAGATGCGTTGATCTGCGCGTCACTAAGTTAATTTTTAGTCATTAAGATTCTGTGTCCTCAGGGGTATTTGGATCTTTTTTCCATGACTATTTATCCCCAAAACACACAAAATTCAGCTCCCCTTAAACAAATTACACTTATTCTCTCTCAAATTATTCAAGAACAAACCCTAGGAATTTCCATTCAAGATTCAAATATCAAGAATTTCACCATCAATCTTCAAGAATTCAAGCATTAAGGTATGTGAAGTGTTCATCCAAGGGTTCCTTCCACCCTTAGAGTCCAAGCAACTCTTTTAAAATTTCAAGTATATTGATTTGATGAATTTCATGATTGAATTTTATTGTGTTCATAACCATGATGTTAGTTGGGGTTAGAATCCATAAATAATTTACAAGTTCATGAGAAATAAATAGCATGTGTGGGTTGTTGTATGGTTTCATGTTAAAAACCCCTTTGAATAGTGAGTTGGGGTTATGATTATGATGCTTGAATGTTATATTACAGTCATATGCATAAATTATGCTCTTCAAGTGATTGGTGAATTGTTCATGTGGGTTGAGTAGTGTAACCATATCATGCTAATATGTATATAAGTTCATGTCATGCAAGTATTTGTCAAAATGCCTCAATGAATGATTTGTGATTAAGAAATTTGATATCATGTTTCAAGATTGTGTTATGACTTATAATTTATGCTATCGAGTCCTGGGGGTATTAAATACCCGATAATTTAGTAGTTTACCTAGAGCTACAGTAGTTACAGAACAGTATCAGTAGTGTCACAAATAGTAGTACTCAATAATTAGTCACAGTCTTAGTTTAGTATTCAGTTCAGAACTCAGTAAACTAAGTTAGTTAACAGAACTCAATAGTATTCCATCAGTTAGCAGAACCCAGTGAAGTCAGTTCAGTTAGACAGTACAATCAGTAACAATTAAATCAAGTCTTTTACAGTCTAAGAATCAGTTCAGTATCTATTCAATTGGGAGTAGGATTCAGCACCGAGCGAGAGCAAGGATGGCGGCTTTCTCTTCAGGTAGGCAGAGTCGTTAGTAGCAATCCCTGTACTCCAAAACTGCATAGCTAGTGCAGGATGAGGAGTCACCCGTCAAACTAGGCTTGACTACCTTCTATAGGTCACCCATCAGATTAGGCTTGGCTCCGCCCAAGTGTCACCCGTCATTTTGGCTTGGCATCTTGGTATTTCCAGTATTAGTACCCACGACACGATATTAGCACCCTTCCAACTGAGGTCACAGGTTGGACCCCACCAGTTCAGATTTAGGGCATGTCGATTAGCTAATTACCTCCCACAGTTTCAGTTTTAGTCTCAGTATAGAACTTAGTTCAGTTCTGTAAAATTAGGACAATCAGATACAGACACCCAGCTTAGTATAGAACTTAGATCAGTTCTACAGATTTATGACTATCAGATATAGTCACTCAGATCAGTATAAAACTCAGATCAAGTCTACAGATTTAGGACTGTCAGATACAATCACTCAGTTATCAGTTATACAATATCAGTAACTCAGATATCAGTGAATCAGTAATCCAGAACTCAATATCCAGTGTCATCATGACCTCAGTTACAATTTATGTATTCATGCATGTACTCTCATTAAATTATGTTCATGTACTCAGCCAGTTATTGTTCATGCATATGAACCAATGCATATCAGCCTACCTTACTTAGGATACCAGTACATCCAAAGTATTGACACATACTTTTATTTTGTGCTATGATATCTTATATCATAGGTTCAGACGTATGGGCTCCTGACCGTACTTAGCAGCCCAGCCTATCAGCATCAGACTTAGTGGTAAGCCCTTATAATTCGAGGGCAGAGTATTATTTTAGTATAGTTTCTAGTAGTCGGAGTTAGTTGGGAGCTTGTCCCATCGACTCCATAATTTAGGTAGTTAGAGGGACTAGAGTATTTCAGACAGTTATTTCAATATTCAGTATTGATTTTTTGTCAGTTATGAACCTTATGGAGTTCTCAGCCTAACTTCCGCATTTATACCAGTTATTGTTCATGCATATGAACCAATGCATATCAGTGTACCTTACTTAGCATACCAGTACATCCAAAGTATTGACACATACTTTTGTTTTGTGCTATGATATCTTATATCATAGGTTCAGACGTATGGGCTCCTGACCGTACTTAGCAGCCCAGCCTATCAGCATCAGACTTAGTGGTAAGCCCTTATAATTCGAGGACAGAGTATTATTTTTGTATAGTTTCTAGTAGTCGGAGTTAGTTGGGAGCTTGTCCCATCAACTCTATAATTTAGGTAGTTAGAGGGACTAGAGTATTTCAGACAGTTATTTCAGTATTCAGTATTGATTTTTTGTCAGTTATGAACCTTATGGAGTTCTCAGCCTAACTTCCGCATTTATACCAGTTATATTATTATTACATTGTTATTATTATTTAGTGCTCACAGCAGGCACCATTCATGGGTTAGTTGGTGGTCCTTCAGGTTCCTAGAATCGTGTAGCATCTGGGGTACAGACTTGGAGCGTTACATGGCCTAGTTTCTGAGTCATGATAGCACCTACTTTATCCCGCCAGTAGGTAACCTAAACCATAGGTCAGAGCTATAAGCAATGGGCTAATTTGGTGGAAAATAGCATAAATATTGGAAATATGCAAGTAAAAAACTTACTAGCAATAAACTATGGAATAATAGTAAAATAAAAGAGAAATAAGAGAAGTAAAAATATCCCACGACCTATTAGTTTCAGTACAAAAGCCATTAACCCAAAAAGAATATGAGTACTACAATAGTCAAATATACATTAGTCCTAAAAATGGAAAGACTAAGCAAAATATAGAAGATAGAGAAAATGTCAACTCCAAATTTGAGAGCTCACCTTGTCTCCAAATTCAAGATCACATGATTGTAGAATCAACGGCGACATATAGTACTCTAACCTGCACCAAAAAGGTATAAAAGTGTAGTGTGAGTGCCAAAGCCATGGGTACTCAGTAAGTATCATTGGCTAACTAAGCTATAAATATAATTAAAATGCAAGATAAATAAGCTAAGTCAAGGTAAGAGAGAAAACCTAGAATAATGCTCCATATATAGTAAATAATTAAATAATTAAAATAATGACATTAAAGGAAACATAAATATCACTACCAAATTGGTAAATATAAGCCAGTAAGTGCAATAAATTAAATAATCCAACATGGACCTTCTATAACTGTGGAGGGTGCAACCAAAGACAAGTAATAACTAGAGTTATACTAATTAACCGTATCTCAAAATTGTAATTGTGAATCCTTCCATAATGTAACACTGGTCTAGAATCGATTCTATTTCCGTCATAAATAACCTCTCAATGCTGGACATGAACCAGAACTCATATTACCATTTGTGGGACTTGAATCAAAACTCATCTCGTCAATACGGGAACAATGGTACCCATATTATATTTTTATACTTCAGGTTCAAAATTACGTAAAAATCTCATATGGGGCGCTATTGCAAAATCATATTTTTGAAACCATCAACATGTCCCTCTATGTCAAGGAATATTTGCCCTCAAGAATGGGTAATTTCGAGCTCAAAGGATGATAAAATCAACCCAACAATATCAAGGAATTTTTAGATAAATTGAGAAATTAACCATGAAATAAATGAAAACTTAACATGATTCGAGGATTAAATGAGTAATTTCAACCACACAAATACCCCTAAAATCTCCTAATAAATGTTTCTCCTAATTTTTCGTACTCTCTAGAGTTTTCACTCTTGAGACTTGTGGAAAAATAGGGAGAAAATTGGGTTAATGGGGAATTTAATCCCTTATAAGTGCCACTTAAGTGGACTGTAATGACCATAGACTACCCGCTAGTTGTTACTCGGTGCTTGGAACCACAAGTGATCCCAATCTAACCCATGAACTGGCATATTGTTAAGCAACTGAATTATAACATAATAAATAGTTGTTCTACTATGCGGAAACATAATCATACTGAAAATCTAAAATAGATACAATACTGATAAAGCTTTATAATCTGATAAAACTTAAGGATGAAACTAAAATTACATGACTGACTCTTACTGACATCTATGAAGCCTCTACTATACTGACTATAGATAGCTAGGACATGCCTCTAACTACCACTAATCAATACATATGAAAGTAAATGAACTGTACATGAAGTAAAACTGTCTGGAGTTCCCAAAGTAGGAGAACTCATCACCTACTGGCTAGAATCTACAAATGTCTGATCGTGATGTGCGGGATACAACTGGTACCTACATTATGAAATAATGTAGCCACACAGACGTATATGTGGATCAGTACTTCTGGAATATACTGAGTATGAAGGGGTGAATGCAATAAGTAAAACTAATTTCATACTTAATCGTAAAACATGCTTGCTAAGTATAAGTAGACTCACCAATAGGCTGGAATAAACTAAAAGCTAAAAATATCTTAAAGCATTAGTGACAAACGTATTCTGATAAGATGCTGAATCTCTACACTTAGTTTCTGTAAAACTTTACTTTAATGACATAAGTTGAACTGAAGCTGGGATATGGTAAAACATGGATATTTTATGAATACTGGGTTAGAAACTACGTGATGGAGACTGACATAAATCGAGGATCTAAATACACAATCACACTAAGCATGAATTCATAAACATACTAACTTATTTGATTAACTAAATAACTGATAGCTGAGTACAGGTCATGGAAGACTAAACTATACTTAGTCTGAATAACTGGACAGAGACTGTAGAGTACTATGCATATAAGGTAAGGACTGACTGAGCGACATGAGATAACTAAGCATGAATGCTTATAAATTGTATTATATGAGAATGCAAGACCAAGATTATTACATGATTCTGAAATAGTTTGTAAACTGAAGTATTGAAATACTGATAACTGTATGCTATGGTCAAGAAAACCTGAAACTGAGTTACTGATCTAATTATTAGACTTAGACTGTGACTGAGACTGTGACTAAGAGTGTGATTGAGACTGTAACTGAGACTATAACTAAGACTATGACTGAGCTCATACTTGAACTGAATATTGAGTTTTGATAACTGAGTAACTGATAGCTGAGATTACTGATAACTGAGTTACTGATAACTGGGTGACTATTTCTAATAGTACTGATTCTGTAGAACTGAAATAGTTCTATACTAAGACTAAAAATCAAATTATGGGAGGTATCATCTAACCGACATACCCCGATTATAGACAAATTTAGGGTCCAACCTGTAACCCTGGTTGGAAGGGTGTTAGCATCGTGCCACGGGTTACTTACAATAATTGGGTCAACCCTAATGTGGTAGAAAGACTTATGAGATGTATATAGTTACGTCACCCCTAGTATGGAAAGAAGACGATTTACCCTTCGTTCGCTACATGATTCTGTAACTCAGGGACTGCTACTAAGGGTCAAACCCTCTACTGGCATGAATGCCCTCATCCCTGGGTTCGCTCGGTGCTGAATCCTACTTCCAACTGAATCGACACTGAACTGATCACTATACTGTACTAGGCTTGACTGAACACACATTATTCTGTTAACTAGCCTAATGCTACTCTTCGGGACACTAGAAAATCATTCTATTTTGATTGGAGACTAGATAAAAATCTAAATTTCAGGCATTCAATACCCCCAGAACTTGATAGCATAGATAAAAAGGACACATGAGAGCATTTGAGACTATAATAAGTAAGCATTATTAAAAGAAACTCATCACTTGGGCATTTCATCATACACATGGGGATTAATACTTTAACATGGGACAATCCATCAAACACATAGGGATCATGAACTCGCACATGGGAATATCTTAAACATGAGAGCATAGCATGATTACATAACTAAAATATTAAATTGGGGAAATTCATATGTAATTCACTTGAAATAGGACATCAGCGGTTCATCCAAAAATGTAAAGTTCATAACTTGAATGTAAGAATATCTTAAACATGAGGGGACAATAGGGTTCCATGAAAACATTTATAACTTGGGAATTCATCTTGAAATTGATTAGACATAATATGGGAATTTCATCAAACATGTGCAAGGCATGAATTTAAAACATGGGAATATTGCTAAAAATCATGAATTTAGGACCTATCATGGAATTCACTTGAATAAAACATGGGGAAACTCAAATTCATAGCATGAGGAATTCAAAATCTTGCATGGAATCACGCATAGGCTGAAATTAATAAAATTCACCATGAAAACATGCAATTCAATATTTCTTGAGCATTTAAAATTACATGATGATCGAAAAATTCATTTTTTAATTGAAATAAAATAGTGTTGGGCTCCATGGGTGAAAGAGGACACATGGATGAACTCCCACATACCTTACAACTTTAATCTTGAAGTAGAAACACAATATTGAAAGCATTCTTGAATTAGGAAACTTGAGTTCTTGCTTTTCTTGAAGAAAACTTGATGAAGTTCTTGGTGTTCTTGAGGGGGCTAGGGTTTTTATTTGAGAGAAAAGATGAATAATAGAGTGTATAATGCTTTTGGGGGCTGAAATTAAGTGTTATGGGCAGATTTGGGTGAGGGGAAGTGAAAAAAATCCCCTAGACCCTTTAGAAACTGAATTAGCATGTGAAACAGTTCCATAATGCGCTGGCCAATGCATCATGTCGCTATCGCGTCGGCTTACTACCTCACACAGAAAATGCCATAACTTTTTGCTCGGGTATAGAATTAAGGCGAAATTGGTATCGTTGGAAAGCTAATTCAATTATGTACAATCTAGTGGGTCTTGAGATGCAAAATTATACGTATATAAGAAGTTATACACATTTAAAGTAGACCCTTGTAGAATCAAATACCAAACTTTGGACGAATCAAAGGCTTTAAGATCAACTTTATTCTAAGTGATTCTTATGAACATTTTTCACCACAAAAGCAAATCAAACATGAGGATAAAGATCATGAAACTCATATTTGCATGGGAATCATTTAGATTATAGCTTACACGCACTGGAACAATGTTTCAAAGACTAGCCCAAAAATACGGGGTATTACATGGACACTAGTCCGCTTAAGCGGTCACTGCTAAAGTAGCCAAGTACCACTAAAATGGTACACAGCTAGTTCCTAGCATACATCTTAAGCAAACAAGCCGATGCTAAAATGGCATGCGTTTTAGTAGTCAGCATGTGGCTAAAGCAGCTCGGTGGGAAAGCCAGGGCCACTAAAGCACCGGCTAGCCACTTAAGAGGCCTCGGCTAAAGTGCCCAATGGGTTACTTCCAAGTCTCTATGACCCCTCGAAATTCATTCAAAATCCCATATATGCAAATGAATTATGCTACCCTATCAAATTCAACATTTCAAACTCAATGGCTCAGTCAAATTTCCATCCGAGGTCGTTTTGATGAAAAATGGGCTCCACGCCCATGGGATATTTTACTTAATTTCAGTCAATAGCTCAAAATGAGTCTACAAGCTTTAGAACATAAACCAAAGTTCCCCCTAGCATAAAATTAATGTTCTGGAGTTGATGGAACTGCCAAATTTTGTATATAAGGTTATTTGAATAGTGTGTTTGTTCGATAGCTAATTCTTACTAACGAAGACTTCAAAACAGGAAATTGTCTCTAAAAATCAAACGCCTATCCAATAACTCAACTGTCAGCTCCAACAAGTTATAAATGACTTGGGGCAACTATAGGAAGCTCTAAATGGCAAAAATATGTGGAAATTAAGAAAATGACTTGGAGGGTCATTACAGTTTCTAGTATGAATCACTTGTGATCCCACTTTAAGTTTATTATTGTCGGTATTTTTTGCTTATTTACATTCATAGAGCTTATGCGGCTCTGTTGGGTTATTTCTCTAATGTTTGAGCCTTCTGGGCTTATGGGAGTCCAGTTAGGTTGTAGTGAGACGGTACTTAATTTCTTTTTCTTATTCCACATATTTATTATTTTTGGCAGTTTTGAGGTATCATTTCAGATTTATGCCACTCTATTTGTCACAACCCAAAAGGCCATGAGTGGCCCCACACTAATCTTCATGTAGGAGAACCATATAAACTGAACCATTACACAATCACTTAGACAAGATTAAAATGATATTATCATAAAATAAACTTAATAACAATAATCTAGAGATAATCATTATCAATTCAAAAATCAACAAGCTACATACTGAAATCCCCAAGACCTGAAAGTCATTGTACAAGAACTCCTAATAAAGATCATGTCTAAAAGAGATGACCAAAAATAAAGTAAATAAAGAATGTTTCATTTCCCGAAAGATGGACAAGAATAAATATGATGACCCATGGCAGTCTGGAGACGGAATTCTCACCCTTGGATCAAGATTTGTTACCAAACTCCAAAGGTGAGGTCATGCCAGAGCCTTTGGAACACTTTTTGCACTCAACAAAAGAAGAGTACAGGGTAGTATCAGTACAAACCACTATGTACTGGTAGGTAGCATAGGTCAACTCAATTTAATAGCATGTACACAACATAAATCAAATAACAAGTAAACATGCATCTTCACATTACAAAAATTTAATGAATCAACAATACAATAATAACAGATCATACAATGCTCACAAACAAGCCACATAACCATCAAGAGTATCAACCATACTGTAAACATCCACAGACTTAACACAAATATGTACACACATGCTATGAGACTTATTTCTGCCCAAATAGTCATGACCTGCAAGGAACAATCTATGTTCATGTACCGTACCGGCGTGATACCTGATCCACTATATACATATTCGTACTAGTGTGGTACCCGATCTAACATATACATATCCGTACCTGTATGGTATCCGATCCACCATATATATATTTGTACCGGCGTGGTACCCATTCCACCATATACATATCTGTATCGGCGTGGTACCCGATCCAGCATATATATCTGTACCAGCGTGGTACCTAATCCACCATATACATATCCGTACCGGTGTAGTACCCGATCTACCGTAAGTAAGTAATATCAATATACATATATGTATCGGCGTGGTACCCGATCCACTATAAATAAGTAATATCAATATCAAATTTACACTACTCACAGCATACAATACAATGTACCAAGTTACAAGTACACTTAAAGTCATAAGACAATTCCATCAAGTAAATTTTCAATAACCAGTTATACACGCCTCAACAATCCAAACATCATCAATTTTAAGCATGTCCAAATACCAATCAACAAGTATCCAATTTAGGAGCATACATATAATTAAAGTCCAAACTCCAATTAAATTGTAACCTACCTCAACCAATGATTTCAAAAGTAGTTAGTCCGCAAGCGCCTTGCCCTTCCTCAAAGTTTTGGAACGTTCAAAATCTATTCCAACATAATATATACTCCCCATAAAAATATGAATCTAATAACACCCGTTTATAAATTCTTATTCTAAAAATTTTAAATTGATAACTTAATTTATCCAAAAATGATAATTAATTCCATAGAAAACTTTAATTAGAAAGTAACTAAGAAACAATGGTCTGCGCCATCTTTGATTCGCCATGTAATTTATTGAAAATAGTGTCTTGCAAAACATTCAATTCACTAGAACGTGGTGAAATAATGAACTACGCCACTCATAGTTCGCTGGAAATATAATATTAAGAAATAGTATAACTTAGCACTAGGACATCTAATGATTAGCTGTCATCATTAGCCATTTATCATTATTCTTTTAATCTAACCTAATAACATATACAGAAACACCAAAATAGTTTGATTACTGTGAATTACATCACATGCTAACAACAATCCATGTTCTATTACGATATACATATATATATAAACGAATTCAAACCTGAATTAGGTTGCGGTGCCTCCTCTTTCAAGATGACAATTGAGAAGCAGGAACTGCTAATCATATTATGATAACCCTACCACTCATATTTGTCCTTATATTAGCCATATAAGTAAGTAAATTATAGTTTTGACCCACTAAATCACTAATTCAATTAATTATTAAAATATTCAAAACTTCTAATATATCCTCAAAATTTATTTCGAGCCCCATAGAAATAAATCAAATATATAACCTGACTAAAAGTACATTTTGGACCTATTGGAAACATTAACACACCAAATCGAGGTCGTGTTGACCAAAGGTTGACAATTATCTAGTTTAACTTTATGAAAACTCAATAACCCAACTAATGACTTAAATTACTTCCGCACACTTCAAGAATTCATACTTATTATCTCTTGTGTCATAATCCATATATACAAACTATGGACAGCGCTAAAATAGAGAAAATTAAAAAATTTCACAAACGATTGAGAGGGTCATTACAACTGATACCAATTAAACAACCATTCGTCTCCAAATGGGCAAACACAAGATAAGAAAGAAAAATAAAGAATTACCTGAATCCACAAAAAGATGTGGATACTTGTTCGCAGGTTCGCTTCGGTCTCCCAAGTGGCTTCCTTAATAGGAATATTATTCCATTGGACCTTTACAACCGTATACGCTGAAGAATCTCAAACGGTCCAATATATCTAGGACTGAGCTTACCTTGCTTCCCAAAATACATGACACCATTCATGGGTGAAACCTTTTGAGAAACACTTGCTCACCCTCCATAAACTACATATCTCTAACTTTCTAATCTACATAATCTTTTTACTTAATTTGAGCCGCTATAAATTTCTCTTGAATGAATCTAACCTTCTCCAACGAGTCCCTTAACAGATCAGTACCCCAAGGTCTCACCTCAAATGCATCAAACACCCAATGAGAGATCTACACCTTCTCCCATACAATGCCTCAAATGGCGCCATATCGATACTCGAATGATAACAATTATTATATGTGCACTTGGTCAAAGGTGGAAACTGATCCCAATGACCTTCAAAATCCATCACACATGCACAAAGCATATCCTCTAATATATGAGTTATTTGCTTTGATAGCCCATCGATGTGAGGGTGAAAAGTTGTACTAAAGTCCAAGCTTGTACCCAAATCCTCGTGCAACTTCTTCCAAAGGATAGAGGTAAATTGAGTGCCCCAATCCGAAATAATAGAAATTAGAACCCCATGCAATCAAAAAATCTCCTTAAGATAAATTTTGGCTAACTTTTCTACATTATAAGTCACCTGAACCAAAATAAAGTGTGCATATTTAGTCAACCTATCCACAATAACCCATATAGAATCATACATTCCCAAAGTCTTGGGAAGACCAACAACGAAATCCATATCTATCCTCTCCCATTTCCATTCAGGAATGGCCATCCGCTGAAGAGTACCACAAGGATTTTTATGCTCGTACTTTATCTGCGGCAACTCTAACATGTGGCAATAAGATAAACTATATCATGCTTTATTTCGCCCCACCAATAATGTTGTATTAAATCACGATACATCTTAGTCGCTCCAGGATATATAGACTACTTCAAACAATGAGCCTCAGCTACAATAGTAGAAACGAAATTATCAATATGTGACACACAAACTTGCCCCTTAATCTGCAACACACCCTCACTATCAAGAATGTCCTCCTTGGCCTTACCCCACAAAAATTTATCATGAATCTTACTCAACTTAGCATCCCCAAATTGTCTATCCTTGATTTGATCCAGAAATGTTGACCTTACCTAAATACTAGCTAGAATCCCTACCTTCTCAGTCACCTCAATCGAATAAACTTGTTGGCTAGAGTCTGAATCTCTCTAACTAATGGATCTTGCTCAATGCATCAGAGACTACATTAGCCTTCCCCGGATGGTAGAGAATGGTGATATCATAATCTTTAAGCAACTCCATCTATTTATGTTGTCTCAAATTGAAATCTCTCTGCGTGAACACATACTGTAAATTACGATGATCAGTGAACACTTTACAACGAACCTCATACAAGTAATGCCTCCATATCTTAAGAGAAAAAACCATAGAAGTTAACTTAAAACCACTAGTGGGATAATTTTTCTCATTGGGCATTAATTGCCTCGAAGCATAAGCAATAACATTCCTTTTCTGCATCAACACACCACCTAAACTAGAACGTAAGGCATCATAATAAATAATAAGATCTTTAATCTCTTTCAGCAAGGCAAGAATAAGAGTGGTAGTCAACCAGGCCTTAAGATTTTGAAAGCTCTCCTCACACTTTTCAGACCAAGAAAAAAGGTACATCCTTTTGAGCCAACCACATTATATGAGTAGCAATAAAAGCAAACCTCTTCACGAACCTGCAAAAAAAACCTTGCTAAGCCAACAAAGCTATGAACCTCCATCACTGAAGTAGGCCTAGCCCAATTGTTAATTGCTTTAATCTTTTGCAGGTCTACCATCACACTTTCCTTCGAAACTACATGCCTCAAAAGGGATGAAAAAGCCAACCAGAACTCACACTTAGAAAACTTTTCATAAAGTTTTTTCTCTTTTAGCAAACCCAAAATAAATCCTTAAGTGATTCTCGTGTTCCATTTTACGATTAGAATAAACCAGAATATCATTAATAAAGACAATCACAAAAGAATCCAAGTAGGATTTAAATATCCCATTCATCAAACTCATAAAAGCAGTTGGACATTAGTTAGCCCAAAAGATAACACAAGAAACTTATAGTACTCATACCTGGTTTGAAATATTTTCTTAGGAATATCGTCAGGTCGAATCTTAAGCTAATGATACCCGAACCTTAAATCAATCTTAGAAAATATGGATGAACCTTGCAACTAGTAAAACAAATCATTGATACGAGGAAAAGGATAATTATTATGGATAGTAACTTTGTTCAATTATTTGTAGTCTATACACATACGAAGAGTACCATCCTTCTTTCTCACAAACAACACAGGAGCACCCACTGGAGAGGCACTCATATGGATAAAACCCTTACTCAAAAAATCCTACAACTGAGTCTTTAGATCTCTACACTCAGCCAGGGCCATCTTATAAAGAGGAATAGAAATAGGATGAGTACCTGGGTCTAGATCAATACAGAAATCAATGTCACGGTCTGGTGGCATACCAGTAACATCTGTAGTAAAAATCTCTTGGAACTTACACCCCACAAGAATTGACTCAATAGATGGGACCTCTATGAAAGTATCCCAAAGATGTGCTAGGAAGGCCAAACAACCTCTCTCAGTAAACCTCTTTGCACACAGTGGCGGAGACACTTTGGATTTCGAGATTTATCCAAACCTCCTTCGTCGAAAAATTATACTATTTTTACATGGTCAAAACTATTTTTATGTATATATAAGAGATGTTAAACCCCCTTCGACTAGTTCGTATATTTACTACTGAACCCCCTCAATAAAAATTCTAACTCCACCACTATTTGCATGTAGAAAGAAAATAATTTCATTGGAGCAGGACTATAATCACCTTTTCACTCAAATCTATCTATTCCCGGCATAGCCACAGTTATTGTCTTAGCATGACAGTCTAATAAAGCATGATACGAAGACAATCAATTCACACCCAAAATTATATCAAAATCTGCCATTCCTAGAATTACTATATCTGCACAAGTTTGATACCCCATAAACATAACAGAACAAGAATGATAAATCCTATCAACAATAATAGAATCACCATTAGGAGTAGACACTAGAAATGAAAAGTCAAGTAAATCACACACCATGTCCAATCCCACAGCAAAATTAGTAGACACAAATGAAAAAGATAAACCAAGATCAAATAATATAGTTTCCATCCGATCACAGACAAGAAAAGTACCTGTAATGACAACATCTAAACCTCTGCCTTGGGTCTACCTGGAAAATCTTAGATATGGGCCCTACCATCAATCTGAGCATCATTTTTATCAAGCTAAGAACCACCCTGATGAGGTTAATTACCTCCCCTACCTGCTTGATGACCACCATAACCACTCCAAGAATGAACTCTACCATTACCATCTCCTTCTCTATCAGCTAGAACTAAAGCTCGAGGAGCCTATTGCTGGCCAAACTAACCATAATGCCTCAAATTAAGACAAAACCTCCTAATGTGACTCACTTTGCCGCACTCATAACATACTCAGACCCTTAGAATAAGAACCACTAAAACTACCTCCTCTACAAGCATTTTTTTCTACTGCCTTGGCATAACCCTCTTGATTTATGCACTTCACCTTCTTAACAAAATCCACCATCTCATGAGAAAAATTACCTGAAGATGTCATCTATAGATCTAGAATCTGGAGACTTGTATTCAAACTCTTCATAAATAGACGAATCCTCTCCTCCTTAGTTTACAACAACTAAGGTTTATACCGAGATAATGAATGGAATTTGGCCTCATAGACCACAACAAATATGTTACCCTATCTAAGAATAGTAAACATCCCTTTTCTATCTATCAAAGTACGAGGCACGTATATTTCTAGAAAAACAACTGAGTTCAAGTCAAGGGAGGCAAACCTGCATACCTACACTCTACATAAGATCTCCACCACATCTTTGCATCCTCTTGAAACTGGAAGGTATCCAAATCTACAGCATACCTCTCAGCCATACCCATCGTCGAGGATAAGAATAAAAGAAGTCAGATATCAATTAGAATTTCCAAATACCAATTGAAATTAAGTAATAGCATGTAAGAAAAAAGAATTTGAATTTTCCTAGTGTCTTATAGTGTAACACCCCGAGAGTATACCCTAGACGCCACACGGTGTCTACGGTCACAAGTGACCACAATCTAATAAATGATAGTGATATCTTACTTGATCACAGAGTATAACTGATATCAAAAGATCATATGCGGAATAAAACTAAAAAATGCCATATGATTTTAAAACATAGTTCTGATAATAACTATAAAAAAACACAAACAACACTGATAAAATGACTAATAATAACGACTAAAAACTGACTAACTGTTTGTACTAGTTTAAAGGCCTCTACTGACTATGGAGCTGATGGAACAAACCCCCAACAAACTCTGATCGAATAGAAAATACTGAACTGATAAGGTAAACTAAGCTAAATAAACTATGTCCTCGAAGTATGAGGACTCAAAACTACTACAACTAATAATCTGGTATGCCTATGCGCGATCAGGGAACTGAGCATCCAAACCTATGATATTAAACACCATAGCACAAGAAATAAGTATGCGATCAGTACTTTGAATGTACTGGTATGCTAAATAAGGTTAGGCTAATATGTATGGTTTTATGTACATGAGTAATAACTGACTTATTGAATAGCATAAAGTACTAAGTAAAATGTATGAAATCTATAAACACTGAGAATGCATGACCAAGCATAAAATATGTTCTGAATATAGTCTGTAAACTAAAATACTGAAAACTGATAAATGAATAATTAATATCCGTACGTTATGGTCAAGCAAAACTGAAATTGAATTACTGAGCTGAATACTGGACTGAGACTATAGGAGGTATCATCTAATCGACATGACCTATTCTGAACTGATTGGGGTCCAACCTATAAACCAGCTGGAAGGGTGTTAGTACCGCGCCACGGGTACTAACAATGGCTGTGTTGTCAGTCCTAATTTGGCGAGTGACCCTGAGATCAGTCCTAAACTGGCGGTGATCCTTGAGAGTGTCAGTCCTAAACTGGCAGGTGACATCTCATAACCTACACTGGCTTCGTAGTTCTAGAACTTAGGGATTGCTTCTAAGGACCAGTTCTAACTGACGGGTGAGCCCCCATCCCTAGGCTCGCTCGGTGCTCCATCCATTCCTACCAAAATTAACACTGATTACGGGACTGAGCTACGCATAACTAGACAAGTAACTGATCATGATGGCTAATTGGCTGAATATACTCATGGTTTATATGAACTATTCTGTAACTACTAAAATTTTGTAAACATCTAAGTTTTTGGGTTTTCATAACCCTCAGGACTCTATAGCAATAACAACAAGATCATACTAAAACTTTTAGGACATGACATATACTCAATATTCAAAACTCATTTTTGAGACTTTTCATCAAACACTTGCAATGCATGGCTTAAGCATGGGAATAGTTTTAAACTTGTAGCAGTAGAATGATTTTGATACTAAATCACCAATTAAAGCTTAAATCAAGACAAGATCTGATACATCCCATACAAAACGGTCCAATATATCTAGGACTGAGCTTACCTTATTTCCCAAAATACATGCCACCATTCATGGGTCAAACCTTTTGAGAAACACTTACTCACCCTCCACAAACTACACATCTCTAACTTTCCAATCTGCATACTCTTTTTCTTACTTTGAGCCGCTATAAAATTCTCTTGAATAAATCTAACCTTCTCTAATGAGTCCCTCAACAGATTAGTACCCCATGGTCTCACCTCAAATACATCAAAACACCCAATGGGAAATCTACACCTTCTCCCATACAAAGCCTCAAATGGCGCCATATTAATACTCAAATGATAACTATTACTAGATGTGTACTCGGCCAAAGGTGGAAATTGATCCCAATAACCTCCAAAATCCATCACACATGCATAAAGGACATCCTCTAACACATGAATTATTTGCTCGGATTGCCCATCGATGAGAGGGTGAAAAGCTATACTAAGGTCCAACCTTGTACCCAAGTCCCCGTGCAACTTCTTCCAAAGGTTAGAGATTAATTGAGTGCCCCTATCCGAAATAATAGAGATTAGAACCCCATGCAATCGAAAAATCTCCTTAACATAAATTTTGGCTAACTTTTCTACATTATAAGTCATCTGAACCAAAATAAAGTGTGCAGATTTAATCAACCTATCCACAATAACTGATGATAGGCGAATTTACACGCCTATAGTGCTATATTTTACCCATATTTTAGCTAAGTTTTGAGAACAAATTATATAATTCATCCACTTTTAATCCTTTTTCCTGTAATTGAGCTAACAAACGTGATTAGCAAGTTTTCAGGTATAAATGATGCAGATTTCAGCATTTTATGGATAACTTGATGCCAAAGGAAGCTTCACAAAAGAAGGAGAGCAGCGTTTGGGCGCCTATGGACTGAAAGTGATGCATGCAAAACCTGTCCCGGGCAAAAACAACATTTCTGAAGACTCTGGGGACCAGCAGTAACCTATTAGGAGTAGGATAATATAGCAGTAACTTAGTAGGATTAGGATAATGATACATTAACCTAGTAGGATTGGGTTAAGTAATGCATTATCTTAGTAGGAATAGGATATGGGTATTATAAATACCCTATTTTGCTAGAGATTTTAAGACATTCCTCACAATTCCCCCATTCCATCAATTCCCATCCATCCACCATCCATCCATCCATTAAAACAATAATCATCTTACCTTACATTTCATTCACTACTACTTTTAATTCTTCCATTAATTCTACTTTTTATTCTTCTTCTATTCATCTATTCAATTCTTAATTTCCGCAATAAGAGAAACGTTACTTTTCTAGGAATTCACGCCTGACACCTACCACACTATTACTACACGAAATCTTTATTGTGGTATGATAACAATGTCAATTGTGATTTCCTTCGCATTCATGGGTAACTAAACTTCTCTGTTGGGGTTATGGAGGCCATATGAGCTACAATCTATTGCTATGAGTTTGTGAGTTCGTGACACGTATGCTGCTTATATCATTATTCTCTTCATCTTAATGCAAATTGTTTGTGGTTGCAAATGCATAGAATACGCCAGTATAGCATTAACTTGTTCGAAAGAAAAGTTATATGTCTAGAAAAGAGATAATGTCAAGGTAATAGGGTCCCATCCCCTATTAAAAAGTTAGTGCCGTAACTGGATTAACCTCTTGGAGAATTTGTACCGTTAGATATGCTTTAAGCTCGAAAGAGTTAAAGTGAAATAGTCCTTGTTGAGGTCGAAAGACGCTTGGATTTACCATCGACTACAATTCTCTATAAGCACATGCATGTCTGAAATCCACATAACTCATAGCTAATAGAGACGTAAACTCAGAAGGTGGACATAACCCCAACTCCTCAATTCTCATTGTTTTACAACCTACTAAACATTCTTTCTGTTTACTTTACTATTTTCAGTTTTTACTTTAATAATTTAGTTACACTTTACAATCCCCCTTTTTACGAGACTTGCACTAAAAGTCTAGTAATCTTTGCTTACTTATTGACCAAGCTATTCTCTGAGGGATCGATACCCAACCCAGTTGGGTTCTATATTTGACTACGACCGCTTTACACTCCTACGAGAGCTGTAGATTGAGCGTTATCAAAAATTGGCGCCATTGCCGGGGAATACCATGGCATAGGTGCCGCCTATGCTAGACAATGCTTTGAAAAGGCGCCCCCTATGCCAAGCATAGGCAAAGCAAAAGGCGCCGCCTATGGTCACTTCTTGTCTCCAAATCTGATTTTAAATGGGTCAAAACCCGACCCAACCTTTTCCTATATATATGAGACTTAGTCTTGAACCAAAAACACATTGGAAACCTAGCTTATGCGCTACCTATAGCCTCCAAATTCTCTCAAAAATTTTCCTTTTGCTCTATTTCTTCACAAGAACATCATCCAAAGGCATCAATCAAGTAAGTACTTCTTTGTTCTTCATTTACATTCCGTAAGTAATACACTACTATACCTACTATCAATTGTTAATTCTTGAAGAAATATTGGTGATGTGAATGTGTTTGAATTGTTGATACACAACCAAGTGAATACATATATATGTTGAGATGATCTTAACTTGTTCCCAACTTGAATTTGATTTTGATGCATACTTTTGCGGAATTGCTATAGTCATTAAAATTGCATAATCTTGTCACTTGCATACTTACATGTTGGAATGACTTGTTCATCAGAATAGAAATTATAGTTGCCTACCAACATAGGAGGTTGTGATTATGGCTGGATACTATACCTTGATTAAACCCCTATGTAGTAGTCTTGATATAGCCAACATGAACGTATTGCCAAGATTACAAGAAATGTGACTGCTCTGATTTTATTGTTGTAATATAGCACCTAAAACGTATGTTGATGAAATCTGAATAATCGACCACTTTTTACTTCACTAGTTTGTGCCAACAAACTAAGTGTGGGGTGGTGCCCCTATTGCTTGTTTATAGATTGTATCTATCGAGAAGATGCTAACATGAACATTGTTTTAGTCTCAGGTACAATGGCACCCAAAGCAAGACAAGGCAAAGATAAGGCAACCACTTCCCAAAAGGGCAAGAAAAGAGGCCGCAAAGAGCAAGGAGAATCATCCTCGATGCAATTACCATGACGCATGTTTGGAATAAAATGGGTTCTTGAGGAGGAAGCGAAGGAATGGTATAGGAACAACAAGGAAAGAAAATATGTTCATGTGGACTTGATAAACAAGGAAAGCCTAGCGAAGAAGGAGCCGTGCATGTTGGCTAGGATTATGGAATTACATCTTGATTTCATCTTCCGAGACATGGGAGAATGTAATCTCGATTTGACAAGAGAATTTTATACCAACTGGTCGCCGAAAACCACAGGCAGCGAGGTCAAGATTCGGGGCCAAGTTTTACAACTCAATGCGGATTTCTTCAACTCCTTTCTTGGCTTGCCTTCAGTCGATCCATCACCATTCAAAGAGCTGTACAGTAGACCTCCATATAGAGCAATCCGACACACACTTTGTGGCACAAGATCCATGGCACGATGGAGCAGACATAAAGACACCGGTCGCCACAACACCTTCCCATATGCTCCTTTGAATAGGGAAGCAAGGTTATGGTTGCGTATAGTCAAATCTTGCCTCATTCCAGGGACCCAGTACACCAAGATAACAAGAGATAGAGTGTGCCTGGTATATGCATTGATGACGAATGTCCCTATCAACATTGGGGAAATCATTCGCTCTACAATGCGGAAATCCAGGCTACACAAGCGGTCCCATTTCAGTTTTGGCAATCTGTTGACTGCAATCTTGAGGAAGGAAGACATCGAAAAGAAACCGACTGATCATAAACTCCCACACAATCCAAAGAAGGTTGACCTCACAAAGGTCAAAGATGCTGAATCAACACATGGCGTCAACCTTACTACGGCAGAGAGACATGCTCGGGATGAGAGTTTCTTTCGCCATCGTTATGGCATGACGCGGTTTACAATGATGAGCGGAGGTCGTGTTCCAACTGCCGCAGAGCTCCAACAGCTGGATCATGACTATCCAATGAATGTTCATGCAAGGGAGATGTGTGGAGTAGGTACATACTTTGAGGAACCTCTTGATGACGATGTGCCAACCGATGATGATCGACGAATGCCAGACTCCGACATGGAGGAGAATTCTAATGACGACGACTCCTATGATGATTCCGACGAAGGGGGTATGACCCCCGACATAGAGGAGGAGTCCAACTGACCAGGTTCTTCGTATTTATTTTCCACTGAGGGCAGTGTGTCCCGTCTAAGTGTGGGGTGGTGGTATTTCCATGCTATACTTCTCTATCCGCATTTGCATTTATGTTTGCTTTAGCTTTTTTTCGTTTTTCATTTTAGTTTTTTCGTTTTTTGTTTTAGTTTTTTTTTTCATTTTTCGTTTTTTTAGTAGTTAAATTTTTTTTACTTAGCTTCGCATGAAATTATTCTAATAGGCAGCATGAGATTATGACAAGAGTTTGTGCTAAAATCATGACTATTGAGACGTTTAGGCTCTAATTGTGACTCACTATGTGATATTGTATGGTTCAATTCCTTCATCTGTTGGGTCAAGAGTCTATACTACTCCCAATAAAGTCGACCATGTGCCTTGTGTGTGTGAGGATATAGTATATTCTGTGTTTGTGGCTGATGCTAGAACTTGCCTGGTATGTATGTAAAGCGAAAATAAAGAGTGCAAGTCTAGGAGATGATTTAGGCATTTCTTTGGCAACCTATGATTATTTACCTTCTTTTTACCTACCCATGGACATTATCCTAGTTAAACCCCCTTTGAGCCTTTAGCCTATTTTCTTTGACAGCCTCATATGTAAGCCTAATCCATTTTTTTCAAGACCATAATTTGATCCAAATTCCTAAGTGCTTTAAAGTGTAAAGTCATGTGACAAAATAAGAGGAAATTGGGTGAGTATGATGCTTTAGAATGTAATGGTGCTTGAATTTGTTATGAAAAAGAATTGCTATCATAAGAGGTATGTTATGAACAGAAAAAGGAAAAGAAAACTAAAAAGTTAGTTATGTTCATAAATTGAAAAACAAAAGAGGTGACAAAGGGGAGGTAGATTAAAAGAAAGAAGAAAGGTTTTTTGAAAGAAAAGTGTTAATGATACAATGTGATGTATTAAAGCGCTTAGGAACATGATCACTATTTCTGGACAAAATAGTCCTACCCGTCCCTTAGCCTACATTACAACCATCAAAAGACCTATCTGATCCTAAGCTTAGCATTCTGACATTTAGTAGAGCATTACACTAAGGGCAAGCCTATGGTCATCAGTTGCAGCATATGAATTCCTTGTGAGAGCGAGAGTAAGGATACTTTTATACCCATGTTTGAAAAATATGTTATACTTATGAGTGATTATGGGTAATATATTGTAAGACACACATGGTTGATGAGTTTTGGGTAGTTGTGTATGATTCTTTGTGCCTTAACTTTTGAATATAAGTTGGTCACCATCACGAGTCTACGCTAGAGGTTAAATTGTGTCTACTAATGATCGGAAAACTACTCTTTGTTGATAATTGTTGTGCTTGTCTTGACGAATATTTTGTGTTGATACTGTGAAACCCTAAGTTGATGTTTAGACGGACATGATATTTTGTTCGAGGACGAACAAAGCTTCAAGTGTGGGGTGTTGATGATAGGCGAATTTACACGCCTATAGTGCTATATTTTACCCATATTTTAGCTAAGTTTTGAGAACAAATTATATAATTCATGCACTTTTAATCCTTTTTCCTGTAATTGAGCTAACAAACGTGATTAGCAAGTTTTCAGGTATAAATGATGCAGATTTCAGCATTTTATGGATAACTTGACGCAAAAGGAAGCTTCACGAAAGAAGGAGAGTAGGGTTTGGGCGCCTATGGACTGAAAGTGATGCATGCAAAACCTGTCCCGGGCAAAAACTGCATTTCTAAAGACTTTGGGGACCAGTAGTAACCTATTAGGAGTAGGATAATATAGCAATAACTTAGTAGGATTAGGATAATGATACATTAACCTAGTAGGATTGGGTTAAGTAATGCATTAGCTTAGTAGGAATAGGATATGGGTATTATAAATACCCTATTTTGCTAGATATTTTAAGACATTCCTCACAATTCCCCTATTCCATCAATTCCCATCCATCCACCATCCATCCATCCATCAAAACAATAATCATCTTACCTTACAATTCATTCACTACTACTTTTAATTCTTCCATTAATTCTACTTTTTATTCTTCTTCTATTCATCTATTTAATTCTTAATTTCCGCAACAAGAGAAACGTTACTTTGCTAGGAATTCACGCCAAACGCCTACCACACTATTACTACACGAAATCTTTATTGTGGTATGATAACAATGTCAATTGTGATTTCTTTCGCATTCATGGGTAACTAAACTTCTCTGTTGGGGTTATGGAAGACATATGAGCTACTATCTATTGCTATGAGTTTGTGAGTTCGTGACACGTATGCTGCTTATATCATTATTCTATTCATCTTAATGCAAATTCTTTATGGTTGCAAACGCATAGAATACGCCAGTATAGCATTAACTTGTTCGAAAGAAAAGTTATATGTCTGGAAAAGAGATAATGTCAAGGTAATAGGGTCCCAACCCCTATTAAAAAGTTAGTGACGTAACTGGATTAACCTCTTGGAGAATTTGTACCGTTAGATACGTTTTAAGCTTGAATGAGTTAAAGTGAAATAGTCCTTGTTGAGGTCGAAAGACGCTTGGATTTACCATCGAATACAATTCTCTATAAGCACATGCATGTCTGAAATCCGCATAACTCATAGCTACTAGAGACGTAAACTCAGAAGGTGGACATAACCCCAACTCCTCAATTCTCATTGTTTTACAACCTACTAAACATTCTTTCTGTTTACTTTACTATTTTCAGTTTTTACTTTAATAATTTGGTTACACTTTACAATCCCCCCTTTTACGAGACTTGCACTAAAAGTCTAGTAATTTCTGCTTACTTGTTGACCAAGCTATTCCCTGAGGGATCGATACCCAACCCAGTTGGGTTCTATATTTGACTACGACCGCTTTACACTCCTAAGAGAGCTGTAGATTGAGCGTTATCAATAACCCATATAGAATCATACATTTCCAAATTCATGGGAATACCAACAACAAAATCCATAGCTATCCTCTCCCATTTCCATTCAGGAATGGCCATCCACTGAAGAGTACCACAAGGATTTTTATGCTCGTACTTTATATGCTGGAAACTCTGACATTTGGAAACAAAGTCAACTATATAATGCTTCATTTGGACCTATCAATAATGTTGCCTCAAATCACAATACATCTTAGTCACTCCAGGATATATAGAATACTTCAAACAATGAGCCTCATCTAGAATAGTAGGAACCAAATTATCAACACGTGACTGTAACACCCCAGAAAATAGGTCCCAGAGCGTCACACGGTATGGGGGTGCATGCAGTTGTATAAACATCATCATCATAAATATTTATAAGAAATATGCAGGATGTATGAAATACTCACTTAGCCCGAAGAAAATCATCACAATCATGAAAGGATGAAATAAGTACAATAACACATGTGAGTCATCATATAATTTGTCAATCACTTTCAGTTCATCAAGAATATCAATTCTCATAATGTAAATATCATTTAAATCTTTTGAAAGAATAACTTTCACAATTCCCCTTTCAAATCACATCACCATTCACCATAGACACAAGGAAACATATACACACTGGGAGATCCTATAACCGACATAAACCATGTGAGATACATGGAGTCTACCATAATACCCACGTTGGGGAGAGCCGTCCTATACTTGCCAGTGAAGTAGGACTATCGATATCAAATCCACACAAACTAGTGATCACTATATAAATCAGCCTCAGATTCACTCCTACGGGGGCACATAGTTCTAGGAAAGTAAGGTCGCTTTATACCTCCCACTCAATGCTAAAGATTTCTCCCGGACTTAGCTCAGATCATTTCAAAGACAATCCACAACAAAACAATTTCAGTAAAATATAAATATACATTGGGAGCCATCATGCTTCCCATCTATCAAAATCAACCACGTTGTGGATTTCTTTCACACTCGAGTTCAAAACAACTCCATTAAGATCAAAAGGTCAAATCATTCAAAATATCTCAAATATTCAACATCAACGTGCTTATAACACACATTTTCTCAAAAAAATACAATTTCCAATAGGGATTCACGACCCAAATATCAAAATCATGATAAATATCGTTCAAGATTCATGCTTTAAAACTCCACACATATCAATTCATCTTTCAAAATCATAAATATCAAGATTTCATAATAATCATCATAAGATATGGGTTCATGCTTCAAATTCGTAAAAATCAAATAAAAATCATGCCTTTGTAAAAAAAATTACTTTTGGGCACAAGAACGAAAGAGAGTTCTTGTTGAAAAACACCAAATACCTTGAATGATGAACTTTAGATCGATACTCATTTTTAAGATATTAATTGTTCCTTTGAATGATGGTTCTTGGAGTTCTTGAACTAGGAAATTGGAATCTTAAATAAATTTGCAGAATTAATGGTGAACTTTGGAGGTTCTTAAAGTTGGATGTAGGAGCTTAGGGTTTTCTTTTTGAGGTAGTTTGATGAAATATAACATATAATGCTTCTAATAGGCTTTAATATAGGGTTTGGATGGATTTTGGGTGAGTGGGAATGACCAAAATGCCCCTAAAAATCAAAAAAAAATCTAGAATCTGTCTTTTGGTAGACTGTTTTGATAGTCTAAACTAGATCAACCATGACGTTTTACTCCGATATTAAAATTGGATGAAACCAATTTCATTAGAAAGAGGACTGTTATATCTTTCCGTTGATATATAGTATCTCACCTAGGCTAAAGTAGATCAACCATAACTTTTTCCTTCGATAGACAAATTGAATGAAACCAATTTCATTGGAAAGAGGACTCGCAGAGCTTTTCGTTGATATATAGTAGATCACCCAGATCATTATGTGCAAGGATTTATGATCGTTTAAAGTTGGAGCAAAAATACGCCAGGCCTCAGTACTTTTTCCTACATGTTTTACTGTTCACTACTATTCACAGTTCGATCGGAATGTACTTAACTCGTCGCTCGGGTGTCTGTTTTGGATGATCGACATATCATTAGAAAGCTTATTCGACACTCTACATAATGGTGGGTCATAATCTAAGACATTTCTTATGAAAAATTTATAATTTATTCTAGAAGATAGAACCTAACACGTTTACGCATAAAATTTCAACGAATAATATCTTGGGATATTACACCATCCCCCCTTGGAAAAATTCAACCTCGAATGATGCTAGACATGCCAAGATTCGATAGGGAATAGAGTATACAGCTGAAACCATTCGTTAGACTTATCACCACACTGTTTCTCACTCCGAATGCAACATAGAATGCATAAATTCAAAAAACTAAAGCTGAACACATAATAAATGACAGTTGAACTGCTGTAACTTTTATCAAAAGTGCATGATTTAGGAAAGAACGGTACCTTTGGCTTGATCGAAGTTCGTGGAAAATAGGTGCGGGTACTTGGATCGCATATCCACCTCAGCTTTCTAAGTTGCACCCTCAACAGATTGGTTTCGCCACAACACCTTGACCAAGGGAACTTCTTTGTTCCTTAGTCTTCGGACACTGAAATCAAGAATCTCAACAGGAATCTCATCAAAAGAAAGATTTTCTTGAATGTCAAAACTCACAGAGGAATCCACTACAACAGCATCTCCAATATGCTTTCTAAGCATGGAGACATGGAATATTGGATGAATAGAGGACAACTCGGAAGGCAACTTAACTTAATAAGCTACCATACCAACACGGCTAAGAATTTTGTAAGGACCAACATAACGGGGACTAAGCTTTCCCTTCTTTCCGAATCTCTTCAGCCCCCTCGGGGGTGAAATTTTCAGATACACTAGGTCACCAACTTCAAACTCAAGGTCTCTCCTTCTAACATCCGCATATGACTTCTAATAACTCTGCGCAGTTTTCAACATTTTCCTAATCAACTTAACTTTTTCCATAGCCTCAAATACCAAATCAGGACCACTCACAGCCACTTTACCCACCTCGAACCAACCTATGGGTGATCGACACTTCCTCCCATATAAGGCTTCAAATGAAGCCATGCCAATACTAGAGTGGAAACTGTTATTATAAGAAAAATCTATCAACGGTAAGTGATCATCCCAACTTCCCTTAAAACAATAGAGACCTTGATAGAATAATTGAACAAAACAATTATACTAATCAGGTTCTCCATTGAGAGGGGCCATGGAAGGCTTATCATGTTTTGCCTTAAAAGGAGAATCTTTAAGGACTTCATTAGAATGAGGAATTTTAATTCCTTCTAGAGGGGGAGTCACAGATTTAACAACCGTGTTTCTTTGGGTGTACCATTTGGTAACGATAACGTTGAGCGAGTCAGTTTGGTTTTCCATCTTTCCGGTCTTTTCAAACTAGAAGAAGAATTCCATATCGCATCGGAGTCTTTTCATGTCAGCTATCCATAGCCTACCAAACTCTTTTTGTTGCTCTATGGAGTAGGTGTTGGCGTACCATCTCCGTTTAAGAGTGTCCTTCAGATGGTTCCATCGGACTTTCAGAGCTTTAAGATCAGGAAAATATTCCTCTTCATCTGATTTGATGACGAATAGGCTAGGGTCGGTCCTAACCCTTTGAGGAGGAGCCATGTCAGAGGCCGAAGGGCTTCTTGGCTCATAGAGATTTTCGGGTTCGTTGACCCTAGTATTTTGATAATAGACTTTTGGGATGGGACCAGAGAAGTCAACTCCTCTAATCTTCCCTTTGTTGTCAGCATTATCATACTCATCACTTCCTTCCGGGGGTTTGGAAGTAGAGGCACGAGTGGAGACGGACCGGCGAAACGAAGAATGCCGAGACGGGTCCAGCCCTAGGAATTTAAGATCAATAGATCCATCGGGATGTTGGACCACCCGTTCGATCTGGGATTTTTCAGGGTAAATCCGAATAGGTTGGGTGATGGCTTCAAAGTGCCAATCATTACTGTGGATAATGTCATCCCAGATGAGACCCTTAGGAACAAAGATCGTGCTACGATCTTTATTTGCTTCCATTAGGGTGGTAACCCCTTTAGGGCTCATGAATCGAGCCTTAGGTGCTAGAGTAGTACCCATGAGGCGATAATATACGCGGTATATAATCGCTATTTCTCTGGTATTCTCCTTACTATTCATGTTTTTTGTTTTAACATTCAAAGTTAAAACATCCATGATGTTAGGATCATTTATATCGACAGAGAAATTAGGGTAGCAGTTAAAGTATACCGGGCCATCGGCAAGGTTACTTTGAATTACCCCTAAGAGCGAGTCGTCAAAATTAAGTAGACGAGCATCTCTTAGGATAGCATAGACAGGGATATCTAAGCCCTGTCGTAAAAGAGGCTTAATAGCAACTTGAACCAGTCCGACATGTAGATAATTAAACTGATTTTTAAATCTGTTTATATCTAACTCATTGAACAGTTGAATAATTTCTAAAGAATTATTAATAGCAATAGTAGACTCAGAGGTCTTGATATTATGTTTTTTCAAAAAACTAAATTTTCCGATTTGATAAATCGTATTGAAAGATTCTTCTGGAATACTCCAGTTTTGAAGATCATTTTCAATAGTGGAAATCGGAGTTGCCTGAGAAGACAGGTTAACAGTGTTTTTTATATGATTGTTCATATTTAAACATATTGTCTAGAGACTAACAGAGTAAACATACATATCCACATAAGCAGGCATATTATAATAATTATGCATGAATAAACTTAAAACCTAATTTCATAAATATATCAATAGCTTATGGAGATCTAACAAGTTTTAATGGCTTTACACAGGATTCTCCTAGTGTTATCTTAGTGACGGGACCACCAACAAGGTCTAATGCTTACCTCAGCTCACGACCAAACTTTTCAGGCTGACCAACGTCTAAACCGGAGATTAATCGGTTACTTCAAACACTCAGACAAAAGACTGTTACCCCATACTTGAATTAAAACCCCATTATAAGACAAGATATATAAACATAATTATACTTTAAGGAAATTCATACAGGATTAAAATAATATGTTCTTATAAGAACATAGTTTAGCTCATGCTCTAGACAGATTATGTGTTTAGCTGCTCATGCTAAGCACACAATCTGCCAACATGGCTCTGATACCAGAAAAACGATTGTGGGTAATTCAAGCAGAAATTATAAAATAAAAACAGAGATTTAAACAACTTATAGATTTTATTGGAAAACTTTAAAAAACATTACAACCGATTACAAGAGATTGGGCAGAGAGAATATTTCTAAGTGGGAAATTTCTGAATGCCTTCTCTGAACAACTACAATGCCTTATATAGGCAGAAGTAGAAAGATGATACATCAAGAGTGTACAGATGGACGGCTATGATTCTGTCGACAGAGTTGAGTGCTTGCTTTTTGAAAAGCAAAAGTGATTTGAATTGCTTTTGGAAAGCAAAAGTAATTGGCTTGCCCTTTTGAAAAGCTATCCAGATGCTTTTCTTTTCAGAAAAGCTGCACTGATTTTTGTCGTCTTATAGAGACAGAATGGGGTCCTGGATTCCAATCAGGAATAGTAAATTGCCCTTTTGCAGAGATAATTCCGGTTCTTTGAACCTCTATCTCTTTAAAGGGTTGTTTTCCTATTCATAATAGGGATCTAGGTAGGCCATAGATATTCCTTGGGGATTTAGCATATCGCCATTTTCGTCGCTGCTTCCAGTAGAAGAAGCTTCTGCAATGAGCTGCAGTAATTCTTCAGCATTGTTAGTTGTTTCTTGACTTTCTAGGTCGGCCAAGGCTTTCTTTAATTTCTTCTTTAAGGACTTCTTGCTAGCGGAGGAGCTGGGGGAGGCTGCTGCAGACTTTCCTTTCTCAGGAGTCTTAGGGGCGGTAGGCTTGGGAGTCCAACCTTTAACTTTTATCTCTTTTGATAAATACTTAATCCTGTGTTGTTCTTCTTTGGAGAAGTTCCAGAAGATAATATAAGATACTCGTTTTTTGATAAAAAAACTTGCACATTTGAATGTGCTCTGGAAGTGTAGAGCATCCTTCCTTAACTAAAAAGTCAAGAAGCCGGTTAAGAAATTGCTGAGGAAGGACATCCTTAGTTCCTCCAGAAACAAATCCACCATTCATAAAACCATCTGGGTATGATGGAATCTACCATGGCAGGACAATATTTAACAAACCAAGTATGTCCTGGTCGAATGAATAAGAAGTTGAACCATGCTGACTTGTAGTCAAACCAGTTGAAAGTTTGAGGCCTGTGTGGCATTGATAAGGCAATGGGAGTATGTAGGTGATCTACAAACTAGTTGAAAGGGGTTAGTACCCGCTTGATGGTAAACTTTGAGTAGCTAATGTGGTCGGGGTTTCGATTATCCATTGAATGTTCAACTTCAATCTAGTCTGTGTCAACCAGAATAGCTTCATAGAATCGACGGGTCTTGAGTGGATCTTCAGTATCCACAAAATTGTTGTTGTTGTACACTGGCTTGATCAGCTGGTTCAGCGGGTGACCTTCATAGGCTTTGTCTAATGCGATGATAGGCATTACTTGTGTAGTAATGAATTTGAATTCTTCCTTGTTAGGAGAGGATGGCGTAGCTTTGGCGATGGCGGGATCGACCGCTTGAGCAAAGGTTTCCGGAGCCTTCATGGCATAACTCTGCTTGGTTTGAACCGAAGAAGGGCTGGCTGATGGCCCTTTGTCGAAGGGTAAATTAGTCTTTAAGTCTACCAATTTTGTGGGCATTGGTGGTGAGAGTTTCGGAAATTGGACCTCCGTCAGAGCCGAGTATTTTTCTGTAGTAGAGATTGTATCTCCGTCTTAAGTGTAGGCCTTTGTGGAACTGTTGGCCTTAATGGATTTGCAGATGCTGGAGAGTCAAATGGTCTAGCCATTTTTTGTTGTTTCGGCTTGGGGCTTTTCCCCAGATTTGCTGGTCTCATGGCCCTGTAAAAATTCTCTTGTTAGAAAATCGGGAGAATTAACTTCTACCCTTTGCTTTAGGATACCTCCATATCCTATGTCTGAAGCATCAGTTTCCACTATCATAAAGGCTTCAGGATTTGAAATGCCTAAACATGGAAGATTTTGTACTAAAGATTTAATCTTTATGACTGCATTGGTTTGATCAGAACTCCAGGGAACTGGGTTTTTCTTGAGACGTTTATACAGGGGTTCATAGACCTGCCTAACATGAGGAATAAAATCAGCAACATAATTAAGGCTTCCTAAGAACCTTTGGAGTTGGGTTTTATCCGTGATTACATCAGGAAATTTGGAAGAGAATTCTATGGCTCGGCAAATGGGTTTATGACTTCCCTGATGCAGATCATGTCCTAGAAAACGAATAGAAGTTTGAAATAACTTCATCTTTTTAGCACTTACCACCAAACCATTCAATTTAACAATCTTAAAGAAAGTATTAAGATGCTTAAAATGCGAATCAATGTTCTTAGAAAAAATCAACACATCATCAATGTATACAATTGACATATACGAATATGCATTGAAAATGTTATTCATGATATTTTGGAATTCGGAAGGAGCATTTTTAAGCCCAAAAGGTAAGACATTCCACTCGTAGTTCCCAAAGGGGACATTGAAGGCAGTCTTATATTTATCTTTTTCAGCAATTTGGATTTGCCAGAATCCTGACTTCATATCGAACTTGTTGTAAAGATTGGCTTTGAAAGTTCTTTTAAGAAGATCCCTTTTATTAGGAATCGGATGTCGGATCCATTTTAGGACAGCGTTTAAAGTCTTGTAATTTATAACAAGTCGAGGAGTTCCGCGTTCCTTTTCTGCACTATTATTCACATAAAATGCAGAGCAACTCCAGGGAGAATTGGAAGGTCTAATGATTCCTTTATCGAGTAAATGATTGATTTCTGTTTTACAGATCTCCATCATTTCTTGATTCATTTGAATGGGTCTGGCTTTTGTAGGAATATGTTGTTCCTCAAAGCCAGGAATATATGGAAGCTCAACTAGATGTTTTTTGCGTTCCCAAAATGCGTTAGGCAAATCGGAGCAAATCTCATCTTCGAACTTCTTTTGGAGAAGGGCTATTTTAGTGACCATCTCCGGGGGTTTTAAAGTTTGCTCAATATGTTTGAGCTGAACTTCCTATTTTAAGAAACAAAGATGGGAGGAAAGACGATTAATCTTAAACACAGTTTCAGCTTTAATGCGATTTCAGTCTTCCTTAGAAAGGGGGCGAAGAAGGGGAAAGAATAGCTCCTTTCCCAGAAGGGTAGAGCGAATACCATCGTAATCACTCCGGTAAGGGCGAATCTGATTAACGAAAGGTATTCCAAGGATGATATCTTCAGTGATATCTTCAGTAATAACAAAGTCATTAATAAGGCAAATGCCATTATTGCAGACATGAGCTTTAGGAAGCTGATAATTAATATTCATTCTTTCGCCAGTGGCGGAATATAATTGAGAGGTACTCTTCTGGAGGTACCGAGTGGGAATAATGCCTTTGACAATACAGTTACTGTCGGCGCCGGTGTCAAAGAGAGCGATTCTGTTTATAACAAAATCTTTGTCGATGACAATTTTTATGACAATATGCTTACTATAGGCTTTAATGGCCGTTATGGCTTTACCAGATGTAGAGGGAGCATCTTCGCCAGGGAAAGAAATGGATTGTTGGAGTGGATTGTTTGGAATGATCGAAAGGTTACGAGGGGACTCGGGTGGTGATGCTTTCGGTGAAGATGACCTTAAGACTTGTTCTGGATTTTTAGGTTTTTGATTTCTCCTTTTAAAGTGGAGATTTCACCTTTGAGATCCGTGATGGAAGGTTCAGAGGGAGTATTAAATTTAGCCATCATATTATTCATGCTAAAAGGTTGAATGATAGGTCTGGGTTTAGAGGTACCTTCTTCTTGAGAAAGCATTAGTCGTTTGAGATCTTGAAGGTATTTACTTTGTAGCTCGTCATCAGTAATATGCTTGATAATGTCAAATAGAATTTCTTTGGGTTTTTCTGAAATGACACTAATAGCTTTGTTAGAGCAAGTACAGAACGTGCCCGTGCATTCACATTCTTGCCCAGATTGGGAGCGGTCAGATTCATAGCGGCGTTGATAAGTCTTCGTCACTATATTCTTCATCCGAAGAAGAATAGGAGTCAGAATCTTCAGAAGAGTCTTCCATAATAGAGAATAATTTCTCTTTTACTCATTAGAAAGATCAAGCTGGTTGATCTTCTTTTTCTTCCCAGATTTGCAATCTTTCGCCCTGTGGCCAGTTTTGCCACAAGTCCAGCAAGTATCTTTCGAAGACTTTCGTTTAGTCTGTCGACTGGGTTTGTAAGACTCTTTCTTGGGAGTCTTCTTTCGAGGATAAGTCCTTTTGGTGGGCTTAGAAGATTTTTTCTTATGCTTTTTACGAGCAGAGAGGTCGGTAAAGCCATAATCATTACAGAAGGTTCCTAGACCATATTTTGAAGCACTATTTTACTTAAGTTGTTGCTTAAGCTTAAGGTCGGTACGGAGGTCGATACCTACAGTGGTGATGAAACTTATAAGGTCTCCGTAAGTAAGGATATTATAAGGAATTTGTCCCTCAAATCTATCTTTAATTTTTGTTCGGACCTTATCGGCGAACAGAGGAGGAAGACCGCTGATAAATCGTTCTTTCCAGAAGTCATTATTGCAGTTAGGTCTGACCATAAATTTAACTAGGAAGGTGTCTTTGTACCACCTGAAGTCTGCTAAGTTCTTGCAGCGAAGGTTATTAAGAATCTCTAAGCTTCTATCTTGGAAGAGATTTGGTTCTCCTACGAAATGCCTAGCTATATGATAAAGGAGGGTGGCGCAAGCATCTTCTTGATCTTCTTGTATGAGGGTCTCTTGACCGTCTACAACTCTGACCACTTGCTCAGTGGTTGTTGTTTCGTAAATGAGGCTCTTAACCTCTTCAGTGACATAGTTGTCCCACCAATGTTTTATCATACCAGTAAAACCTGAGACAATCATTGTGGCAGCTCCTTTGTCAGAGGAGCCTTTGATCTTATAGGCTGTGATAGCTACAGCCATCTCATGGAGTTTATTGTAGATTTGGTGTTCGGCCAGACCGTCAATATTCCATTCAGTAATTCCTCTCCCATCATGATTCCTTTTAGGGAGGTAAGGGTTTTCTTCGAACTGAACATCTGGGGGAGAAGGCTTTTTGTAATAGTTTTTCTTAGTAGAAAAACGTTCATTGGTAAGCCTGGAAAGGGAATTTCTTTTGGAGCTAGATTCCTCTTGGGAGACTTTAAACTTTGTGATCTTGGTTTGTAGATCACCTGCATACTCCTATTGCCTTATCAATGCCACACAGGCCTCAAACTTTCAACTGGTTCGACTACAAGTCAGCATGGTTCAACTTCTTATTCATTCGACCAGGACATACTTGGTTTGTTAAATATTGTCCTGCCATGGTAGATGCCATCTTACCCAGATAGTTTTATGAATGGTGGATTTGTTTCGGAGGAACTAAGGATGTCCAAGCCTATGAAGGTTACCTGCTGAACCAGCTGATCAAGCAGGTGTACAACAACAACAATTTTGTGGATACTGAAGATCCACTCAAGACCCGTCTAAACACATTTGCCGAGCCATAGAATTCTCTTCCAAATTTCCTGATGTAATCACGGATAAAACCCAACTCCAAAGGTTCTTAGGAAGCCTTAATTATGTTTCTGATTTTATTCCTCATGTTAGACAGGTCTGTGAACCCCTGCATAAACGTCTCAAGAAAAACCCAGTTCCCTGGAGTTCTGATCAAACCAATGCAGTCATAAAGATTAAATCTTTAGTACAAAATCTTCCATGTTTAGGCATTTCAAATCCTGAAGCCTTTATGATAGTGGAAACGGATGCTTCAGACATAGGATATGGAGGTATACTAAAGCAAAGGGTAGAAGTTAACTCTCCCGAACAATTAGTTCGTTTTACCTCTGGAGTATGGAATGCTGCCCAGAAAAATTACAGCACTATCAAAAAAGAAATTTTGTCTATAGTGCTATGTATCACCAAATTTCAAGACGACCTTATTAATAAGGAATTTCTTCTAAGAGTTGATTGCAAATAAGCTAAAGAGATTTTACAAAAGGATGTCAAAAATCTTGTTTCAAAACAAATATTTGCTAGATGGCAAGCTCTCCTATCTAGCTTTGATTTTCAAATTGAATTTATTAAAGGAGAAAATAATTCCCTTCCCAATTTTCTAACAAGAGAATTTTTACAGAGCTATGAGACCAATAAATCTGGGGAAAAGCCCCAAGCCGGAACAACAGAAAATGGCTAGACCATTTGACTCTCCAGCATCTGCAAATCCATTAAGGCCAACAGTTCCACAAAGGCCTACACTCAAGACGGAGATAGTATGTAGGTGATCTACAAACCAGTAGAAAGGGGTTAGTACCCGCTTGGATTTTTCAGGGTAAATTCGAATAGGTTAGGTGATGACTTCAAAGTGCCAATCATTACTGTGGAGAATGTCATCCCAGATGAGAGCCTTAGGAACAAAGATCGTGCTACGATCTTTATTTTCTTCCATTAGGGTGGTAACCCCTTTAGGGCTCGTGAATCGAGCCTTAGGTGCTAGAGTAGTACCCATGAGGCGATAATATACGCGGTATATAATCGCTATTTCTCTGGTGTTCTCCTTACTATTCATGTTTTTTATTTTAACATTCAAAGTTAAAACATCCATGATGTTAGGATCATATATATCGACAGAGAAATTAGGGTAGCAGTTAAAGTATACCGGGCCATCGGCAAGGTTACTTTGAATTACCCCTAAGAGCGAGTCGTCAAAATTAAGTAGACTAGCATCTCTTAGGATAGCACAGACAGGGATATCTAAGATTAATCGTCGTTCCAATTATTAGGCAGAGAGAATATTTCTAAGTGGGAAATTTCTAAATGCCTTCTCTGAAGAACTACAATGCCTTATATAGGCAGAAGTAGAAAGATGATACATCAAGAGTGTACAGATGGACGGCTATGATTCTGCCGACAAAGTTGAGTGCTTGCTTTTTGAAAAGGAAAAGTGATTTGACTTGCTTTTGGAAAGCAAAAGTAATTGGCTTGCCCTTTTGAAAAGCTATCCAGATGCTTTCCTTTTCAAAAAAGTTGCACTGATTTTTGTCGTCTTATAGAGACAGCATGGGGTCGTGGATTCCAATCAGGAATAGTAAATTGCCATTTCGTAGAGATAATTCCGGTTCTTTGAACCTCTATCTCTTTGAAGGGTTGTTTTCCTATTCATAATAGGGATCTAGGTAGGCTATAGCTATTCCTTGGGGATTTAGCATATCGCTATTTTCATCGCTGCTTCCAGTAGAAGAAGCTTCTGTAATGAGCTGCAGTAATTCTTCAGCATTGTTAGTTGTTTCTTGACTTTCTAGGTCGGCCAAGGCTTTCTTTAATTTCTCCTTTAAGGACTTCTTGCTAGCGGAGGAGCTGGGGGAGGCTGCCGCAGACTTTCCTTTGTCAGGAGCCTTAGGGGCGGTAGGCTTGGGAGTCCAACCTTTAACTTTTATCTCTTTTGATAAATACTTAATCCTGTGCTATTCTTCTTTGGAGAAGTTCCAGAAGATAATATAAGATACTCATTTTTTGATAAAAAACTTGCACATTTGAATGTGCTCTGGAAGTGTAGAGCATCCTTCCTTAACTAAAAAGTCAAGAAGCCGGTTAAGAAATTGCTGAGGAAGGACATCCTTAGTTCCTCCGAAACAAATCCACCATTCATAAAACCATCTGGGTATGATGGCATCTACCATGGCAGGACAATATTTAACAAACCAAGTATGTCCTGGTTGAATGAATAAGAAGTTGAACCATGCTGACTTGTAGTCAAACCAGTTGAAAGTTTGAGGCCTGTGTGGCATTGATAAGGCAATGGGAGTATGTAGGTGATCTACAAACCAGTTGAAAGGGGTTAGTACCCGCTTGATGGTAAACTTTGAGTAGCTAATGTGGTCGGGGTTTTGATTATCCATTGAATGTTCAACTTCAATCGAGTCTGTGTCAACCAGAATAGCTTCATAGAATCGACGGGTCTTGAGTGGATCTTCAGTATCCACAAAATTATTGTTGTTGTACACTGGCTTGATCAGCTGGTTCAGCGGGTAACCTTCATAGGCTTTTTCTAATGCGATTATAGGCATTACTTGTGTAGTAATGAATTTGAATTCTTCCTTGTTAGGAGAGGATGGCGTAGCTTTGGCGATGGCGGGATCGACCGCTTGAGCAAAGGTTTCCGGAGCCTTCATGGCATAACTCTGCTTGGTTTGAACCGAAGAAGAGCTGGTTGATGGCCCTTTGTCCAAGGGTAAATTAGTCTTTAAGTCTACCAATTTCGTGGGCATTGGTGGTGAAAGTTTCGGAAATTGGACCTCCGTCAGAGCAGATTATTTGTTCTGTAGTGGAGATTGTATCTCCGTCTAGAGTGTAGGCCTTTGTGGAACTGTTGGCCTTAATGGATTTGCAGATGCTGGACAGTCAAATGGTCTAGCCATTTTTTGTTGTTCCGGCTTGGGGCTTTTCCCCAGATTTGTTGGTCTCATGGCCCTGTAAAAATTCTCTTGTTAGAAAATCGGGTGAGTTAACTTCTACCCTTTGCTTTAGGATACCTCCATATCCTATGTCTGAAGCATAAGTTTCCACTATCATAAAGGCTTCAGGATTTGAAATGCCTAAACATGGAAGATTTTGTACTAAAGATTTAATCTTTATGACTGCATTGGTTTGATCAGAACTCCAGGGAACTGGGTTTTTCTTGAGACGTTTATACAGGGGTTCATAGACCTGCCTAACATGAGGAATAAAATCAGCAACATAATTAAGGCTTCCTAAGAAACTTTGGAGTTGGGTTTTATCCGTGATTACATCAAGAAATTTGGAAGAGAATTCTATGGCTCGGCAAATGGGTTTATGACTTCCCTGATGCAGATCATGTCCTAGAAAATGAATAGAAGTTTGAAACAACTTCATCTTTTTAGCACTTACCACCAAACCATTCAATTTAACAATCTTAAAGAAAGTATTAAGATGCTTAAAATGCGAATCAATGTTCTCAGAAAAAATCAACACATCATCAATGTATACAATTGACATATACGAATATGCATTGAAAATGTTATTCATGATATTTTGGAATTCGGAAGGAGCATTTTTAAGCCCAAAAGGTAAGACATTCCACTCGTAGTGCCCAAAGGGGACATTGAAGGCAGTCTTATATTTATCTTTTTCAGCAATTTGGATTTGCCAGAATCCTGACTTCATATCGAACTTGCTGTAAAGATTGGCTTTGAAAGTTCTTTTAAGAAGATCCCTTTTATTAGGAATCGGATGTCGGATCCATTTTAGGACAGCGTTCAAAGTCTTGTAATTTATAACAAGCCGAGGAGTTCCGCGTTCCTTTTCTGCACTATTATTCACATAAAATGCAGAGCAACTCCAGGGAGAATTGGAGGGTCTAATGATTCCTTTATCGAGTAAATGATTGATTTCTGTTTTACAGATCTCCATCATTTCTTGATTCATTTGAATGGGTCTGGCTTTTGTAGGAATATGTTGTTCCTCAAAGCCAGGAATATATGGAAGCTCAACTAGATGTTTTTTGCGTTCCCAAAATGCGTTAGGCAAATCGGAGCAAATCTCATCTTCGAACTTCTTTTGGAGAAGGGCTATTTTAGTGACCATCTCCGGGGTTTTTAAAGTGTGCTCAATATGTTTGAGCTGAACTTCCTGTTTTAAGAAACAAAGATGGGAGGAAAGATGATTAATCTTAAACACAGTTTCAGCTTTAATGCGGTTTCAGTCTTCCTTAGAAAGGTGGCGAAGAAGGGGAAAGAATAGCTCCTTTCCCAGAAGGGTAGAGCGAATACCATCGTAATCACTTCGGTACGGGCGAATCTGATTAACGAAAGGTATTCCAAGGATGATATCTTCAGTGATATCTTCAGTAATAACAAAGTCATTAATAAGGCAAATGCCATTATTGCAGACATGAGCTTTAGGAAGCTGATAATTAATATTCATTCTTTCGCCAGTGGCGGAATATAATCGAGAGGTACTCTTCTGGAGGTACCGAGTGGGAATAAGGCCTTTGACAATACAGTTACTGTCGGTGTCGGTGTCAAAGAGAGCGATTCTATTTATAACAAAATCTTTGTCGATGACAATTTTTACGACAATATGCTCACTATAGGCTTTAATGGCCGTTATGGCTTTACCGTATGTAGAGGGAGCATCTTCGCCAGGGAAAGAAATGGATTGTTGGAGTGGATCATTGGGAATGATTGGAAGGTTACGAGGGGACTCGGGTGGTGATGCTTTTGGTGAAGCTGACCTTAAGACTTGTTCTGTCAGAACATTGAGTTCTACTTGATTAAGTCGGATTTTTAGGTTTTTGATTTCTCCTTTTAAAGTGGAGATTTCACCTTTGAGATCCCTGATGGAAGGTTTAGAGGGAGTATTAAATTTAGCCATCACATTTTTCATGCTAAAAGGTTGAATGATAGGTCTGGGTTTAGAGGTACCTTCTTCTTGAGAAAGCATTAGTTGTTTGAGCTCTTGAAGATATTTACTTCGTAGCTCGTCATCAGTAATATGCTCGATAATGTCAAATAGAATTTCTTTGGGTTTTTCTGAAATGACACTAATAGCTTTGTTAGAGCAAGTACAGAACGTGCCCGTGCATTCACATTCTTGCCCAGATTGGGAGCGGTCAGATTCATAAGCGGCGTTGATAAAGTCTTCATCGCTATATTCTTCATCCGAAGAAGAATAGGAGTCAGAATCTTCAGAAGAGTCTTCCATAATAGAGAATAATTTCACTTTTACTTCATTAGAAAGATCAAGCTGGTTGATCCTCTTTTTCTTGCCAGATTTGCAATCTTTCGCCCTGTGGCCAGTTTTGCCACAAGTCCAGCAAGTATCTTTAGAAGACTTTCGTTTAGTCTGTCGACTGGGTTTGTAAGACTCTTTCTTGGCAGTCTTCTTTCGAGGATAAGTCCTTTTCGTAGGCTTAGAAGATTTTTTATTATACTTTTTCCGAGCAGAGAGGTCGGTAAAGCCATAATCATTACAGAAGGTTCCTAGACCATATTTTGAAGCACTATTTTGCTTAAGTTGTTGCTTAAGATTAAGGTCGGTACAGAGGTCGATACCTACAGTGGTGATGAAACTTATAAGGTCTCCGTAGGTAAGGATATTATAAGGAATTTGTCCCTCAAATCTATCTTTAATTTTTGTTCGGACCTTATCGGCGAACAGAGGAGGAAGACCGCTGATAAATCGTTCTTTCCAGAAGTCATTATTGCAGTCAGGTCTGACCATAAATTTAAATAGGTAGGTGTCTTTGTACCACCTGAAGTCTGCTAAGTTCTTGCAGCGAAGGTTATTAAGAATCTCTAAGCTTCTATCTTGGAAGAGATTTGGTTCTCCTACGAAATGCCTAGCTATATGATAAAGGAGGGTGGCGCAGGCATCTTCTTGATCTTCTTGTATGAGGGTCTCTTTACCGTCTACAACTCTGACCACTTGTTCAGTGGTTGTTGCTTCGTAAATGAGGCTCTTAACCTCTTCAGTGACATAGTTGTCACACCAATGTTTTATCATACCAGTAAAACCTGAGACAATCATTGTGGCAGCTCCTTTGTCATAGGAGCCTTTGATCTTATAGGCTGTGATAGCTACAACCATCTCATGGAGTTTATTGTACATCTGGTGTTCGTCCAAACCGTCAATATTCCATTCAGTAATTCCTCTTCCATGATGATTCCTTTTAGAGAGGTAAGGGTTTTCTTCGAACTGAATATCTGGGGGAGAAGGTTTTTTGTAATAGTTATTCTTAGTAGAAAAACGTTCATTGGTAAGCTTGGAAAGAGAATTTCTTTTGGAGCTAGATTCCTCTTGGGAGACTTTAAACTTTGTGAGCTAGGTTTGTAGATCACCTACACACTCCTATTGCCTTATCAATGCCACACAGGCCTCAAACTTTCAACTGGTTCGACTACAAGTCAGCATGGTTCAACTTCTTATTCATTCGACCAGGGCATACTTGGTTCGTTAAATATTGTCGTTCCATGGTAGATGCCATCATACCCAGATGGTTTTATGAATGGTGGATTTGTTTCGGAGGAACTAAGGATGTCCAAGCCTATGAAGGTTACCCGCTGAACCAGCTGATCAAGCCGGTGTACAACAACAACAATTTTGTGGATACTGAAGATCCACTCAACAACAATCGGGAGAGTTACCTTCTACCCTTTGCTTTAGGATACCTCCATATCCTATGTCTGAAGCATCAGTTTCCACTATCATAAAGGCTTCAGGATTTGAAATACCTAAACATGGAAGATTTTGTACTAAAGATTTAATCTTTATGACTACATTGGTTTGATCAGAACTCCAGGGAACTGGGTTTTTCTTGAGACGTTTATACAGGGGTTCACAGACCTGCCTAACATGAGGAATAAAATCAGCAACATAATTAAGGCTTCCTAAGAACCTTTGGAGTTGGGTTTTAACCGTGATTACATCAGGAAATTTGGAAGAGAATTCTATGACTCGGCAAATGGGTTTATGACTTACCTGATGCAGATCATGTCCTAGAAAATGAATAGAAGTTTGAAACAACTTCATCTTTTTAGCACTTACCACCAAACCATTCAATTTAACAATCTTAAAGAAAGTATTAAGATGCTTAAAATGCGAATCAATGTTCTCAGAAAAAATCAACACATCATCAATGTATATAATTGACATATACGAATATGCATTGAAAATGTTATTCATGATATTTTGGAATTCGGAAGGAGCATTTTTAAGCCCAAAAGGTAAGACATTCCACTCGTAGTGCCCAAAGGGGACATTGAAGGCAGTCTTATATTTATCTTTTTCAGTAATTTGGATCTGCCAGAATCCTGACTTCATATCGAACTTGTTGTAAAGATTGGCTTTGAAAGTTCTTTTAAGAAGATCCCTTTTATTAGGAATCGGATGTCGAATCCATTTTAGGACAGCGTTTAAAGGCTTGTAATTTATAACAAGCCGAGGAGTTCCGCGTTCCTTTCCTGCACTATTATTCACATAAAATGCAGAGCAACTCCAGGGAGAATTGGAGGGTCTAATGATTCCTTTATCGAGTAAATGATTAATTTCTGTTTTACAAATCTCCATCATTTCTTGATTCATTCGAATGGGTCTGGCTTTTGTAGGAATATGTTGTTCCTCAAAGCCACGAATATATGGAAGCTCAACTAGATGTTTTTTGTGTTCCCAAAATGCGTTAGGCAAATCGGAGCAAATCTCATCTTCGAACTTCTTTTGGAGAAGGGCTATTTTAGTGACCATCTCCAGGGTTTTTAAAGTGTGCAAAATATGTTTGAGCTGAACTTCCTGTTTGAAGAAACAAAGATGGGAGGAAAGACGATTAATCTTAAACACAGTTTCAGCTTTAATGCGGTTTCCGTCTTCCTTAGAAAGGGGGCGAAGAAGGGGAAAGAATAGCTCCTTTCCCAGAAGGGTAGAGCGAATACCATCATAATCACTCCGGTACGGGCGAATCTGATTAACGAAAGGTATTCCAAGGATGATATCTTCAGTAATAACAAAGTCATTAATAAGGAAAATGCTATTATTGCAGACATGATCTTTAGAAAGCTGATAATTAATATTCATTCTTTCCCCAGTGGCGGAATATATTCGAGAGGTACTCTTCTGGAGGTACCGAGTAGGAATAAGGCCTTATACAATACCGTTACTGTCGGCGGTATCTACAGAGGTCGATACCTACAGTGGTGATGAAACTTATAACGTCTCCGTAGGTAAGGATATTATAAGGAATTTGTCCCTTAAATCTGTCTTTAATTTTTGTTCGGACCTTATCGGCGAACAGAGGAGGAAGACCGCTGATAAATCGTTCTTTCCAGACAGTAACGGTATTGTCAAAGGCCTTATTCCTACTCGGTACCTCCAGAAGAGTACCTCTCGAATATATTCCGCCACTGGCGAAAGAATGAATATTAATTATCAGCTTTCTAAAGATCATGTCTGCAATAATAGCATTTTCCTTATTAATGACTTTGTTATTACTCAAGATATCATCCTTGGAATACCTTTCGTTAATCAAATTCGCCCGTACCGGAGTGATTACGATGGTATTCGCTCTACCCTTTTGGGAAAGGAGCTATTCTTTCCCCTTCTTCGCCACCTTTCTAAGGAAGACGGAAACCGCATTAAAACTGAAACTATGTTTAAGATTAATCGTCTTTCCTCCCATCTTTGTTTCTTAAAACAGGAAGTTCAGCTCAAACATATTCAGCACACTTTAAAAACCCCGGAGATGGTCACTAAAATAACCCTTCTCCAAAAGAAGTTCGAAGATGAGATTTGCTCTGATTTGCCTAACGCATTTTGGGAACGCAAAAAACATCTAGTTGAGCTTCCATATATTCCTGTCTGTGAGGAACAACATATTTCTACAAAAGCCAGACCCATTCAAATGAATCAAGAAATGATGGAGATCTGTAAAACATAAATTAATCATTTACTCGATAAAGGAATCATTAGACCCTCCAATTCTCCCTGGAGTTGCTCTGCATTTTATGTGAATAATAGTGCAGAAAAGGAACGCGGAACTCCTCGGCTTGTTATAAATTACAAGCCTTTAAACGCTGTCCTAAAATGGATCCGACATCCGATTCCTAATAAAAGGGATCTTCTTAAAAGAACTTTCAAAGCCAATCTTTACAGCAAGTTCGATATGAAGTCAGGATTCTGGCAAATCCAAATTGCTGAAAAAAATAAATATAAGATTGCCTTCAATGTCCCCTTTGGTCACTACGAGTGGAATGTCTTACCTTTTGGGCTTAAAAATGCTCCTTCCGAATTCCAAAATATCATGAATAACATTTTCAATGCATATTCGTATATGTCAATTGTATACATTGATGATGTGTTAATTTTTTCTGAGAACATTGATTCGCATTTTAAGCATCTTAATAATTTCTTTAAGATTGTTAAATTGAATGGTTTGGTGGTAAGTGCTAAAAAGATGAAGTTGTTTCAAACTTCTATTCGTTTTCTAGGACATGATCTGCATCAGGGAAGTCATAAACCCATTTGCCGAGCCATAGAATTCTCTTCCAAATTTCCTGATGTAATCACGGATAAAACCCAACTCCAAAGGTTCTTAGGAAGCCTTAATTATGTTGATGATTTTATTCCTCATGTTAGGCAGTTCTGTGAACCCCTGTATAAACGTCTCAAGAAAAACCCAGTTCCCTGGAGTTCTGATCAAACCAATGCAGTCATAAAGATTAAATCTTTAGTACAAAATCTTCCATATTTAGGCATTTCAAATCCTGAAGCCTTTATGATAGTGGAAACTGATGCTTCAGACATAGGATATGGAGGTATACTAAAGCAAAGGGTAGAAGTTAACTCTCCCGAACAATTAGTTCGTTTTACCTCTGGAGTATGGAATGCTGCCCAGAAAAATTACAGCACTATCAAAAAAGAAATTTTGTCTATAGTGCTATGTATCACCAAATTTCAAGACGACCTTATTAATAAGGAATTTCTTCTAAGAGTTGATTGCAAATCAACTAAAGAGATTTTACAAAAGGATGTTAAAAATCTTGTTTCAAAACAAATATTTGCTAGATGGCAAGCTCTCCTATCTAGCTTTGATTTTCTAGAAAGAAAATAATTTCATTGGAGCAGGACTATAATCCCCCTCCCACTGAAGTCTATCTATTCCCAGCATAGCCACAACTACTGTCTTAGCATGACTGTCCAATATAGCAAGATAGGAAGACAATCAACTCACACCTAAAATTACATCAAAATCTACCATGTCTAGAATTACTAAATCTACCCAATTTTAATACCTCATAAACATAACAGAACAAGAATGATAAATCCTATCAACAACAATAGAATCACCAGTAGGAGTAGATACTAGAAATAAAATGTCAATAAATCACACTCTATGTCCAATCCCACAGTAAAATTCGTATACACAAATAAAAAAGAAGAACTAAGATCAAATAATACAGTGTCCATCCGATCACAGACAAGAATAGTACTTATAATGAGAATGTCTAATACCTCTGCCTCGGGCCTGCCTAAAAAAGCTTAGATATAGGCCCTACCACCAATCTGAGCATCATTTTTATCAAGTGGAGAACCATTCTGATGAGGTTAATTATCACCCCTACCTACTTGATGACCACCATAACCACTCTGTGAATGACCTCTACCATTACCACCCCCTCCTCTACCTACTAGAACTAAAGCTTGAGGAGCCTATTGCTGGCCAAAGTAACCATAATGCCTCAAATTAAGACAAAACCTCCTAATATGACTCACCCTGTCGCAGTCATAACATACTCAGACCCCTATAATAAGAACCACTGAAACTACCTGCTCTGCACGCATTTCTTTCTACTACTTTGGCATAACCCTCTTGCTCTATGCACTCCACCTTCTTAACAAAATCCACCATCTTATGAGAAGAATTACCTGAAGATGTCACCTGTAGATCAGAAATATGGAGACTTGTATTCAAACTCTTCATAAATAGACGGATCCTCTCCTCCTCAATTTACAGCAAATAAGGTGCATACCGAGACAATGAATACAATTTGGCCTCATAGACCGAAACTAACATGTTACCCTATCTAAGAATAGTAAACATACCTTTTCTATCTGTCAAAGTATGAGGCACGTACATTTCTAGAAAATCTGAGTAAAACTGAGTCTAAGTCAAGGGAGGAAAACCTGCATACCTACACTCTACATAAGATCTCCACCACATCTTGGCATCCTCTTTAAACTGGAAGGTATCCAGATCTACAGCATACCTCTCAACCATACCCATCTTTGAGGATAAGAATAAAAGAAGTCAGATATCAATTAGAATTGCCAGATACCAATTAAAATTAAGTAATAGAACGTAAGAAAAAAGAATTTGAATTTTCCTAGTGTCTTCTACTGTAACACCACAGGAGTACACCCTGGACACCACACGGTGACTATGGTCACAAGTGGCCACAATCTAATAAATGATAGTGGTACCTTCCTTGATCACAGAGTATAACTAATATTCATATGCGGAATATAACTAAAAATGCCATAAGTTTTTAAAGAATAGTTCTGATAATGTCTGTAAAACAACACAGACAACACTGATAAAATGACTAATGATAATGACTAAAAACTAATTGACTGTACTAGTCTGAAAAGCCTCTACTGACTGACTGTGGAGCTAATGGAAATAACCCATAACTAACTTCGACTGAATAGAAAATATTGAATTGATAAGGTAAACTGAGATAAATAAACCATGTCCTTGAAGTATAAGGACTCACCACTGCTACAGCTGATAATCTGGTATGCCTATGTGTGATCAGGGAACTAAGCATCTGAACCTATGATATTAAACATCATAGCACAAGAAACAAGTATACAATCAATAATTTGAAAGTACTGGTATGCTAAATGAGGTTAGGCTAATATGCATGGTTTCATGTGCATGAGTAATAACTGACTGAATGAATATCATGAAGTGCTGAGTAAAATGTATGAAATCTGTAAACACTGAGAATGCATGACCAAGCATCAAACATCTTCTAAATATTGTCTATAAACTAAAATACTAAAAATAGATAAATAAATAATTGATATTTGTATGCTATGGTCAAGCAAAACTGAAACTAAATTACTGAGCTGAATACTGGATTGAGAATGTGGGAGGTATCATCTAACCAACATACCCCATTCTGAATTGATTGGGTTCCAACCTATAACCCTAGTTAAAAGGGTGTTAGTACCGTGCCATGGGTACTGACAATGGTTGTGGAGTCAATCGTAATCTGAAGGGTGATCCCTGAGATCAGTCCTAAACTGGCAGAGATCGTTGAAAGTGTCAATCCTAAACTAGCAGGTGACATCTCATAACCTACGCTGGCTACGTAGTTCTGGAACTTAGAGATTGCTTCTAAGGACCAGTTCTAACTGATGGGTGAGCCCCCTTCCCTAGGCTCTCTCAGTGCTGAATTCTACTCCTAATAAAATTGACACTAATTACGGGACTGAGCTACGCATAACTAGATAAGTAACTGATCATGAAGGCTAACTGGCTGAATATACTCATAGTTTATCTAAACTATTCTGTAACTACTAAAAATTTTTAAACATCTAAGTTTTTGGGTATTCAGAACCCCCAGGACTCGATAGCAATAAAATAAGATCATACTAAAACGTTGAGGACATGACTTTTTGTCAATATTCAAAACTCATTCTTTGAGGCTTTTCATCAAACACTTGCAATGCATGGCTTAAGCATGGGAGTAGTTTTAAACATGTAGTAGTAGCATGATTTTGATACTAAATCACCAATTAAGGCTTAAATCAGCGAACAACACCATTCAAACATGTAGGATTTAATAACAACAACAATTTCATGTAAACACAGTATAAAATTCCAAATTCATGTAAGTTCATGGACATAATTCATAAAAATATGTAAAGGTCATACCTTTTAACTTGAAATTTGGGTTCTTGGGCTCTATGGGTGAAAAGGACCCATGGATGAACATCTAACATACTTTAGAGCTTTAAATCTTGTAAGAGAATAGACTCTTCTTGAACATTCTAGGATTCAAAATCATTAATTCTTGATTTTCTTAGAGGAGGGCTTGAATCTTGTTCTTGGGTAATGATCTTGAAAGGAAACCCTAATGTTGATATTGAGAGTGAATATGGAGTTTTTGGCATCTAAAACTGATAAGTGATGGCTAATAACGCATAATGATGCTTTAAGTCATGGGAGTGGTAGGGTTTGAGGTGATGAAAAGACCAAAATACCCCTACAAAACTAATTCATAATTACTAAAATTTTCAGTTGACGACTTGGGTTGATAAGTCATCACGGATGTTGAATATGATGAGTTTCTGGTTGGGCTGACAACTTGGGATGATAGGTCATCACTTAGGTGACGACTTATTAATTCAGGTCATCACTTGGAAGCTGAAATTGATGGCATTCTGTTTAAGGCTAACGAATTGGGTTAGTAAGTCGTCACTTAGTTGATGGCTTATCAACTCAGGTAGTCACTTTGTTGACAGACGGACATGCTGAAGTAAAATGAGTATAACTTTCCATTCCGATATCGGATTAAGGAAAAATTGATATCGTTGGAAATTTAATTCAATTATCTATCTACTGATGGGTCTAGAGCTCAAAAATTCTTAGTATAAAAAAATTATACTTTTTTGTAACTGGTTGTAGTTATTTTCTTCACAAGAATTTAATCTCTAAGAAATGTTTTGACTTGTCTACAAGCTAGGATCTTTTTGAGGACTTAATATATGTCCAAATAACTTCACACACTAGTATAAAAATCATGAATCATGTATTCAAAATAAATTCATGGGATTAGAGTTAACATACTTAAGAACGATGCTTCAAAGTCTAGCCCAAAAATGTGGGGTGTTACATTATCTCCTCCTTAGAAATATTTATCCTCGAATAAGACGTATTAAGATAAGACTACTAGGGAAACTGAAACCATATAATGATTATGCATAAATGAAAACATGATTACATGACTGAGTCTTAAACATGATACATGACTGAACTGATTTCATGAATACATGCAATTACATGAGAATGATTATAAGGCTGAGATAGAAACAAGCAACTCAACTTATGAGTACCCATTACCTTAGCCTAGATCTAGTTTTGTGAAGTAAAATTGAGAGGTTTAGGACATAAAAACTTGGGCATTATAATACATCTCCCTCTTGGGATAGTTCGTTCCCTGAATAATACTAACTTGACTGAAATACTAAGAAAAGCCTGAAATGATGTATGGAACACTTATGGACTGAATCATGACTAAATATCTGGAGTGTGAAACTGAGGTCTGAGGAATAGAGGTCCAATGACATGAATTTATCAAAGACGTTTGAACTGAGGACATGAATGGTATGAATCTGAATTTCGCTAATCATTAAAAGTGTAGCATGAGTATTGGAACTGAACATAATGTAAAGCATGAGTACATGAGTCATGAGCTACATAACCTGAGTTTGGAGTTTCTAAATTTGTGGAACATGATTCATACTACTGAGTAGACTGGAACACCTCATACTAAGAACTGGGAGAGTACATGATTTTATACAAGGTGCACGAATATGATCTATGATCATAAAGCTGACATGTAAGTCATGAGTACATATTGTGATAACTGAAGTATAAATACTAAAATATGAATGGGTCAGGAATCTTCCTCCCTAGTGTATTTCTACAATACACTGACCTCTTACTAGAATTTTAGAGCCTGACTTGGTCACTTGTCCTGCCATCTACCCCTTAGCTTAAAGCCATCATTCTAAGTCTGTGAACCACTTAATCAACAACTCTAAACTGAATTGTCACCACCTTACTCTAGAGTCTGGGGAAGACACTAAGGAGGTCTCTACTAGAGTATCTGGACTGACACCAAAATGAACAACTATATACTGAGTTACAAAGAAAAGCAAGGCTCAGGATCTAATAAAGCATAAACACAAAGATTAAAGGATTGTAACATACCAATAACCACATTAGGAGAGCATTCCTAATCATGGAAATACTGGAGTGCATAAAGTCTATTCTGGCGTTGACCACTGGTGGCACTGGAAGTGGTTACCTACTGAGTCAAGCGACCATATGGGACTAGAGGATGGTTGGACTAACCCTGTTGATGTAAATTCTTTTGCCTCTAAGCCATTACTATACACTCCTACATCCTGTGTCCTGGCTTACCACATCCCAAACATACATCACTATCAGTTGTACACACACCTAGGTGATTTCTACCACATACTCCGCAAAGCGAATAGGTATGACCACTGCTCACACTACTCTGGGTTTTAAAGCCTGGCACCCCATCCCGACTATCAGTCCTAAAATTTAATACTGGCACACTAGTTGAATATGAAACTGGGGCTAAAAACTTCTAAATGAACTGAGAAAGGTTACCACCTTCTGACCTTGGCTGAGAAAAATTAAAACTACCTGTCCTAGCTCTCTTATTCTCTCTTTACTTCTTCTTAGCTTTCTCCTCCTCAATCTGTTGAGTATGAACCATGAGCCTAAAAAAATCCATCTCTTTAATCAACATAACAGTCCTATACTTCTTGACAACACTATCAGCTATACCAGAAACAAACTTACTCATTCTAGACCTGTTATCATCTACTACATGAGGAGCATACCTGGCTAGCTGAGTAAATTTAAGAGAAAACTCCTTCACACTTATGTTTCCCTATTTTAGATTGATAAACTCTAAAACCTTAGCTTCCCTCCACTCTAAAGTGAAAAATCTGTCTAACAAGGCTATAAAAAAACTCCTCCTAGTTTATAGGGCCTGCATCTGTACCTCTATCCCCCTTCTACTACTTATACCAGGTATGAGCTACATCCTCCAACTGGTAAGCTGCCAATTCTATACTCTCACTATAAGTAACGCTCATAATGTTTGTTACCTTCTGAACCACGTCAAGGAATTCCTGTAGATGTTCTTCAGACTTTGATCCCAAAAATAGAGGAGGATTCATTCGGGTAAAGTCCCGAATCCTAGCTGCGGTGGTATTAGCCACTGGGTTATTTAGGACTGCAGCTGGGAAAATATTCTGAGCTACTACAGAGTGATCTGGAATAGTGAATGTTGCTCTAAACTTAGCATGTAAAACATGCTCATTCAGGGGATCTTCCTGAATGGGCGGAGGTGCTGGATGGTTTCCATTTCTTCTTTCATTAGTCTTTCTGGGAGGCATGTTCTATGAGTGAACGGAAGATTGGATTAGATAGAGATTTTAAATTGAGCTCATTCTCATTCACATGACATGAATACTAAAAAAAGGGAAGCTTTTCCCAAAACTTTTTGTAGCCGCTTCTCCATAAGTGTGGTGCACTTCATACCCATGCACAAGACTCTACTCAACTCGTCTTTCAGACTCTCTAGGATAATTTAAAATCTTAGGATCTGATACCAAGTTTATAACACCCCGAGAGTACATCCTGGACACCATACGGTGCCTACGGTCACAAGTGACCACAAGCTAAGCCATGATAGTGGTACGTACCTTAAGCACTGAGTATAACTGATATCAAAAGATCATATATGGAATTCAACTGAAAAATGTCATAAGGTTTTAAAACATAGTTCTAATAATGTGTGTAAAACAATACTGACAACACCGATAAAACAACTATTGATAATGACTAAAAATTGACTAACTGTCTGTACTAGTCTGAAAAGCCTCTACTGACTGACTGTAGAGTTGATGGGACAAACCCCCAACTAACTTCGACTGAATAGAAAATACTGAACTGATAAGGTAAACTGAGATAAATAAACCATGTCCTCGAAGTATGATGACTCACCACTGCTACAACTGATAACCTGGTATGCCAATATGCAATCAAGGAAATGAGCATCCGAACCTATGATATTAAACATCATAGCAAAAGAAACGAGTATGCGATTAGCACTTTGAATGGACTGGTATGATAAATAAGGTTAGGCTAATATGTATGGTTTCATGTGCATAAGTAATAACTGACTAAATGAATAGCATGAAGTACTGAGTTAAATGCATAAAACTTGTAATGACTGAGAATGCATAACCAAGCATAAAATATGTTCAAAATATAGTCTATAAACTAAAATACTGAATACTAATAAATGAATAACTGATATTTGTATGCTATGGTAAAGCAAAACTAAAACTAAATTACTGAGCTGAATATTGGACTGAGACTGTGGGAGGTATCATCTAACTGGCATGCCCCGTTCTGAACTGATTGTGGTCCAACCTGTAACCCCAATTAGAAAGGTGTTAGTACTGTTTCATGGGTACTAATAATGGCTATAGAGTCTGTCCTAATCTGGCGAGTGATCCTTAAGATCAGTCCTAAACTGGCGGGTGATCCCTGAGAGTGTCAGTCCTAAATTGGTGGGTAATATCTCATAACCTACGTTGGCTGCATAGTTCTGAAACTTAGGAATTGCTTCTAACGACCAGTCACAACTGCCGGGTGAGCCCCCATCCCTAGGATCTCTCAGTGCTGAATCCTACTCCCAACTGAACTGACACTAATTACAAGATTGAGTTAAGCCTAACTAGATAAGTAACTGATCGTGATGGATAACTGGCTGAATATGCTCATGGTTTATCTGAACTATTTTGTAACTACAGAAATTCTGTAAACAGCTAAATTTTCAGGTATTCATAACCCCCAGGACTTGATAGCAATAAAACAAGATCATACTAAAACGGTCAGGACATGACATTTAGTCAATATTCAAAGCTCATTCTTTGACACTTTTCATCAAACACTTGCAATGTATGGCTTAAGCATGGAAATAGTTTTAAACATGTAGTAGTAGCATGATTTTGATACTAAATCACCAATTAAGGCTTAAATCAGCGAACAACACCATTCAAACATGTAGGATTTAATAACAACAACAATTTCATGTAAACACGGTATAAAATTCCAAATTCATGTAAGTTCATGGACATAATTCATAAAAAAATGTAAAGGTCATACTTTTTAACTTGAAATTTGGGTTCTTGGGATCCATGGGTTAAAAGGGCCCATGGATGAACATGTAACATACCTTAGAGCTTTAAAGCTTAAAAGAGAATTGACTTTTCTTGAACGTTCTTGGATTGGAAATCTTAAATTCTTGATTTTCTTGAAGGAGGGCTTGAATCTTGTTCTTGGGGAATGATCTTGAAAGGAAACCCTAATCTTGATGTTGAGAGTGAATAAAAAGTTTTTGGAATCTAAAACTGATAAATGGTGGCTAATAATTCATAATGATTCTTTAAGTCATGGAAAGGTAGGGTTTAGGGTGAGGAAAAGACCAAAATACCCCTACGAAACTAATTCATAATTGCTGAAATTTTCAGTTGGCGACTTGGGTTGATAAGTCGTTACTTGGAAGCTGAATTTGATGAGTTTCTGGTTAGGCTGACGACTTGGGCTGATAGGTCGTAACTTAGGTAACGACTTATAAACTCAGGTCGTCACTTGGAAGCTGAAATTGATGGCATTCTATTTAAGGATGATGACTTGGGATGATAATTCATCACTTAGTTGACGACTTATCAACTCAGGTCGTTACATTGTTGACAAACAAACATGCTGAAGTAAAATGAGTATAACTTACCATTTCAATATCGGATTAGAGCAAAATTGGTATCGTTGGAAAGCTAATTCTATTATCTATCTATTAATGGGTCTAGAGCTCAAAAATTCTTAGTATATAAAAAGTTATACTTGTTTGAAGCTGGCTATAGTTATTTTCTTCATAAGAATTTAATCGCTAAGAAATGTTTTGACTTGTCTACAAGCTAGGAGCTTTTTGAGGACTTAATAAATATCCAAATAACTTCACACACTAGGATAAAGATCATGAAACAAGTATCAAAAAGAAATTAATAGTATTAGAGATAACACACGTAAGAATGATGCTTCAAAGTCTAGCCCGAAAATGCGGGGTGTTACATATAGTCTCTCGAAGAAAATTACAGGCATCACCATACCGTTCCACAAGACTCTACTAGACATGTTTTTGTACGACGAGATCAATGAACCTAGGGCTCTAATACCAACTTTTTCATGACCCAAAAGGCCATGAGTGGCACATGCACTAATCTTCCTGCGAGAAAAGTATCTAAACCGAACCAGTACCCAATTATTTAGTCAAGATTAAAACGATATTATCATAAAATAAACTTAATAACAATAATCTGAAGCTAGTCATTATCAATGCAAAAATCAATAAGCTACTAACTAAAATCCCCAAGACCTGAAAGTCATCGTACAAGAACTCCTAACAAAGATCATATCTAAAACAAATATCAAAAAATAAAGTAAATAAAGAATGTTTCATTGCCCGGAAGATGGACAAGAATAAATAGGATGACCCGTGATATCCTGGAGATGTTGTGCTTACCCTTAGATCAAGATCTGTTGCCAAAATCTAGAGGTGAGGCCATGTCAGATCCTCTGGAACATTTTCTGTACTCAACAAAAGAAGAGTACGGGGTAGTATTAGTACAAACCACTATGTACTTGTAGGTATCATAGGCCAACTCAATTAAAAGTATGTACACAACATAAATCAAATAATAATTAGGCATGCATCGTAACATAACAAAAATTTAATGAATCAATAATACAGTAATAACATATCAAACAGTGCTCACAAACAAGCTACATAACCATCAAGAGTATCAACCATACTATAAACATCCGCATACTCAGCACAAATATGTACACATGCTATGAGACTTATTTTTGCCCAAATAGATATGACCTGTAGGGAATAATCTATGTCCATGTACCATACCGGCGTGATACCAAAACCATCATATACATATCTGTACCAGCATGGAACCCGATCCAACATATACATAACCGTACCAATATGGTACTCGATCCACTATATACATATCTGTATCGGCATGGTATCCGATCCTCCATATACATATCCATTTCGGCGTGGTACCTGATCCAACATATACATATTCATACCAACCTGGTAACTTATCCACCATAAACATATTCATACCAGCGTGGTACCCGATCCTCCATAAACAAGTAATATCAATATACATATCTGTACCGGGTAGTACCCGATCCACCATAAACAAGTAATATCAATATCAAATTTACACTACCTTATAGCATACAATAGAATGTACCAAGTTACAAGTACACTTAAAGTCATAAGACAATTCCATCAAGTAAATTCTCAATAATCAGTTATACACGCCTCAACAATCCAAACATCATCAATTTCAAGCATGTCCGAATACCAATCAACAAGTATCCAATTTAGGAGGATACACACAATTAAATCGATTCTAAACTCCAATTAAATTGTAACCTACCTCAACCAACAAATCCAAAAGTAGTTAGTCCGCAAGCGCCTTGCCCTTCCTCAAAGTTTTGAAACGTTCAAAATTTTTTCTAACATAGTATATACTCCCATAAAAATATAAATCTAATAACACCTATTTATAAATTCTTATTCTAAAAATCCTTAATTGATAACTTAATTTATCCAAAATTGATAATTAATTTCATAGGAAAACTTCAATTAGAAAGTAACTAAGAAATAGTGGTCTGCACCATCTTTAAATCTCCGTGTAGTTTATTGAAAACACTGGCTTGCGCCACATTCAATTCACTAGAACATGGTGAAATAGTGGCCTACCCACTCGTAGTTCCCCGGAAACATAATATTAAGAAATAATATAACTTAGCACTGGGACATCTAATGATTAGATGTCATCATTATCCATTTATTATTATACTTTTAATCTAACCAACAACTTTTACAGAAACACCAAAATAGTTTGATTATTGTGAATTACATCACATGCTAACAACAATCGATGTTCTATTATGATATACATATCTGTATAAACGAATTCAAACCTGAGTTAGGTTGCAGTGCCTCCTTTTTCAAGCTGGCGATTGAGAAGTAGGAACTGCTAACCGCATTATGATAAGCTTACCACTTATATTTGTCCTTATATTAGCCATATAAGTAAGTAAATTATAGTTTTGACCTACTAAATCACTAATTCAATTAATTATTGAAATATTTAAAACTTCTAATATATCCTCAAAATTTATTCTGAGCCCCGTAGAAATAAATCAAATATATAACCTGACTAAAAGTACGTTCTGGATCTATTGAAAACATTAACATACCAAATCGAGGTTGAGTTGATCAAAGGTTGACTATTATCGGGATTAACTTTATGAAAACTTAATAACCCAGCTAATGACTTAAATTACTTCCGCACACTTCAAGAATTCGTACTATTCATCTCGTGAGTTATAATCCACGTTACAAACATGGAGAGCGCTAAAATAGAAAAAATTAAAAAATTTCACAAACGACCGGGAGGGTCGTTACACTACTCCCCTCTTTAGCTTACATTCTCGCATTTTATTATACTTTTTATTGTAATTTAGCTCAGTCGGTCTATGATGTCTACTGAGTACCCATTATTTTTGGTACTCATACTGCACTTCTGCATCTTCTTTTTATGAAGACCTGAGTACGAGCTACTGTCATTGACGCTCCATTCAGACTGAGATAGAGTGAGAATTTGGAGCCCGAGATGATCCTCTCTCCTTCTGCTACTTTTGGATCGTATTTTGCATATTGTATTTGTATATTTGCTACTATATAGTACTCTTATTTTTTAATTTAATGACTCTTGTACCAACCTTACTAAATCATGGGATACTCTTTTGCTCATTTTCTTGTTTTCGTTGATATTCTGCATGATCATACTCATATGTTCCACTGCTTAATACTTCTATTGCATGTTTAAATTCTGTATTATTTTAATCTTCCATCGTTTAGCCCATTACTTGTCATTTCAGGCCTATGATTTGACTTACCTACTTGTGGGTTAAAGTAGGCGTCATCATGACATGAGAAATTGAATCGTGACAGTTTTGACCTATTAATTTTTTGATAAAAAGAATTAAATAAATAGAATACAAAGGTAGTTAGATAAGTAGCAAAATTTTAGGCTATTTAAATCAAGTAATAGAAAGTTCATTAAAAGACTGAAACTTGAATGAATAGCAAGACCAAGATACTAAATAACCAAACAAAATTAAGCAACATCAACAAAATCTTTTTTTACATTATAAGTAATTTTAAGGCTAAAAGAACGAGCATAAAATTGTCATGACTCAAAATCGATAAAATGATGGCACTTATTTAACTCACTGACAAATAAGTCAACTCAAATACATAAAACCATAACGAAAAATCAAATATGCAGAAGGAATATTTAGAACCAATTTATGTCATAATCTATCATTTTCATAAGAACTCATAAGGTGGTGCCGAAATAGATACAAAGCTTCCTCAGAATATGATGTCACTAATGCAAGCCTCTAAGAATATAAATACATATGCATGTCTCAAAAATATCCGACAAAGAAAAACTACCTAAATGAAATGAAACAGTAGAAGAGATCCAGGGAGACAGCGGATCAACAAAACGAATCTCGAGAGAAATGCTCCAACCACCAACACCAATCACTGATCAAAGGTACTCGACTCTGAACCAGCCCAATAAGGTGCAGAAATAAAACAAGTGTAAGTACAAATCCACGTATACTAAATAACAACGGCGCCTGGACCATATAAGCTCTCATATGCTTTTTGTTTGATAAAAAGTTATTCATAATTTGAATATCTCAAAATACAAGTTTGTAGTTCTTTGACTCTTTTAATTTCTTTCCTTGTTACTTAGCGACTCTTTTTATCATACTTCTTGGACCTATGAGTTGACTTCATATTATCTTTCTTAGGCTCATATTGAATGTGAAGTAGAACACGATGAGGATGATCTTACTACAAAATCCCTTGAGGTTGAATATTTTTTTGGGCGTGAGATTTAATCACCTCAAGAAAGTTAATCTAAGTTGCTTAGCATGAATAAGATTTGAGTTGCTGACTGATAGCTTATCAGATTTTTGTTCGTCGAATCCCAGTGTTGGAGAGAATGCTAATCGATTGGCCTCTTCTTGATTATGAACATCTTGATACAAGATTACAAATATTCGCGAAGATGTCAAATATTTTGGGTGCATCACCTAAAGCAGAAGTAGTGTACATAGGTTTAAATGTATCACAATTTTTGCCTTTGAAGTTAAAATTGCAAAGAAAGGAAGAAACGTTATTATAGTAATATAACAATGTATTTAATTCAATGTTATATTGCAAACTCACAGTGTGTTGATTCTCTACTTTATAAATTGCAAATATATGGAATAATTTAAAGCCTTAAAGGTAATAAGAGACTTTTTTATTTTTCTTCAGCTTAACAATTTAAAAGGTTAATTTATCTACGTAATAAATACTTAAGAACATAAGTTTCCCAACCCGACCCGGGGCCGTGTGGCTGGCTTCTCAAACCAATCAAGGCCTGAGATGACCCCTTAGCCTTACTTAAAGAGCATGATAATAACAATAATAAGTTGTGGAAGCTAACCAATATAATGAGATAAATATGATAACCAATGGAGTAAGTTGAGATAAACCAAATCCACAAAATAATATCCCATCACTGTCCACGAGGCCTCTAACCAAAGGATAACAATCAAGTCGGGACATAAGCCTGACTATTCTGAAAGAAAACCAAAAAGTACTAAAATAGTAATGAAAACTAAGACAAATTGCACCTTTGGGAGGATGAAGGGATAATCACTATAACAGCTAACCAACTGAAATATTAAATCACCTAACACTGCACAGGGTCACAAGAAAATCCGTTAGAATCTACATCATGAAATGATGTAGCATTTGGGGATGGTCAATACGGCGAGTACTAGAATACAACCCAAGAAAAAGGATAAAATATGTATATACATTTATCAAAACCAGTCATAAATCACATGCTCAACATATATAAATACAATAGGGATGTCGGGATAGGGGTAAGTGACATGAAATATGATAGTTTGAAAATTTAATCCCAAACTAAGTAACTCGAACCGACCTCTAGGAACCCACGGGCTATATAGGTATGGCTCCCCCTACTGGAAGGGCCTAGGTCCATGTTAGCCGCATAGGCCGAGGAATATATTAAAGTCACCAACATAATAACCTTCCAAAATAAAACTGTGCACCATCACTCAAAGTCCGTACCTAGCGTTCATCCATATTTTAGGACAAGATCTCTCAACATTGGCAAACGTGATTTCCAGTATTGGTCTCCCCCCCTCCCACCCCCCCACCCCCTCCCACCCGGAACTACACTTTCTCGGTTAAGCTATACAATTGCCTTTTAGCCCAATTAAAAACATTTTCACACAACATTCACCAAGGAGTCATTTATTAAGTCATTACCAAATTTGTATCGTTATACCAATAGAATTGAAAGTCATTTCAATTACATCATACCATGTCCATTTGACCATTTAGACTCTAAATTTTGTTTTAAAATCCAAAACAATAGACCCCAAGGGCATTCCAAAACATTTTTACCTTTTTTCATTTAATGTCATGCAAAATTTTAAAAGATGAGTTAAACTCTTCAGAATCTTTGTTTAAAATCAATTTATGATATGGGTTAAACTTCATGTCATTATTATGATGAAATCCATAAACATTGTGAAACCCAATTATCAAATTACACCATTAACACAGACACGGATTAAGTTTACAATTCATCATTTAGACCATGGAGAAAACCATTAAAACCAAGGAAAATAATGCAAGTTTTTAACAACCAAAAGTCCTCAACCCTAGTTTAAACCAAACATTCAAGAATATTTAAATACCAAGTGAATTAATTCAATAATACAATAATTAAAATATAAGTGTCCAATATGCCTTAATGACGGAAGAATTTCAAGAGAGTTCTGAGTTTAGATCCCAGAGATTTGAATTCTACAGGAAACCTTGGTTTACCTCGTATGGTTGTTGAAAGGAGGAGAACAGTGATAAAAATTGATAAATGATGTGTAATAGGGATTAAAAGGTATTCTAAATTTGTTTAATAGGGTTAAGGACCAAAAATCCTAAACCCCAAACACAAAAAAAAAATCTAGGAGATTTGTGCCTAGTGGGGTGGCACTCCATTGGTGTGGCAAACTGTTATCGCGGCATGCACATGGCGTGCCATGCCCTTATTGCAGCATGTATATAGCATGGCATGCTACTATAACATACCCTCACTGGTTTGGGGTCCCGAAACTACCCCGAACCCTTTTCAAAAGTTTCAAAACTCTCCCCAATCATTCCTTTAACATCTTTTATCACTATTCAACTAAAAAATTATCATTAAACAAGAGGGAGAGTCTAAAATAAATTTGTCAAAATTTATGGGGTCTTATATTATCCCTTCTTAGTATCATTCATCCCCGAATGAGAGTTTAGGATACCTTTGGCACGATAATAGGTAGAACATAGAGGAATTCAAGAACAAATTCAAAATACGTCAGAGAAGAAGTAAAATTCGTATCTCAAGCACCTTCGCCCAATATTGGAAATGAGAACTGGTATTTAGTTT